>CM049841.1:37686890-38306890 GCA_027422415.1 Schizothorax lantsangensis | reverse complement strand
TTCTGAGAAAAAGGAGGCCGCGGCTCTTCAAAAATGTATATAGAATGATAAAATAATTGACATTATAGAATTAAAGCGAAAGAAACATTATGAAACATTAGGTTAAATGTCATATAAGACATATTTTATCTTAAGTAAGTGTGTTTATAATAACACAAACAGTTTCTGCAGAGCAGAGCCAAAATGGATGCTTTTCACATTTGCGGGGTTCTCAGATCCAGAAGTCTTCATAGTTTGGTAAACTTATACAGTGGTGAACAGAAACTACAAAAAATGTAATTCTCCCATTTGCTCTAAAAGAAAAAAAAATTGAGATTGATTATGAAATAATCAAATTTGAAATAATGAAATTTGCTGTCACTCCCTCAGCCGTTAGTAGAAACACTCACACAGCTATAGGGGTGGGCGATATACCTTTAGACACGATTAACCGCTAGAAATTTGTCAACCGGTACAGATTTTGGACTATTGTCTCCATCTCGGTTACATGCTCACGTGACATTACTGTGCCATGTGATAACGAAAACTTATCGTTTTCGCACGTTTTTAAGCATTTGCGGTTTAAAAACAAGTGATTTTAAGTAGTTCAGAGACTGTTTCTGAGAGCTGTCAGAGAGGCGCGCACGTGAAGACGGTGCTCATAGAGCGCAGAGTATCACTTTTGTAACTTTAATAGGAAGAAATATATTTAATTTACACAGTGAAGAATATGCAGTGGTTTTGTACATTTGATTTCTTTATATTTATATGTTCTATACTGTAGTTCTTTGTCTCATTGCTTGTAATTAGTTTCTTATTCTTATTTAACCAATGACTGTTTACTTGTCTTCAGTGAGCTTGAGGGTTTTTTTTAGGCTAGTATTAGATTTTGAAGATATTGAAACAAAAATTATATTTCTATGGAATCAAAAATGATGATATTATAAAGACATTATTTAAAGCAAAAACAGCTATATCGTGATATATATCATTACTGTGAAATAAAAACATATCGTGATATAAGAATTTGGTCATATTGCCCACCCATACACAGCAGCATTAACTATTTTTCTATAATTTAATAAAAGGTAATATAACACAAAGTGTATATAAAGTATATAATTCTAAATTTACATTGCATTTAATTTTTTTTAATATATATTTACAATAGGTGCGTCCAAAATCACATACTTGTGCACTATTCTATGCCATTTTGTAACATAAACAGTGTAAGTAGTGTGTTCACACTGAAAATTCACAGAGTGTGGAAATGTTGGACTTTGTTCTACTGGACTTCATGCACTCAACTGTTGCAGCAAAATTCCCCATGAAATCAAAATTGAAGTTGAGTGGCTTTTAGTATGAATATGTTAGCCGTAAGTTTATCTATAAGCTACTGTGTTCCAAAACAATGACAAAAATCGCATTTACAAAATATAAGCATTCAAAACAGTCTCTAACTTCCGTTAAAAATGGATGAACGCTTCTGATGACATCATCCTGCACTTCTCATCAAACTTTACGTCCAATCAAATGCTCTCTAGAATCCAAAGCGTCCCACACCCTGCACTATAAATAGACGCTGAAGCTGCAGCTGAATTTGGTCACTTAGAGTTAAGGACATTGCACACCGAGTCCGAAATTTTCGCACGTTAAAAAATAAATACGACCTCACATTGTGTCAATCACGTTTACACACTGCCTCCAAAACTTTCGTCCGTCATAAAAAATTTGGATCAGGTTCGATTTTCTGTGTTTTCACATCCGTAGCATGCATTTTGATAGGAAAGGATGACGAATATGGAAAAAAAAACGGAAAAACGCATGCAAAAATTTTGGACTCGGTGTGCAAGGACCTTTAGTTTTTGAATGGCAAATAGTGCACTATATAGGGGATAGGGAACGATTCAGACAGCAAAAGAAGTCTGGTTTTGTGCTGTTTCACACGAACCGCCGCAGCGCGCTCAGTCTGCTCTGTTCCAGACATGATAGCACAGGCTGGTCTTGTGTGTGAATCGGTGCAGACCACAAAATGTATCGGGCACATTTGAATTCTACACTGAATGTTATATTTTATAGCAATATGGTAAGATTGTGAGTGTAATATGCTGTTAAATGCGGCTCAATGACATCAAAGATCAACGACTCTGGCCCAAACTGTGATATAAACGAAACGCTATTGGCCATTTAAAAAAGAGGGCGGGACTGCCCGATATCTCCCGCCCTGTCTTCCTGTTTCAATTGAAATTACGTCAACACATAGAATAACGCTGCATGTTTCAAAGCACTTCAGTGGACCTTTAAATATGTAGCAAAGGGGGGGGGGGCTATCAGACTCAGATTATGAATGACAAAATAACCATATCTAATTCATACACTACATGGTTGCGTACATAGTGCATAATCAGTGTTTCCCATACATTGATTTATTTGTGGCGGCACGCCACAATACCAAAACTGACCACCGCAAATAGATTTTCCAAAAGGCTTTGACTTCGTTGAATAAACATGAGCACTGCACGTTTCAAAATCAAAACCCGGTGTGGGTGTTTTTATATCACTGTTTTTCTGAAGGAATCCGACTGTCTTCAGAAAATTTTGGATGTCATTTTCATATCATCTTGCATGTAATGCCTGATAAACGCTGCTTTGTGTACAGTGTTACCGGGGAAACCTCTATCTCTACAATCGCCCCCTGCTGGCAGAGAATGAATTTGCATATATAAGCCACCACAAATAGAGTGTGAGTCTGTGGGAAACACTGATAGTGTATAGTGCTTCATTTGGGGTGCAGCTAATGTTAATAACTGTGGAAACGCATCATCACAGTCTTTTAAAAAAAGTGATTTCTGTGTTTGCTACATTGCATATTTTCTTTAAAATATGCTGGAATTCAGACTAATAAATGATTATTAATGTTACTGGGGTGAATGTAGTGGAAAAATACCAGTGTAGGGTCACATGAGAGGCAGCAGTGCCTCCACAGCGCTGTGATTGGCCAGTGAATCCTCTAAATGTGTCAGACTAGAGAGAATGGATGGACTAATTACAGAGTAAACAACTTAACCACTCAGACATCACCAGTTTTTGGTTGATTCATGAGGACCTTGAAATGACGATGTGTGAGTGAGCTGGTTTTTCAGCTGTGTTAAATTAAAGTTGCACCTCCTTTTTATGACAGCTGCAGTGTTTACAGATAATTGGGTGACTAATGGTCTGAAAAGAAGGTGGATATTAACCATAATTGAACAACGGTTCGCAGTAACTAATAAAAGCTACACAAAACTGCATTAATATAGTTATCTTTGATGCAAAAACAGTTTGAAACACAAAACAGATGAGACTTAACAGACTGATCACATCTTCTGGTGTCATCGGTCACAAAAATACTACATGCACATGCGTTTCATTTTAGCCTACATCTTCACACTGAGGTTTCACGCCAACATTTGCTCAATTTACTAGGCCTATACAGTACATAAACCTGTTGCAATGATGCACAGGCAACAAACACACAAGTACAAACCAAAAAAAATTGAAATTTATTGATGAATTCCATTGTACACATAAGAAACCACTGAATGACAACTGAATTGTAAGACCAAAAAGACCAAACTGCATGTTAAAGCAAACCAAATGGCGATTGGCCAATTCATATGTCAATCAAACGCTGTCCTCCATTCTAAGTGGGCGGGACTTAACCAGAATAAGCTGTTTATTCAGTCTGACGATCAAAAGTCTGGCTACCTAAGAATGTTACATAACCTCTAACACCACTGGAACTGAATGGTGACAAATTTATATCACATTATTAAATAATAACTTCTCTCTATCACTTAATTTTCCTGCTCTCGACAGTCACTTCAACCAGATATCTGAGAGCTACAGGTCACACATCGCTATAGAATTTCAATATCTCAGACATGCTTGTTTAAGGTTAATCTGGTCGGTTTCAGACCTGCCTGAGTGCTTTTTCTTTTACTGTAAACAACCTTTAAGACAAAGCTAAAACACACACACATAGAGTCATGAGAGCGAAACACAGGTCATACTACACTGATAAAGTATCCGTTAGATGCTGTAGGCACATGCACATCTGTTTACTAGTGAAACATCCCGAGGTGAATATGAGCGACTGAGACTGAACTTCCTCTAATAACCCTGATGTAATTCCCGCTGAACAAGACACATGGACAGAAACAGTCATGAGATCTCAAACTCACTCTCATGAAGGCCAGTGCTGTCTAGACTAATGTTTACTTACATCAATAGTGCTTTGAAAAAAAAACTTGCATAAAAATTTTCTTTTTTCAACGGGATCATGTGAGGATACACACTTTCTCTTGAAGGTTTACATGCATTTACTTAACAGAAGATTATATGTAAATCTACAGCTTAATAAAATCTCAACAGAGAAGCACAGCTTGAACACACTTTTCACTGAGCAATATGTGTGATTCATCAGAAGTACTATAGCACAAACACAGCCATACGGAAAAGTGACCTACCAGCTTGAACGACAAACACTATAACGCTTCTTAACTTGTATAAACAGCGGCAGGCCTTTGAATCAAATCATCAGACAGCAGATCAATCCACAACCGAACTTACTACATATGGTTAATAACTCGTAACAGACAGGAAAACCAGCAGTGTAGAGTCATTCCACAACATGCCCATGCTCGCCCCAAACCTTCACATGACCAGTACAGGCCAATCTGCTCCACTGCACCAGCAGCAAGTCAATACTGGCTTCTTTTCAATTCATGAACAGACTTTTGATCATCATACTGAATAAGCAGCGTATTCTGTTTAAGATCCGCCCACTTATTTTGGGGAATTTACTGAATTGCAATTCAACGGAATTTTCATTATTCATACACAAGACAAAACACTAATTTCAAAACAATTTCTGGTTAAACATGCTAATAAAAAATTTATTTAATCATGTCAAAATTTAAAACACATTTTATCAAAATACACATTATTTTTGTCACTTTATAAAAATAAATATTGGCAACAAAATTTGAATACTGTGATTGTAAATAATATAATATAATATAATATATAAAATACAAATATTTTTAACTATAAATACACAGGTGTAATAATTAACATTTCAACCATGTGCATAAAAGTTACTTTAATAAAATGTTCATATTATTTATTTAGTAAACAAAATTAAGTTAATATCCATTATAAAAAACATACAAATTGAATTACTGTGACTGTAAATTAAATATAATTAATAATAATAATTAATATAATATAATATAATATAATATAATATAATATAATATAATATAATAATATAATAAACCATAAACACAGGTTTAATAATAATTAACATTTCCATCATGGTAAATAAAAGTTACGTTAATATCAAATGAATCTATTAAATATGATAAAATATACATAAATACTAATTTCTATAGGTGGCATTTCACATATTGATTATCAGTATCATCTACTGAAATTATGATGAGAATATGTTTATGGGCAAGTGTGTTATAAAAGCAACAGTACTATAAGAACTTTATAGCATTACAATTCTACATCCTGTTTAGTACAGGAAGTAAAATGCAACGCACACTAATTTGAAAATGTAATCAGAGCCAAGTATGTAAAATGTCTGAAATTGTAATTTCAATCGACCTGGATGGAATTTAAAATGCATTTTCAATTCAAATCTGAAGCACACACAAAGCTCCTTATAGCACCTCATCATTCATTTTCACTGTGCACAAACAACAGGCCAAAGCGAGGCTCACTGTCCTTCCAGATGAGCCAGACTCACGAGTACATCAGTGAGAGATGATGTTCAATCAGCAGGTCATTATCACAAAACAAACTCCCACAGGGGGATCCGGATCAATCGCAAGTCACCCTAAAGGGTTTTATTTTGCCAGAATATCCATCTGACTGTACGTTACCCTGCTTATTAGACTTCTTCTCACCAATAAATAAATAAATAGACTTGAAATATAGATTTGAGCTGAAACTATTCCATTATGCAAGAAGAAAGAGACCGCAAAGTGATACGAGAGACATGAAACTAGCACGTCTATGTCAAAAATCAGTCCGTTAGGCAGTTTAATACTGTTTAAAAAAATATTTCAGAATCGAGTATCACAGAGAAATGAGTAATAAGACATAGATGTCTGAATGTGCCTGGTTTACTTCGCCATTCGGCTCCAGAGTCCCGCTAATCCCAGACTGCGTCTCACGGGACGAGAGCTAATCAAAGTGAACTCTGAGTCACCTCGGGCCTCAGGAGGTGTGGAGGGCCAATCCAACAGCTTCCCTCTGAGGGACTCAAACAGTTTTAATTCAACAGGGGGAGTTACAGGAGGGAAAACATGGACAAAACTATTACGAGTGCATGTACATAAAAATAAGCATAAAAGTGCTTCTTAAACTTTTAAGTTCACTTGATCTGTTGTTCATATATTGTACATAAAAATTGAAGTTAATTTGTTCATTTCATGCATACTTACACTGTAGCTGATGTAGGTTAATAAGATGTATATTAACTATATAATCAACAATATCATCTGATCAGATTCTCTTGCATTTGTTGCTTTAAGGAATGTGCTTTAGAAAGACAAAGTTAAAACAGCCAGAGAAAAACTAATGCTTAAGAAATCAAGAGTCCACTTAAAGAAAACACTGATCCGTCATGGTGACATCAAACGGTGACTACTAAACTTTTACTTTTCACTAAAACATTAACATCTAAACCTCTGTCAAGTCTCAACAAGAACTTTTATATGAAATGAAGTCAAACTGGTGAAGATGCTGAGATCCAGAGAGATCTGTTTTTGTTTCTTTTTACAGACAAAATGTAGGGGCTCCTCCTTTTGTAATTATCTGCCAATCAGTGCATTCTTTCTCTTGTTGCCAGGCAGAACTGCTTGCACGGCCAATAACATTAAATAAAGGCCAGAGTGAGCGTTTTAATAAATTGGGATTTTGAGTTGACAACACGCCCAAAATGTAAAATTTTAAGTAATGTTTAGTCAAGATTACTTAATTATTCAAGTAAAGACAACAGTTGGGTTTACAGTGCATGAGGTAATCTGACAGCGCTGCATTCATCCCTCCACCGACACTGTCTCTCATTGTGTCGCTGGTTAGTTTCTGCTCTGCCTGTGTGCCTTCATGTGTTTTGAAGGAGGCGTGGCTTTGGAGAGTGATTATGCAGAGAGGGTGGAATCTTATGCTTTCAAAGCTAGCTTGCTATTGCTAGCCTCTCTGAAATCACTTTACATTTAAAGGTGCACTAAGTGATTTTTGAAAAATGCTTTTGACCAATCAGCAGTAAGTGGGCGTGTCTTGCAATGATAGAAAGAAGAAAGCGTTCAATTTGAGTGCACAGGACGGATATTAGTATATCGACTATAGATGGCAGATAAAAAATAAGAAAATATCAGAGAAACAAAACATTAAAAAGAAGGGTTACAATCAGGCAAGAGGTAGGACCCGCGTAAATCTCGGAGCAGCTTTCCAGCGGTGGAGAGACCTCAAGGAGCGGGAAGGGCTTGAATCGGACGCCGAGGCTACGTTGTTTCTTCTTGATAGGTGAGTAACGTTGATTTTGCTTCGTTTCACACAATTTAACCGTGTTGGCTTTTGTTTGAATATGCTTGTGTGTCATCTTCACTTGTTTCCACGATCGTCGTTGCCATGGTTGCATACGTATGTGTGGGTGGAGATTTCAGAATAGGGGCGAGGTCCTGTCGGGGTTGGGTGTGTTTGTTTTGGTGCTTTCAAATATAAACATCGTTTGGCAAAAATTGCTTAGTGCACCTTTAACTTCTAAATCTAATTATAAAATTTCCATTCTATTCTGTCTAATATCAATAGACATAATATGTTCATTCATGTTTATTAATATGTTAATATGTTCCTCTTTACTGCTAGTGAACACACTCATCCCTTTGATTAAACATTAAAATACATCAAAGCATCATTCATTACATTTCCTGACAAAATGGACATAATCTGAAAGCTGAGACTTATCAAAAGTAACAAAATATAAACCTAGAAGTTTCAAATTAAGGTTCCACACATGGAGTGATGAAAAACAACACTGTATTTGTTAAGTACACATGCATACCTAACCAAAAGACCTGTACCAAATATCATTTATAAGAGCAGGAGCATTTTTGGGTGAGAGGGGAAATCTGACATATACTGTAGAAGAAATAATCATCAGACAATCAGGCCACGAGGTTCAGAGGGCAAAGGTCAGAGTTTGCGGGTTCTTATCTCACTCACTCACGCCCTCACAGAAACTGTCAGATAAGTTTGTTTCACAAGCGCACCTCTGCCCGCTCCTCGTCTTCCTGTCTCTTTGAAGCACGCAGGTGGGTGGCTTGCAGATAAAAATGACAATGACACGAAGATGCACAGGCCTGATCATCTCACAGCGATCACAAACAGCACAGAGTAAAGTTTAGCAAAACTACACATGATAAAAAGTCATATTTGGCCGACCAACATCAACAGACTGGCCTCTGGCTGGCCGACTCATCTGTAGTGACTCTGTGATACGGTTTGACTCTGAAGACTTTCAGCACAAGGTCATTTCACAGTCATTCAAACAGATGCAGTCACACACTTCAATGAATGCACCTCAAATAACCTGCAGACAATCGCTCTTGATGCTGGTCAGGAACGGGCCATCGCACACACACACACACACAAGCCTCCGGGCGACACTATCCAGGAACGGGGCATTGCACACACACACACACACACACACAAGCCTCCGGGCGACACTATCATCTCCGTCTCTCTGACAAGCAGGAAGTCCAATTAGGGAAGTGGTTTGAGTCTGCGGCTCTGTTCTAAAACCCAGTGAGCCGCCGACATTGGTAACATAAGTGAAAAAGAACCTCATAACTCCCTTCATATGCAGCAACAAATAGATACACTCCTCACATGAAGCACGCTGGAGTTTCGACTCACAACTGATCCAGAATTTGGCATTAACATGCTGATAAGCTTGTGATGCAATACTCGAACCATAAAAATAAACAGCATAGTCACATATTGGGTAAAATGCTCTAAATATTATGCATAGCATTTTGTAATAGATTTGTTTTTTTGTGATGCATTTAAGTATTGAATGATTCATATTTTCAAATCAACATTACTTACTGGGTCTGCATGCTTTTTTCCCCAAAGAGCTTGTTAAATTATACTTTTCTTTGTGCACATCATAATTTAAAACGCTGCCTACAGAAGCACTAGACCTTACACCCACAGCTGGCCTTAGAGTTAACTACAAAGATCCCAGTTGCATGTTACATGCATTCATAGATGTGTTATTGTACCTCAAACTTTGTTTCAAAAACTACTTCTGTCTGTAAAATGCTTATGGTAACACATGACACATAAAGAAATAAATACATTTTAAATGCTGTCAGCACAAGCATATGCCAGGCAGCAAATCTTGGTAGATATTATTAGTGTTGTGGCATATGGTCAAAACAGTTGTTTTGACACCTGGTGTGTTAAGTTTAAAACTTTGCTGAGAAAATGAGAAATAATTGCATGTGAGAAGCATTTTATTCAGAATATACTGAATTTACATATACATATACCAAATTTACATATTATTATAGCCAATTTATGATCAGATTTATAAATGATTTAAGCTAAATTCCTGACTTTGATATTCAATAGAGTAATTCAGGTAAGCAATTCACCTGTAAGGTCCATATGCAAATATCTGCACCAGTGCAAGGACATGAATAAAGTACTAAAAAGAAAAAAAAGTTAAATAAATAAATAGATAAATATAACACAAAATAAAAATGTATGTATACAGACCTATTTTTATAGCCAATTTATGATGCCACATTATTATATTACATTATTAGAAATTATTTAGGCTAATCTCCTGACTTTGATGTTCAATAAATTAAGCAAATAATTGGCCTGTACGACATATGCAAAAAAAACTTGAAATAAAAATACAAATAAAATACAAATAAAATTACATATAATACATATAAAAATAAATAAAATAAAAGCATACAACAAAATAAAACAGGACTAAACCAAAATGAAACAAAATTCAATTACAAAATAAAACACAATCAAATTAAATAAAAAAAAATGCATAATTTTGAATTTATGGACTTATTGGACCTATTTTTTTTTTATAGCTGACTTACAATATCATAATTATAAATGACTTAAGCTAATCTCCTGACTTTTATATTCAATAGATTAAGCAAATAATTATCCTTTATGGCCCATGAAAATACCTTCACCAGTGCAAAATATAAAGTAAAAATAAATAAATAAATAAACATAAATACTAAAATTAAATTAAATTAAAAATAAGTATTGATTATTTCACAGAAAGAAAACAAACTAAAGCATTACTATGCTGGTTAACATTTTTTTCTAAGGATCAATTCCACTAACCTGTCAAATCGTGTTCTTTCTCAGAAGCGCTCATCCTGTGCACTCTGACTGCCAGAAGCAGCATAAAGCCGGCCAATCAGATCAGAGCTTGTGATTTTAATAAGGGTTGCCATGTGAAATATGCATCAGGTGGTCCTTGAACATTCGGTCAGAGGCTGAAGCTGTGGATTTTAAAGCTGTCTGAGCGGTGGAATAACCCCTACTTCAAAAGAAAGGTTTCATGAGCCGACTTCCATGATATTAAAGTAACAGTAAGCCGGTTTTCCATTGAGAGATTAGAGTTAGCCAAGCACTGAACTCACCCTTGACCCGCTAATACAAGCAGGTGAGAGAATATGAATCAGTGATCAGCGGGAGGGAGAAGAGAGACCACCCTAATTACATTTTAAAAATGAAAAATGCATTACAAAACTGATCTGGACAAATCCCATCTTGTGGAAGCTGGAATGGGATTATGAATGGAAAGGAGGGGCCTTTGAGACGACTGGAGCACTTTACAGAGCCAATGAAGAATGAGCTTCAACAAAGAGACGTGATGTTTAACTAAACCACAGCACCTCCAGAAGAGTCCATCAATACCTGACAGAAACGCTCACGGCAGACGAGTATCTGTCAGGTATTGATGGACTCTTCTGGAGGTGCTGTGGTTTAGTTAAACATCACGTCTCTTTGTTGAAGCTCATTCTTCATTTTAATTTTATATTTTATTTTATTTCATTTTTGATGGTTGTAGAATGGTAGTTAATGGTAGTATGTATTTTGGATAAACCACTATTCCAAACACAGTTTTTTATTATTTAAAATGAGAAAAAACAGCACAAAATCAGTCCATCTGTGGCATATTTGTTAAATATTAAATATTAAACAAGAGTATTAATATCAAAAAGATAACATGATTTATTTCATGAAGTTACACTGTGCAATATTGAACAATTTAATTTAAATAAATAAACTAATTAATTAATTAATTAATTAACTTAAAATATATATAATTAAAAATATAGATATATAGGGCCTAATTTAAGAAAAACTATATAAAAACGCATTATATATAGAAAACCATTTCACCTTACACTTAAACTTTCTTGCACTGACATCTAAATTTGCTAAATACAAGAAGAATAAATTGGATTACTGCATAATGCATAATCACTATTTCAACATACTGTAGTGTTTTATTATTTAAAATGAGTAAAACAGCCCCAAATCAAATCAAATGATTTTATTCTGATTAAATGACAAAAAATAGCATCATGTATTTAAGGGTTGCATTCTGAGTAAAATGGGACATTTAAATGGAAATAAATAAATAAATAATTCCCTTCAGCGCCTATATTTGCTAAGTGCAAGAAGAATAATGGTCTTACAGCATGAAGGCAGATTATTAATACCAGATGACAGAATTCTCTCATCTTCTTTAAGGTTTCTTGAGTAGTTCCCCAATGCTGCATGCGTATTTTCTTACCCACAAGCCTCGTCATGGCACCTCAGCACTTTTACAACTGTGACAGACTTCACACATCGCTAAACCAGCAGATGCCACGAAGCCACCTCTCACTAGATCCCGTCTGCACGTAAAACCCAGCAGCTGCTTTCTTTTATTCGACTGCTTCATTTGTCCAACAACCAGTCAGCCACGTTTGGGCACGTTCTGGCGCTTTGCCACTTTCCAGCGCTGTAAAATCAAGAAGCAGACATGCAAATCGCTATTAATATTCTGCGCTGTATAAAACCCTGTGACCGTTTATAATGGCACTGTATTAACAACCTAATTCATCACTCCTCACCTCCACACCTTCATGTCCGTTCAGTGTTTACTGCTCAGCCTGCGCTCTGGGAAGCTTTATACCATCAACAGTTCAGCCAAAAAAATCTCCCATTTTCTCTCATTATTTACTCTCTCACTTTCCAAACCCAAACAACGTTCATAGCGACCACATCTGTCAAGCTCCAAAAACATCATAAAAGCACTTTATACCAAGGTTTTTTAGTTTTTCTTTTAACTAGGGTCTGAGGATCCTGAGGAGCCTGCAAAAAATACATTTATTATGTATAGTACATAAATACACACACATACAGAACATATTTAGAAAATATTTACATGTATTTACATGTATATATTCATTTAATTTATATTATATATAAATATAAACATAACATATTTTTCTTAAATATATACATACATGTGCGTGTATTTATATACACAATAAATATACACAGTACACACATATATTATGTAAACAAAAACTTTTATTTTGGATGCGATTAATCGCAATTAATTGTTTGACAGCACTAATATATATATATACTATATATACGTGATTAATTAACAATTAACATGTAACATTTATGAATATATATTTGTATGTATACAAATTTAAAATCTTTAAAAATATTTAATTTTGTTGTTTTTATAGTATCATATATAATATCTTTCTTGCACAATATAATTGTTTTAACTTGAAAATCAATCGATGCCTATTTCATTTTAGAAGGTGATTTGCAAGGTGGTCATCATATTTGAGGGTCCTCACAAGCGTGAAACACCCCGCTTTATATAACCACAAATCATCTAAAGCCATGTGATTCTTTAAGAAACTGCCCGTAATTGAAGTCCTAACTTACTCTCAAATCACATCAGTCATGCGACTCAAAAACTAATGACAGATTCTTCTATGAAAGGTTGTTTTGAACTACTAAGATCTTCAGGAAGCCTGTTCTGTCAAGTTAAAGGCTTGCACAATTAAGCCCAAATTCACCAGAAGCCCAGACATGTGCTCAGCGTTCAGCAGCGCGTCACGGATCTGCCAGAGAAATATGATGGAATATGAAACGATTCCACATGTTCATGTTCGAGTTCAGCCGCGCTGCAGCTTCTTCTGGTGCAATCCTCTGAATGACAGAGCATTAACATAAAATTAGCATAAACAAATGAGCGTAATGCGATGGCGGTGGAATTACTCTGGCAGACAGGAATGAGAAACGCGTGCTCATAAACCATTCCCTTCCAGCCCAGTTCGGATGCTTCAAGGATGGGTTTGAAACAACGCCATGCTCGTCGCCGAACAACACACTAATCAATGAAGCGTGTGTGGCCTGGGACATCTTAATAATCTCTCACACACACACACACGGGCCGAAGCGTGCCGGAAATACAAACGCCACTCCCCAGTCATCCCGAATCTCTTCACTTGTCAACTCTTCGTCCCGGCCTTTTATTAAAGCCCTTTGCTCCTCTTCCCAGCCTTAAAATAGGAATAATTGGAGAGGGGCTAAGCGCAGGGGTGGCGAAGAGGGAGAGCTGGCTTTTCATTTAGATTGACAGGGCCGTGTTATCAGCGCCGAGCACCTGCGCGGGGGTCAGAGCCGAAAAAACCCAGCGCAACCAAAGCCGATCGCGGCAGTCGCCGCCGCTGTAATTGCTTCCATTGACCCTCCTCTGATCGCAGCGATGGCCGTCGTGGGAATCTCTGACAGGACGGGTCACGTGTTACTCCAGCGACTCATCTACACAGCTATCACACGCAGATGTGCTGCTGATCCAACAGCTGCGCTTTAGCATGAGTTAGTTTTCCTGTGTCCTAAATATCACTGTCCTGTTCCTTTCAAAATAAACTAAAAGAAAACTCAACTTTTACTAAAAAATAAAATAAAATAAAAAACCTGCAACCCAATAAACTGGACTTTTTTAGTTATTAGTCCACATCTGTTTGCTTAGAAACTAATGTCTATATATTAATGTACTTCAAAAACTTGAATAAATTAACTAAAAATAAAGTAAATATTCACATTTAAATTTATAATTTATATTCACATTCACAATGGATTTAACAAGAGAAAGAGTAAAATGCATTTAGAATGAGAAAGAGTAAAAACTACTGTAAAAAAAAAAGGAATAACCTGCCAATTCACAAAAATAAAATGTGCTTCTGATTGAAGACATTTGCAAAGCAGATGCTGAAATATCTCTCTACTGATCTACTGTAAAGTTTCACGATGCTGCTGTAACTTCATTGAGTCTGCAGCATCATACTCTGTATTCATCCAGCTGCCTGCTGTACCGCATCCACTGCTTCAGAAGAGGACAACTTCACATCGACAAAAATGAGACGAGTCCTGCGGGAGAGAAGCCACGACACCCGAGTCACTTCTCCAGGAAGGTGCGAGAGAGAGAACAGTGTGTCAGGAACAAGACGGATCATCCGTAAAACCTGAAAGAACTGGTGGAGGAGATCTTCTGCTGTACACATTACTCTTACTGTAAGTGATTCAAACTGTCCACAGATCGACCGCAATCTGTTCGTCAAGCCAGGGAAAAATAATAAAAGAAAAATGTATTTTGATGTATTTTTAGTCTTAATGCATTATGCTCTATTGCTTTAAACAAATTTATCTTGGCAACATTAAAAAAGACTAATTAAAAACTCATGAAGAAGTGCATTCATGAACTTTATATTTGTTTGATTGTTCTTATTAAAAATCAAGAGTTTTAAGTATGACATAAATCAGTTTTATCAATTAATTTAATATCATATATCAAACAATATCCAATGAACACATGAATGTATGAGAAATGGCAATTCTGTTTGAAAATAAAATAAAACAAAATAAAATAAAAAAATAAAATAAAATATGGTGGTTAAAATTATTAAAATGAATTTCAAGTTTCTATGCTGATCATTATATGTATGCATATTTATCTGTTCACTAACTAAAGTAAAATGTAATTAAATCTGCCCAATCTCACGGCAATTCATACATATTTTATGAGGTGGCTAATTCGTACGACCTCATTCGTACAAATTCATAAGATTTTTGCCAAATGGTACGTATTTTACAAGTTGCACAATTAGTATGAATGACCTACACATAATCCCGCCCCTAAACCTTCATACGAATTAGCCACCTCGTAAAATACGTATGAATTGGTCGTGAGATAGCGTTGAATAAAATATATAAATTACATAAATGTATTATGCCATTATTATGTAAGATAAATGTCAATTACCGACCTAAATTATTATATTACTCACTTAAATTACTGTATATATATATATATATATATATTATACAGTACATTACACACACACACGCAAAAAAGCAAAAAGTGATATGATCAGTAAGTCATGGCAACTTATGTTTTTACATTAATTTAACTCATCAAAATAAGTAGAGCAATTTAATTTTTTTTAATTAAATTCTCTTTTCAAGTTAAATCGGTTTAATGTAATTTAAGATGTAATTAAAGTTAAATTAAGAAATTACTTTTACAATCAAGTATACTTCAAAATAAGGCAGCAACTGAACTTAAGTTTTTAGGTTGAAATAGGTGGTAGTTTTTTTACTGTGTACACACACAAACATACATGTTTTTAAACTATAATGAATCATGTCAAATTCATAGTGTTCACGGACCACCCACAGTCTGCTGACTAACTCAAGTACACAAACACAAGCACATACTGGCACAGAGAGACGGCGTGAATAAAAGATCTCCAGCTGTCTTCTGTAGCACTGGGCAGAACAACACACATCTTCTGTTTCCTGCACATGATGAGCACATGCAGACAGTCAGTGTGCTGCTTGCACACATAAGCAGAGAGAAGACTCCCTGCAGAGGACGCTGGGAAGGTCTTCAGGTGTGCGCTATTAGATTACAGGCCAAAAGCAGTCGGGATGCTGGGATATCACAGCGGGTGAGCAGCTTCACTCGCTGGCTGCGGCTGCTATCTGTGTCTTCTCTGAAACCGATCCAGAAGCGTCGAGTGTGAACGTGCGCGAGTCTCGCTCCTGATCCGCCTTTGTTTCATCTTCATCTCTTTGTACGACTTTGATCTGCGTTTCTCTCCGGATTAAAAGACATCTCGCCTGCGAGAACCGACGTCGCTCTTCATGTGCCGTTATGATGACATGATTTTCAAACAGGATGATGAAACGTGAGATGTCAGAGAAATGTATGGATTCTGACAGGTCATCATGTTGATCAGATCCAGTGTGATGCTGCTCGTGAGAGCTAGCGCTCAAAGTGACGTAACGACACCTTATGTGTCTTTCTCCACTGACGGCTTTGATAAAGAGCTTAATGTCGGCGCTCGACAACAATCACGGGGAGAATTACACGTGACGTTCATCCAAGTACATGAACAACTCTGACACTGAAAATATGATGAAATGCAAGAGATTATGAAATTCTCTAACTTTTCATTGCATTGTTCCCATTTAATTTAATTCAGAGCTTTGCCAGCTGCTTCTCCTTATTTTGACCACTTTAACTTTATTTATTTATTATTTATTTAAAATTTATTTTTTATTTTATTTTATTGTTTATTTATTGATTGATTTATTATTTTTTATTATTTTTTTGCTTGCTCTTATAAGGACTAGAAATTCTTTATAGCCGACTAAAAAAAATTCTAGCAAAAAGCAAAAATAAATCCTATTGTTAAAGAATACTTTATTTTCCAGTTAAAATAATGCAAATAATAAAAAAAAAGTTACATTAAAATTATTTACATCTTTTCAGCTTGTTCTCGTTATTTTTGTGACTTTGGTTTATGTTCATGTCTCTTTGCTCTTGTAAAGTCTATAGAAATTCTTTATATCAAAAAGCAAAAAATAAGTAAACAGATAAAATTAATAAATAAATGCTATTGTTAATGAATACTACTGTTAGTTAAAATAATGCAATAAAAGGTACACATTTAATTTATCCAGAGCTTTGTCAAATTGTTTGGTTTAGTTTCATGTTTCTTTGCTTTTGTAAAGTCTATAAATTATTTTTAACCTTCTAAAAACTTAAATTAAAAACATAAATAAATAAAAATGAATTAAATACTTAAACTATTAAAGTTACTATTATAATTATAAATAATTCGAATTATTATAAATGTATATTATAAATAATAAATAAATAATATTATTGTATTTTTTTAAAAGATTTACAAGATAAGATATAAAGACTTATTTCCTTGTATATTGACTTGTATATTGGCCCAGCCAAAAAAACAACTAATTAATAACTCATTAAGGAGTCATTTTTGCAGCTCATTTATGCACTTTAAAATGTGTAATTTTGATTGCTGTTATAACATATCAAGGGTTTCATTTATGCATGTAAACACTTCAAACACTGCTGCTATATCAGAATCTGTCACTGGAGCACGTTTTCAGAAAGAACAAATATGTACAATTTAGGTACTAATATGTATACTTTAGGTACTAATTTGTACCTTTAAAGATGCTTTATGGGTAAATAAGAAAGAAAGGTTTGAAAGGTTATCCTGCCAGTAACAGTTTTTGTACCTTTTTTTTGAGAGTGTACCCGCAAACCATTGCTAAAGGTTGAGTTCTGCTTTCCATTTGACTTGCAAGTTTTTCATTATTTTTTTTTTTATTATTAAATGAGGCAACAAAATGGTGCTAAAAGCAGCCAGAAACAAGATGGGACAGACGCAGAAGATGCAGGAGCATCTTGAACACACTGACCCCTGGTGTGCGTGATGGGTCTGAAGTGTGTCTCCATCCACAACAACAACAACTACTTCTCCAGCACTCATTCATCCAAACCAGACACACTGAAAGACATCAAACAACACTTCATCCACAACAACTACACCACCCATCAAAGACAATCACCACAAAGTAACCACATGAAATGTCAATAAAACTTGGGCATCACTAAAGGCATGCATTCAATCATATTTTGAAGAATTCTGATAACCAAACAGCTGCTGGTAGCCACTGACTTACACAGTATGGGAAAAAAATACTATGAAAGTCAATAGTATCCATCAACTGCTTGGTTACCAGTATCCTCTTTTGTGTTCAACAGAAGAAAGAAACTCATACAGGTTTGGAATCACACGAGGGAGAGTAAATGATAACAAGATACTATCCCTTTAATGCACCAAAATGAGAATATAAAAAGCTAAAATCAATATGTTTGAGATATATGCAGCTTTGCAGAAATATGGAGACTAGATCAAAGACTAGTAATGTTTGCCAAAATTATTCAAGGAAAAACTGCTAAATAATCCCAATGTCAAAGCAAAACGACTTTTAAAAGAAAGTAATAAATATTTCATTTTATGAAATGTATTTATTTAAAATAAATACATTTTAATATAAACATATTAATAATGACTCAATTTTTTTTAAATGCTACTGTTTGAATTTGTATTGATAATTCAATTGTATAATGCTAATTCTACATACTTGTTTCAAGTCTATGTCATTTTAATAATTTTTATTAAAAAAATAAATTGGGCTTATGCAGTTCATAGTCATATTAAAACATTTCAGTGTTTGATTTTAAAGTACATTTTCATTTAATTTAGCATGTTAAGGAAAACTGGTTTTGACCCAGCGAGAGCCGCCGCTCCATGGTGCACCGAGATCAACAGGATAAAATATTAAAGCCAACAAGCTTCTAGAATATCAAAACTAAAAAGAAAATGCCATAATTTTCCCAGTTTTTAATGCAGAATGATAAGTAGGCATGTTCTGCATTCATAAATGAAAGCTGTACATTTCAAAACATGGAGATCTGCACACATTTAACACACACAGCGTGATCCAACTTAGTTACATACACAAATAAATCAAATGAATAAATAAATAAATTCTAGTATTATGGATGATAGTTTTTTTTTTACAATTTACTCAATATTTGCACATATTCCAAAAATGAACCATTTCTCACACTGGATAAACAGCTGTATGTACTTTTAATAACCTGCAAAAGCTTTTTATTCTTTTTCAACATTGTTTAGGGAAATCAGTGACTATGCAAATGTTTCCTCGAACCCACAAGTCAATCAAATTAAGGGGCGGGTTCATAAAGACTAAGTGATAAAAATATTCTTTCATTATCTGGGAGCTCGTTCCTCTGAGTCTGAATGGAAATAAAGGAGCGCTTGATTAGCTAGCGCGCCGCGGCTGCGACAGCTATGACATGTTCAGTAGTCCAGCGGACGCTAGATAATGACTTTCTCCTGACAGCTAACTTGTAGCTCCGCTATTAGTTTGCCTCTCAAAGAGCTTCCTATCAGGTACATAAGTGCTAGAAGATATGAGAAGTCTTATCTGCATCGGCCGCATTTACTGCTGTTCATTTCTTCACTAATTTCTCTCTCTCTCTCTCTCCCACACAGTGTGCAGTATAATCAAGTTCATTATGTTTTCCACAATGTCTCAGACTGAACCATGACTGTTCATGAGGTGACCTCCAATCACTTCAACCGCTGCATCACAGGTCAATTCTGACAAGGTCATGCACAATAGGAGGAAATATATGCTCAAATAAAATGCATCTGACATAACTCTGAATAATTATCATAACACCATGCAAAATCAATAGGCATATGAACTTTTAAAAGTGAGGAGAAAACAACTGACATCAAAGACTGTTCATTCTGTCAAACTTTATGGTGCAAATTCATTTTGTAGAACAAAACTACAGGTTAAAAAAATTACAACCAAAACTATAATAAAAAAAAGGTTCACTAAGCAGTGAGATTTATAAAGTATTGGTTACCAAGAACACAAAATCATCTAACATTTAAAGACTACTCAAACTAAAAATACCTTAAATTACATTTCTGCTAATTTATAAAGTTGTTTCATGTCTGTCATTTTAATAATGTTGCATATCGCTGCATATTTGGGCCTATGCAGTTGAAAGTAATATTAACATTTCAATGTTTGATTTTTAAGTACATTCTGATTTAAATGATCTTTTTAAATAATTCTGAAGCCAATTTGTAATCATTCTGCATTTTGTAGTCCTGAAGCAGAACTGGTTTTGACCCCGAGTCACCGCTCCAGGGTGCACCGAGATCAACAGGATACTATACTAAAGCAAACAAGCTTCTGGAATATCAAAATGCCATCATTTCCCCAGTTTTTTTATTTTTATTATTATTTTTAATGCAGAATGAGAAGGAAGGTATGTTAATGAAAGCTGTACATTTCAAAGCATGAAGATCTGCACTACCATACATGTTTAAAACACTGAGCGATCCGTCTCTGTTTCATGGAAAAGCAAACACATCCGACTGGAGTCTTTTGATCTTCAGATAAGTCACTATATATAGACAGCAATCTCCTGAGTAAAGTCTGGTCCTGACAGAAACGGACCCCATTCCACTCCAAACCCCTGCTGTGGGTTCAGAAGTTTGCACTATTTATATAATACATACACAAAATCTATTCCTGGGATTTCAACCTCTTGAGAATATTGTGCTCTTGCAGTGCTGTGGGTCATTAATATTACACAGTACATCTACATGTGCCCATCACATATGCTTTAATATTCTGGACAAGATATTAAACTACATTTTTAAAGACGTGAAACACAACATTTATTTATTTATTTTATTTTATTTTATTTATTTAAATAAATAACTTTGGTTTGACTGGATGTTGTCATGTTCCTGGTTGTTGCAATAAATAAATAAATATATATATATCTATATGCAAAAAAATCTAAATATTGAGAAAATCATCTTTAAAGTTGTCCAAATGAAGTTCTTAGCAATGCATATTACTAGTCAAAAATTAAGTTTTGATATATTTAAGTAGGAAATTTGCAAAATATCTTCATGGAACATGATCTTTACTTAATGTCCTAATGATTTTTGGCATAAAAGAAAAATCAATAATTTTGACCCATACAGTGTATTTTTGGCTATTGACATGACATATTTAATATTAATTAATATATCATATAGAATTTAATATAATATAAATATTACTTACTCAGGAATCAGTACTTTGTATCAAAGTTTCAAAAGATGGTCAATAAGTTGTAAAAATAAATAAATAAATTGACCATGACATGACTAACTCCATCTGTTTTTGACCATCCTGTTCATTTTCCTGCCATTATGCAAATAAGTTCTACAGTAATTAAAGTTGAAGTGCCTGAGCTTGCGAATCACATTCATAAGGTAGAGCAGGAACCCAGCTATTATTTTTATCTATACATGTGAGATGGCATGCGGCCCACCTGTCCGCTCTGACTTCATGCCCTCCAGCAAGATCAAATCCAGGCAGAGCAATCAGGAAGTGTTTCCGTCTGCCCAGCGCTCTTCCTGCTCTCTTATTCATGCCGGTGAGGCAGGACTCGTACAGGAATACTAAAGCGTGACGCTACGGGCGGACGAGGAAATGATGCTCAAATGAAACCTGCTCTGGATCTGCTCAGAATCTCAAAAACTCTCTCTCGCGCTCGCTCTCATTAAGCATCTCCTGCTAATGTCCTGCTTACTGAGGCTTGGCGGTATGAAGCGGTTTGGAAGTGATTCACAGAAACCACCCGTTTGAATTCAGAGAAATGAATCAAACAGGGATGATCCTGCAGGAGGAATCGATGACAGCTCACAGATTTAAACCCATAAGCTTTCGGTTAACAGCCTTGATCTTTAACCACTAGGCCACAGCACTGCTTTTCTGCTGTGGGAAAATGAATGTCATGAGGGTCCAGACTCTCTCTCATAACAAACACACACAGCACTGGACAGCTGCTTTATTCACTGAAGCTGAAGGAATGTAGTGATAAACTCTATGTGAGAAATGCCATTACATTTATAATATCACCAAAATTAACACAAGATTTGCCCGGATTTGTATATTATATACCAGAATTGTTCAAAATCAAATTGGGTCAAATTTTAACAGCATAGAAAATAATTTGATAATAAATGTGTACTGTATATTATTGGTAAATGTATACAGTGTATAAAGCAGGGTTATTATAATTAACACCTAAAGATTAAAACGTACCAAAACCCCTTTTTTTACTTCTTGAAATAAACTAAACATTAGCTGAAATAAAAGATCTTTTAAAAAATATTGTAAAATGTATTCATTATTCATTATTTTATTATTTTGTCATTTTTATTTTATTTCAGCCAGTTGACAAGGCAATATTTCTCATTTTCGATTAGTTTAAGTGCTAAAATAAAAATAAAAAAATATACAAAAAAATTTAATTTAACAAAAACTATATACAAATACTTAAAAACACACAACAAAATTACTAAAACTTTAAAATTAAAATTAAAACAGAAAATATAAATCTAAAATCTAACTCAAAAAATATTAACAAAAACTAAGATAGTATATCAAATGTACTAAAATAACATTGGTAAAGTATAAAGTATATCATTATATAAATAAAAAAAAAAAAAATATCACCTAAATTTTAGTCTCTGTCTCATTGGTGGCAATGGTTTCTACGGTCTATTTAAACATCTCAGAATATTTAGCAGATTTTAACAGTATTTAAAGTTAGATTTTAGTCTCTTTTGGCTTTTCACAGTTCAATAAATATGCTTCTGCACAAGTGAAATAAGTTGCAAATTACACAATAAAATCAGTTTCTGTAAACTCTGCGAGTGTCACGTCTTCATGTCTAAACAAAAGATGTTTGAAAAGTGTCCAGACTCATGTCTTAAAGTTGGCATATTTCTCATGCACATCTGTTTCTCCTGCTTTGTTTTCAGATTTTGTCTGCGAAATAATATCTAATTTCTTCAGTGCTGTCTACAGAACGTACCGATGCGACAGAAATTAAATGAGCTGTCAATTTGTAGCAGAATAAACGTCAATGTTCCAGACATTATGCAAAATAATCAAACGTGTGGCTTGCGAGACAATGTCTGATCTATAGACTAAAGCTGCTGCTCTGAATGATTTTGTGACAAACATTACCAAGCAGGTGACTAAAAGAAAAATAAAAAACACTTCAAGGCCTTGCAAACAACATTCGGGCCCCAGAAGCCCCAACTAGTGCAGTTCAGGTCGCAAATCAGCAACACAATGACGGGACCATAACAAATCCATGAACCAGAGACTGAGATCTGCACAAGCAAAAGTGGAAGGAACTGAGACGAGAGAGCAGTGTGTAGCTCAGATCTCATCCAGTGTGAAGAGTATAGCCTCTTTACTCACCGTCTGCTGGTGGCCGTCGTTCACACCGTAGACGCTGAGTTTAATAAGTGTCTCGCTGTAGACGGGCCAATCAGGTGGGAAACTCACTCCAGTGAGGAACACGGGATCCCTCGTTCCCTGCAAAGAGGAAAAGAGACCGAGAGTCAATGGGTGAGGACGATAAATGAACCAGCAGCTGTCTGCCAACGTATCGCTGCTCATTCACTTATTCAAGGCAGATGGGAATAAAAATGAGATATCATGTTGAAGTATGGAGACCAAATCAGAGAAGAGTTGCACAAAAACAGAGGTTTTCAAACTTGTAGTGTACAAATAGACAATGTAACAAAAAACAAAACAAAACAAAACAAAACAAAACAAAACAAAACAAAACAAAACAAAATAAAATAACAAAATAAAATAAAATAAAATAAAATAAAATAAAATAAAATAAAATAAAATAAAATAAAATAAAATAAAATAAAATACCATTCAAAGGTTTGGTAATATAAACTACCATTTAAAGATTTTGTACTGTTTTTGAATGTTATAATATTTTTAAAATGTTTCTGAATGTCTCCTTTGTTCGCTAAGGCTGCATTTATTTGATAAAAAATGCAGTAAAAACAGTGATATTGTGAAATATTACTACAATTTCAAATAACTCTCTTCTATGTGAATGTACTGTAAAATGTAATTTATTTATTTAATGCAAATCTGAATTTCGAGCATCATTACTCCAGTCTTCAGTGTCACATGATCCTTCAGAAATCACTGTAATATGCTGATCTGCTGCTCAAGAAACAATTCTGATTATTATAAATCTTGAAAACAGTTGTGCCGCCTAATTGTTTTTTGTGAAAACTGAATTTCTTTTAGGATTCTAGAGAGTTCAAAAGAACAGCATTTATTTGAAACAGAAATTATAATTTAGGAATTGCACCGTTTGCAAGGGAGAATCTTCATATTTGAAGGTCTGTGGCATCAAAAAGTTCAAAAATTGCTGTTCTAAACTTTCTTTACTAGTTGGGTTGTTTGAACAACTAGTCAACTATTCAGCCTTACTACCCTTTATAAAAAGGGTTTAACCATGCAAAACTGTCTAATAGCTGAAGCACAAATTAAAGCAGCACTAGCAACTAGCCGACCTTATACTAACTAAAAAGTCATTTGTTGGACGACCAGTGGGCCATAGTGACCATCCCTAAATCCCAGTGGCTCATCTAAAAACAAAACCACAGCAGAAGAG
This sequence comes from Schizothorax lantsangensis, assembly GCA_027422415.1. Lineage (NCBI taxonomy): Eukaryota > Metazoa > Chordata > Actinopteri > Cypriniformes > Cyprinidae > Schizothorax > Schizothorax lantsangensis. The sequence goes on along the minus strand of CM049841.1, from coordinate 38,282,286 downwards.
CAAGAGATCAGGCACTTCAGATGAAGCCCGCACCACATCAAAAAGTGTCTGTATCTGAGAAGAAGCCAATCCGCTTCCCACGGCCGAACCCTCACGCACTTATCATAGTTCACTGATCTCAGAGCGGGAAACTCCCAGTCACGGCCGTGTTTACACATGGGCATTTCCTCAGGTTATGCCTGCTGTTCTGGGGCGTCTCTGGACCCGAGTCCCCTGAGACGGTGGGTGGGACAGATAGCGAGGAGCGATTGCTGGCATGAAAGCTCAATCACACACCAAGAAGTCCAGAGACTGGAACAGCTCTCTTCTTTCAGGGTAAAAAGCAGCCCGGCTATTATTCAAGTCAGCGCTGGATCGATGCGGCCACAGTCTTTCTGATTCACATCTGCTTATTGGCTGAACACACGTCGCTATCTGAGCTGAAGATCACATTGAGTCTAAGTGCCTCCGGTTCTGCAAATGAACTGAGCATTAGTATCTGGTTAAAGGGACAATTCACCCATAAATTAATATTCTGTCATCATATACTCCACCTCATGCTGTTCCAAACCTGTACGCTGAGAGATTTGAAAATCCCCCAAAAATTAAAATTTCCATACACCTCATTCACTGCATTTCAAACGTTTTGAAGTCACACAACAGCTTTTTATGAAGAACAGACCCCATTATTCATTGAAAATCCTCCCCTCTGCTGCAGCTTTCAAAATGTATTTTACATTCTGCATATTTGATATGGCGCATCAAAGCCATGGTGCAACACATTAAAAACACAAAAATGAACAACATTTTAAATCTTCAGAGGAGGTGACGTAAATAAAGTTGCGTTCCTCACAAAAGCTACTATGTAGATGCAGAAGACATGGGGTATTATGGAAGCCCATGTCTACCACAGAAGGGGGGGGGTCATGCTTTGTTAAATGATAATTATGACCTAGAAAGTCTAAATTAATTATGCATAATATGTTTGCAATCTCATACATAATTATGAGATTATAAAATAAATATAATTATGAGATACTAAGTATAATAATTATGAGATAATAAAAAAAATATTTTTTAATTATAATGTCATCATTTTGACGTGTGTAATAAATACCTTTTTAACTTAAAATATTTTTTCTAATCTTTTTTTCTTTTTAAAATTGACTTTCCAGTTGTTAGTTACAATTTTGACTTTTTATCTCATAATTTCAACATCTCAATATCTCATTTTATACAGTCGAAATTATGACAATTGACAATCGATTTTTTTATTATCTAATAATTATGACTTTGTATCTCCATTTCACTTTTTTGTCTCATAATTATGACTTAGTATCTCATAATTATATTTTTATCTCACAATATAATACATTTTATCTCATCATAATAATAATGTATATATATTATATATATATATATATATATATATATATATATATATGTATAGTCATAAGTCTATATATTTCATTCATATAAGTCATAATCAACATTTCATTTCAACTTCAACTGGTCACTTATGATTTTTGTCATAATTATCACTTTTTAACTCATAATTTCTATTTACCCATAAAATAGACCCATAAACCCATAATCGTTTTAATCCATAATTTTGACTATTTTATGTCAATCTTAATTTTGACTTTAAATCTCATAATTATGCCTTTATCTCAACTTGTCATACTATGTCATACATCAATTATGTCATAATTTTGATTTACCAAAGCACAGTTTTTTTTTCTTAGGTGGAGAAAATGGGCTTTCATAGAATACAGTGCACAGGCTGCATGGGACATTTTTATGGTGTAATCTTTGCAATTTGACAGACTATGAACTGTCATTTTAGGCTGTAAAGATGCTTCAAAATGACTATCTTTTGTTCCAGGGAAGACAGAAAGTCATACAGGTTTGGAATGACGTGTAAACTTTTATTTTGGGGTGAACTATTCCCTTAAAGCTGTCTTTGCAGGAAACCGGCACATAGACACATTAGACAAGCGTTTTTTCTCACAGACACACATCTCCCCAAGGGATCTCAGAGTCTTTTACAGGTTTGCATCATTCATCAGTTCAACAGGGTGAGATTGATTTTAAAAGGTGCTTAATTAAAAGAATCAGCAGGATGTATAGGCTGAAAGGTTTTCACACTTTATCCTGCATACGACTACTAATCACTAAACAGCACAAAGAGGACCAAATGAATCAAACTTACCTCACTCTCCATGCCTGAAAGTTCAGTTAGAGCTGAGATAAAGCAAGTGACCAGCACAAATCTGAACCCATACAACCACAAGGTCAATATCACTGGCAGTAATAAATCAACGGAGCGACGCGGGGGAGCGCTGAAAACTCACTGCAGCAGTGTGGGTAATGGTCAGTCCTCAGGACTAATGGCCCCGTTTCAAAAAGCAGCGTTTATTTAGTGTATGTGGTGAATGCGGGGCGGAGGGAGTCATTTAGATATGTCCCAAAGTGGCCAATTTGTTCCGTAATGCGCCGTCATGCTGGGCAAACTCAGACACGCTCATATTTTTACACTAACCGGATGTTCAATAGGAATGCGATACAAAAAAAGGACAGAATAAATAGCGGGTCACCATGACTTTGGCTAGAAATCAATGTGCACATGATTGCACATGCATCAGTAACACATAACCGACAAAGATGTTTTATAAAGAGGCAGTGTTGTGACGTCAAATCATACTTACTGCCCTCCTCTTGAGGCCAGAAAGTCATTTTTAGAGCGGGATTTTCCAGGAGATTAAAAGAACACACACACACACACACACACACACACACACACACAGGCTGTATCTTTCAGGGATGGAACTTAATTGTGTGATTATTAAATTGCTAACATATTTTTCTTAGTACGAGGAAAATTTCTATTTGCCATACTAATTAACGTTCAAAAGTTTCTGGTCAGTTTTCACAAAAATATTAAACACCACAATTGGTAATAATCAGAAATGTTTCTTGAGCAGCAAATCAGCATATTATAATGATTTCTGAAGATCATGTGACACTGAAGACTGGAGTAATGATGCTGAAAATACAGCTTTGATCACAGAAATAAATTACATTTTAAAATACATTCAAACAGAAAACATTTGTTTTAAATTGCAATAATATTTCACAATATTACTGTTTTCACTGTATTTTTAATCATATAAATGCAACCTTGATGAGCATAAGAGACACAAATTTTACTGACCCTAAACTTTTGAACAGTAGTGTGTTGATTAATATGGCATAAAATTCTCACAATTAGTTGCTTATTAGCATGCCTATTATTAACATATTGGCTGTTTATTAGTGCTTATAAAGCACATATTCTGCATGACCATATTTTACATCTCTACCCAACACCTAAACTTAACAACTACCTTACTAACTATTGATAAGCAGCAAATTAGGAGTTTGAGGCAAAAGTCGTAATGGTTTGTTAATGGCGATAATTGGACCTTAAAATAAAGCGTGCCCTTGTTTTTAAACACAAAAATCATACAAGCTGTTTTTTTTTCCACAAATTTCACTAATTTGGTTTGAGCGAATGTCATTTTTGACAAGTGCTGAACTTCAATGATATGAAAAAAAAACTGCAATTTATTAAATATTCCTGGCGTTTCTTCATTATTTCTCGCTCATCGAAAAGTTTAAAAAAATATATTTTCTTCTAAATATGGTTTTAACCATTTATCTCAAAATTTCAAAAAACAGTTAAACATTTTAAATATCAACAGAATAGTTAACAATCATGTGATCTAACAGTCAGTCCCACTAATTTTAGTTAATGACTAATATACTTTACATTATGGAATATATATTAAAGATAATAATTATTAAAATGCAATAATATTTATGTTATTTATTAAAGCTATTAAAGTGTTACTGCTAAAATAATTATATATAAAAATATTATTCAGTTTTTCCTAAACATCCTTTATTAAACTCATTCTCCAATAAATCCTGTTTAAAATATAGGATTATTAGATCGACAGTGTTTTAACAACCCAATATAAAAAGTATAAAATAAGATGCATGACACAGCATGATTGCCATGAATTAAATAAATCACCATGGCAGATTCGATCAGATTAACACTATCACACTGCCTTGCGTTCACTAACTGGCCGGTTCCCCAGCAGACAGCAGTCGAGGACAGCATCAGCATGAAGCAGCGCAGACCCCAGCTGTGACGGAGCAGAACCTCCACTGGGAAACACAGGACTTTGCTGAGCCAAACGGCTGCCTAACTGCCAGCAACATCTTCACACATCCACACACACACAGGTTTACATGAGATTACATGTGCATTAAGTCGAGAGACTGGGGAACAGCTGCAGTCTCATTTCAGACTACACCACCTGTCTATATTAAACAACAAAAGTGGGCCAGCTCTCTCCTCACAGCGCGCGGCCCACACCTGCAGCTATTTCAGACAACTGCCAATCACAGCAATCCACAACATGCTCAAAGAAATGTGGAAAGGGAATCTGGGAATCTCACTTCACGGTTTCTCCCATTAGGGGAATCTCTGTGATTTTCATCTCCACTTCAGATGATCGCATGCGATTATGAACTGCTTTTGAGGGACATATCTCAGTGGAACCGCTAATGTGTGCATGATTACATTCAGTTCATTTCAATCCATTTCTCAATTGCTTAGCAAATTATATTGCATACTGTTTATTGCATAATGCTTCGTTTTTGAATGCAAACAAGATATCGAAATCCCTGAAGCCAGACTTACAGGAACAGTTCGGCAAAAGAGGAAAGTTTTTGATATTTATAAATCAAAAACCAACTTACTCATATCTTAGTTCTTCAAAGATTTTTGATGAAGAAAAGACTGTCACTAGGTTCGATTAAGGTGCTAATGACGTCAACTACTTTTATGATACTTCTTGATGCCTTTTTTGTCCTTTATTTAGTTATTTTTTTATTTTATTTTTATTTACATATTTATTTTGGACAGATGAAAATTCTTATAAAATAAAATGAAATGAATATTTAATCAGCAACTCTCCATGCATGTTTAAAAAAAATAATAATGACATTTTCAGAAACATGCAAAAAAGTATTACAAATATTTTAAAAAATGTATTCAAATTGTATACAATTATGGTTGTAATTATATTATTTCTATATTTAATTACAACAGGAAAATAACCCAATCAAAGCTTTTTTGGACAGAACTATTAATACAAAACAGCTTCCTCAAAAATTATCCTTTTGTGTTTCATAAAAAAGTAAATAATGACAGCTTTCATTTTCAATTAAATTTTCACAAATATATATAAACAAATTATATTAAAGTATAAAAAATAATATATAAAATATGGTAATTCATATATTTCATACTATACATTCATAAACTAAAAAAACACCTACCCAACATCTCAGCCTCCAGCAACATGAGCTCAAGTCCATCTTTAGTCCAGAGTCTAGAGTGTTTTCACAAACAGGTCAAAAGTGGCACGATTCAGCACTTTCCAGCATCCAGTTCACTAGATTCCTAACACTGAAACTAACACCAGTCATTGTCCGATCTATACAGAGAGGTTTAGATATGTCGCAGAACTACAAACACACACACGCATGAAAGCTAAATATTACTGCAGTCTGAGTGAGCTTCAACAGTGCAAACCTCTTTCCTCCAGCAAATCTAATTTGGAGGGAAATAGACTTCTCTTTGTGCACTCATGTGGGGCCGAGAGTCCATGTGGAGGAGAAAAAAAGAGGCAGAGTGAGAGAGAGAGAAACAGAGAGATCAGTGTGCCACTGGAGGGTGTGTCTGGGTGTGAGATACAAGCCAGCTGTTGCCCTCAATAAAGAACTCAAGAGGACTGTCAGCAGAAACATACCAGCTTCCCACAATAAATAATGTGTGTGCATGTGTTTTAAAAACACAAACAGGCCTAACTATGCAACTTTACAAAGAGCATGATAGCATCCTAAAGGTGTTTCTTCCGATGTTTTCCTTTCTTCTATCCCAGTGTAGAGACTATAATCTATAAGTAGGTTCGCTCAACAGTGTAGACACTGTGACTCCATTGCTGTGGTTGTTTAACCCTGACTAGCCTGACACAGCTAAACCGGCTCAACCAATAAGATAAGTCTGGGGTGTGGTTATCTATTTTTCTTACCAATGGCAAGGCAGAGAGCAGTAATTTTTTTTGACACTGCTTTAGACATACTGTAGTCTTTTGATGAAGATATCTTTTAAATTTATTCAATGAATTTAATTTCCTTTGCTTTTAACAGATTTCTGAAATGCATCTAATTTTAGTCAGAAAATAATAATTTAGTTGATGAGAAAGTGCAAAATTAAACAAAATAATCATATTTTAACATAACATATTTTAACGTACAAGTGAGCGTTAAGCAAAAGCCATTCATTTTGCAATTCTGAATGACACGCTTCACCTTTACGTGCACTTTCACACCACAGCTTTTGGATGTCATCAGTTTGATCCGTCTTTTTGATAACGCATCCCTTTGATGTCAGTTCAGTTCGTCTGGTTAGTGTCACAGTTTTCAAAATTCAGTTGAGCACCAGCAAACTACACCTGAGACTCTTTGGTTTGGGATACAATTCACAACCTGCATGAAAACAAGCGGTCGAAAATCGCCAAAGCAAATTGGTATTGATGACGTACATTTTGCATCCCGGTCACGTTTCTCATACTATAATGCAGTTACTCAGCAGTAAACAGCTGATACAAGTAATCGACAAAGCAAACAAACTATGACTCAAGCCCAAAAGTACAATGTGGAAAAGGAGGCTCTTTCTTTCAACCAACCAATCAAACCAAGCAAGCCTAAAACTCATCCAGTAATCTACATGACTCATGACATGTTGAATTACCAAAAAAAGACTATAACCCATTATCTTCTAGGAAACAGATGCCCATTTCCTGTAGCCTAAAGCTCGATAATTAGGCCAACGAGACCAGAAACAGTCACATGATGGGACCAAATATAGTATGTGGACACAATACATGTCACTGCTTTTACTTCTACTAATAAAAAAGGCAACAAAAAAAGCACCATAAAAGTGGTCCAGGTTATTTCAAGACTTCTGAAAACTTACGACACATTTAGGCTAGGTTTCACACAGAACTAAGTCACCAGTTTTGGTGCGTCAATGACATTTTGGTCACAAGGCATTAGAAATAAATTTAGATGACGTATATGGCACTATTATTATGATACTTTTTGGGCAGATTTTTCAGGCAAACATTGTGAACTATTACTTTAAAATAAATAATTACAAAAATATATAAAATAGAAATAATTAAAGTAATATATATATATATATATATATCTATATATATAAAAGCAAAACATAAAAAAAACAAAACAAAAAAAAACATAAGATTACTTTAAAAAAAAGGTCTAATACTCATTGCATCCATAATCATGCTGTCGTGCCTCATCATACACACCTGCAATGATGGGTTCAGCTTCCTTCCCATGAACTCTGACACCTTAAATGCTGAAAGAAGACAGAGACAAGTCATAAACACGAATGATAGAGTCCAGAAGAAATATGAATGTTTGATAAAGGTCATGTATAGGAAGTGGAGGGAATGGGAGAGAAAGCATTTGAAGATAAAGATCCTCTATTTTTTGAAAGAATAAGAAAAAACAGTGCCAAAAGGAGGAGAAAATGTGAAGAGCGGTTTGTTAGTGTCCACAGGAAGTATCTCAGGAGGAAACAGGAAGTCTGGCTGAGCGTCCTGAAAAGTGCCATGGAATGGCTGTGAGAAGTGTGCGTTTTTTCCCCATTACGGTTGAATTTCTGTCAGCAAATGCTTTAGCGAGGCTTTCACCCTCCCGTTCCAGGTTTCCTATAGCAGGAAAAGCCGCTCGGCTCTGGAGCTATTCTTGAAGAGGGATTTCTCTTTCACTCCTTCCCTTCCTGCCTCCGCCGTCTTCCTGTATAACAGCATCTCACCGCTCTGTGAAGGCCTGCAGGATTAGGATCCGTATGAAGTTTATTAAAGCCGTGAAAAACAAGTTTCAAAAAGTACAAACCAGGCCGAGTTCATAATCTAAAAGAGTTGGATGTGTTCTAACAAACATGAAAGTGATCCGCAGTGATTCAAGGTCAAAAACGAAGCCAAAACACAATAATAAAAAATGCATCAAAAGAACTGACCAGGAACATCAACGCTTGGTATTCCTGTCAAACACACCATCAAGACTTTCAATGCAGGCTATTGACTGCAGCAACAGAAATAAACGTGCTACATACGAATGGGAATCGTAAAGAATATAACGATTTAGTTTTTTGTTTGTTTTTATGATTCCACTGAAGATTCTTAGAACTTTTGAGACAGAAATAATTGGTGGGGAAAAATAAACACAATTGCATTGCCAAAAGATGAGATTATTTCAATAAACATTTTTTTTTATTATTATTTTTTAGATGCCCCATATGCAATTTTAAAATCTGACTTTTAACTATTATCATATGAACAATCACTCAATGACAGGCTTTATGAACATCACACATTAAATTGTGTATAAGTATAATGAGACTAATTACCCAAGCGAGACCTAGCTGTATATTCAAGAGAAGGATCTGCGAACAAAGACAAAATAAAAGCATTAAAAACAAACTTCAAAATAAAAGCACAACATGATGTTTCATATGCTCAAAAAATAACTGGACAAAAAAAAGACCAAATAAAACAACAACTTTTGTTTCATCTTGGTAACCACACACACAATAGGCTAACTGGCAGCTAGAGGTGTGCGATATTGACAAAAAAAAAATATTTCAATATTTTTTGTGTTTTTTGTTTATAACAATAATTAAACAATATTTTCCTTGTCCTTGTGTGTCTTGAACAGGTACCATAGCTGGTTTAGGCCTGTCATGGATAAATAAGGCTATTTTTGCACTCCTCCTCTCTGTCTCTCACTCATAGAAACCTAACGGCTGGAGGGGTGTGTTATTCTGCCCAAGCCGTCAAACTGACGTCATCAAAAAAGGAATGCCATTCCAGAGCGGAAGTAAATGTTCAGATTTTGATTAAAGATTACCAAGACAAACAATTTTTTTCAGCAGATTAACTTGCACAGATTAATTGTTAACATAAAGACTAGCCATGTGTGATAGTAAAGTAAATAAAGTCCATTTTGTTTTCATGCCGACTTTAAGGCCGATTTTAAGCCCGATTTGCACCCCCGAATGATCGGGGGGGGGGGGGGGATTCGCGGCTTGTCACAAGCGATTTTTTTTGTAAAAAAATCCTCTATTGTGTGGTGTCATTACGATTATTTAACTGCTCCCGATCGAGACGGAGTGTCTCCGAACTCAAATCGTAAATATCAAACATGTTTGATATTTACAACTCTTGATCGGGCTGCCTCTCACGTGATACCCGCGATAGCCAATGAGAGCGAGCAAGCGTCACCTACCGGATGTTGCGTGCTTCTATAGCTGAAACTTGGCAGCCACAAACATGCCGTGAAAGCAGAGAACATCATTCATATTCTTTTGTATACGTTGTTTTTCACTGTGAAACAGAAGGCGTGCCAGGAGAGCCAGCTGACAACGTCGATTGTCCTCTATTTGTTTTTCTTCTCTAGTCAAGTTTGATCTCGTGAGTGTCCGTGAGATCTCGTGTCACTGTGAAATCGTTCCTATAATCATCAAGTGTGTGGTCTCATGGTCTGGTCTAATCATCTAGTGTGCGCGTTCAGAGGATTATAAGGCTAAAAATCGGTTGAACTGTCTTCATGTCTGTGGTCTCCCATGGTTTTAAAATCGTTTAAGATTTGAAAATCGTCTAGTGTGCGGCCAGCCTAAATATGACACTAAAACCACCAGTAGGTGGCGACAAGTCCCTTAATGAGCGATTCATTAAATCATTAAAATATTTTTTTCAAAAATACTGATTCATTTAGAAAAGAAGCATATGGCTGGCTGCATCCAAAATCACATACTTCTCTACTATATAGTAGGCGAAAAAGAGTATATGACAAAAGAAGTATGTCCGAATTCACAGTAGTCATAGAAGGGTAGACAAAATGTACCCAGATGACCTACCACTTCCGGCGTCATTCTGAAGTGTGCATACGATGGACACTATCCCATGAGGCCACGGGAGAGGATTAATGAAAGGCAGTGATGTGACGCAACTGATGCTGGTAGGTTACATGACAATGACAACATGGTGGATGTAGTATATCCAGATTACATTCATACTACACAAATTCATACTATTTAGAATACACTTTTTAGCGGTTGCAAAATTATGACTTATTCAAAACAAGTATCTACTCATTTCGAATGCAGCCGCTGTCTTTATGAATGGATTGTTCAATCACTGACTCAAACAAACAGATTCATACAGGAACGAAACACTGCAGTGTTGCTCTGAGACGCACAAATGTTCAGCTCCGGCTTTGTCTGGAAATCTACTTTCATTGGTGAAACAAAAAAATGTAACTCACTAAATTTTACATTTTTATTTCTTGAACTGTTGTATAAAACATCACATTTGCACTCTTGCTTACGTAATTTAGCTTAACTATATTATATCTTATAAATATAAAATACAAAAACCCATACAGGGATTTTTTGCTTTTTTAAATTATGGGGTATTCTAACTGCATTCTAATAGGCTTCATCACACAGTGAAGGCTTTTGGACTCTCAAGACATGTTTTGGTTTGTTTTTTGCAAAGTGAATGACATACTCTATTAAAACAACAATTACGGTATTATCGCAGACGATTAACATTACACACCCTTACTGGCAGCTATTTTCACAATGTTTCTAAAACATTTTATGTTGGTTGCATAAATGTACTGATTATTTTGGTAATCCAATTACATAAACCGTGCATCATCATATTCAAGGTGAATTAGTTTTTTTTGTTGTTGTAAAACTTGCATTTAATAGTTTGTGCATCATTGACCAAACTGTAAAGATGTTATATACTGTATGTGCATCCATCTGTAAGTTCATAGTACTTGAGATTCTCAAGTATGTTTTCACGAAGACATTTACACACAAGGACAGAGAGTTGCAGTATATTCAATCCCTCGAGACTTTATGATCCTAACAACTATTTTTCTCATTTCAGCAGCAGCTGGCATGCTGGGAACAGAAGTAGAGATGTGTGATCTGAAAGTCACAGATAGGAGCATTGGATAACCTTGTAGGCTAAATGTATGAGCTTAGAGATTAGACGTCAACAATGACAACATCAGTAAACTTTCTCGGCAGGTTGCGAGGTGGACATTTTAACATCAAAGATCCTAGAGCCGTGAGAGAAATGCTGAATATCATCCCTGCTAGTAGCTAATTCACACCTGATCTCCATCGGGTGATATCAGCCTCCATCCTTATGCTAATCTTAACAAAAATCTATGACCATAAAAAGTTCTTATTCTGATCAGCTGTTTACAAAAAAAACGCACAATAATTGACTCCATCCTTCAGGGTGAAACAGCACATCCATTTATGCTCCTTTACACACGGTTTCATCAGATGCTGCCAGTCAAGCACATCCAAGACCAAAAAAAACACAGACAGAATCGTGTTGACATTATGAGATGGTACAGATGCCACCTTGTGATGAGTTGAGTGGCATTAAAAACCAATGTGAGGATTTTAGAAGGAAAATATTAAATTATATAAATTAACAATAAAATTATTTAATTAAATATCATTAAATGTTATAATTTGCAAATAATGTAATTATGCATTAATATTGTACGATTATGTTATACAACTAATAAAAAAATAATACACAAATAACAATAATTATTATTATTATTTAATAAATTATATTAATTAAACAAATTAAGATTCAATAAATTAGATGAAAAAGCAAGACATTTTGAAAAGATTCAGCTGGAAGAACATCTAGCAACTAATTAAGTTAATTGACATCAGGTCTGTAACATGATTAGCTATAAAAGGGATGTTTTAGAGAGGCAGAGTCTCTCAGAAGTAAAGATGGGCAGAGGCTCTCCAATCTGTGAAAGAGGAGGGAGACCTTCCAGCATGTTATCAGCGTTCAGTTCAAAAGCCAGCATCTCTGATGGTATGGGGGTGCATAAGTGCATATGGTATGGGCAGCTTGCATGTTTTGGAAGGCACTATGAATGCTGAAAGGTATATAAAGGTTTTAGAGCAACATATGCTCCCCTCCAGACGACGTGTATTTCAGCAGGACAATGCAAAACCACATACTGCAGCTATTACAGCAGCATGGCTTCATAGTAGAAGAGTCCGGGTGCTGAATTGGACTGCCTACAGTCCAGATCTTTCACCTATAGAGAACATTTGGTGCATCATTAAACGAAAAATACGTCAAAGACGACCACGAACTCTTCAGCAGCTGGAAACCTATATCATGCAAGAATGGGAAAAAATTCCAACACCAGAACTCCAGAAACTCATAACCTCGATGCCCAGATGTCTCCAAACTGTTTTGAAAAGAAGAGGAGATGCTACACCATGGTAAACATGCCCCCATCCCAAATATTTTGAGACCTGTAGCAGGCATCAAATTTGAAATGAGCTCATTTTGTGCATAAAATTATAAAATTTCTCAGTTTAAACATTTGTTATGTTATCTATGTTCTATTGTGAATAAAATATTGGCTCACATGATTTGAAATTCTTTTAGTTTTCATTTTATTCAAATTTAAAAACGTCCCAACATTTCCGGAATTCGGGTTGTACACACACACATTATGCAATTATATAATCAAATAATATTGAATAATATTGAATATTTAAATTCAATAAAGAAATATAAATGTTTGTATAAATGTACAAAATACAATAAACAAAAAATAAATGAGCACAATGAACGATTGTTTGGTACGAGCAGTATGTCTTATGGCATGTGGGGAATATATTTTATATTTAGAAAAATGGAATCAGGCTGGTTTGTGCCCCAGGGCCTTACAAGACCATAATTCATTCTTGCTTTTCACAAAAACATGACAAAATTCAGTTTTCTCAAGTTTGTTTCGAGTTCATGTAACCGGAAAAGCATTAATGGGTGGTTTGCAGCTTTTAGTCCACGTCTGTTAGTTTTGAGGTCACCACCATGGAAGCAAACGCATCTTTTAGCAGACTTCCACTTACAAAATGTAGTTTCTTTCTTTTAAATATTAATGACATTCTACACTCAAGGGCATATGCAAATTTCCATCCAATCAAATGCTTTCTAGAATGAGAATGTCCCTCCTCCAAACTTCCAATTCACTGCCAAAAATACAGCCAGGATGATCCTTCAACTTCCTGCTTCAATAGTAATGTAGTATGACAACATACTAAATGGTTCCAAGAGGCCTTTAAAGACATTTAACAAAAGCGAAACTTTAGCAACCAGGCTTGGCGTTTCGTTCTTTAAGCCACTACATCAGTACCTTCACACCTGTGAGACTGCCGTGCCATCGCAACTATACAGAACGTGATCCACCATTAGCATAAGAATCCAGCGCCCTGAATAATATTAATCACGCCTGCCAATCCTCAGCGCTGCAATTATGCTGTGCTGTTTATTTAGTGTGACTGGAATACGTCGAGCCATTAGCATAGCAGACGAGCGCGCTCTGTAATTAGTTTATGACAATGAGACGCCACAAACCTCGAAACAGATCAATTTGAGTAATGTGTAATGTCATTAAGAAGAAAACACTGCTACGAGAAACCCATATGCTTTTTAAAGTGAGGACTATTCATCACGGTAATTTTGTCATTGTTTTAGTTAAGGTGACACTATTTGCATCTGGCCTCCACGCAGCACCTGTTTGACGATTAGCTCAAGAGCTTTAATTTAAACAGGAACTCGGGCTTAATGAGGAAAACTGATGAGGTTCTCGTTGCCAGTTACATCATTGGGATCATCAATAATATTATGCACGTGTCAATTTGCACAGAATTAGATGGACTAGGTGGTCAAAAGTGTGACATCTGAAGCTCAAAACCAAGTTTTAAGGAACAAAACAGACCAGTATGGAGGGAATATTTAGTGGTCATCTTATTAAAAAGTTGGCGGTAAGTAAAAAGCCCTTTGCCAAGACCTCTGGGCCGGTGTGTGCTTCTGGACTGCATCTATTCAGACTTGGAAAAGAAACGGATGAGCTTGTTAGCACAGATGAAAACACCCACTAATGAAGACCGGTCCAGTCCGTAGGGAAACATAAGATGGATAAATCAGAAAAGCTTGCAGAACATGGTGGAATTGAGTCATCTATGTCAGATCTCTACTAGTTTTGTTTCAGGGCCAAGATTTTAGACCAAGACCAAGAAGTGATCCAACACAAGGGCTAGATACTGACAGATTTCACAAATCATTTCAATTCCGATTCACAAGCTCTTGATTCATTTTAGTATTGATTTTGGATATATATCAGGTACAGTACGTCATTTTTCCTAAGGAAAACAATCTCTCAGCTAAAGCTGTAAACTATAGAGGGAGTCAGTAGGTACATACTATAATATACTTATATTTTTTTCTTAAACTGTTAGTGATGTTTTATTTAATACATGTTTGAATAAATATGTAATGAAATCAGACATCCACCATTTAAATGTTCATATTTTAGCAACGAAACAGAATAGAAACATTATATAATAAAAAGTTGCTATAACACACCATTATAACCTCTTTATAAAGTTAAAATGAACAAAAGTCTAAACTGAACAGCTAGTAAAGATATAATGATGAACGCAACACATAAAAAGCTGTATATAAACAATTAAATTGTACACAATGTCAACTTTTTTAATTAGCCTATACATTTATTTTTCTATTACAAATCGTTGCTAAAATATGTAATTTTTTTAAACAAACAGTGGCTGTCTGATTTCACGACAGACTTATTCAAATATGCATTAAATAATCAAACATTACTAACAGTTTAAGAAAAAAATATATATAATGATATGTAATATAGTGCATATATTTAGCAAAATAATCCTCTGTATAGTTATTTATTCCAGCTGACTGAATATGCGGTGGAAATAGCGATATTTCAGTGAACTTTTGCGAAATAAAGTCTGTGAATAAAGCACTACTCACAGAAGTAACTTTCAAAAGCAGCTTTCTGTTGGTCATATTCGCATGACTCACTTGAACACGAGCGAAATGTTGGCAACTTCATCAGCCTCGCGCAAAACTCCCAAACACGCGGATTTCTATTGTAATGACCGTATTTAGCACACAAAATTTCTCCGAGCAAACGGTAAATGTGACCACACCTCAACAAGCTTTGTACACTGAATGCCTTTTCTGAGGTAAATGTAACATATTGTTCACAAGTTGTTTTATTGCCGTCTTTCCAGGAAACACTGACAGGGTGATTACATGAGACGTGATACAATTTAGTAAGTTGTACTATTTTTTTCAACATACCTTCTGATGTTTATCCGTGTTTATTTCGTGCTTCAGTGCTTCAGTGAAGCAGAAGATATCATCATCGGTTGGTGCCGCTGAACTGAGGCTCATAGCGATCTGTCACGAGACACTGAAAAGCGCCAAAACGCCATTTAAACCAAACCACAAAATATATTTTTTCATCTAAAACATATTTAAAAAAATATGCTAAATGTGTTTTAAACAGTGAGCCTGAATGAAATATTTAAAAAAAAAAAAAAAAAATGAAAATGTGTCTAGTTTTAACCTTACAGAAAAAAAATGACTCACTGAAATTACTCTTTTTTTTTTACGGTAAGTGGCTACAATCAGTTTATTTTAGCTACATTTAAATAAACAAATTTAGTTGACTAACTTTCAACTAAATTTGTTTATTTAAATGTGGCTAAAATAAATGGTTTGCAACCACTTACCTTAAAAAAAATTTAGTAATTTCAGTGAGTCATTTTTTTTCTGTAAGGTTAAAACTAGACACATTTTCATTTTTTTTTTTTATATATATATTTCATTCAGGCACACTGTTTAAAACACATTTAGCATTATTTTTTCAGTGAAAAATTCATTGAGGGGCAAGAACATATATTTCCAATCGTACAGTAAAATACATCAAGGCTAGATTTATTAATTAATTTATTTACAAATGTGTTACAACAAATATAATTCTTCAAATGTGATATTTAAAAATATTTATTTACATTTAGTCATTTAGTAGACACTTTTATTCAAAGCGACTTACAATGAGGACAATAGAAGCAATCAAGCCCAATATAATAAATAAAAAAGAAACAAGTAGATAGAATAGAAAAAGTATAGGGAACGTTAGCGTTAGAGGGTCTTTTTTTACAATAAAAGTAAAACAAGTCAAAAGAGTACAAAAAGAATAGAGAAAGCTAGTGTACAGTAAGAGGCTCTTTAAAAGAATAATAATAATAAATAAAAGCAGTTAGAAAATGAATAGAGAATGCAAGTGTTAGAGCCTCAAGCATTTTTTTTATGTAATAAAAAAAAGTAAACAAATAGATAAAAATAGAATTAGAATAGAGAGTGCTAGAGTTACAGGGTCAAATAAAGTAAAATAATATATTTTAAATATATTAAAGTTTTTAAAAATATAATTTATATAATAATAAATATATAAAAAATATAAGAAAAATAGCCAAAAATACATTAGTAGAAAATAAATATTTTGAAACATATTTTAGCTAATTTTCTGCTTCTTTGGGGGGGGTGGGATTGTTTGAATCTCATGATAAAATTGACAAAATTTGAAAGCTGAGACTTTGATTCACATCAAAAGTAACAAAGACCAAAGTTTATTGTGGTTATTGCACCAGTGCACTACAAATTATGTTAAGTGATGTTTTGTTCAGGCATCAACATCATCAACTGTATATTAATCGATATTGTGAACCCAGCCCTACCCAGGACAGCATTAAAGTTTTACAGAATTACATGGTTTTTGAGGATGAATGTGTGTTAGTTAGCATCATCTAATTTTGATGAGTTTCTATCAAAATACAGTAGTTTGATGGGACACAAAACCTTTGACTTCAACAACAAAAGAGAAAGGACCTCTCTTTTAAAAGACTTTGAAAACAGGAGTGCTGTTAAATCAAGTGGCGCACGGAGGCACTGACCTTGCTAAAAGGTTTAATTATGAGGAAATTACTATGGTGGAGACGAGGGAATCTTTCTGAACTCTGTCTTTAATCAGGTGTTCCCGCTGCCGCACGAGGCACATCTGTGCTTTAAAATACAGTTTGGGGCTTTTCAGGTTGAAGGGGTTTTACTATCTCATAATTGTACAGCTTTTGATTGCAAATAGGTGTAAAATTATATGTTTACCTTAATTACTTGTTAACTGTCCAGTTCCCCCGATAAAAGTCAGTGCACACAATTGACAAAGCTCAGTGGGATGTTAAGTCCGGATTGTTTCTGTCCTTTATGAGCGTTCTGGTCACTTTATATGTTATGATCCCAGTGAGATCTGGAGTAAAACCTCAAGCAAACTCTGCAGCATCAACAGTCTTTTATGTCAGAGACTCCATGATGTTCATCTTTAGACTTTGGAGAAAAATGAGTGTGCAACTAATCACACATAGAAATATAAGACTTTTTTCCCCAGAATACCACTGTACAACTTTTCCACTCTTAGATATTAGTGCCTTGCGGAGCTCTAATTTATCAGTGTGTCTCAATTATGCAGTGTGCGTCCTTATAGAGAAAATCTATAAATTATAATAGGAGTATGTGCAGTAAAATTGTATAGTGACTTATGGTCCACAAATCAGAGACTAGCATTGAAAATGCATCAATTTATTATAACATGATTCTGCATTCTTGTGAGTTGTAGCAACATCAGGATCATAGAAATGCTCATAGGATCATATTCTCAAGAAATGTATGGTGAAATCATCTACCAAGTGCATAAGTTTACACTTATATTTTAACTCATTTATATTTTATTACTTATTTTATGATTAATAAAAAAATATTTTCATAAAGAGAAATGGCCTTTGTACAAAGAGTGTACATGATCAGTGTCACAAATTTGCATAAACATATTTCTTATCTATTTAGCATATATTTTAGCATTTTTAAAAATTCTAATTATATATGTATATATAAATATATAAATATTCTATTTCTATTTCTTTTTCTTTTTTTTCAAAATACCAAACTTTGTCCAGGTTTAAATAAATAAATAGATTTCAGTTTAATAAATAAATAAATATGCATGCATTGTGGATTTTCAATGTGGTCTCAGACTTTTCAACAAGAACAAGAAGAAAACATGCTGGAAACCTGACTGCTTTTCCTTCACTACTGGTAAATAGAATAAAAATAAAAATAGAATGTATTACTTACAATTATAAAATATTATTAACTGACATCATATACCTAATAATAACTTTTTAGGCTCACTGTGTGTGAAGCCAAACAGACTTGCTCTTGTGACGTATTGAGAGAGCAGCTGTAGCAAACAGGAAATCCTTCCTGCCTGTTGCTTAGCAACAAGTGCAATGCTAATATTGCCCACCTGCTGAATATTGACAGTGTAAATGAGTGTTTGGGGATGAAGAAGACGAGATGCTCAGAGAATCTGACACACTCATTGTGTGCCGGTGACCCCCCAAAGCAGCCCTTCACTGCAATAGAAACATGTTAAAAGATTAAATATTCAGATACTGCCATTTTTCACTTGACTGTCTGCTTGAAGCATACATACATGAATGTATTAATGATTACAATAATAAATGTAATCTATTTAAAGGGTAATATTCCTAATTTGCTGTGAGAGAGACTATTGTGCACTAAGATTGCTGAAAGTTTTGCTCAGAAATGTTTGAAAGAACAACAAAATAATTAATTATACTTATTTCATTTTATTATTTATAAGTCATTATTTAATATAATTAGTATTTAATAATTAAATATTAAAAGTAAATTATAAGTTACTATTATAAGTTACTGTAATGTAAGAAATATCAATTATTTTATATTAATCAATCATCAATGATAATAATAATCATAATAATAACAAGATGACAAACAGACAAACACACACACACATTAAGAACATAATAATATTATTATTAGGGTTATTGTACATAATTATATTAGGTATTTAAAAATATTTAAATACAAATTATAATAATTTATTTTAAGCAATACTATTTTAAATAATAATAATGCTAACAATAATAATAATAATATGACAAACATAAATTATGTCACACACACACATATTAAGAAATTAATAACATTATTAGGGTTATTATACAGAATTATATTAAATATTTTAATATTTACAAATAATTTTTATAAATTATAATAGTTTAATAGTTAAGTAATATCAATTATTTTAAATAATAATAATATGTCAAAGATAAATTATGTCTCACACAAACATATTAAGAAATTAATAATATTATTATTAGGGTGGCAAAAGTGCATTTCACTAAGTAGAAGTAATTCGTGTTTAAATACTCTGGTAAAAGTAGAAGTTTAATTTGTTTATATTTAAAAAATATGGGCATACTTAAGAAATTACAATAGATTATTAAAAAAAATATCACATTTAATATTTTATTAGTAATGAATGTATCGTGAACAACCACCATTAGAGCAGGGCAGGACTAAATAAGAAATCTCACACTCATCCAGTCAACAACAACAAATTCTGAAACCACAGATATGCAACCCATTTTTGTAATCTCATCTATTTCATATTTCAATAATAAAAAAATGCTGTATATTTTATTTACTTATTTAATGTGGCTTCATATATAAGTAATTATGACTACAAAGAGAGGTAAGTGTGACAGTCTGAGGTTTTTCTTTTAGCAAATCCTCTTTTGAAGAAAGTAACTTGCATATTCTGTGTCATATCTGATTTAATGCTTTCGATCTGCATCACAAAATAAGCCCCCCTAGTGTGAATCGTCCCATGCAGGAATAGTGCCGTGACTGATGCTCTGAGGGCAGATGACAGAGAAAATCAGATCACAGTCGACTATCACTGAAACCCCGCATACATGGGGAATCACATTCAGAAGAAGTTTGAGAGTTTACTGCTAAACGAGACAGAACTTAGGTTTGCAGATCTGAATGCAATTGATCAGCTCCTGCTGCAGTCGACAGGGACAGATGCCAGAACAGAGCTGGAGATATCAGTGAAGTCTGGCACAGGATCTCTAGATCATTTCACTTACGATGATGGCTGCTAAATTTCATCCATTTGTAGCAGGAGTCTTTATGATGTAATGCTGAAAATGCATCTCGTCTCGTCTCTTCTGCACTCTTCACGGGTTAAGAGAGTGATTTCTGAGGAGGCCTGAGTTTGAGCTCAATCTCCAGCTGCCTAGAAAATGAGAAAATGATTCAGAAAGCCTCAACAATAATGTAGGATGGGATCACATGCTCTGGTGTCAGATGAGAGCTGCAGAAACTGGACGTTTGAGACCCAACGCCTCAATCAGGGCTCAGCCGTCTCACGCAGACAGCATAAAACTGCTCTAGTTTGCAGACGATTCTGGTCAAGACCATCTATATGGAGAAGAGACCATCGAAGTGGCATGACAAATGGCAAGACACTGTCTTTTTGTATTTATGTAATATTTAGAGGTGAAATATGAACCACAATAATACATCACTGAGAAAAACTCATTCATACAATTGCATGGTAGTCCAATTACAATTGCTCTGTACAATTAAAAACAATATTATTAATTAAAATAGCATTGTAAATCAACAGTAGGATGGGTGAGATAAATTCACATTATGACAGTCATAATTACATGAAAATATCTTAATTGTGAGAAATAGTGGCTTTTTAATCTGAAACAATAGAAAGGTTTTAATAAATATTGCAATATTAGAGAAATATTACAATAAATCTGGCTTATTATGAATAATTTTGGTTTGTGTCTGTCAGTTTCTGAATGAAAAGACAAAATAAGCAAATCAAATAAAGTATCTTTAATTTATAAAGTATTTCATTCACTGGAGTATTAAACATTTGGCGTTATGACATTATTTAACATAAACATTAATAAATTATTTTTTCTGGAACAAAACTAATACTTACTGTATATTTAGCATTAAATTGACCAGAAGTGACAGTAAAAACATTTATAATGTTATATAAGATTTCTATTTCAAATAAATGTTGTTCTTTAACTATCTATTCATCAAAGAATCCGTAAAAAAAAAAATAACAATAAAATGTTGCACAATATAGCAACTCTTTTCAAATTGATGTTTCTTGAGCATCAAATCAGCATATTAAAATGATTTCTGAAGGATCATGTGACACTGAAGACTGGAGTAATGATGCTGAAAATTCAGCTTTGATCACAGAAATACATTACATTTTACAATATATTCACATAGAAAACAGTTATTTTAAATTGTGAAAATATTTCACAATATTACTGTTTTTGCTGTATTTTTAATCAAATAAATGCAGCCTTAGTGAGCATAAGAGACATTTTGAACAGTAGGCATTAACAATTTTTTTAATATATAAAAATAAAAAATAAAAAAAGGATATTATAAAATATATACTATTACTGTGCTATGCAATTACCCATGATGATATAACATCTTGTTTGCACCACCCAGCCCTAAACCACGTATACTAAACCTAACAGCACACAGTGTTATTAGTCAGTTAACATCTGATCTCACCAGCATCTGAATGATTGGTAGCTCACAGAGCCTTTATTACTAGTGTCACCTCACTCTGTCAATCTCAGTGCTTCCAGAGAGAGGCTGAAAGGCAGCAAACACCTCAGCAAGCCAATGTAATTACTGCTGCTGGAGGTGTATAAACAGAGTTCCATCTCTGTGAAGGCTTCTATGAATCCGGGTAATTAAAGTGCCCCTGCTGCTTTTATTCAATCAGCGAGATGCCATTCTGACTTTCACAGGCAGCGATCAGAGGGGAAGGAGAGTTCGCCTTCACTTGTAAACGCTGATGTGAAACACCGCCGATGTAATTGGATGATGCTTGCAAATGGCGTGTGGTGATGACCATAATACTGACCTATGCTTTGATTGCAGGCTCATTTAAAAGAGCCAAAGATTCCAGCAGAGACACTCATCTGAGACACTAATCAAACATCTTGATGGATCCCTAGCAAAAAAAAAGGAATAAATAAATAAATAATCTCTTATTTGTTTAGCTCATAATCACACATATTTGCTGCAAATTACATTGCTGTGTGGTGTGTTCGTGTGGCGAGCGCATAATGGACCGCCAGGGACATAAACTGAGGCCTAAAAGTGTTTCTCCCCTTCCTGCTCTGATTAAAGGAACAGTTAATCATCTAAACGTTACAATTTTGTCATATTTATGTTGCTTCAAGCAGTTTAGCTTTTTTCAGCATTGATAATAATAATCAGAAATGTTTCTTGAGCATCAAATCAGCATATTAGAATGATTTCTGAAGGATCATGTGACACTGAAGACTGGAGTAATGATGCTGAAAATTCAGATTTGCGTCGCAGGAAAGAATTACACTTTAAAATATATTCAAATAGAAAATCTATCTATCTATCTATCTATCTATCTATCTATCTATCTATCTTATTTATGAATAATGTCCAAATTTCTCTTTTAGATAAAAGGAAAGTGGATATAGGCCTATTTCATCCATCATATAACATTAAAATATTCCAACACTGAAAGTAATAACTTGTTGATTCAGTAACCGCTCTGACAGATTCATTGAGCTCATGAAGGATTCGTTAGACTAATTAAAACAGTAATGCTTTCTTTCTTCAAAAGTTTGTTTTTGAAAGACTCAGAATCTTTTTGAATGTTTCATTAAAAGAACCTGTTCATAAGAGTCTTTTGTTTATGAATCAGACTACACTGGTTGCACTGTGAAGTATATTTTTGATTTACTTAAGAATCACTTGCTAATGAATCAGACTACTTTGATCACACTGTATGTTACTGCATGCAGCCTACAAAGGGGAAAACCCCAAGAAAGACATGGTTTCTTACCATTTCATGCATGTGACTGACCGAGTTTGAAAAACATGAGATTTAAGAGAATAAATCACCTCTATGGAAAACATAAGGTCAGTCATTTTGCCTAAAATCTCCATTTGTGTTTAACGTGAAAATAATGCAGGTTTGAAAATAATGCTATTCCTTTAATTGTGGATATTGCTTTCAACAACAAAGTTAACTACAGGATTAGTGACTAACTTTGACATGCTATCAGTAGTTAAAGATATTTTTTAATGGGAAGCAAGTGCGTTGACAGGAGAGGTCACGTCTAACAGACCTCAGAAACACTGAGGCCGTGGCAAATGCATAAAAATATATGAAAACACCACGTCCTCTGAAAAGGGACAGATGGAATATGAGAGCTCAGATCTATTGAGCTTTGAAGTAACAAGCGGTTCTGAATGTACAGCCAGAGTCGTCTGTACAGGCCATGACTGGAGATGAATTTCCAGCTATGGCATCATCAACTAACTGAGGCTGAGGAATAATCTTAATCCTTCCTACAGACACCAGGAAAACAGAAGAAGGACCGGGACTTACCCAAGCGAGACTGTGCGCGGAGCTTTTCCAATATGAATGACTCCTGCGTGCGAGAGAGGGCCTGGAGGGAGAGAAGAGGAGAAACACAAGACAAACCGTCCTGCTTTATGCTTGTCAACTGAACATCTACAAGAGATATGTTCATAGCTGGAGGTCTTCATATAATACATGACCTGGTACGTTTCAGTCTGGTGACATACCTATAACCTTCACAAATCATTACTCTCCTGCAGTGTTGCCAATTTGGGGATTTTGTCGCCAAATTTAGCTACTTTCTCATTGTTGCTGCGACTTTTATTGATTTTTTGCGACAAGGAGCTATTTTAGCTATATTTAAATAAAAATAGCGATTTTTTTTGGAGATTTTTTATTTTTTACTTGGCCACACCCTAGGCCCGTGACCTCGCACGTTTGTTCTCAATCATGCCAATAGGCGACATTCGACTTTAAGTGTATGACATCAAAGTACCGCGAGAGCCAATCGAAAGCATAGGATCCGTCTGCTCTCTTATCGCTCTCGCGGTACTTTGATGTCATACACTGACCATCCTGCACAGCGCTGCTAAAAAGTCGAACACGCCTAATGAGTCTGCGCAGTGAACACACATCAGTACGTCTGCCATTCAGATATGATGACACACACCACCATTTCATTATAAGCATCAAGATATATGATTACATGAATATGAACATCTTGTTTTAACCACAGACACAAAAGTTATACCACAATTCATGCACAATCATGTCAAACAGATACTGAGAGACACAGTGCATCATCGTGTCATGTGTGCTGAGATGCAGTATTTTGCACTTACTTTGTAGTAATAGAGTGTGTTGACTGAAATAAGTTTGTATGAATAAAGGTTTTGTTTTTGGAGAATCATAATATTTCTTATCTGTTGTATTTGAGCAGGACAGGGATGCACTTTGGTGACACATGAAACAAATGCCCAACATTGTGTCTTTATATCATTTCCATCATGTTTGATGTGCTTGCAGATCACAGGAAGAATTTACTGATTCAGATGTGTCGTGTAGAGTTACAAGTAGGCCTAAGCATTTCCTAATTTCACTTCAGATTTTTTTGTTATAGGCCTACTTCATCTTTTGTTATATTTTTTATACTGTCATCATTTGTAAAGTGTATATATATATATATATATATATATATATATATATATATATATATATATACTTTCCTTTACCAAATTTACCTGTATTTACTTTTCATATTTGGCTACTTTTGAGGGTGGTTCTAGAGATTTCCTGAGGGAGGGGTTTGGCAACACTGCTCTTCTGTTTACCCATAATGCTAAACAGCTGACAGCAGATTTGTTTTTAAACCTAGTGAGCTGGTTAAGGTAGATATCTCATATGGACAAAGTCTATGGCATTACTGCATGTATCCTTTAAGAACATGACAATCCCAGAATGCATTGTGATGACCTCTGTGGGAAAAAATCCACCCAAAATGACAGACAAAATAGAGATATGCTTATTACAAAGAATTCATTCATTACCTAAAAAATAACAATTAAAAAGTATATTCAATTTTACATTTAGATTTTTTTATATATTCTAACAAAGGTACGTATATGATCAGAAAAATATACTTAATATTAATTTAATAAAAAAATAAGTTATCAAAATATTATAGAATATAGAGTTGATTTAAAGAACAGGCATTTTCAACTAAAGGTAATAAAAAGGGCTTTGAACATGTACTGTCTGCTTAAGCAACTTATGTACATTTAACTGTACATTTAACATCAAATATTGATGGCTGGCTGTGATTTTTATCATGCAAATGTTTTGTTTCACCTGGAAATATTACAAACCTGATGTCAGTCCTGTTCAGCATATTACAGCATGCAATTTCCCCCTAAATCAGCACTGAAAACACATAAAAAGTCATCAGATCCTGCGCATACAGTGATGCTTAAAAGTTTGTGAACTCTTAGGAATTTCCTGTACTTCAAAATAAATTTGATCTATGCTGACATCAGATTTTCATCTTCAAATCCTATTACTAAAAGAGACCCTAATCCTCAGAAATCAATTTTGGCAATGGCAAACTTCCACAAACCTTTCACAAAATATCTGAAAAATCTCAAAAGATACAGTAAACTTACTTGAGAGTAAACACTGCATTAGATATTAGGACTTGACCTCAGTGTATTTTGTCTTACTGCACTTGTTTATAAACCAGTAAAAAAAAAAAAAAAAAACTAATGTACTGAAATCTTATGACAAGTCATAATATCGCATGCATTATTAATTAGCAAGGAATCTTCTTTTAACAAAAAAAAAATGACTGTGAAAATACAAAGATTTAGCATATTATTTGGTTTAAATATGCAGTTAAAATTATCTAGTAAAAAAAAAAAAAAAAAAATAGCTGAAGATCCAAACACAACGAACACTCAAATAAAGGTTTCAAAAGTGGGGTTTCACAATAATACCATAGAAGAACCATTTTTGGTTCCTCAAAGAACTTTTCATTTATCGTTCTTAAAAGAGCCATTTTTTCTTAATGTGAAGAACATTTTAATAATGGAAAGAACATTTTGTGCAATAGAAAGCTTCCACAGATGTTAAGGTTCTTCATAGAACTATTGATGCCAATCTGTGTGAAGTGACAGTCCCATTTAAAATACAGAAACTTCTCAAACTTCTATAGGATCTTCATGACTTTTATATAGTAGGGTACAACGGGGCTTATTTTCATCTAAACCACTAGATGACACAAAAACATGGCTTAGCACTTCTCAAAACATTCGCTTTTCAAGATGCATGTGTATATTTGTCTGATCTTTGCAGCGCAAAGTTGATTCTGTGCTTACTTGATCTAATATTTTATGTTTTTTTAAATGTTGGAGACTTAAGTAGCAAGTGAGAATCACTAAAATTAATGCATATATTTTGAGACAAAGGTCTTCTTTATGAATTTCAGTTTTGTTTTAAAGCAACAGTTTTTAAATAATGAAAGAATATGTGAAAGTATGGTATTTGGGGTAAAAAGCGCCCCCGCTGTTGGGGCTAAAGGCACACAGTAATTAACATGATAATTAGCCTAGTAGATGCTGACTTTTCCATTTGTTGACATGACGAGGTTAACGACAAGGTTAGATTCAGATGGTAAATAGGCCTATCATATATTATGTTGGGTGTCCATATTAGAGAAAATCACTATGTTTAGAATGAAACCATCATATTTAAAAACATGCTATTAATCATATCATAAAATATAATTTGTTGTTACTACTGTAAATATATATTCAATTATTATTGGATCTCCTTCAATACTTTCAGAATCTTTACTTATTAAAATGATTTTGCTTCTGTATCTTAAAATATATTTTTATATTAGCATATTTTAATGACAGTAGGCCTATATTTATTTATATATTTATTAATTATTTTTTTTTCAAAATAAACAGTACAAACTTTGCTAAAGAGATTGTTTTGAACAAGTATTAACTTAGACATTATTTTAAAAAACATTTTAGCTGAAATATTTGTATCAATACCATGTGCCTTTTACCCCGTGTAAAAGGCCCCTCTTGCCACCTCATACATTTATAAGATTTTTAAACAAAATAAACAACTTGAATGATTTATTTTCACACAAAATATGTTGCTCCATTAATGCTCAATACAACGTATATATTTTTCTTCAATTATACATTTTAGGCGCAGTGAATAGCACATTTTTTCTTAAGGTGGGCCTTTAGCCCCGTTGTACCCTTGTATAGCCAAGTTCCGGTGTTCAATTCTGACCCCTGCCAGATTATTACCCCCTAGTATTGGTAGGTTTAGGGTTAGGTGTGGGGGAGGGATTAGGATTAGGGGTGGGGTTAGGATTAGGCAATCATATAGCGATTTCAACTAGCGGGGTAATAATTTGGCAGGGGGTCGAAAATGGGCACAACACCGGCATTTCTGTACAAACGCATAACGGAGCTTTTTATTTTTGATTATAGATAGGCTAATTACCGATGAACATGCACAGAAGTGCAGGACATATAACGGACAAATGATGAACATCTTCACCGGTGAGGCAACAAATAACAGTTCTCTGGTGGATTTCCAAGGATTCCAGCACTCTGGCCACAAATAATTATTACAAATATCACACCTCCCCGAGGACAAGCTCCAGCCAACTGCACTCCGCTGCCGATGATGAAGTTCTCATTATGCTCGCAACTCAATTGAATGACCTCAGCAGGTCCTGGCTGATTAACAAGTACCGATGAGAGGCCGGAGAGAAACACTGAGGTATTTATAACCCGCATTCATGAGTGCAAAACACACACGGCGCGCGGCGAGCTCGTACGGATTGTTATGCGCGCTGAACTAATCTGACCAGACGGCGCTTCATTCAGGGCTGGAGACGCCAACACTGTCCGCTTATCACGGGAAGCACGCGTTAATGTATGCAGATGTACAGGGTTTGCCGATCGGCCCCTTTGGGCAATGCATTAGTGATGAACACACCGGCGTGACCTCATTCTGTATGACTGAACTTTCTCATAAAGCTTCCGGATAAAGACACAGATTGACGTGTGCATGTAAGGCTAGGCTCATTTCTATTCTGCAAGCCGTCAACCCGAACGGGAAGCCGAAGATTGCATCAAATCGTGTATTCTTGCCGAAAAGTCATGGCTCCAATCTGACTCTTCTTGATTGCCCCTATCAGATGCTTATCCTCTTTCATGAATAGATATTACATTACTTGGGCGAGACCCAGAGGGGATCTTTTGCAATTCCTTTTATATTCACTTTCTTCTACAAGGCCCATTTACTTATAAATGACTGTGAAAAAGGGATCAAGGGAACTCGCGGCGCATTTGTATTCCGCGATGGAAACGCTACTTCTGCATAACGAGACTCTATCAAAACACTTCACAGGTAGACCGGTGGCCTATTGCCTCGACGGGCTGTTAACGAGGGCAGAGTGTATGCGCCGCTCCTTGCGGGACTCGGAGCGAATCTGATACATTTCAATCATCCTTTAATTCAACATACCTGGAGAAAGCCATCGTTCATCTCAATGGCTGCTGGTCGGCTGGAGCATGAGACGCGGGGATTATATGTGACGCCATCTTTGCTCATGAGCACTGTTTTTTAAACATTTTTAGAGTCAAACACCTGAGCCATGAATGTCATGAGACTATTACTCTGGAGGAAAATGGCATCCTGACAATGCTAATCGGCTTCAGGCACCTCAAGAACACAGACTCCCAAATCTTTCACTATACTGACTATCCTGAACTGAGATCCCCCCCCCACCAAAAGTCAATTTCACGTTTCAACAGCAACAACAACAAAAAGTTATGGGCAATACAGAGAAAACAAAAATAATATATATATATATATATATATATAATTTTTTTTTTTTTATCAATAAATAATTTCTTAGTGACAAAGACAAGAGAAAAATGTTTTTCACAGAACTTCTTCCAGTTGCTTGTGCTTTTCCTGAAGTCACTTTTTACATTTTAAGTGGCAACGTTTGTCAAGTTTTTGCTATTTTTTTGCAAAGTTGCGGTGCAAATGTTTTCTACATTGATAATAATAATAAATGTTTCTTGAGCAGCAAATCAGCATATTAGAATGATTTCTGAAGGATCATGTGACACTGAAGACTGGAGTAATGATGCTGAAAATTCAGCTTTGCATCACAGAAATAAATTGCATTTAGCAATATATTCAAATAGAAAACCAGTTATTTTAAATTGTAAAAATATTTCACAATATTAGTGTATGTACTGTATCTTTTCATTAAATGCAGCCCTGGTGAGCATAAGAGAATTTTCAAAAACGTTTTTTTTTTTATTTCACCAACCCTCAAATTTTTGAACAGTAGATATATAAAAAGAAACTCAAACGCTTGTTCACCAGAAAGACCAGCACAAACCAGTATTGAAATTCCTGCAGGTTTCAGGCTGAGAGTGAATGTGTTCTGCTGTTGATCTGGCTGTTTGAACTGTTTGTTTAAATCATATTGCCTTTGGCATCATTAGAGAGAGTTTTCTAGGTCAGCGAGTGTGAATGTGCTTATGCCTGCACCTCAAAACTCTCTCCTTGGAAATATAAACAAATCCTCCACCTCGCGAGTGGAAACGCACAAACTCATCTCCTCCGTTTGCTCTGTAATTACCTGTTCAAAGTGCTGCATCTGCAGAAAACACACCAATGCGAGCTGCATGAATGCGATTATTACCTGTCCAGTGGCATCTTTGCTATACAGCTCTTCTCTGGACTGTAAAACTCTGAGGGGGTCATTAGTCATATTTTGAGTTTTGTTTATCAGACATTTCTCTTGCTTGGATGGATTTTTTTTCCAGTGAGTGTTTGCCTTTTCCCTGAAGGATACCCAGAATTACTTAGAGTTTGGCCAGAATGAGGCATCTTAGAAGTCAGCATCAATTATGCGATAATGTATAGGAGCGAGTCTTGTCAACTGTAACAAAGTGAAGGTATTTTATTAAATGACTCTGGACTCAGGATTCAGAATCACGTCTGAGTGTTCCAATCAGAATGAGTTTGGCCAAGTGCAGCATGTGTCTCCTGTAAAGAAACAAGAATGAGTCACTCTGCCGAAGCAGCACCAGACGGGATCTGCTAACCTTTTTCATCAATTCTGTGCTGGTTTTCGGGGAAAAATCTGCAGGTTTTTATGCAATTCCATTTGAACTGTGTCAAAGTTGGGGAGAGGCTAACTAAATTTAGTGTTATTTTTACCATAATGCTAAATAGCTGTTTTAAATGAGATACTAATGACACTTGGCTTCACAGCTGAGCAAGCTGAGGCAATAATCAAAATGTGCTCTTCTAAAACATCCCCTCTGTCAAATTTAGCCCTGGAACATCTGATTCATTTAGAAGTGAATTGGTTTGTTCAGATGGTTCATGTAAATGACCCAATTCAAAAAGACAGGATTCAGCGATGCATGACTCTGTGGCATTTTGCCTCACTTTCATAGTGATATATTCAGTATATTCAGATGCTGCTGTTCAGTGTGTTTTCAGCTTAGTTATATAGTTTTGTTTTTTGTTGCTGTTTAGAGTAAAATTATCCAATTAAGTTTATTGCTGTCATCCTAATTGTTATTCAAGAAATACTCATTGTTTATATGCTAGATAAGCACTGCTCTGATTGAATAAAAAAAATAGTTTAATATATATATATATATATATATATATGTCCTCTGGTGTGACACCATATCCTGATTTTAAATTGGACAATTCCAGAGAAAACTTTAATTAGCTGAAGAACCTCATTAATGATCATGTTACTGAAGCCCCCTGTGAAGCCGTGACATCTGCACTTGATACATTTTTCTCTCAGAATTGTTCAAATATTTAACTTTTTTGGAACCACTACAAAAGTGTTACGTTTTGTTGTCCTTTGGTGTGACACCCCTAAATTATATTTTTTTAATTAAACACTGCATGTTAAACTACATAATCATGGAAAATTATGCAAACGTCTCTTGCTTACCACTAATAACAGGTTAGCTTGGTATAGCAAGATCATTAATTGACAGAAAAGACTGAAACGTCCTCCGGTGTGACGCCTGTACTGTCACACCACAGGACAAAGATGTTACACCAGAGGACAAGGTCTCTTTAAAAGGCATTTTAAATAATTACATAAGATTTATGTAACTCCTTTTTATTCTTTTTGATCATTTTCAGTGTTCTTAAATGCAATAATATCATTAATTAAACTATTTTCTGATGTTTTTGCAGAAACGTGTTCTGTTATAAAGTGTCATGAAAATAAGTATAAAATGTGAGACTTTGTTTTTGAAACAGAAAGAATTGAGGGAGAAAATTAATGGAAGAGAGAGGACGCGGAAATATTGATAGAAAATGAACATGGATCCACAGAAGGGAAGAGATCCTAAGAGAACGATGCAGAAAGTAAATAGAATCAAAATGATGCCTTAAAAAAGAGTAACCATATAGTTTTTAAAAAAATCCATTCACATCTTAATGAATATAGTTTGAATATCAATCATATTTAGCTGTGCCGCACATGCAGCTGGGAGCAAGAAGAGTTTCAGTAACATACTGATTGACGAGAATTTTGTTGATTATTTTTTTGTTTTGTTTTGTTTAATAAAAACATGTTGATATTGTTTGTATCAAAATTAAATGTTATTTCTCCTTTGACATGTTCAAAATTAAATAGAAATTATTTAATTTTTGCTATGTCACACCATAGGATATAGTTCAGTAAAAATTTTAAGTTTGTGACCCTTTATATTTTCTCAAAGATCAGACGTCACACTACTTAGTGTGATAGATAGATAGATAGATAGATAGATAGATAGATAGATAGATAGATAGATAGATAGAATATAGATAGATAGATAGAATCAAAATTATTCAACCCCCTGACCTGCAAGACATTCTGTTGCTGATAACAAATTTTTATAAAAACACTTACTAAGGCATCATATTATTAAGCTTATTAATACATATTTGAGTGATTCTGATTATGTAAATTTGATGAAAAAAATCAGAAAAAAAATCAAACTGGCTCTAAACATTCATGTACGCGATAATCCAGCCTCCAAAAGTCAAATTTAGTTGAGAATCTTTTATTCTTTATAACCTCCAGTAGATGCTTCTTCTAAGTGCTTAGAAGCTTCTGTCAGCTCGCTCTGCAATCTTGGCCCATTCCTCGCTTGAAAAAGCATTCAGATCACTGCTAGCTTTGGTTTTTATGTTGCCACTTCTTTCTTCAAATTCCAAATGAGATTTATTTTGGAGACTGAACAGGCCACTCAAGAACATTCTACGACCGATCCCTGAAACAAACTTCAATGGATTTGGATGCATACTTTGGGATGGTTGTCCTTCAGGAAAGTCCAATGACCATCAGCTTCAGTCTATTCACTGCAGGCATTACAATCTTTGGCCTGATACTTCAAAGAATCCATGACGTCCTTCATACAGTCAAGATTTCCACTTCCTGCAACAGCAAAACACCCCCATAACAAGGCTGGTCCACCTCCATGTTTGACCAAGGAGATGGTGTTCTTCTGCTCATTAGCTTTGCCTTTTTTGACCCAGGCATACCGCTGATCCATTTGTCAAGAAAGTTTGGTCTCGTAACTCCATAAAACATTCTTCCAGAACTCCAAAGGTCAATACAAATTAATTTTAGCATTTTCCAGCTGGCCTTTTATGTTCTTCTTGGTCAAGAGTGGCGTTTGTGAAAGCCATGCTTGTTCAGTGTTCTTCTTATACTCTGCACTGAAATATTTTTCCTCCTTTCATCGGGTCACCCTGCCAGTCTTTGGTAGTAAATGGAGGGTTTTTCTCAGCCGATCTAATCCCTGTGATTACACTGTGCTTTTCTTCAACACCCTGGAAAGTTTTCTGTGGTACAATACATTTTAAACTTATTAATAATGTTGCCAGCTGTGTCTCCAGGAACTCGTGTCTCAGAAATGTTCTTGTAGCTGTAGCCTTTCTGATGGAATTAAAAGTCTACTTCTCTATAGCTTTTGTGACAGCTCTGTTGACTTGGCCATAATTGCTACTCAGCTTTAGCACATGCATGGGCTAAACTTATATATGTGCTTAAGCTAATAAAGTGTTATTATAGATTTTCTAAATGTTGTTTTAACACAATTTGTACCCTGCTATATAGTAAGTGACTTAAAACAGCAATGTTGAATAGGGGTTGAATAATTATGACAGAGCTGTTTTACTAAATCCTATATTGACAGTATCACTTTTAAAATGCCACTAAACTGTTACAGATGTAATAAAAAAATAAAAAATAAATAAATATGGATCTCCAGAAAAGCTTACATTTGTAAATATTAAATTAGTCTGAATAATTTTGATTGCAACTGTGTGTGTATGTAAATTGCCCGGTATGTGACAGTTTTAATGTGGTTTCCCCAACACATCATGGTAAAATGTGTTAAATGAAGCTTAGAGCACTACATTCTTATTAGTAGCTTAAAGTATCATTACATTGGCCAAGATATTTGGCCAATGTAATGAATCTGAATCTTCTGTTCCAGATTCAGACACATTATTATTATTATTATTATTGTTAAGGCTTATTTAAATGTTCTGTTCTCATGTCAGATATGTATGTTTATATGTATGTATGTATGTATGTAGCAAGAGCTTCTTAAAAACCACAACAAATTCCTCGTGTGTTTGCACACACTTGGCGAATAAAGCTGATTCTGATTCTGATATTTAAAGATCAGGACTACGTTTCTCAAAAGCATTGTGAGCTAAGTTGATCGTTGGTGGCAATGGTTCTACGATCTACTTAGGCAAACAATGCTTTTGGGAAACGCAGCCCAGGCATGCAAGGGATGTGCAGAACGTTATAAATTATGGGCGTCTCAGCTCTTTCTGCGGGCGCAGATTCCTCGTGGGTCTGCCAATGACTCGGCACATCTAATTGGCATTCTGCCCGTGTGAGGGATGCTGGGAGATTCACCTTGCTGTGCCAAGGCTTGTGTGGCTGACGGAGGAAGAAAACAAAACAAAGACAAAAAGCACACAACGGAGAGTAAACTGGAAAACATGAGAAATGTGAGGATCACCTGCTTACGGCGGGCTGCGTGTCAACTCATTATCGGCCGCTGGCATCCGAAGATTCCTGGGCATCCTGACTCCAGTTTTATTCCCAATGGAGTGCTGAAGTAAAACTTCAACTTGACAGGACCGCTGAAGTCCAGAGATAGGGCACATGTTGTCGAATGAACATTACGAAAATTAAGGGAAAATTCCATTTTATCATTTTGCAAACATTATGGAAACATTATTTTTAATGTTCTCTGAACATTCTGAAATAAAAATGTCCAACTAAAATGCTTCAGAACATAAATAATGTTCTTGTGCTGATGTTTTCAGAACAATATTACCAAAAAAATGGCTTATCTTACTTAGTATGTTTGTCTTGTTTCTAGACAAAATATCTAAAAATTCTTAAATCAAGATGCTTTTACTAGATAAGCAAAATGACGTACGATATTTAGTCTTGTTTCCAGGGGAAAAACATATCTGCCAGTGGGGTAAGTAAAATTATTCTTAAAACAAGAGTATTTTACTTACCCCACTGGCAGATCATTTTACTTGTTTTAAGCAAAATGCACTTAATTTAGTTTTTTTTCCCTCACCCTGGAAACAAGACTAAATATCTTACGTCATTTTGCTTATCTAGTAAAAGTATCTTGATCTAAGAATTTTTAGATATTTTGACAAAAATACTAAGTAAGATAAGCCATTTTTTGCAGTGCAATAGTACTGTATTTCCCCACCAGTATTTTTTTTGATTGTTTGTTTGTTTTTTAAGTTGCTAGCTAGTGCCTGCATTTTTGATCATTTTCACAAAAATTTCATGGCCCCCATAATATTTGGTTGTGTGAATATCTGAACATACAATATATTAAAAGAAAGAACACAGACTCTGCTTTGAAACAAAACAAAATTCATGCATTCTTTTTCTTATCAACACTTGAATGTGGATAAGTTTCATTAAAAAAAGCAACATTTTAAACAAAAAGCTGAGAAAATTGCATTTTTGTCAAAGACTATGGATCGAATTCAGAAAAAATGATCAAAATATAGATGGAGTAGATCATGTCCATCAACAACCCCAAAGCTTGCACAGTCCTCTACCACTTCCTGGGTCAACATTCAATTCGCTAACGTCAGGCAGTTTTGATTTAAATGCTGTCCATTGATTGATGATTGTGTTAGCTTATGTGTGTAAACAATGCTTCTATCGCTTGTTTCTGCTTCTTCGCCTGTTTTTGGATCCAGAAATTCTGTACTATTTCAGAAGATGTGTAATAGCACCCCTTGCTGTGTAACAGTGAAAATATGGATTGCTCAAAAATTCTGTCAATGGTGGGGAAAGAGTTAAAGAACAGATAACTTTGAATGCACATTCTGTTAACGTTACTAGAAGAGCGTTTGTGCTTTGGCGAACATTCTGGCAAGGCTGTCTCAATGTTGTGAGAACGTTCCCTGCTAGCTGCGATTGAGCTTCTGTACACTGCACGACTCCAGACATCAATCTGTGCCAGGACAGAGGAAGTCTGGGACAGAGGTGCCAGAAACAGCACCAGATCCCACACGTTCAGAGCTTCAGCAAATTCACAAAGGCGAATGTCTTCCTCTCGCTCTCTCACTGAAGAAAAGCAATTAGTCAAAGCCTGAGAGCAATCTCACGCTCAGCAGGTGAGCGGCACACACAAGCAGCAACGGGAACATATCTGGAGAGAGAAAGAGAGAGACGCTGCCTTCAAGTCATGTCGGAATGATCGCATTTACGAGATGAGCGCACATGAGCACCGCCGCAATGTTGTAATACCAGCAGGAAACTTGGGATTTTCAAATTAAAGAATCATGGTGGCAGCAAATTACTGTTGCTGCTTTTATTTACAGTTTTCCTTCCCATGCTGAATCATGTACGTTGAGAGATGATGAGATGAATGGGAATGTTAACAGATTGCTTAAACACTGAGACAAAGTATTTTACATGTGCATCATTTGTTTTGTTTTGTTGTGCTAGAGCTACAAATCGTCTTATCTTTGTCAGGAAGCGAAAAAGAAACATTAAAAAATTCCCATAAATAATTTGAATCCACCTCTTGAAACTTCCCAAGAGTATGGAAGCCCTTTTCTGCCACGGAATAAAAAATAAAACAAGTAATTGCGACTTTTTATCTCACAATTCTGACTTTTTTTCTTATAATTGAAAGTTGAAATCTCACAAAGTTGACTTTTTTCTTAGAATTGCGAGATATAAAGTCAGAATTGTGAGAAACTCACAATTGCGAGACAAACATATTTGCAAGATATTTATAGTTTTTCTCATAATTTCGAGTTTATATCTCACTATTCTGACTTTTTTCTCGCAATTCTGACAATTCAATTCTAAAATCCAATTTCGAGGAAAAAAACAACAACTATTTTCTTACACACTTCTGACTTAAAGGGGTCATATGATGTTATTTTAAAGATCATTATTTTGTGTATTTGGTGTAACAGAATATGTTGACATGCTTTAATGTTAAAAAAACATACTTTTTCAAATACTGTACATTATTGTAGTTCCTCTATGACCCGCCTCTCTCAAACACATCCTTTTCTACAAAGCCCCTCCTTCCAACAAGCACAGTCTGCTCTGATTAGCCAGCTGACACAGTGCATTGTGATTGGCCGAACACCACAAGCACTCGTCGGAAATGTAACGCCCCTTTCCATAATAACGAGCTTCGGCTTTCAAGTTAGTTTTATCAGTTCAAGCCCGAAAGGGGAACAGAGTCGCATGACAGACACATTGATGATGCTCGTATGTATTTACATCTACTTTCAGAAGGCCAAATAAAGTGCTCATGGATTAAAGCAAAAAAAAAAATCTTCTGACTGAAAATTTTCCAATCATATGTCATTAGTATTAATAAAAAAATAATTTGTACTACAGAGGTGGCACAGAAGAACACAAAAGTGGCTTGTAGTTGTAGGTACATTTTCAGACGTTTAATGAGGCTCAGAGGTGGCATAAGTGCAATTAAATTCATAGATTCATGTGGAGATTAAAGTTTTAAATATAACATTTTGAATTTGAATACAGAAATATTAAATGAATTAAATAACTGAAATGATACGCTAAAAATGATAACTGAAACCACCAGCAGGTGGCGGTAAGTCACTGATTTTTTTCACTGAATCATTTATTCAATTGATTCGTTCGAATGGCTGATTCATTCCGGAATGAAGCAAGTGACTGTCTTTATGAATGGGTAATCATGAATCACTGACTCACTAGATTAGTTTAAAAACACAGTTCATTCATGAATGAAACACCGCTGTGTTTGCTTTAGAGATACGCAGCGGCTCAGCTGTTACTTTATCTGGAACTATTTTCGTTGATGATATAGAGGTAAACTCATGCAGTACTTGTTTATTGATCTGTTGTATTAAATCAATATCACATTTGCAACCTCCCTTAATAATTATTAAAAGCTGTCACTCTCCTTATTGCGATCTGTGGGCGCACAGAAAATTAGAGCGCGCGAGTGAGTTATCAAGACACAAAAGCACGTGCAAATGTGATACATTCTGTCGGAACCTGCGGGAATGAGTAGAATTATTATTAATAGCCGCAATCCCGCACCGAAATTCAAGTTCTGCTCTGTGTTCTCTGCTAATAACTCGACTGTGAATGATGCGAGCAGTGTTACTATGTTGTCAGTGAGAAGCTGCAGCCATGGCGGGATGATTTTTGGTGTGCCGGCAAAACAACAACAGTGCGCTACATGTTTCTTTTTTTCCCCTCATTTTTTCCAATTGATGGAAATCCGTCGTAGCGACAGAAAACATTAATCCCTGATAACTTTTAAAATGGAGTGAACACTGAGCAGTTTTTCGGTGAGTGGACCCAGAGCGGAGTGATAACAGAACGGTGAGAGAACGTGCTTTCGCTCCACTCCAGGCTCTGATCACATCCCCTTCAGCAGGCTGAATACACCTCGTCTTTCCTTAATTTAAGACCTATTCAAACTAAAATTAAGACGTTTATTACACTATTTGATAAATGTAAGAATATTTACGGCCTTAAAATTATGAAAAGTGAATTTAAGACATTAAGGACAGGCGGAACCCTGCAATTGACTGAAATCCGTTGTAGACTCGCAGCAATTGACCCATTGTAGACTCGCAGCAATTGACGGAAATCCGTTGTAGACTCGCAGCAACTGACGGAAATCCGTCGCAGCGATGGAGAACTTTAATCCCTGAATGCTTTTGCTTTCGCATTGAAACACACAACATCTCCCTGACATGGCTGCATCAACACTACTGCAGTTCCACGCCTTCTTTCTTTGCGTGAACATTTGGGCGGCATTAAGCAAATATTTCCACATCGTGATGTAGCCATGTTGGGGGTGTGTTTGAATGAGGAGTTTTAGCCCTGTCTGGATCATCCTTCTCTTTTAGATAGAATTAATCCTTTTGTGGGAGACTTTGAGCTCTGTAACTCTGCAGATCTTACACATGCACAAACAGCTACATAACACACTAAAGAAAAGGAAAATAAGAAATCGCATCATATGACCCCTTTAACTTGCAATTGCATGTTATAAAGACAGAATTATGAGATAAAAAGTCACAATTACCTTGTTTTATTTTTTATTAATTTGCGGAAACGGGCTTCCATACAAGAGGATCCAAAGGCAAGAGGAGAGAAATAAAGTAAAGGAGGCAGTAGAAGAAAAATTGAAGGAGAGATTGGAAAATACAGTGGACAGAAAAAGAGACATGGCTAAAAGAAATTGGGGCTGAAGCAAAAACATAAAAACAAAACGGAACAGAAAGAAGAGGAGGATTTGAAGATATAGCAGAGAGGTTTTCACAGAAGAATACATCACATACAGAGGTGCTTAAAAATCAGGCTTTTCACTGATTTATGATGTTCAATTATCAAAATAAAAGTACAAATAATTACAAATAATGAAATCTGTCAACCAGACAGCTAGAATTACACTGTAAAAAAAAAAAAAAAGTTGGGCTACCTTAAAATTTTAAGTCAACCAGATAAAGCAGATTTTTTAGTTTTCTCAACTTATTTTTTTGGAAATTTCTCAACTTTTTGTTGTATAAACTTAAAACAAGAAGTTGAGAAAACTCAAAAATCTGCTGAAGCTGGTTGCCTTAAAATTTTAAGTTTGCCCAACTTTTTTTTTTTAGGAAATAACAGGACAGGAGATTAAAAAAGCAGCTGATAGAGATGCAGACAGATTCTCACCACCACAAATGATACACAGGAACTCACAAAACATCCATATCATCTCCAGCACACTGCAGAGAGAAACCTGGCACTGAAGGGATTCAGGTCGACTGTTGAAATCATGGCTGAGTACCTGAAGCATCTATTCAAAACATCCTCTCCAGAATAAAGACATATTTTTGTGAAGAGCAAGGCTGACGACACATTCATGGGCCTGAATGCACAAAATGTGCATTTAAAATCTCTTCTGCTCACCAAGACTGCATTTATTTAATTAAAAATACAATAAATTCAGTAATATTGTGAAATATTACAATTTAAAATAACTGTATCATGTTTGAATATTTTTTTAAATGTAATTTATTACTGTGATGCAAAGCTGAATTTTCAGCATTATTACTCCAGTCTTCAGTGAAACATGAGCCTTCAGAAATCAGTCAAATATGATGATTTGATGCTCAAGAAACATTTATTATCAATGCTGAATACAGTTGTGCTGCGTCATATCTTTGTGGAAACTTTAATACTTTTTTAAAGAATTCTTTGATAACAGAAAGTCCAAAAGAACAGCATTTATTTGGAACAGAAAGCTTTTGTAATATTATAAATGTCTTTAATGTGACTTTTGATCAATTTAGTGTGTCCTTTCATTTCTAAACTCACACCACTGCTTGAGGCAAGGTTGCTCAGACAAACACATTGCAATCTGGTGCTGCTAATGCCACAAAAATTACACGCTGCATGTAGTTTTTTTCTTTTTAATAACAGACTTCAAAAGCAGCCTCCCCCTTTTAAATCTCTCACACACCGTATCAGACATCAGAGTCAGAAACAAAACATTCAAAACTCCAAAAACAGCCCATTAGGCAAAGACACGTTCACCTCTCGACTTTAGCTGGGAATAATACACCATGCAGAGATGCTTTAGAAAGCTCCTGTAAGCACCGAGTGTCAATAACATTGACTTCCCATACAGAGAAAGTCAAGCAGAGATGGCGAGATAATGATTTGCGATGCTTACCTAACAGACGGAGAGATCCGGCTCTGCTTTTGCGTTTTGCTCTTTATGATGTGCTGCTTGACAGATGAGTTTAATAAAGAGGATTGTGGGTAATGACCCAATGGAGGCCCCAATCTGACAGGTGTTACGTGAGAAAGGCGTAATGCAGAGAAGGTCGTGCGGGTCAAGATCAGCCGCGCTGAAAGATGAGCATTCAGTCCACTCCATCACAGACAGTCACGACTGGTCACGCTACCCTCAGCCTATATGTCAAACACATAAGACGAGATGGGGAAAAGGGATCAATAGTCAGGAGTAAATGGATATGGTGTCATTTTAGTATGTTTATTGATTATTGGAGCACGTTTTACAAGAAAATACCATTACCTTGCTACTTCAAAATGTCATGTTTAATTCAATGTTACTTGAAGTTTCTTTGCAATTAATTGTAACTGTAATTCAGTCATGTGCAGTGGAGACTGACCTGAAAGAGAAGACATTTTTGAATGAAGTCATTATTTTTGTTTTCTTTGTGCACAAAAAGTATTCTCGTAGCTTCATAAAATTACAGTTGAACCACTGATGTCACATGGACTATTTTAATCTTTGTCATTACTACCTTTCTGGGCCTTGAATATGTCAGTTGTGTTGCTGTCTATGCAGGGTCAGAAAGCTCTTGGACTTCATCAAAAATATCCTTATTGGTCTTCCAAAGATGAACGAAGGTCTTACAGGTTTGGAACGACACATGAGGGTAAGTAATTAATGACAGAATTATCATTTTTGGGTGAACTATCCCTTTAAGAGAGTACTAATAACAGAAAAAAAATTATTTGCATTTTTGAAAAGTTTTGCTTACAGACGACAACGTCATCAAAACGATACCCATTCACACGTATCTGCAAAATGACTACGAATGCTGTGATTGTGCATGCCAGGCCAGTAGATGGCGCCGGGGAACGTATGCATTCCTATAGACTGAACACATAATACACATGTGCATATCTTTTTCAAAAACTTGCATTTTGAAACTCGTTTTCAAAAGTTTGCATTTTCAGGCCCACAAAATGCTGCGGTCACGTAAATGAATGACCAAAACCCATAAAAGTTTTCAGTTTTTAGTGGAAAATTGTGTTGTGTAAACACAGATCTGACATCACTAACCTCGAAATCGGCAAATCCAGTGACATCTTTGAATTTTACAAGTTTACAAGTTCGGAAATCATAATTATGGCTTCTAGCGATTTTGGTTGGAAAAAATTGACACATTGGGCAATTTCATATTGCTTTCTGTCTCTGTCACTTCACTGGAAGCTTTTAGCGCTAATGTAGCATAATGAAAAGCAAAGGACGCACATATGGCGTCCGGTTTTCTTGTGCTGCCATACAGAACGCAGGTAAAATGTATTATGGTTGTATAAGCCTGTCACTTCCTAAACCACCTAAATGAGTAGAGGTTTAGAGAGGTTAAAGAAGCTGTTTGGCTTGTCATGCAGTGAGTCAGCTCGGTGGATTTGAAGCATTGCTACTGTTAAACTCAGAGTTTCCTACAGCAGACAGGACTGACATTAAGAGCTCCTTCTGTTTGAGCTCACACTCAATACACCACACTCTTTTCTTCACTCATTTTAATGCTTATTGACAACGTGTGCATTGGAGCTCTTGCTGATGCTGTGGACAACAGACAGAAGCTGAACTTTAAAAACCAAACTTATGGTCCATGGGCTCTGGAGCCTTTTCAAAAATGACACTGGGAAGGACCGCAATCGATTCGTCATTACGTCATGGTATTAGCCATTCTCTTTCACTTCCACTGTATCGACACCGCTCCTGAAAAACAGCCTTCTGTCTTTCTCTCCAGCCTGTGAGCTGGAAGAGACAGTTATGACAGGCAATAAAGCTCCCTGAACAAGGGTTTCCTACAGAAACAGAAAACGCTGTATGGAACTGGTGCTGCGGCAAACGTCACCTGAAGCTATAACAGACTTCAAAGTGCAATATCTGACATGTCATTTCAGGTCAACATCTTGCTATTCAGAATTGGCTGTATAATAATGTCATCTGGCATTATATTTTAGATCCTGGAAAAACAAAAACACAGTGTAGAGCTATATTCATGTAATTTCAGAATGACTGGCAACATTCATAACTCTGAAATGAATTCCAGTGAATTTGTTACTGATAACGGCAAAATATTTCTCAAAATGTAGAAAATTTGCACTAGCAAATATATCAACATTCAAAAGTTTGAGGTCAGCAAGATTTCTTTAAATGAAAGACATTATTAGTTTTATTCAGCAAGGATCCATTAAATTGATGGAAAAAAAGTATCAGACATTTATAATGTTACAAAAGATTTCAATTTCAAATATATTCACAAACTTTTTTTTTTAATTTTTTTTTTTAATTGTAATAATATTTTAAAATATTACTGTTTTTATCTCTTAAAAAAACGTACTGACTTCCAACTGTTGAACAGTAGTGTACATGGCAAAAAAAAAGTTTTAATCAGTATTTTTGTCTTGTTTTACAGTAGGAAAAAAACATTGAAAAATCCTTAA
Organism: Schizothorax lantsangensis; assembly: GCA_027422415.1. Taxonomy (NCBI): domain Eukaryota; kingdom Metazoa; phylum Chordata; class Actinopteri; order Cypriniformes; family Cyprinidae; genus Schizothorax; species Schizothorax lantsangensis. The sequence goes on along the minus strand of CM049841.1, from coordinate 38,239,466 downwards.
AACAAGAAGATTTGAGCAGTAAAATTGTGTAAGATAAGCAGAGACATCAATAATTGTTGTTGATTTTTTTTAAAGGAAAGAATTAATTAATGCATCTCATTTTAAGAATGTTTAAATATTTTTCATGAAAAGTAAGACAAAAATATGACCAAGACCATGTTTTTTCTACAATTTACAAAGATATTATTTAACCATGCTAATTTGCTAGATTTGTGAAGTACAAAATTTGTCATCAAAGAAAACAACTACATTAATTTACTCTATATGATCCAACAAAATACGAAAAACAAAGAAAGCACACCTGGTATACACTGTCTTTAATAAAGCAATCTTTAACTCCTGAGGCTGCTGCAATTCATGTGAAAGACGTCTGATCGTTCACAGAATTCCAACTTTTTAATTATGAGTTCAATGAGGACGTGAACAGTTTTAGTCAGAAACTCATATTTATGGTAATTCTGACATGATGTGAGCACAGCATATGATAACTGTGAACTCATAAAATCAATTAATTGATCTGAACACATGGTGAAATCCACCTACAAGAGGATTCGCTCTTAAGACCGCCGGCTTTAGCTGGTCTCGGTGGTTTTTACATCTGTTCAAACTCTCCGGTTCCTGGAAACCATCCAATCACGCAGTGCAAACATATCAAGTGCATTAAAAATCATCTCTCTCAGCTATCGAGAGCTCCATATGTTTTTACTGCATGAGTCATTATTGCTTCAAGAAGCGCAAATGGGATTTGCATGATCCTGTGAGATGCACTTTCTTAACCCTGCTGAAGAGAAATGAGTGCCATGCTGGTTCATGCTGGTCTAGCTCAAGAGGTCGGGGTTTAGCCCTGCTGTATCTACATGATCTACAAAGCAGCTGTGCAAGCAACTTAGAAATTGCTAATATTTCACTACATTATAGCAGATTTACTATTATAGAATATACTTTGCCCAGTCAGTAGATTCTGTCCTCTGGCCTTGACGTTCTCAAACACAAAACACCCACAGACATACACACTCGCACGCAGGCTTTCTGCCCTATCGTCTCCTGTTTGATGTACTGAGAGTGAAATCGTATTCCCTCGCTGGGTTTGTTTGCTTTGTTCAATGTGTCTGTCACGGCAGCAAATAATAAAAAGAACAGAAGAAACCATTTGGAGTGTTTCTCCTGCCGAGATCAATAAAAACATTTCATCCTGCGGAATTGTGCCGAAGCCCTTCTGGTTCCTCGAGGTGTAAGCGCCAGCTGAAATAACTAGCAATAATACAAGTCCTCGGGCTTTCGGATGCCAAACCTTCTGACATCAAAGCGCCGCTGTAATGAAGTGGAGAACAAGAGCTCTTCCCTGTTTATGACCAAGATAGAGCAGATCAAAAACACAAACTATATTAACATTCACTGAAGAAAATGTGAGCGCCGCTCGTCCATGCCAGACTTCTAGGGTGATTGCCAAAATAAGATTGCTGTTTGACTCAAAATCATGCCAGTTTATTCCATGAAAAAATTTCAACTTTAAAAGTTATAGAAATAAATAAAATTGAGAAATAAATAAAAGGAAAATAATGAATTAAACTAATTAAAAAAATATTGATATAAGCAGATTGCACAAAATTGCACGAATGAGATTGCTAAAATGTAAAATAGTTCCACATGCGAATGTGTTATTTTATGCTCCTATTTCGATTTGCTTGGCTTTGATTGTCTTTTTGCACATGTAAGATTTGTTATTTGGATTTAATTCAAACTAAGCACATTCATATCCTTCAACAGTCAAGTATTTTATGTTAGAAAAATGACACTTGGCACAAAATATTCTGTTTCAACTAATCTAATTAGCTTGTCATAAGTATGATTGCTTTGTTTTCAATTGGTACTTGCCATTGCTTAAATTAAAATCAAGACTCATCCACTCAAAACAGCATTCCAACTGATTAATTCATGTTTCAACACAGCCTGTGACTTTATATTTGTACACTAAATGAATCGCACTCATTCAAGCACAAAATAACTCCTTGTTCCTCATGTTGTATAGAGTGACAGAGCTCTGGTGCTGGTTCAGTACAGCATCACCTGCCAGCATCCATGACCTCTGCCTGCCCTTCCACACAGCCTCTCATCCCGAGATCACACAGACAGTGGGAGAAATGAAAAAGTGAATCATCCATCCGTGAAAAAGCCTCAGGTTTTGACGTGTCATATGCCTACAGTTCCCATGAGCCCCGGTGGTGTGTGTTATGCTTCAGGGAGGCCTGGATGCCTACAGGAGCTGCAGGAATATGAATTTTCATGAGCGAGGTCAGGAAGAGGGATGAAGGAACAGAATGAGGAAAAAGGATTTATCTATGTTCAAAAACCACAATAAAAAAATGTCGTCCTCCAAAAATAAACTAAAATTAAGGTTATTAGTAAAATGTGTTATGCACACACATTTTACTAATAATTTTGTTAAATTTTGTATATATATTTTATACTTTTATATATTCATATTTAATATTTTATATATATACAGTGCCGTGAAAAGTTTTTGCCCCCTTTCTGTTTTTTATTTTTTTGCATATTTGTCACACTTAAAAGATTGAGATCATCAAACTAATTTTAATATTACACAAAGATAATGCAAGTAAATACAAAATGCAGTTTTTAAATGATGATTTCATTTGTTAAGGGAAAAAAGCGGTCCAAACCTACCTGGCCCTACGTGAAAAATGAATTGCCCCCTCCTGTTAAATCATGAAAGAACTGTGATTAACCACATTATTTTAGAAGAGTTAAATTTCACTAGCCACACCCAGGCCTGATTACTGCAATCTCAACAAATTAGAATACTTCATAAGACCAATAAAAAAAACATTTTTAGTGAATTGTTGGCCTTCTGGAAAGTATGTTCATTTACTGTACATGTACTCAATACTTTGTAGGGGCTCCTTTTGCTTTAATTACTGCCTCAATTCGGCGTGGCATGGAGGTGATCAGTTTGTGGCACTGCTGAGGTGGTATGGAAGCCCAGGTTTCTTTGATAGTGGCCTTCAGCTCATCTGCATTGTTGGGTCTGGTGTCTCTCATCTTCCTCTTGACAATACCCCATAGATTCTCTATGAGGTTCAGGTCAGGCGAGTTTGCTGGCCAATCAAGCACAGTAACACCATGGTCATTGAATCAGCTTTTGGTACCTTTGGCAGTGTGGGCAGGTGCCAAGTCCTGCTGGAAAATGAAATCAGCATCTCCATAAAGCTTGTCAGCAGAAGGAAGCATGAAGTGCTCTAAAATTTCCTGGTAGATGGCTGCGTTGACTGTGGACTTCAGAAAACACAGTGGACCAACACCAGCAGATGACATGGCAGCCCAAATCATCACTGACTGTGGAAACTTCACACTGGACTTCAGGCAACATGGAATCTGTGCCTCTCCACTCTTCCTCCAGACTCTGGGACCTTGTTTCCAAATGAAATGCAAAATTTACTTTCATCTGAAAAGAGGACTTTGGACCACTGAGTTCTTTTTCTCCACAGCCCAAGTAAGACGCTTCTGACGTTGTTTCTGGTTCAGAAGTGGCTTGGTAGCCCTTTTCCTGAAGACGTCTGAGCGTGGTGACTCTTGATGCACTGACTCCAGCTTCAGTCCACTCCTTGTGAAGCTCTCACAAGTGTTTGAATCAGCTTTGCTTGACAGTATTCTCAAGCTTGCAATCATCCCTGTTGCTTGTGCACCTTTTCCTACCCAAATTCTTCCTTCCAGTCAACTTTGCATTTAATATGCTTTGATACAGCACTCTGTAAACAGCCACACCTTTCAGTAATGACCCTCTGTGACTTACCCTCTTTGTGGAGGGCGTCAATGTTCGTCTTCTGGATCATTGCCAAGTCAGCAGTCTTCTCCATTATTGTGGTTTCAAAGAACAAGAGATACCCAGAATTTATACTGTAGGGATGGTCATTAATTAAAACTCAAATGTAAATATTCTAATATTTTGAGATACTGATTTTTGACTTTCATGAGCTGTAAGCTCTAATCATCAAAATTAAAACAAAAAAACTTTTGAAATGTTTTACTTTACATGCAATGAATCTAAAATATATGAAAGTTTCACTTTTTTAAATAACTTTTTAAATAATATACTTTTTCACAACATTCTAATTTATTGAGATGCACCTGTAGAACCTGTCTGACAAAGTGAAGTGTGCTTAAAGAGCAACACATCATGTCGCGATCTAAAGAAATTCAAGAACAGATGAGAAACAAAATAGTTGACATGTATCAGTCTGGAAAAGGTTGTAAAGCCATTTCTAAGGCGTTGGGACTCCAGTGAACCACGGTCAGAGCCATTATCCACAAATGGAGAAAACTTGGAACAGTGGTGAACCTTCCCAGGAGTGGCCGGCCTACCAAAATTACTCCAAGAGCTGCAGGCTTTAGTTGCCTCAATTAAGGTCAGTGTTCACGATTCAACAATAAGAAAGAGACTGGACAAAAACGGCATCCATGGGAGAGTTCCAAGACAAAAGCCACTGCTGACCAAAAAGAACACAAAGGCTCATCTCACATTTGCCAAAAAATATTTTGATTATCCCCAAGACTTTTGGGCAAATATTCTGTGGACTGATGAGACAAAAGTTTAAACTTTCTGGAAGGTGTGTGTCCCGTTACATCTGGCGTAAAACCAACAGAGCATTTCATAAAAAGCACATCATACCAACAGTCAAACATGGTGGTGGTAGTGTGATGGTCTGGGGCTGCTTTGCAGCTTCAGGACCTGGATGACTTGCAATAATTGATGGAACCGTGAATTCTGCACTCAATCAGAAAATCCTGAAGGAGGACGTCCGGCCATCAGTTTGTGACCTCAAGCTCAAGTGCACTTGGGTTATGTAGCAGGACAATAATCCCAAACACACCAGCAAGTTCACCTCTGAATGGCTCAAGAAAAACAAAATTAAGGTTTTGGAGTGGCCAAGTCAAAATCCGGACATAAATCCAATTGAGATGCTGTGGTATGACCTTAAACCAGGGGTCTTCACTATTTCTTTCATGGGAGCCGCACTGATAGGGCAAAGTCAATTGGAGAGCCACTTTTACAGGCAAAGTATCAAAAGTTACATCCAGTCATAAATAGCATGTCTTTTTATCAATCTGTCATCCCTGATATGCAATGCAATGCAATACAAAAGGGGCTATCATTCTTTATCATTTACCAGTCAAATTTGTAACTGAGACAAGATGATTTAAAAAAAAGCAGGATTACCTTAATGCTGGAAAGACCTTAAAGGGATACTCCACCCCAAAATGAAAATTGTGTCGTTTTTCACTTACCCCCATGTCGTTCCTTACCCGTAAAAGCTTCATTAGTCTTCAGAACACAATTTAAGATATTTTGGATGAAAACCGGGAGGCTTGTTACTGTCCCATTGACTGCCAAGTAAATTGCACTGTCAAGGTCCCTAAAAGTATGAAAAGCATCGCCAGAATACTCCATCTGCCATCAGTGGTTCAATCATAATGTTATGAAGCGACGAGAATACTTTTTGTACGGAAATAAAACAAAAATAATGACTTTATTCAACAATTAGGGACCGTAACGTAACGTCTCCTCTGTGTCAGCGTAGCGCCATTTTGGAGATTATCCCCTGAACGCAAAAAAAGAAGGGGACAAAAGACTTTTCATGGCACTGTATATATACATACATACATACATACACACACACACACACACACACACACATTAAATATACATACATTATACATACATATAATATATATGTATGTAATATACATGTGTAATATATGATGTGCACTCTAAAATCTACATTTTTCTTTTGTGATTATAGTAAAAGAATCATTTGGGGAATCAAATGGGACAAATGTCTTAATTTCAGTGTGCTTTTAACCATTGTTTTTACTTTCTTGAAATTTACTTTCCCTGAATTACTTTAATTTACAAAAATGTTTGTAAATCAATACTTTCAGTCTTAAGTTTTATTCAATAATCTCTGAGGAGAGAGTTCAGAAGTGCAGAGAAGAACTTTGTATGCAAAGCCTGGCGCAACTTTTTTCTGGAAAACCTGCCAGGCATTAAACTGTCGCCTGATATTAGGGATGTTGATGGGGATTTGGCAGAATGTTGGAAAGCAGTTAAGCAGCACCGCAGAGACCTTTAAAACAAAGGACAGGCGATGTGAGAGCACAACAAACTGCAAGCGCTCTCGGCTAACTACAGCGCTGGCACACTGTAATCAGCAATGGCCAAACCCGGTTCTGAATGCATTAGCTTAAGCACAGTGCACCATTTCTACTTCAATACACAAAGTGAACAGAGCTATGCTAAACGTGTCCTGCAAACAGGCTGAAGGATAGCAAAGGTCAGCTGTGACCTGAAACCTGAAGATTTTGTGGACTTCCTCCTGGGCTTGGACTATTCACTGAGCACAAAATGTGAAGTCAGATGTGTGAATACGGCAGGTAATGTCCCCGATGACCTAAGCACTAGGTGCACATGAGGTCATATTAGCGCACAAGCTAACAGAGTAACTCACGTGTTTGCAGCTTATTCCGTGCTCTCACTGCTGCTTCAGCTCTTGGCCTCACAGTCAATTTGGCTTAGCTCCTGCTTCTGTTAATTGCTCCCTCAGATAGACATTTTAAATAATGCGCTATGGGAACCTGAGAGAGACAGCACACAGAAAAGCCCTCAGATAGACAGATAAATCAAGAGATGGATAGATGAATGACAGATGGATGACAGTGATTGGATGGATGGATGGATGGATGGAATATAGTGATGGACGAATGGATGGATGGAATATAGTGATGACAGATGGATGGATGGAATATAGTGATGGACAGATGGATGGATGGAATATAGTGATGAACGGATGGATGGATGGATGGATGACAGTGATGGACGGATGGAATATAGTGATGGACGGATGGATGGATGGAATATAGTGATGGACGGATGGATGGATGACAGTGATGGACGAATGGAATCAGAATCAGAATGAGCTTTATTGGCCAGGTATGTTTACACATGAGGAATTTGTTATAGTGACAAAGCTATATGTTTTTTTTAATGTTTTGTTGTTTTGTTATAGTGACAAAGGATGGATGGAATATAGTGATGGATGGATGGATGGATGGATGACAGTGATGGACGGAATATAGTGATGGACGGATGGATGGATGACAGTGATGGACGGATCGGATGGATGGATGGAATATAGTGATGGATGGATGGATGGAATATAGTAATGGACGGATGACAGTGATGGATGGACGGATGGATGAATGACACTGATGGATGGATGGATGGAATATAGTGATGGATGGATGGATGGCATATAGTGATGGATGGATGGATGGAATATAGTAATGGATGGATGGATGGATGACAGTGAAGGATGGACGGATGGATGGATGGATGAATGACACTGATGGATGGATGCATGGATGGATGGATGGATGGAATATAGTGATGGATGGATGGATGGATGGATGATAGACCATGAATGCTATTAGCTAAATTTTAACCAAAGTTAGGCTGGCTTTAGTTTTTCACACTTTTCACAATCTAATCCAATTAATTTTATCCAAAGCAATGTTGAAATGATGAATTCCTGAAGAGGTCCCACCCTACATTTTTTATGGCACAGAAGAAAAATGACACAAAAAAGGCAAATTTGGTGTGATGGCATGCAGCGTCAGTAATATTAGAGGATGTGACTTCTGGAGATTGGTTGTGTTCATTGCAGCAGGAATGTAATGTGGCTGAGTTTGTCAGCGTCTCCACTGCATTATTCAAAACACAGCACACAGATCTGCTCAGAATTCAGCGCACCTCTGCTGGCAAATGCCCCGCAACGGCTAACCATAATAGCTTCCACTGCATATGGACGAGCCGTGATTAATCATATTTGGATGGGGACATTTGTAGCAGACAAAAAAACAAAAAAGAGTGATCCACCTTTAACACTTTTCATTAAGGTGCTACCAAAAAGATTTTTCTGTCTGTCAGAGTTTAGGACAGAGAGTATTTCTCATTTATGCTGCTAAGATTTGCGTTACATGACCAGTTTGAGAAAGCACAGGAATCTACACTAGAGAGAACTCATTATTTCATAAAATGATATCTTTAGAGGAGCTAAAAAAGGCTTAAACTTTAGCCAGCTGAGGAAGGAAAAAAATCAAGTTATGAAATCATTTAAATAGTTTCCTTTAGAGAACTTGCTCAGCTCTTTAAAGCTGAAGTGTGTAGTTTTAAGTCATCAAACAGATCTGCAGAAATACATATTGCTGCAAGCAACAATTATAGCACATACATTTTTCATTAATTTCCAAAAAAAACTCTGTTTTAACTGGTAAATACCAAACAAGTCATGCAACTCATGCCAAATCATTTACAGTACAAGTACTGACATGCATTGTAATGTTTGTCACCATTATAGCGCCACCTTTTGGACAAACAGCAACTTCAAGTTGGAGTTTTACATTATATTCCTAATTCATTGATCTCATGTTGAGCTAAAGGGCAAAGTTTATTTAGATAACTGTTCAAAACAGGACTCTTTGTCTTTCTGTTTTGTGTGTGTGTTGTAAATGAAATCAGTTCAGCAACAGCTCTGTTTATGTAGTCTGTTCGATGGCGTTTCTCATGTGTTAACATTCAGAAGCTCTGGATCTTTCAGCATAAGCACTGTACACATTCACATCCTCACATACAGTCTCTCTTCCCCATTAGCTCTTCCAGATAAATGATTTAACATGAACCCATGTTCAAAGCCGGGAGAAATCCATTAAACCCGCGTGAATCAATCCCGTCGATTTTGGTGATAAAGACTGTATGTAGGTGTGAAAGTGAGGAGGTCATGAAGGGCCGGAAAAGTTTTTTGCTACACTGCTGATGAAAAATGCATGAGACCAACTCCAGAGGAGCTGTGATTGTTTTGTTTTGTTTATTTATTTATTTATGGCTGACAGAATTATTTATGGCTGACAGAATAAAGGAACGAATATATATATATATATATATATATATATATATATATATATATATAAAATATTATATAATTGTAGTATTTAAATGTTATTATAAATTACTATTATTATTATTTTCAAAATATTCACTATTATTTTGTTATACAAAATGTGAATATTACTACTATCTAAAATTGAATACCACTATTATAAAAATGATTATTATCAATATGATCTGTATTATTATACCATATCAAAATATTAATATAAAAATGTATTATTATATACAAATATGAATGCTATTATTATTATTATACAATATGATAATCAATATGATTAGCATGACTATCAAAATATAAAAATTATTATTTTCATTATATTCAAGATATTAAGCCAAATCATATTTGATATTATATAAAACACATACAAATATTATTATTATATTCACAAGATATTAATACTTTTGTTATATAAAATGTGAATAATACTACTAAATAAAAACAAATACTACTATTATAAAAATATTATTATCAATATGATTTGTATGATTACTATTTCATATCAAAATATTTATACAAATATTTATTATTAATATTATTCACAAGATATTAAGATAAAAATATTTATCATTAATATTATTCACAAGATATTAATATAAATATACTTTATTATTATATAAAATATGAATGCTATTATTATAATAAAAATATGATTGTCAATATGATTAGTATGACTATCAGAATATTAATATTATTTATTATTATTATCATCATCATTATATTCACAAGATATTAAGCCAAATTTGATATTATATAAAACATTCAAATAAAAATGTCTTGTGTGCTTATAAAAAACATTATTTACTGCCTAAGGTGCATATACACACCCACACACACAAACCCATTTGAGAGTTGTTTTGGTGCATTGAGCTGTTTGCACACAATGGGAAACGCTTAAAAACGTAGTATTTCACAGGAAAAAGTAAATAATGGATCAGAACACACACACCCATGATTCAAACAAACATTTTCCACAACTCAGCAAATCAGATTAAAAAAAAAAAAAACATGTTTTGGAGGTTGTAGCGGAAAAATAAACACAATTAGAAGAGAGAAAAGCTTGGACTGACACTGAAGGAGGCTTGGACTGACACTGATGAAGAGCTTGATGTGGGTTTGATTACTGTGGTTTTGGGCAGGCCGTGAGGAATGTGCCACAGCACAGTCTTTCTGCTGAGACGCTTACCTTATGGAGAGCCATTTAATCATTTCAGCTTCACATCCCTCCTCTATTTGCCTCGCTCACTTTGATTAATGACTCATGTTACATCCAATTCAGCTTTACTGACATGACTGCACCGCTGTGAGTGCTGCTGCTCATTTGGGATGATAACACTCGCACACATAAACACACACTTCCTGCAGTAGTGCTCAGAAGTGACGCTGCAAACCTGTCAAACCTTATTGATTAGAGCCGTTCCTTACCTGCCATCATCACCAAAACTCACGCTTAAACATATACACTACCCTTCAAAAGATTGAGATTGTTTCAGGTTTTTAAAAAGTCTCTTCTGCTCACAGAGGCTGCATTTATTTGATCAGAAATACAGTGAAAACTAATATTGTGAAATATCATTGCCAATTAAAATGTTTTCTATTTGAATATATTTGAAATTGTAATTTATTTCTATGATCAAATCTGAATTTTCAGCATTATTACTCCAGTCTTCAGTGTCACATGATCCTTCAGAAATCATCCTAATATGCTGATTTACTGCTCAGGAATCATTTCTGATTATCATCAATATTGAAAGCAGTTGTGCTGCTTCATATTAAAAAAGAAAAAAGGATTCTATGATAAAGTTCAAAAGAACACTTTTGATCAGTTTAATGCATTGTTGCTAAATAAAAGTAAAAAATTAAAAATATTGTGTGTAGCGAGTTACACAAAAATGTAGTGTGCTTCACCCAAAAAAAACACCATCAGGTTGTTCCTAATATGAATGTTTTTCTATGTAACACAAAAGGAGAATTTAAAAGAAATAAACTGTTAATATACATAACTGTCAAGATACATACAACATATCAACAAATTAAAAAAATTAAAATGTTGCAAAATATTATTTTAAATAGTATAAATATATATTTTTTATTAAAATGAATGAATAAATGAATGATAAATGAATGATAAATAAACGAATGAACAAAAGGAATGATTGTACAAACAAACAAATGAATGAATGAATAATTGATTATTGAATGATTGATGATTAAATAATTGAATGAATGAATGATGATGATTAAATGAATGAATGAATGAATGAATGAATGAATGAATGAATAAAAAACAAATAGATGATTAAATGAATGAATGATTAAAAAATGAATGAATGAATGAATGAATGATGATTAAATGAATGAATGAATAAAAAAATGGATGATTAAATGAATGAATGATTAAAAAATGAATGAATGAATGATGATGATGATTAAATGAATGAATGAATGAATGAATGAAAAACAAATGGATGATTAAATGAATGAATGATTAAAACAAATGAATGAATGAACGAATGAATGAATTAATGACTAAACAAATGAATGATTAAATGAATGAATGATTAAAATGAATGAATGAACGAATTAATGACTAAACAAATGAATGATTAAATGAATGATTAAATGAATGAACAAACGAATGAAGACAATGTCTTCCATTTCTTGAAGTAAACTAATCTAACTGCATATCATTGTGTAAGGTGGCATTAATTGTTCAATGTGCTCAAATATGCACACACACACAAAACCCAGAGCCACAAGGGACGAGCGAATCATTCCAAAGCTGGATCAGAAATAATTTCCACTCTAGTCTCTTAGTTCCCCTCGGACGTCCAGTAATTGATTTTTTTAACCCTCTTTTGTCGTCACTCTAAACCCAGCCTGTGCTCTCTCAGCTTTTCCACTTCTATGTCTCTCTAAGCAGTTTTTTGGCCACATGAGGCCACAAGCCTCACCCCACCAGACCTAAGAGCACAAAAACTTTTCCTTTAAACCAGAAGCCCGTCAAAATGACAACACTCATACAGAAACACATCTGTGAAGCTGAAAGTTTTCATAACGTGAACTTTTTCTCACTTATGAATAAACGACCTTTAGTTCATGTCAATCATGTTCCAAATAAAGGGAGAAAACAATCAAATTTCATTCAATGGATTATCCAAAAATAGACATCTCCACATTGTATTTGATTATATGTAAACATTCCTTCATTAAATTTCTGACAAAAATAACTGTTCGTACATATATAAGGGAAAAATCTTCTCATACAGTACAAGCATACGTCTCTGAAGATTTTCTTTGTTCTTTTCATGTTTTCTTATGATTCATACTCACAGACAAGCATCTTCCCCATACAGCGCTCCACACATTTCAAAGGACGTCTCTTCCGTTCTTCCAGGGTGTCTCTCAATCTGACGAAGGGTGCAGCGGTAAATAGGAAATCCTCATCACTGTGTTTTTTGTCTGCAGAACATCAAAGAGCAGAATAATGGAGTAGTGAATGGTAATACAATTAAAGATGGATCTTCTAGATAATACAGCAGAAGGGCTCGCTCATCTTCACTGGGGAATACACTTGATGAAGTTCCTAATGAATTCAATTACGCCGAACCTGTTTGAAATATCGCTCTCGGAATCAAGGGCCTGCGATGCTAAAGATCAACCCAGTCACGAATCACACCAAACTATTTCAGCTGGCCAATAAAATCCCTCTGTGTCCGAGAAAATCAATGCAATCTGCTGTTGAAATGATCCGGACAGAGTTGACAAATGAAAGATTTATAATAACAAATTGATTGGGACACAAACTGATCTCATTAGTATTCATAGTATTTATGTAAAGTGGTTCTATCAAACACACAGTGTGAACAACTTCAGACATACAAACTGTTGTATTTTGTTAACAATTTGCAATAAAGTTTAACGCATTCATGTAAATCAATTAAGTATAATAAACAGCGGCTAACACTTTTACATTCATCTGTGTTAATGTTATTTTTTACATACTAATGCATGTTTAAAACTATACATTAATGTATTATGTACAAACATTTATAAAATAACTATATTTGTAAACATTATTAACATTAACTTAGATGAATAAACTGGCTTTTCATTGTTAGTTCATGATACATAATGCATAATATTCTAATATACCATTTTATACTAATGTTAATAAGTTAACTTAAAAACGTTATCAATTTCTTAATACTTTGTTTAGATTCAAATAATATTTAAAAGTGATTTATGTGTCAATAAAAAAAAATATTAAAAAATTAAATAAAAACACTTTACATTAATTATATTAATATATTATAAACAAACACTAATAAAATAACTATGTAAGCATTATTAACATTATTAACATTTAAATTAATTTTATTTCATTTTTATTTCTATACGCACTGTAAAAATGCAGTTCATTGTTAGGTTATGATAGCCTACATAATGCATAAGAGTAATATTATATATACTATATAATATATTAATATATTATGTATAGCATTTTATACTAGTATTAATACATAATAATTTAAAACTTAAACACATTATCAATTTCTTAATTCTTTGTTTAGGTCCAAATAATATTTAAGAGTGATTTTTGCATCAATGAAACATTATGTTATGGATAAACATTAATAAAATAACAACATAATTTATGTTAGGTAATAAACATTATTACCATTAACTTAAGAACTGTAAAAATGGCAGTTCATTGTTAGTTCATGATACATATTACGTTATAATATTACATACTATATATAATATATATATAGCATTTATACTAGTATAAATAATATTAATAATAATGATTAATTGTTTCAATTTCTTTATACTTTTAGGTTTAAATTAAGTAAATGCATTTATATTTATTACATATGTTATATTTATTTATTTAAAATGATTTTTAATACACAGATAAAATGACCTTACAACGTGCCAGGTACACTCTTAAAAATAAAGGTGCTTCAAAAGATTCCTCAAGCGATGCCATAGAAGATCCCTTTCTAGTTCCACAAAGAACCATTCAGTCAAAGGTTCTTTAAAGAACCATCTCTTTCTTACCTTTTAATAATCTGAAGAACCTTCTTTCACCACAAAGAACCTTTTGTGAAACAGAAAGATTCTTCAGATGTTAAAGGTTCTTCTATGGCATCGTGAAGCACCTTTATTTTTAAGAGTGTATCACTGAAACAGACCCTAAGAAATCACAGCCATCTGTGTGACACCACTGGAACATAAGGTCTTTTTTAGCCTATCAGAAAGGTTTTCTACCTGTCAATCATTCTGCAGCAGCGTGGCTTTAGAGAGATGGTATGAGGTCTAGCTGAGGTTAGCAAAATGGATGCGATCCATTATAGCGCATTTAATGCAGTGAATGCATTTTTTATAATTTATAACATAGTATCAGAATCTATCTAAATATAAAAGTGTAAACGTTACATCTAAATAGCTGTCAATACTAATTAGGACAAATTACACCAACGCACAACAAACTTGAGCATAAAATCATCTAGAAAGCGAACACATGGAGAATATAGCGTTCTTTGAGCGTAAATCAAGAACACAGAGCAGCGTTTGTATTTAATTAGCCTTCGATGCGCCTGCTGTGCCCAGCCAGTAAGTAATTACTGAGTAATGCTTTTAATTGGAGACATTCCCGTGATTCTGACAAGAGCATTTCTGAGCTTAGACCACGATTGAGTAAGAAAATCCACTTGATACGCAAACAGCCGCTTTAACCGGGAAAGTGCATTCAACCGTTTTAACTGGAGCAAGGACTTAAGCTCTTTCTTTTTTTATGCTCAGGGAATTCAGCCATAAAATTTCAGAATGTTTTCAATGCCAAGATGCCATGTTTCGGGAAAAACTAACAGCCAGTATGTGTGTGAGAGAAAGATTAAGATTCCCGAATGAGAATTTGATGCCTTGAAAACTCAATTTCACAGGGAGAATAAAGCAGAAAATATGCTAATTCAAATGAAGACGGAGGCCTGCTGGTTAGTACTGGTGGGTCAAGGTTTAGCTGGTTAGCTTGGACCCATTAGCCCACGCTGGTAGATATCATAACTAGCTGCAAAGAGCATAGTAATTATATAATAGTAATTATTTGTTATAATTATAATATAGTAATTATTTAAAAGGCTCTTAATAGTGTGAAATGATCCAATGTAAGATGAGGAGAGAATATAGTAGTAGTGGCACTCGTGTGGCCGACGGCTCAGTTCTGAGTATCTTCAACAAACTCATCATCTTCAGGACCTCAGGCCACTAATTGTCTTCTGAACATCATCAAAACCAAAACAACATGAACATCAAAACGCCTTTGAAGATAATAGGGAATGATATTTGCCACCACGAGGAAAGAAGCTATTACCAGATGAGCCAACGTGTTAAAGCCCTCTTAGTGAGAAGAGGAACAAAAGATTGCTTCAAAAGCTTGTTTTTACTGGAGTGGAAATCTCTCTCCACTTCAGTCCATGAAATAAATGAGAACAGGAACAGCATGTACAGTGTATTACGCGGACACACAGATACAGTTAAAGAATCTTTCCATTGGACAAAAGGTTCTGTATATAGTGGGAAAAATGTTCTTCTTTTTTTTTTTAAATGACAGTAAGAAAAAATGGTTCTTTTAAGAACTGATCGCTGTTCAAGATCTTTGGGGAACCAAAAATGGTTATTTTATTATGAATAATATTTATGAGCCATTATGAGTGTACAGATATTGTCATTATACTCAAGTAAACAAGTATCAACATTTAATTGTACTTAATTACTTCAAAATTAAAAAAAAAAAATCTATCACTTTTTATAGCTTTTTTAAATTGCTATAAAAAAATTTTTTTGAAAAACATTTAAGTCGTATGACTTTTTTTTTAAAGTCTACATGACGTTAAATTCAAGTAAAAAGTAACTGAGAAAAAAAGTACAACTATTCAGTTTTAACAGAACTCAAGTAAAGTAGAGATTTCCCAAATAGTGAAGTGCTATAGAGTGGTGGAACTATGATGTCACTTCGTAGGCGAAAACCCGGAAGCGAGTTAGCATTTTAGCACTTCCGGTTCCATCGTCCCAGAGTCAATGGGTTTTTTGAATGGGATTTTGGTTAAATCCCTTAAATAAGGTCTGTGGTTCACACAAGCTCAAGATACTTTCACGTTTTATTCTACGACATAAAACACACCAGTTACACCCCACTCGTGATTTTTTTTTAAGCTGTTACGTTTCTTAAAAATGACGGTTGCTAACAAGTTGCTAAATGGGACTACAGGCGCTGTCGGAGACATTCAACGTCATCACGCCGAACAGTTTAGCAATTTACTGTATTTTCCAGTTGTAGTATAATTTGTAATACAATTAATTTTAGAATAACCAATGAATAGTTTCACGCATTTTATATTGTTGTTCGACAATGTTGTTGTTTTTGTTTGCTTTGCCCCAAAATGCAACATGTCTTCGGAGGGAAGATGCTCGTTTTATCGCTTACTGATGCAGAGACTCTGGGTTCACACCGTAAGGTAAACTCATATTACAATTATTACATGTAAACACCACATTTACCGGCTTTACTTGGTGAAAGTGATGCATGCTTAAAGCCACGTTAAAATTAAATGTTTACGGCCACATGAAGCTGTTAGAAAGCGTATAGATTGAGGATTTCCTAGAAGCAAGGATAAAATAACATTTTGTGTACCCACCCTAACAAAATGAGGGCTGAAATGTGGTACTTTGTTCACTAAAATAAGTTTAATCTTACCATATCCAAAAACTCGCGCACTCTGCTGTTATTTAAAAGATTAAATACACGGGGGTACGTTTTTAATTAAAATATTCATATTAATCAAGGATTTATTGACTTTTAATGCACCTTATTTCGAAATGTACAGAAATACGTGGTTTTAAATGTCCTTTAGTTAAGATTATTTCATTAATTCACTATACTATTTATTAATACTGTCTCATTTCAGTTTGGCTCTAGTTTTGTATGTATTCCAGTTTATATGAAACGGTTCATGTAGCGTGGATTAAAATTCATATATAGAGTAAATACGTTTCACTGAACAGTTAAAAATAAGTTTGAAAAAGTTGTCTGGAGCGCGGTGGTGGTGAAGTTGAAGGCGTCAATTGTGAGCCAGAATTGTGAGCTATACACACAGAATTGCAAGAAAAATAGTCTAAATTGTGAGAACATTTCTGAATTACTTTTTTATCCAGTTGCGGAAACAAGCTTCCATACTTTCCAGCCTATTATTTGAAAATGCATCTGAAAAATTGAAAAGCGGATACCGATGCCTGTCCATCATTCCATCTGTTGTAGAAAAACCAATAAGCTCAATAAAGGAGCTCCAAAGCACAAAAAAAGTTTAATAAACACTGAACCTTTGAGTCAACTTGGCATTCTTGTTTTAGCACATACAAAAAAATGAGTGCTTTTAAACTAGACACGAGCCATCTATAATGAAGAGCAGCGTTCCATAAACATGCCTCACTTCTAAAAAACCTCCTGGAGCTTGTCTAAGAGATACGCTTGAATCGCCGGCCCACAGTGAGCTTCTGTATTCGTGCTGTGCTCGACTCAAGGAAACAGCTCACCTAACGTCATATTTCATTCTGCCTGGGCTTTGATCAAGAGAGCTGCTGCTCCAGATTTCCTCACGATCATGTGTGATGGAGGATGAGCCGGTCCACCGCAGCACCAGGAACACGGGCGGCCCGGAGAGCGCTGAGGGATGACGAACCTGCAGAAGACCAACAGCACAATGTTCTTCTCATGCCATTTTCACTAATGAAATGTCTGTAGGGGTACAAGAATACGGAGTGCAGAAATAGTTCTCCCAAAATCTCATCGAACAGCAACATTCTTAATGACAACAGGCTGTAAAGTTTTGAAGAAAAACAGCAAAAAAGCATAGTAAAATTTTGTAAAAAAAACCCTGTAAAGCCTGATATATTAAATAATCGAATTATTTGAAATGGTGAATTTTACTGGACCTTTAGATACTTCAGGCTTTTATGGCCAATATACTATGATATAGTGAGAATAATGGAGCTCATATTCGAAGAGGAAAAACACTTTTTTATTCAGAATCCCAAACTGAGCAAAAATATGTTGTTTGGTGAAGTTGCTAATATTTACAAGGCCACTACTTACATAAAATGCAAATAAATATCAGTCATCTCACTATATCTACCAATAATATGTCTTGTATGTATATTTAAGTGCTTAGTTTTATGATAAAAACTCGTTTTTATTGTTAGGGCAAAACATATAACTCAGTCCAATACAATGATTACTAAAAGATAAGCAAATAAATGTTTTTAGAAGTACACTAAAAGTTATATTAAAAAAGTTTTAATGTTGATCATTTAGATTTTCATATTAATTTCATATTAAATATGATACAATATGCTTTATAGGGTTAAGAGTCATATAGGCCACTTTTATGTGGTTTGGTGTTGAATAGGGATGCAATCAATATTAAACTTCAAGCCAATACCAATAAGCAATATTTATTCTCATAATATGGCATATTACTGATAAATGGGCAATATAAAAATTCTATAATCCTTTGTCAAAATAAAAAAAATAAAAATTTAATAAAACACTATAAAATGTTGCAAGTAAATGTAGGCACCACAGCGTTACAAATATTCAGGATTATTGCAAGTTTGCTGCAGATTTACTAAAGATTACATTTAAATTATTAATGTTGATAAATCTTAACTCTTAAAAAATATAAAAGTGAAATGTTAAAATTATGACAAGCATGCACAGTTAAATGTAAAATCAACCAAAACCAATTAATTCAAAAAGAAAAAAAATTGTATCATGCACTCTTAGCATCCCCAACATTCTTGGCTTAACGATTACTTTAAGCAAACACAACAGAATAAGACTGACAAAAATAACTTTTAAAGCTGCCAAAGCATAATTACATTTGAGTGCAGAGTATGTGTGAAATGAGTTGCTCTCTGAAGAGAAACCCACATCATTCAGAGACGCTTCGTCCATCTGCTGCAGTGCAGGAGCTTCACATTCAGAAGTCAAGACATTAGCATGGTGATGCGGCAGAGTGCTGCTTTATATCAAACCACTGATATGAGGCATGATATGGTGCAGACAGACTGGATGTTCCTGTGCAGACTGGGTAAATCCATAAACCCTGTGGTGATGCCTCCTGAGAGGAGCTCAATATTACAGCTATGAACTGAACATCATAACACAGGCAGGCATCAAGATTGGGTTTATGAATTATGAAGGCTTCAATAAGACACTACAGATATATACTGTTACATGTGGGATGCAAATAAATAACTGTCATTTCTTTATTGAATTATGTTTAAAATACAAATTATTCATTCCTTCTCCATGTATCAGTTTTTAACTGGATAACTGGGAAAAATAAATATTAAATGGAAAAATATAATAATAATAAAGTGGACTGAGACTGACCAGAGTGGAAGGATATATATAACCCATAAATGTATTTATTGAATTAGATCAAATTATTATTATAATAATGGTTTGAACAAATTTTTGTTTTATATGCACATTTTGGAAATTTTATTCATATCTTGGTCTATTCATGCAGCATTTTTTTATGCAAATAAATAAATACATTTTATTCACATATAGGTATAGCTTAATTCACATATGCAGCATTTATTTATTTTTATTTCTATATTAATTTATTTATTTAATGCAGAAAAAATAAATAAGTGGATGGAAACCTGTGACTACTGTTGCACAAGTTCATAAATTCACTATTGAAGTGAAACTGTAAGGATATTATAACCTAGAATGAGTGTTTTCTGAAAAGAATCCATGAATATATTAATTGCCGACGCTCTAGAATAAAAAGTCTAATCTCATGTGCAGGCTGCAGATACATCAAAATCCATCCCACAGACATTGAAAAGGAAGGTACGAAACCGCTGTCTTACTGCACATCTAAGAAAAGTCTGATAACTGCGAAGAAATAGTAAAAGATGTTATAAAAGTTACTTAGAAACGAATATAGATATTCTATTACTAATCCATCTTTTACTGGACGAATAAGCCATATGTAACAGAAGAAAAACTGCCATATTTTACTGTAATAAGATGAATCTGGACTTTAAACAGAAAGATTGAACATTTAGAAACAGGCAGAGTTAATTAACCAACCCACAATAATCCTGAGTAAGGTCATTAAAGTGCAAAAGATAAGGTCAAAGGTCATTCATACATATATTCAGTGATTAATTAATTAGTTTGATTTAAATATGGAAGTTGTCAAGGACATCCAGTAATGAATCATGCACAAAAAGAGCAGGAACGTGCATTAATAAAATACACAGGGTGGATTTTGCCGTGATCTTATTTGTGAGTCTAAGTGTAAGGGTTGAGTCCCACCCCCCCACAAATTTATTATTGGATTTAATGTCAGTGTGTTTAAACAATTACACAGTTATTTAATTTTTCTGCATTCTTTTAGGTCTTGTGATTTATATTTAATGTTTCTGTTGTTTTCATGCTCTATCTGCACAATAGTATGCATGTATAAAGTCTGTCTGTGATTTTTAAGCTGAAGCTTGGCAGACGAGATTTGAAGAAGACGAGATTTGTAGAAGACAGATGTGTAGAATCGCGAGATTAAGAAAAACCGGAAGAGAGAGTAATATAGAGACGGGTGGATAAGCATGTGTTGTTGATGTTCCCCGGAGTGTAACTCTGTGTTGAAAGTGTTCTTGAAATAAAACGGACCTTATATCTTCATAAAAACACACGTGTGGACTTCGTGTGTGTAACAAAATTGGCGAGCCAGCCAGGAGTTTTCAAGGAATGCGAACAGCAGCGCGAGCGACGGAGAGGCATACACGGAGCGGCTGCTGCAGCGAGCGCGTGAGTGAGAGAGGAACGCGGAAGTTAAGATGGATCTTCGGCAGTTACAAGATCGACTCAGCGCGGATTTGCCTCATCTGACGTTTGATCAACTTAGGGAATTGGCTGTGTTTGCAAAAGTCAGAGGAGATGAGGTAACGAAAAAGCATGTTTTGATTCATCGAATTAGTGAAGAGATTGACGATGTAATTGAAAAAGAGGAGGAGGAAGCAGCACGTCATTTCATTGTCAGTGTGGTGGAATGGATTAAAGAAATGAAAGGCCAGGGTGCTCGTGAGGCAGTGAGGAGCTTAAGGAGTGATGAAGATGAGCTGGAAAAGTTAAAAAAACAATATGCAGATCTCCAGCTTAGTTTCCAAAACTCTACAAAAGCGTTAGAGAGCGAAATTATGAGGCTGAGTGATCAAGTACGGATCAAAGAGAACAGAGCATTTCCAGCTATATCCAGGGAGGCTCAGCCACAGCTATCACGAGTGCCAGAGGTGACCATCAGGCGTGATTTCAAAATTTCGGGACAAATAGGAGAGAGAGAGGTCAGAAAGATCGGCTGTCTTACACAAATTTAATGCATCAGATTGAAAGTGGAGTGCAGAAAGGCCATACAGAGACAGAAATTGTGGATGCGGTTGTGAGGGCCATCAGTCCAGGTCTTAGCCTCCGGGATATGCTGGAAATCAAAAGTCATATGACCCTTCTTCAGTTAAAAACCATCCTTAAGGGTCATTTTAAAGAGGATAGCCCCACAGATTTGTATCACAAGCTGGTGAACATCACACAAGACAGCCGTGAATCACCCCAAAACTTCTTGTTCAGAGCCATAGAACTGAAAGAGAGGCTACTAATCGCTTCCAGAGATGGGGAGGCTGAGGAACAGTACAGTGCTGAGCTCATCCAAAAGAAGTTCTTGCGATCTGTCAGTACCGGACTCATAAGCGATCACAATAAATTCCAGTTAAAAACTGATCTGGAGAATCAGTCCATTACAGATGAAGAGCTCATTGAGAAATTCAATGAGGCTGCTGGTATTGAAAGTGAGAGAATACAGAAACAAAAGAAAAATACCTATGCAAAAGTGCCTAAAGTAAATGAGCTCCAGGCTGATGTACAGGTATTACAAAGACTGGGAGAAGCAGCAGATGGACAAAAACTCACAGAGGGTGCAACAGCTAGAGGGAAAGAACCGAGGGTCCAGAGCTACACATCCAAACGTGAGGCAGAATTGTTCGAACTTGTCAAACAGTTGAAAGAGGAGATAACAGAAATCAAAAACAGCATCCGTGAATCACAACCATCCTTCTGTCATGGCCGCCCACCTTCCAAAAAAATCTGTAAGTCCTGTCAAGACAGTGGCAACAGTGAGCAATGTAATCACTGTTTTAAATGCGGTCAGCCGGGACACTTTTCTAAAGGCTGTAGGGCACCACGGCATACAGTGAATGTGGATCAAGTGATGGCAGTGGATTCAACAGCACTTCACACCCAGAGCCAGAGACAATGTGGATTGGGTAGTAACACCAGTGAGCTGCTCTGTAACAACATCAGTCACCTTGTACAGCCAGAAAATGTACAGCAGCACTCTGCAAGTGCAGACAGGCTGGAGGGGTCCATCTATGCAGCCCACCTTTCCCCTAAGCGTAAAGCTCAACTGCTGAACCTGATAGGAAAGAAATGTACTGTTAATTGCTTCCTGGATGGTGTCCCAACACAAGTATTATGGGATACGGGCTCACAGGTCTGCCTGATCAATGAAAAGTGGCGGAAAAAATATCTACCTCATACAAAAGTAAGAGACACAGAGGAGATACTGGGACCAGGCACATTGGCTGGAAAGGCTGTAAATCAGACAGACATCCCTTTCAGCGGATGGATTGAAGTAAAGTTCCAGCTTGAGCCCTCTGGCGTATCCAGCACAGAGTTTCTTGTGCCATTGCTGGTAGCAAAAACATCTGGTGTGGCAGAAGATCCAATCATTGGATATAACGTTATTGAACATCTTCTACACCAGGAGAAAGAACAACCAACTCAAGCTATTGTTAAAACATTGACTGCAGCCTTCTCAGTAGATTGCAAGAGGGCAGAGGGGCTTATGCAATTGGTCCAACAGGGTGACTCAGACTTTAGCGAGGGAACCGTGAAAGGGAGCAGACAAAGAACGAAAATTCTACCTGGTGAGATAAAAGTAGTTAAGTGTTCAGTGCGTACCATTTCTCTGACATGTAACCAGGAAATGCTGTTTGTTCCAGTCCAGAGTCCTGACTGGCCTGAGGGACTAACAGTCACTGAGAATGTGGTCAAGCTCCAGAAGGGTACCCGATCAAAAATCTTCATCCCAGTAAGTAATGACACATGTCATGATATTACACTTCGACCACGCACAGTGTTAGGCCATGTACAGAGTGTAAAAGCTGTCTACCCTGCTGCTGCAAAACCTGTGGATTTTGAAGAAGTAATGAGTCACAGGAAGGAAACGCTGGGAGTTGAGAAAGCTGAAACGGCAAAAGAAGTGGTTTCAGAGTACATGGTGCAGCCCGATGCAGACCGATGGGATCCAGCTGTTCCTGTGAGTCATTTGTTGCCTCAACAGCAGGAGGAGGTAAGGAAGTTGCTGAGGGAGGAATGTGCTGCTTTCTCCAGAAATGATGAAGACGTTGGGTGTATCCCATCGCTGGAGTTGAAAATCAGACTGAAAGACACAACACCAGTGAGGCGAACATACATGTCGGTACCAAAACCACTTCATAAGGAAGTCAAAGAATACCTAGAAGATCTATTGAACCGTGGCTGGATTACAAAATCAAGGTCTGCATATTCATCGCCCATGGTATGTGTGCGGAAGAAAGATGGGAGTCTGCGATTGTGCTGTGACTATCGTGAACTGAACCAGAAATCTATCCCAGACCGTCATCCAATTCCCCGCATTCAAGACATGTTGGACAGTCTCAGTGGAAGTGCTTGGTTTTCCATTTTAGACCAAGGAAAAGCTTACCACCAAGGATTTTTGGAGGAAAATAGCCGACCACTGACAGCTTTTATTACACCTTGGGGGCTCTATGAATGGGTCCGCATTCCATTTGGCCTGTCGTCTGCACCAGCAGAGTTCCAACGCTGCATGGAGGAATGTCTAATAGGGCTGAGAGATGAGATATGTCAGCCATATTTGGATGACAATCTAGTTCACAGCAAAACCTTTGAAGACCACCTTAGAGACTTACGGAAAATCTTGCAGCGTTATCAACAACATGGGATTAAGCTGACAGCAAAAAAATGTGAAGTCTTTAAGAATCGTGTAAGGTACCTGGGGAAGCTGGTGTCCAAAGATGGTCATACCATGGACCCTGCAGACCTCGCACCTGTTCAGGCCTTGCGAGAGCAGAAACCAGCAACAGTAGGGGACCTTCGAAAGTTGTTGGGATTTATATCATACTACCGCTCATACATACCAAATTTCTCCAGAATAGCTACCCCGATCTATGACCTTCTGAGCCTGGAAAAGGGTGCATGTCAGACAGCTCCTAAAAGAGGAAAGAAAACTGCTAAGAAATTAAATAGGCAGGGACAGCTCCCCTCAACACATCCCATTGTCTGGATGCCAAAGCACCAGGAGGTGCTCTGCCAGTTGATCGATCTTCTTACACGACCTCCTGTTTTGGGTTACCCAAAGTTTGAAGAGCCATTTATCCTCCACTGTGATGCATCCCAAGAAGGGCTGGGAGCAGTGTTATATCAAAGACAGGAAGGCAAGCTCCGGGTAATTGCTTACGGATCCAGAACTCTAACTGCCGCAGAAAGGAACTATCATCTGCATTCAGGAAAGCTTGAGTTCTTGGCCATGAAGTGGGCAATATGTGAACGCTTCAGAGATTACCTCTACTATACTCCTTCTTTTGTCGTCTACACCGACAACAACCCTTTAACATATGTGCTCACAACAGCTAAACTAAATGCCACTACACATCGCTGGGTTGCAGAGCTGGCTGATTTTAATTTCACAATTAAGTATCGTCCAGGGAAAACCAACACTGATGCAGATGGTTTGTCACGTATGCCACTGGGGATGGAGGAATATATGCAGAAGTGTTTGGTGGAAGTGAGTCCAGATGTTATCAGCTGTGTGACCAAAGCTCTCAGTGTTCAGTCAAAAGAACATACTCCGTGGATGTGTCCGGTGACCATTGAGACAGCACTAGGTGAAGAAGAGGATAACCGGTTGAACTTAGACAGAGGAATGCTGAGGGATGCCCAGGAACAGGATCCAGTGATCAGCTCTGTGTTAAACTGCATAAGAACAAACCGATGGCATAGAGACAGAGATTGGAGTGGTCATGATGGCCGGGCAGTACTGATGCGGGAGAGAAAAAGGTTGGTACTGGATGAGCATGGGGTACTCTACAGGAAAACCGCAACCTTATCACAGCTGGTGCTGCCCAAGAAATTTCATGGGCTAGCCTTCAAAGAGTTGCACGAAAAAATGGGTCACCTCGGTGTAGAGCGGACGCTCCACCTAATGCGAGACAGATTTTACTGGCCACATATGCAGAGGGACATTGAACATCATGTCTTACGAGTATGTCGCTGTCTCAAGACAAAACGCCCCAACAAGCCAAACCGAGCACCACTCATCAATATTGAAACAACTCACCCCTTTGAACTGGTTTCAGTTGACTTTCTTCATCTGGAGAGATGCAAAGGCGGGTACGAATATATTTTGGTCATTATGGATCATTTTACTCGCTTTGCTCAAGCGTATGCATGCCTCAACAAGTCAGCTAAGACAGCAGCTCAAAAGATCTTCGGAGATTTTGTGTTGAAATTTGGTTTCCCCATAAGATTGCACCATGACCAGGGGAAGGAGTTTGACAACCAGTTGTTCGCACAACTCCAGCAGTATAGTGGTATTAAAGGCTCCAGAACAACACCCTACCACCCGCAGGGGAATGGTCAGGTGGAGCGATTTAATAGGACGCTCTTGTCCATGTTGCGGAATCTGACTGACAGGGAAAAGATGGATTGGAAGAACTCCCTGGCACAAGTAGTGCATGCATATAATTGCACACGCAATGAGGCAACAGGATTTGCTCCTTACTTCCTGCTGTTTGGACGTCATCCTAGGCTCCCTATTGATAGCATGTTCAACCTCAGCCCCAGAGACCAGTTCTCATCTCATCAAGAGTATGCAGAAAGTTGGAGAAAACGAATGGATCAGGCATATAAGCTGGCTTCGGAATCAGCGAGTATGGCCAGCGGGAGAGCCAAGGACAGGTACGACAGAAAGACCCATGGAGCGGAGATACAGCCTGGCTGTAGAGTTCTGGTTAGGAACATGAGCGAAAGAGGGGGGCCAGGAAAAATTCGATCCTACTGGGAGGAACAGGTCTATGTGGTCCAAAAAAAAAGATCAGAATATCCAGTCTATGAGGTGCGTCCTGAAACTGGACAAGGGCGAGTCAGAGTCCTTCACCGTAACATGCTCCTGCCTTGTGAATTCCTGCCAGTTGAACGAACCACAACAACTCTGAGAAAAAGGGAAAAAGAAAAACAAAGCAAATCAAATTCTGAGCATCTAGCAAGGGAAAATAGCTCTGAGGATGAGGGCGAGTGGACAGGATTTTACAGACCATTCAAATCAGCCCAGCGGAAAGAGCATCTGCAGCTGGAGGCTGAAGAATTCTATCCACAAGGGACACAGGAGTTAGTAAAAGAGGATGGCCGATCCATGGCGATGGTGGAAGGTGACATGGAAGAGATGGTTCCTCAGCATGTTGAGGAAGTGATGACAAGGTGTGGAAATGGGGAAGTGGAGTCTTCAGAGGCAGAGGGACTAGCGACACCTGATGAAGGTCCAGTAGAGTTGAGTGCTGTACCCGATGATGGAGCCACCCCTGAGCAGGAGGGAAGTGGAATTCAAAGGCCAGAACCTGTACTACCACAGAGGCTATATCCTTTAAGAAAACGAAAACACAAACAGACATTTACTTACCATACCCTAGGAGAACCCACGTTAGAGTAGTACATATAATAGACTTATATACACACATAGGTATACATATATTATATATAAAAAAAAAAGATAAACACCTGTAGACAGAAAAAAATGCACTGACTCCGATTAGTTTAAAATGTTGACCTTTATTCAGTGAATAGCCATTTTAAGTTACAGATTGGTTAACATTGTTGTTATGGATAAGTTGTCATTTCCATTGACCCTGTTCAATCAGATATGTTAAGGACAGATGAAAAAAAAAGAAAAGGCAAGGAGGGACTGTGAAGTGTGATGACAAGAATCCGAAGCCGGTGATGTGTTTAATAGGTTTTGTTTGAGCTAATGGTACAAGAGACCTGCAGCAGGATACAGCGTCCGGATTAATAACGGGGAATGTAGTTGCTTTCATGGTGCACAATGATGCCAGCTACAGAAACATAGCAATAACGTGGGAGATGTTTGTTAATGTGATTTTTGGGCCTAAGCCATCATTGTATCCTTAAATAGTATTTACTATAGCTGACTCCTGTAGCTCAACGACTTAGAGATGTCTCGGACATGATGATAAGACAGGGGATGTCGGGACGACATCATTTTTGGAGGGGAGAGTGTAAGGGTTGAGTCCCACCCCCCCACAAATTTATTATTGGATTTAATGTCAGTGTGTTTAAACAATTACACAGTTATTTAATTTTTCTGCATTCTTTTAGGTCTTGTGATTTATATTTAATGTTTCTGTTGTTTTCATGCTCTATCTGCACAATAGTATGCATGTATAAAGTCTGTCTGTGATTTTTAAGCTGAAGCTTGGCAGACGAGATTTGAAGAAGACGAGATTTGTAGAAGACAGATGTGTAGAATCGCGAGATTAAGAAAAACCGGAAGAGAGAGTAATATAGAGACGGGTGGATAAGCATGTGTTGTTGATGTTCCCCGGAGTGTAACTCTGTGTTGAAAGTGTTCTTGAAATAAAACGGACCTTATATCTTCATAAAAACACACGTGTGGACTTCGTGTGTGTAACATAAGCAACACTGACATAGAGGATCTACCGCACAATGTTTGGAGGAGTTACATTACAACATTACATCCCTCAAATCCATGCTGCGCTGAAGCCTCCATTACTCTCAGCATTCATTTTAAATGGGAACATTTCAACGGCCCATAAGCCTTGTTCACAACATGAGGTTAAAGCCAAGCAATGCTTCGCATGTGTCTTGTCAACTTAGATATGATCTAGCTTTGCCATAAAGATGTTTGAGATTTTTGTTGTTACAAATACATAAATGTTCATTTATTTGACTGCTTTTAATTGGCCATCTTTTTCACTTGCTTTCTGCCATTTCAGACGGTGTACACAAACGTTTAAGGCATATTTGTGACATATCGAGTTACATTAAATGCCTTTAAAACACTGAATCATTCAGTGACTTTCCATGGACATCTTTGTTTTAAAGACACCTCTCCCTCTTACTATCCTCTCCTTTTTGGAACGCCTTTAGTGAATTAATTTTTCATCTGCATTTTATGATGGGAACCATCTGTTTGTGCTTTATGAGCCTATCTAGAGAGATAAACGAGCAAATCCACAAATTCATCACACTGATCCACATAAGTCTGCGACATACGGTAACAATGACAGCCAGAGAGCGCGAACACAAGCATATAGATACACATCTAATGAACTCTGACCTGCGTATTCACAGAGCACAAAGATGTTTGAGCAAAAGAGCATCTAAATGTCACAGATTGACCTCTTTACTCAATAGAAAGAACAGAATTCAAAGTTACAGAATAAGTGCATAATAAGAAGGATATGTTTTTGGGTTCTAATATATATATACAACAATTTTGCTTTGATTAATACATAATTTTTGTACATGAAGGCAGATTTTAGGCCATATGCAAATATTTTGGCATGTTAAGATATTTTTAAAACTATTTAAAAGATAGCTTATGCAATGTTAGCCACTCGGGAACATCGACACTGAATTTGATATTATTTCTAAAATGCCACAAAGATACCATTTCACCGTTGAAATCAGAGATAAACAGGGAGAAAATTATTAATTTTGCATGCTTCTGACGGCACCATCATGCTGCTGTTTTAGCATTAACTTTAAACAAGGTGAGTCATCTAGATTTAAAGTATTAATGGTTTCCAAATGAATAAAAAAAACATGAATTAAAGTTGGATTTGAAAAACAAAAAAGCATTATTTTATTAATTCTACTTAAACTCAGATTATATATCTCTAAGGGTGCTTACATATTTTTTAAATTGTCACTTATTTTTTAAATCATGTTTAAGCAAGAAATGACTTGACTGGCCCTGATTCAGCAAACAAGCAACTGTTCTAACCAATCAGTCTCTGCATATCAATAATTTTAAGGCATTCTGATTGGCTGACGTCATGGGAGGGTAGGGTTTTATAAAATTAGCAAGATTGGCAATATTGTGCACGCATATTACAGTTTTTTTTATATGTGTATGTGTGTGTGTGTGTGTGTGTGTGTAACATACTGTGTGTGTGCTGTCACCTGAGATAACTGTGTTGCCTCCAGCCAAAGCAAACAACAGATGATTATCGGAGAGGAAGGAGAAATTTCACAGATAAAGTGCAGACACCAGAGTCAGCACGTTCTTCCCAGTCATCTGTAATTGCCTTACAAACACCAGCACCGTGCTGTCTAGTTGCTCCTGAGGGCTTTGAGAAATCCAGTGTATCATCTGCTGGCACACAAACACATGATGGGTGAAAACATAGTTTTTTTTTTTGCAGTGCACTCCAAATATTCAGAGTCTTTCACCTGAAAAGAAGCATTTTAAAAAGTTGCATGCATTAGGAAATAGAGGCGCTTGATGATATATGGCAGCACTGAATCCTGCGGACGTCAGCATATAGTGACACTCACAGCTGTTTGTTCTGAGTGTATAATAAGCATATGAAATGATTAGTTCATAAAGTGAGAGCTGTGACAGCCTGTCATCAAACGCTGACGGGATGCGGTGGAGATGCTGTCGAGGGATCGATGTCCAGATGGCGGCTGATACGGATAACAGCTCTGCTCTCCTGCAGAGTGGATCTGTGAAAAGTAGAGCTCTTAGAGCAAGGCCAAGGTGAAGATGTGGGTTAAAGGGCATTATATCTGTTTGACTCCACACCTTCAAGCAGTGGTTGGATGTAATGATGAAACCATCACTGGTTTGAGTTAGACCTTTTCACAAAATCGTCATGAATAGGACTGAATCGGTCGGAGAGCTTCTCGAGTTAACAGCTCACAGACTCATTGAGCCCCACTCACGAAACAAAACCAATTTATGCTAATTCATTCATAAATCCATTCTTGGAAATTTCTTCAAATTTAGGCACTTTTATGTCCCAGGAGATGATTTTTATTTCAACAGATTGCCACTTTATTCTTTTTGTTATATGAAGGTCACATTAAACCAGTCTTTGAACTTTTCACAAGGCTTTTATTAATAATATTTCTATTTTACTGCCCTTGTTCAAGACCCAGATTTTTCATCTTAAATAAATACAAAAAATTATGTATTACTTTATATATAAAATACAGTATATATTAAAATATGATTTATATAATTATTATTCTTATTTTATTGCCCTTTTCTAGACCCAGATTTAAATTACAAATATATAGAAATATATAATATAATTTATAGATAAATATATCTGAATATGATATGAATTATATTTTATTGTTGTTATTATAATTACTATTACAGATTTGACTGCCCTTAAATTTTACATTTTACAGTATATACTGTATATATATATATATATATATATATATATATATATATATATATATATATATATATATATATATATATATATATATATATACACACATACACATACACATACATACATACACACACACATATATATACATATATATATTTTATAATTTATATTATGTATAAATATATTTAATATACAAATATAACAATTTTCTTAAATATATACTGTATGTGTGTGTATTTATATATACATAATACATATACCCAGTACACACACATATATTATGTAAACAAAAACTTTTATTTTGGATGCGATTAATCATTTGACATCACTAATATATATATATAGAGAGAGAGATTGATTAAAACTATATATACACTCCACAAAAATATGAATCATTAGTATTTATTAAAACTATCTAAATATGTATTATTTAAAACTATGATAATCTAAACAGAGCAAAATAACAACAATAATAATAAAAACATTTTATTGTGAGAAACAGATATTAATTATTAAACAGATATTAATGTAATATTAATCAAAAATATTAATTAATTTAATATTAATCAAAAGAGGTTTTATTTATTTTTTTGTTTGTGTGTGTGTGTGTACTTGCAGGGTGCCACTGAGGAGCTTGATATAAGATGTGATTTGTGGGGAGAAAAATGAAAATCAAGGAAATATTACAGGTAAACAATATTTTCATCAAGCATAATTTCCAAATCAAGCTGTTATTGTGTCAAAATTAAGCTGAAAGTATGAAATATCATTCAATTGTGTGTATTTAGAAAAGAAATGATGACTGATGATGAGTGTGCATGTGTATGTTTGTGTGTGCGTGTGTGTAAGTGTGAAAAGTATTTTAAAATTCATTTAGCAGTGCATAGCTAAAAAAACACCCATAATTGAAGAAAATCACAGAAACTGTCAAATGTAATTCTGTGTGTTGTGTATGTGCTGTATCTGAAGGAAGAAGCAGTTCTCCGCACCGACCCGAGGACAAGGATGATACGATACCGCTGCTCCCCTTCAGAGAGACAAGCTGAATAACAAACAGCTCAGAAAGCCTGTATAAAGGATGGGCTTTCAAGCCAACAATCAATCACTTAGCCAGCGTGACCATAGGTATCCCAGCTCACAGAGATTTATGGGTTCAGAGGTCAGAACGGAGGAAACAAAACACTGCAGGTAATATACACCACTGGAGCGCCGGAGCCGACCTTCCCAACAGCAACTCAAAACCCCACGGTCAATAAACACCCACCCACCTGTCAATCCGCCGCAAAGAGAGACAGGGAACTTACAATGCGTGAGGTCAAAGGTGACCAATGAGAGTTTTTGGGGAGCCCTGTTATTTGAAGATGTCTCATATGTCGCTCAGGACACGTGAAGTCAAGTGTAAGAGGAGATAAAGAGTGTCTCAGCCTGCCGCCACAGACCTCTGCATCTCCCTGCCTGGGAGAAAAACACAGAGTTTTTAAGAACGAGAGAGGGGGCTGAACAGAGTCACGGACAAATAACCACTAGAGGGTGATCTGGAGGAGCAGAGCAAAACATGACAGTGCAGAACGAGCTGCTGCTGGTTCAGGATCAAAAGAGAGAGCAGTGAGGGGGAAGAAACATGAGCCGCGGGGTGTTTGCAGATGAAATATGATGGTGTTTTATATAGAGCTGCTGTGCTTAGGTGAAAAGAGAAAAAAAAAAGTAAAGAGTAAAGGAGATGATCAAGCTGTTGTTTCTCATCAAAGAAAAGTGGATGGTCATTTATAATCCAAAACTGCCAAAAAAAATTAAATAAAATTAAATAAATGCACAATTTAAAAATAAATAAATAAATACAATAATACAAAAAATTAAAAATAATCATATACACACACACTCATAAATATATATACATACATAAAAATAAAATATATAATAAATAACAGAGAAGTATTATAAATTAAAAATACATACATTAGGGAAGGAGTGCACAATTGTTTTATTATTATTATTACAATTTAAAGCTGCAGTCCGTAAGTTTTGCCTCTTTGTCACCATCTCTGTTGAAAACCTGGTATTGCAGCCAGGTGTGGAATTATCTTTATTACGTGGGCTGTACTCTGGCACGGCTTCAGCGTGGATGAATCTAATGTTTTGAGGTGAATGTGTAGTTGTCAGTCACCACACCGGTGTGAATCAAACACTTAGTAATCACAAATTCTACCCTACGTCTTGGAATATATGACCCAAATCAGAATGTTCACTGTATACTGTCATCTGAACAAGTAACAAGTCTGCCACGTTTGTTCTGCCCAACTGAGGAAAAAAACATTACAATAAATTGCGCTACCAACGGTGATTAAATCTAAAGATCAGTTAGCTCATATCACATCTAACCGTGCAAAGTATTATCATTGTTACTTTATTCTCAAATTATTAATGTTAACAACATCCGCATTGCGTGACTATAAGTATAGTGTGTATTAACGTGTAGATTTCAATTTCTGTACAGTCTAATATTTAATTGTCATGCCATTCGAATTTCATATTAAGAAATTCTTTTAACCCCAAAAGCGAACTATGCTCCCTTCGAAATGGTTTTCTTTAGAATACAAATCTTGTGTAATCCCAGGCTATCTGTAATCAGAAGCACATTTAAAACTGGAATATAATTTAATTTCATTCACATGTGTTTCATAAACACATAATCCTTTCTGGATTACAATCTGCCATCAAAATGATACATTTAATTATTCCAGCTGCTGTGAGAAAAGGCTATAAACGATCCGTCACCTGCAGGATCCTCGTGTGATAGCCTAGTTGCCGGGAAATCTTCTTTATGTTTACAGACGTAATGACGCAGTGCCTTGCTCGAATTTCCCGCAGAAACCTACTCGTACCACTCAAATTAGAAAACATTATTATAAGATAACCGTTGTGAATGGGGCTAAAGTAAGGTGATAGTTTTGAACACTGGCTGGTTATGTACTTGCTCAAATGTTGATTTCGGATCATTTTTAACCAAAAAAAGTTACGGACTGCAGCTTTAAATAAAAAATAAATATAATGAATACACACACTCATATATATATATAAAATATATAATACATAACAGAGAAGTAATATAAATTAAAAATACATACATTAGGGAAGGAGGGTGTTTAAGATAAACTCATGTAGCATTTCAAGGAATAAATGTATTTGTAAATGTATTTGTAAATGTTAGTAAATGTTTGTTTTTTGTAGGAACGGTCCCTTTAAAGAATGAAAGCTGAAAAAAATCATAAGTGCTATATAAAATCTATACAGAAAATCCAAATAAAATCCACTTTTGACCAACTAAGTTAAAATGACTTCCTTTTCAATACAATCATACAAAATAAGGACACACTTGAGTGTCATATCAGATCATACAAAAGCTATTGACTGGATGTTGAGTTTGTTCTTTCAGAGAAATATAACAGAACAACATAATGACTTGCACTGAATCACTGAACTACAACAGAGACTCAATAGCTGGAGATATTAACCTGGGTGTTACGTCCCCGGACGTATTTATTTTATTGTTATTTATTCTTTTCTGGTACAAATGTGTGGGCTTTGTTGTGTGCCCTGTGTTGTGCTTGGTGTCTCTCTCTCTCCCTCTCTCACTCTGTTCCCTCTCAGGCTGAATCAACATCACCTGAAGCTTGTTATCAGAGCGTGCCTGTGACTGAAGGTGCATTCAAGTCATGTCGGATACATCGTATTTACGAGTTGAACGCACATGAACGCCACCACAAGGTCGTTGTTACGAGTGGGAAACTCGAAATTTTCTTTAAGCCCCGAGTTTCCGAGTTGTGGGCGTGTCAGTGAAAAAACGTGTCGGATGCAATGGATGCAGCCAAAGACTAAAGATATGCAGCATCGGTAAAGTTGTTGAAATTAATAAAATTATTATTTTTTTGTAATGTACAATAAAACTATATAAGTTACATATACAAAATATTATATTATTGTATAATTATAATCTAATATATAATTATTCCATTTACATCACCTTCATAAATTAAATAAAAACAGAAAAAAGAAAAAACACAATGATGCACATTCTTCATTCATCATTTTGTAGATGTAGAGTTTAAAAAATCATTGAATTTTATGTAGAAAAGTTAAATCGCCATCTTGTTCCGACCAAAGTGACTTGAACGCACCCGACGTCGTAATAACGACTTGTCAACTCGTAAGTACTAACGTCCCAGGAGGACTTGAACGCAGCATGAGAGTGGACTATATGATGGCAGTCCAGTGTTTGCTGCAGAGTGACACACTTCTCCTCTGCTCCAGACTGAACACTTTGGTGGATTGTTGTTTGTCTTCAGATTTTGAGTTGTGTATTAGCAAGTGGCTAATAGTGCTTTTGTTGAGAGCTGTGTCTGGAGATAATACCTAACCCTGTTTTTGGTTTGTTGAAAATCCTAAGATAAGTAGTAGATATATTATGTTTCTGTATATTGGCGAGTTAAAAGGGAAGCTGTAGGGAGAGAGTGCCTTTCTTTGGATACTACTTTCATCCCTGGTTTTGGTTCAGTTAAGGAGTTGAGGGAAGTTTTATGTTTATTTCTTTTCTTTTGGGTGTTTGAGGTAAGTTAGCTGCTTCCTAAAATTAGTTAGTTAATAGTTTTGTTTGTTATTTTAGGCCTTGCTCTCTCCTGAGCCACTGCTCCCTATCTCTTTGTTAAGCTTATTGTCCTTTTTTATTTGTAAATAAACCTATTTTTGTATATATCTGAGTTGGTGTCGTCTTCACTCTGGGACAGAGGACTGAAATGTGTTCTTGCCGTTTTTTCATTAGGATTTTATGCTTTTTTCTTCGCTACTTCCCCTCACAAACCCCTAGACCAGAGGGGAACGTAACACTGGGTAAATCCATTTAGATGCCTGCTATTCATAAAAAAACACTTATACATGTGTATTTGATTCAGTTGAGTGTTGAATACAAGTTAATGAATTGAGTTGTTGAATTTTAATGGTCCAAATGAGCAATATACTTGTAGATAGTAGCCGCTGGTGCTGTGGGCAAACCAGAGAGAAGTCAAAGCCAAACTCATTTTCTGGTCCTGGTCTGTAGAGAGACTCGTGAGGTGATGTATAACCTCATCATCTCTACTTCTGTCACAAAACACACTGCTGTGAAGATGGACTAACAACAAGAGCTCACAAAAGCTCTCGAACCCGGGCCGGACCAAGACCAGCAGGAACGACAGTCAAAGAACAGAGATACTGATGAAGACTGCAGGAGCATGATGGATTCTCCACTGTAGTGGCAGGAATGAACTCAGTCCTGGTCTGTGCAGCTGCAGTCGAAGAAAGAGCAGAGATGTGCTTATTTTTTTAGAATTGACTATTCAATATGGTAATTTTCAATATTTTTGAAAATTTGTTTATATGCAATTTTCAGTAAATATATGTGCTAAGTATCTGAAACATTTTATTGCACAAATTACAAAATCACAAATATCACAAAACAGAGACAGTTCTGACAAAAATTGTCTTAATGTATTGTGGAAAATGACACGTTGACAATATTAAATATATTTAAAATTAAAATAACTTAAATAAAAAAAAAATACATTCAATAATTTTATAAAGTCTACATAAATTTTATTTAGTAATTTTAATAAGTATATAAATACACACAATAAATAATTAAATAAAATATAAAAATGAGATGCAACTAAATTATTATTATTTTTTTTTTTTTACATTTTAAACTTATTTTAATAAAAAAAAATATTTTAATACAATTTAAATAAAATAAATACATTTTAAATAAATTAAATCTAAATTAAAATAATAAATGGAATTAAATAAAAAATACATTAAAATGTAAATAATTTAATTAAGTAATTCAAATTCATTGAACATTTAATGGAATTAAATATCATTTAAATTAAAACAATTAAAATAAATGCAACATTGTCATAAAAAACTATTTAAATAAGAAAGAATTGAAAATAATTAATGGAATTAAATATTTAAATTAAAACAATTAAAATAAATGCAACATTGTCATAAAAAACTATTTAAATAAGAAAGAATTGAAAATAATTAAACAAATAACTTTTGGTTGGGGTTAAGATAAACTAGTCAGCCTCACAATTACTTCACCCTGCTACATGTGAGGACACCAGGCGACATTTTATCTGCCCTTCTCATAATAACAGCAGCTGCAGCAACAGAAGACAACAATGCAAGGAGAGAAGAGAGCCACCAAATCTATGAGAGAAAAACTCTTCCGGGAGGGAAGGTGTTTGTGCTGTAATGGAAGAGCCATCCTGCTTCGTTTTCAATCAGAGTCGAGTACACTGTTGTCCACGCTCCTTTCCTCTCCAAGCACTCCTCAATTCCCCATGGTCTGAGGGAAAATCCAATTACTTTTCAAACAAACCCCAGAGGCACCAAATGGTACTCCGTCTCTGCCAATTATCTCACGCTCCTCAGCGACAGACGCACGCATCCGAGTGTTCATGCCGCTCAACAGGTCTGCTGGCAAAACCCCCTTATTTAAAGATGATTTGATATGATTGTGTTGGGAGGTGAGGGAACGTTTGGGCCACCATTGGAAAAGTTCAACATATTTAAGAAAAAAAACAAAAACAAGTTTCTCTCACTGAAAATAAGAAGTTTATCTCACCTGATGCTGACTGTTTTACTTACATAATGTCACATTTCAGAGTGAAACAGTATGACAAGAAAAAGGAAAGAACTTGATTTTATTCAGAAATTGATTAGGTTGTGAAAAGCTGTCTTTCCATGAAATTTGTAAACTATAAAGTAAGCTGAAAAATACTCAAGCTGAAAAAAAAAAGGTAGAAACAATTTTCACTCTGAAATTGCTAGTAAATTTCACTAATTATTACAAAGAAATGCAAGTAACAGAACACAACTTCAAAAATATATATATTTTTTTACAACGTATATTTGAAATCATACATTTAAGATGATTTTGAAATATGTTAAAAAGTGTTTAGATAAAACAATGAAAGTGCATGAACACTGGGGCTGTCAAGCATCAAAAATGATTCAAAAGCAGCATAAAACGACCATAAAAGTGGTTCATATGAACCCTGTGCGATCTTAAAAGTCTTCTGAATTCATTTGACAGATTTGTGTGATGAACAGACCAAAAGTAAGCTGTTATTCACTGAAAATCTTCCTTGCTGAAATTCAATCATGGAGTCAGTGAGTTGAATTTGAGAACCATCTGATTTAATAAAAGAATCATTCGGACTGGTTTTGTGAATCAACTGATTCACTGAAAAAGATCAGACTGCAAAAACAATTCATTTACAAATCACATCAATTCAGTCATGAACTCATCAAGAATAGAGATATAACCATGATATTCTTGAAAAAATCACCTTGAGTGTACAAGTTTCAAATGACACAAGTATGAATATGAGACGACAGAAACTTACTACTTACATTTTTTGGTAAGCAATCAGTATATTTGCACAGCAATACAACTCTTTCATCTCCAACTTTCAGCGATTAAACAGGCATCTGAAAGAGGCTAATTATTATCTGATGAGCTTAACACACTGAACACCGCGAGAAGAATGAAAACTACAGAAGCTATGGTTAATCAATAACACCTTATAGGGCGTGAAAAACAAGATGATCGATTGTGTTCCCCACCGCATGATAACAGCACCATTCATTACAGGGCTGATGCAGCTATTGACCACGTGCTAATATATTACACAAATGGAGAACGCTGCTCATTAAAGACTCAAATATACTACAAAATACCGACATGAAGCAGAGCTCTCGAAACAAAGAGTCTGCCACGCGACATTTTCATCACCATCAATAGCAGGGCTTTACTTATTCATGAGGTTAAACAATTACCCAGCAGACAGACACTCTTTCACACTGAAGGAAGTCAAGCTGCCGCCGCAGCAGCACTAATGAAGAAAATGTTATATTATTAATTATATTCCATAACAATGTTAAAGTGCATGCCAACACTGGGGCTGTCAACAAAACAATGATTTCATCAAAAGCAGCTTATACTGTCCATTACTGCCCAGATCAGGAAAAAAATACAGTTTACATAATATATAATAACAGTTTATATAATAACATTATACATTTAATATTTCTAAATATTATTTATATATTACATTATAATTGTATTTTATTTGTTTAATTTTCTTAAGTTTGTATTATGAATCAATAAATAAATACAATAAAATAGTTTATATAATATATAATAGTCCTAACAGTTAAATATAATTATATATTTAATATTTCTAAATATTATTTATATATTACATTATAATTGTATTTTAATTTGTTTAATATTTCTTAAGTTTGTATTAATTATATCAATAAATAAATACAATAAAATAGTTTATATAATATATAATAGTCCTAACAGTTTATAATATAATTATATATTTAATATTTCTAAATAAAATTACATTATATAAACACAATAATATTATACTTATATTATTTATAAAATTATTTCTATATTTTATTACAATATAATGTCATTATTTTTATTTGTTTATATTATTAATAATCTATTACAATTACAGTATAGAATATTACAATTCTGATAAAAATACAATGTAATAATTATATTCATAAATATATCATTTTACATTGTAATTGTTTAATTTGTTGTATAGTCATTTTTAATTGTTATATTATTAATTATATTATATAATGTTAAAATAATGTAACAATACAATGATATTATGCTTATAATATTCATAAATGTTTATATATCATTTCACGTTATAATTAAGTTTAATAAAAGTTGAATTAAGTTTACATTATTTAACAGAATTGCTATATAACATTAATTGTTAAAAATAATTGTTAAATGTTAAAAAAATATTCTATAATATTATACATTTTATTTAAAATTTTACACTGTAAAAAAATTACATTTTGAAAAATTGTAGGAACTGACAAATAAATATTGGCTCAACAGATTGCTTCCCAATAATTGTCCCCAAACAAAAAAAATACATTGTAGTAATTTAACTGAAGGTCTGAAATTAAAATTAAAAATATACATTCACCGAACATATTCAATTGTGCTCAGCCAATCTATCAAGCAGAAGTGAACAATCTGTGTTGGCCGAACAAGCTTTGCATCAAAAAACACGTGTACGCATGCGCCTGAGAGAAACCGTTGCTGTAGTGAATTCAAATTCCTGTGCGCGGGAGAGCGAAAGAGCGGAGTCGATGCTGAAGGGTGACAGAACATCATTTACAGACGGATTTTCTATCATTAAAGTTATGGTGAGTATACTGCGTTTTGTATTTATTAACTCATGTTTCACGTACTACATTGTTGAATTCACGCCTTTACTGGTGTCATGTTGGCGTTTATAACCTAGTTTAGCCCATACTGATCTCTCGGTAGAGGTGTGCGATATCGTCTGTGATGATATTGTAATTGTTGTTTTAACGATGTGGGATTTGACATTATCATGTATATTGCAAAAACCAAACAAAACACGCCTAACTTACAGAGTGCACGAATAACGTTTACATTAATCTTACGTGATGAAGATTCTAGACTAGTGCGCGTGTACGCATTTACAGTGCGTTTTTTCACTGAATTATTCAGTCTTTAAAATGCATTTAGAATGATCACATATGATATGGGGCAGAAAATTTCATTTAAGTCATTTATGTCATTTCATAATCAGTATCACGCGAAGAGTGCCGTTTTCCCTCCAAAAAGCAGCATGATTACAAATATGATACTGATTTTATACAACAGTTCAATAAACAAGAAGTTAATATTTAAGGGACTTGCGTTTTAGACACAGTATTGCCTGTTTTTGCTCTATTTCGCCAACAAAAATTATTCCAAACACAGCCACAGCACTGTTTTGTGTCTCTGAGCAACATGCTGTGTTTCGTTCCTGAATGAATCAATCAACCGTTTAAATGATTCAGTTCAATCGCAATGACTCACTTATTAACAATGACTTGCTGCCACCTACTGGCAGGTTTTAATTTCACATTTAAAGGAACACTCCACTTTTTTTGGAAATAGGCTCATTTTACACCTCCCCTAGAGTTAAAAAGTTGAGATTTACCGTTTTTGAATCCATTCAGCCGATCTCCGGGTCTGGCGGTAGCAGTTTTAGCTTAGCTTAGCATAGTTCATTGAATCGGATTAGACCATTAGCATTTGGTCATCAAAAATGACCAAAGAGTTTCGATATTTTTCCTATTTAAAACTTGACACTTCTGTAGTTACATCGTGTACTAAGACTGACGGAAAATGAAAAGTTGCGATTTTCTAGGCTGATATGGCTAGGAACTATACTCTCATTCAGGCGTAATAATCAAGGAACTTTGCTGCCAGTACCATGAGTGCAGCACTGGCGCAGTGATAAATGACGCAGCGCTTACTGAAAGTAGTCCCCAGCTATATCATAGGCTACTGAGCTGGGGACTACTTTCAGGCGCTGCGTCATATCACTGCACCTGCTTATTGGAAAAGATAAATTTATATCAGTGCTGTGAACTGACCACACAGAATATGAAGCATATAAAAAAAAATATGAGTCAGCTGTCCACGGTAGTCCTTAATATACCAGCACAATAACACAATCAGCAAAATATTGTCTAATTATCATTATCGATAAAATCCCAGAAAATATTTAGATATATTTTTGTCAATATCGTACACCCCTATCTCTCAGTTACCTAAAGTTACTATTTATTGAACTAAATTATTTTTATCTCACTTTATGATAAATATATGAAATGTATGAGACA
This sequence comes from Schizothorax lantsangensis, assembly GCA_027422415.1. NCBI lineage: Eukaryota > Metazoa > Chordata > Actinopteri > Cypriniformes > Cyprinidae > Schizothorax > Schizothorax lantsangensis. The sequence goes on along the minus strand of CM049841.1, from coordinate 38,198,028 downwards.
CGAGGAATACGTTTCTGCTATAGCTATTTTTTTGATCCCATTAGTGTAACCCACCATTGCTAGGTCTGAGCTCACACGGCACCATTTGGTGTAGAAAAGGAACCACATTCAAATCTTCAAATGTACAATGTACAAACAACATAAAGACAGTATATTTTTAACATTTCTTTAATGGCATCTTTTTTTATGATTGAAGGCCAGCATCACTGATATCAATACTACTGATGTCTCTATGAAATTGTTTTCCCCCCTTAATATTTAATCATTGACTGTAGCCATTCAGCATTACAGTATAATTGACAGCTATCAATTTTAACATTTATTAGACTTAACTTCTAATTTAAGTGAACTTAAAACAATCTTCACACGAACCCATTATAATAAATGACATATTTAGCTACCTGTGCCCTTCAGCAGAAATATAAAGAAAATGAATAGATTACCAAACACTAAATTCTAAATTAAATATAGATGAAGCCCTTAAAGCTATAAAAGTTATTGATTTCCTCTTTTCTTTTGTTCTTGGATTAATAGACATCACAGCAGCTGGTTATTAGCTGATTTGCCTGCTATTGCTTTAAAAGTTGCTGCTGCTTTCTGACTCAATTCAGGTCTTAAAGTCTCTACTAATGAGCGGACGAGTTGAATCGGGTGTGTTAGATGAGGGAGACAGTGCTGGGGTGCCTCAGGACAGTTTTGAAAACCATTTCAGAGACATGTTCTTAAATACGAGCATATATAACATACTGCATGCATGCACAGATTTAAGGCAGCTTTAATCGCCTTTTTGGCAGTGGCGGAGCCAGGATGTTTTCATAGGGGTGGCCAGGGAGGGGCCAGCAACCAGTCTGGGGTGGCACAGAAATATTCATTATTTCAATATAAAAATGTGATTGACTATAAAGTATTGGACTGTTTGAGTGCCTAAAACACAACGGAATACAATTAATTTCTACTAAATTGTAATTGAAATATTTGTGAATTAGATCAAGTAATGTTGAGTGAACATGACAACTTGTGTATTATTCCTCACCTCCAGGTATTTTAATAAAGGGGATCACTATAGCTTTATTTCTCAGTCAGCTTGATTCTGGTTCTCAAAACCCCTAAAAGCTTGTTCTCCATCATTGCATACTCACTGATGAGACATGCAGATAGTGATAAGAGAATTGCTTAATAAAAAAAAAGAAAAGAAAAAAAAAGGCCGGAAGTCAACAGCACATAAATGCCAGTTAAAGTAGTTATTTTATGCATTTAAATGGTTTCATTTTCGTTTGTACTTTACAAATTAAAAAATAAAAACAGCGCATATTTTCTAGTATAAGTGCACTGTTCATATTTACTTGTGCATAAATAAAAAAAATAAAAAAAAAAAACCATCAGCTTGCGCCTTATATTGTGATCTCGAATTGCACAATATTTTAGTAGGCTACGTGCATTTGAGAGACGTTCTTTAATGTGATGCTATACTTGCATGAATGCACTAATTGCCTTTTTGATAGTTTCATGACTTAACTGACACAGAACTTTGTATGCTCATAGTTTCTTGCGCGCATTATTTATGATTGAGATATAGAGCGTGCGCCTTATATTCGCGTAAAGTTGAAGAGTGTGCGCCGTGAGCACATTGACGGCTGATAGGACAGGAAATTTTGTTTTGCTGATAACAAAACAAGGCTGCTGTTAGATAGCCTAACAGCATCTCATCAGACCGCAGTTCACTGTTGTTCTACTGAAGCTCATTTGGTTCCTGTTCCTTATATATATATACACACACACACATATGTGTGTGTGTGTGTGTGTGTGTGTGTGTGTGTGTATAGCCTATATATATATATATAGTGTATATAATATGGTTGTTTAAACATATATAATCATAACCAAATTACTAGGAATTGCCTCAATCAATCATTGGGAAGAAAAAAAACAAGTTGTTGATTGTCAACAACAAGTTGCTGTCGTTGTGAGAAGATGTTTATTTATTGTCTATTGTCTTTTATTTTGCAATGCCAAGTTGAATTCACATTAAATTCAGACAGCAGATAAAACTAGATCAAATATATTTTTTTTATATTATATAAAATATTCTAATATTATATAATATATACTGTATATATATAAAAAAAGTATATATAAAACATTTCTCTTTCCTTGGTGCTGTCAATTTCGTAGCAACACAGGAAAGATTATTACAAGTATGCAGACATCCAAAAACCAATGAATGATTGTCATGCCATTCAGTTTAATTGTCCTAAATAAGATTCCCAACCTCAGGAAAGAAAAGAGAGAAACATATAGAGATAAACAGAAACCGGAAAAAAGTTAAAGGAACCACACTATGTTATACTGCCGGATTTCTTTATGGCCTGTCAAGATGCCTATTGGTTATGCATTATGTTTGAACTGGGGACCACAAAAAAAGTAATAGAAACACCAGTCAGGCCAGACCGCAACCATGAATCAAGAGTTTGAGCTCTGATTTAAGAAATCCCATTCCTGAAGCCCAAGAGCAGCCCATCTCTTGATGCCACAAATCAAGCCAGTTTGTGTACAGCTATGAATTACTGTGGAGACACTGAGCTTTTTAATGTTGCATAATATATCATATAGACTCAACCAGTGTTGGGTGTAACGCGTTACTAAGTAATGCGTTACTGTAATTAAATTACTTATCCACTGAAAAAGTAAAGTAAGGGATTACAGTTCATTTTTAGGTAATTTAATTACAGTTACTTATAAAGTATTTGCGTTACAAACAGTAAATAATTTCAACAGTTCTAAAATCAATATTGAATTTGAAATGTAAATGTACCGTCTAAAGATCAAATTGAATGCAGCGCTTTAACCCTCCGCGCGCCAGCTCGTTCATTTTCAGATCTTCCTGATTCACAGAGAAACCTTAAATACTCAGATACATATAAGACTAAAATCAATAGAATCTAAAAAGCTTGAATTTTACTTTTAAATGAACGAATTCAAATCGAAAACGAATATTCCTGATTAAGTAATCCGTATGAAACTAAAGCAAGGTACAATCTTTCCTGTATCTGAAAGCCTGAAGTGTCTACGTTTAACTGAACGAATTCAAATCGAAAACGAATATTATCTGATTATGTAATCCGTATGAAACTGAGGTAAATTACAGTCTTTCCCGTATCCATACCTGTCAACCCTCCCGTTTTTCCCGGGATTCTCCCGTATTTTACCATTCTATCCCGCTGTCATCCCGTTTAAATATTTTCCCTATTTTTAATCTTGCTATAATAAAAAAATCCCACTGGACGTATTTTATATGTTTGCTACATTCACCTCCGATAAAACTTCCGTAATTTGTATGGCCCAAACCTCATTATATGAATAATCAAGACAATATATTCCAAGGTTGTCCGGTTGCAGATCTTGGATGAAAAGCATCCTTCTCACACAATCTACACATACAAATTCCCTCAACTTGGCAACTTTACAACCCAGTGATGCTGTTGATATCTGCGCACTGTGGCAGTAGTGATGCGCGGATGGCGGTTATATCCGCGGGAGTTGTGGATAATCCGCGAGTCGGGTAATAAAAAAATGCATTCTGATTATTTGCGGGCGGGTCGCAGGTGGATAAGATAAATCATTAATGATGCAAATATTAACTACATTTTCTAAAATACGAACGTGTTTTAAATATATATTTTTTCATCAGGCATACGATTTCGTTTGTGTGTTTGTGTGTGTGTGTGTGTGTGTGTGTGTGTGTGAGCGCTGCAAGTTTCAAAGTCAGGTGCAGCTCTGCTTTGTTTACTCCGCCCCTTCCCCACACGCACCCGAATCATTTCTGTGATTTATTCTTACCTAGTTAACATGTTATTTTTACATAAATCTGTACGGATTTTACTAGTTGGGCTTTTACTGAACATCTTGACAAACTGAAATGTATTGTTTAACTTGTAAGCTTTTTTGTTCTGTTTGCAAACCAAAGAAGGTAAAAAAATATATATTACATTTTTGTTTAAATATTACAGTTGCTTTAAAGCTAAAAGGCTAAACTATTCTATGTTTGACTCAAATTGAAAGAATACAGAGTTTAATTTCTATTAAGGTTTATAGGGATTTTAAGATGTAGCCTAATTATCAATTTGAATAATTAAGTTATTATTGAGTAACTAAGTTACTTTTCAGACAGAGTAATTAGTAAAGTAATTTAAATACAATATTGATGAAGTAATTAGTAACTGTAATTAATTACTTTTTGAAAGTAACTTACCCAACACTGGACTCAACGTCACACTATATTACCTAATACATATACAGTGCCCTCCACTAATATTGGCACCCTTGATAAATATGAGCAAAGGCGGCTGTGAAAATAAATCTGCATTGTTTATCCTTTTGATCTTTTACTCAAAAAATTCACAAAATTCCAACCTATCATTGAAGTAAAACAATTGAAAGTGGGGAGAAAATCTCATGATGAAATAACTGTTTTTCTCCAATGAATGTTGGCCACAATTATTGGCACCCCTAGAAATTCTTATGAGTAAAATATCTCTGAAGTATATTCCCATTCATATTTACATTTTTTAGCACACCAGGGTGACTAGGAGCATGAAATTGTCCAGCCATGACTTTCTGTTCCACAGGATTATAAATATGAGGAACACAAAGGCCAAATTCCCTTAATCATCCATCGCAATAAGAAAAAACAAATCATATATTTCTGATGTGAAGAACAAGATTGTTGAGCATCACAAAATAGAAAGTGGCTGTAAGAAAAGAGTTAAAACATTGAAAATCCCCATTTCCACATCAGGGTAATAATTAAGAGGTTCCAATCAACTAAAGATGTTAAAAATCTGCCTGAAAGAGGACGTGTGTCTATATCGTCCTAATGCACGGTGAGGAGGAGTGTTTGAGTGGCCAAAGACTCTCCAAGGATCACAGCTGGAGAATTGCAGAGATTAGTTGAGTCTTGGGGTCAGAAACCTAAAAAAAAAAAAATCAAACATCCCCTATATCACCACATGTTGTTCGGGAGGGTTCCAAGAAAAATTGTCCTCACTCATCCAAAAACAAACTCCAGCAAATTCAGTTGTCAGACACGACTGGAACTTCAAATGGCACTGGCTTCTATGGTCAGATGAAACTAAAAAATGAGCTTTTTGGCAGCAAACCCACCAGATGAGTTTAGTACAAACAGGGATAAAAAAGTACCCCATGTCCACGGTTAAATATACTGCTGGATCTTTAATGTTGTGGGCCTGTTTTTCTGCTGGAGGTCCTGAACATCTTGTTCAGATGCATGGCATCATGGATTCTATCAAATACCAACAGATAAAAAATCAAAACCTGACTGCCTCTGTTAGAAATCTTATAATGGGCCGTGTTTGGATCTTCCACCAGGACAACAATCCAAAACAAACATCAAAATAAACACAAAAATGGGTCACTGAGCACAAAATGAATATTTTACCATGGCTGTCTCTGTCCTCTGACCTGAACCCTGTAGAAAATGAGTGAGTTGAAATGAAGAGAAGCAGCACCGTCATGGAGCTGTGAATCTGAAGGATCTGGAGAGATTCTGTATGAAGAAAATGGTCTCTGATCTCTTATCAGGTGTTCTCCAAAGTCTTCAGGCATTATAGGAGAAAACTCAGAGCTGTTGTGCTGGGAAAAGGACGTTGCAATAATTGGGTGCCAATAATTGTGGCCAAACATGAAATAGTGAAAGCATTTAATTCATCATGAGATTTTCTCCCCACTTTCAATTGTTTTACTTCAATGATAGGTTGGAATTTTGTGAATTTTTTTAGTAAAAGATAAAAAGGATAAACAATGCAGATTTATTTTCACAGCTGCCTTTGCTCATATTTACCAAGGGTGCCAATATTAGTGGAGGACACTGTATTTATGAAAACACACTTGCAAATATGGATGTCCAGCAAAGGATATGTTCCTTATTATAAATTCCCTGGAACCTGCAACACAAATGTTGGTGCTAAACTGCATGATGCCACAGGGAATCGGTCTAATAAAGTTCAGAGAGGTGATGGGTTACAGCTCTCTGTGTGCTGCTGGAAATATATAATAAGCTCTCAGCACTAAGTAAAACATCAATACTGGAGCGTATTACAAATAAAAGCCTTAACAGGATTTCAACAAATTTCTGTGAGAAAATCAGTAGAGAGCTTCAAAATATATTGGCCGTGTTTCAAAGGCCTTTCTGCTCTGTGAATCGCAACACAAGACGGATGAATATCAATGTGAGGGTGTGAAGCTTTAACAAATACAGAGTTATGAAGCCGTTCAGCTATGAGGATTGATGCTCCTTTTGCCCAGGTGGAAGGATTTTTGTCTCAGATTTGCCCAAACTAGTGTAATGACGCATGCTTTAGAAAAGTCAAATGGGATTATTTTAATGTGCTTTTTATTTGCTCCATAGTTGAATATTAGCAGCTGTATTGCACAAGTACCACTCCTGTTTGTTTGAAAAGATAAAGACCTCCAAAATGGTTTTGTTTGCCATGTGCAGTCACCATTTGCATATGTTGGTGACTGATGTGTATTCTTGAGCAAAAATGTCATTTTTAATGTCATTGAAAAAAATGTCATTATTTGTCATTTTACTAACAATCTTTACATGCAATTCAACAATTCATGGTGACAATGAGGTGTCACACTACCAAAACAACAAAAAAGCACCATAAAAGTCTTCTGAAGTCATGCAAGTTTACAATAATTTACGACTACGCTTTCTCAAAGAATATCATGGTACTACCAATTGTCAAGGAGCAAAAATAAAAGTTTGCACCATTTTTCAGGAAACATTTGGTTCAGGGTTATTATGATTACCTAAAACTACAACTAAATCCATAGTGAGAGAGAGAGAGAGAAATACAATTTAATTGAAATAAAATAAAATGCAAACTTATTTTATTTCTGCTAATTGCTTACTTCTCTTTCACATAGAAGTAAAATAACTAAAACTAAAAAAAACTATATAGACATTTCAAAACATACAACGAAATTTTTTTTACTAATACTTTCAAATTAAAATCACAGTATGGAATTTTATATATTACAATATACTTTGTGTTTTATTACCTTGGGATTAAATTACAGATAACTATAGTTCATGATGCATTTTTCTCTCTTTTATGATTATGGTGTTTTTTTTTTTTATTTATGGTAACACAAATATGATATTTGTTGTCGTTTCCATTCACTAATATATGTTTACACAACTATGACGACTGAGAAAAACGTGAAATGTGTCCATGATACTAAAAGAGCACTGATTTGGTTAGTGGCGCAAAGAAATACACTAATTTTTATCTACAATTCTGCATTATCAGACTATTTGAGTGAGTGCTCCTTCTTCATTCAGAGGGGAAGTGACAATGAAGGATGACAACGAGAGCAAAAGACAACGAGTTCCATGTGGACAAGAACTGATGTTATAGGTGCCTCCAATGCAATCAGACAAAGAGCAAAGCTTTCATGCTCCGCACACTTAAATGATTTAGAAATATTCCTTAAAAACAGTTCATTGGCCCGTGTTTACAGGACCACTTGAAAGGATGAGTGGTCCACCCACCCAAAAATGGAAGGAATAGACTCAAAGGGAATCATTTATTTTGAAATCACTAACAGTTTGGGATGCGGATAATTGGTTTTATGCTTTAACTCAAAGAGCAGTGGATGCTTTTTAAAAGCACTATATGTGCTTGATGGTTTGCTCTAAACAGCTCTGAACAATTGCTTTCCAGGAACCAGAAGTGACCTAGACATCAGTTCTATTAAAGAGACTCGAAAGCTAGTCATTACTTTGAAAATATCAGCATCACAAATTGAGATGGTCATGTAAAATTAATTTTCATTCTATTATAAGACGGATTCAGTAGCCTTGAAGCTAAAAATGTACGTTCTAGTCACGCATAAACATGACTGCAATTTATGTTATCAAGATTATCAATACATGAATAATAAATGCTTTTCTTGCTTTTAATTAATCAAAGAATCCTGGGAAAAAAAAAGTTTCCACAAAAATTAAGCAGCACAACAGTTTTTTAACATTGATAATTATTATTTCTTGAGAAGCAAATCAGCATATTAGAATGATTTATTAAGGATCATGTGACACTGAAGACTGGAGTAATGATGCTGAAAATTCAGCTTTGCATCACAGGAATATATTACATTTTAACATATATTCAAATAGAAAACAGTTATTTTTTAATTGTAATAATATTTCACAATATTAGCATTTTTACTGTATTTTTGATCAAATAAATGCATGTATTCAAATAGTAAAATTATTTTAAATGCTAATAATATTATTTCACAATATTACTGTTTTTACTTTTTGATCAAATAAATGCAACCATGGTGAGCAGAAGAGATTTCTCTCAAAAACATAAAATACTGAAAATTGCTGTCAGTGTGAATGCACCATAAAGCTCACCTATTGCATTTCTATTTCCCATCTTTCACATCATACAAATAACATGCATTTCTATTATTGGCACAGAAAACAAGTTTGCACTCCTCATATGTACCATGCCCACTAAACAGACATTTTTTGAGCATTGAAACAGCTTGTGTTGCTTCACATGAATGTAAGATGCTCTTGAACTTTAACGTGCATCTCCATATGATGGTTTATAAATGCTTGGATGCTTCAAATATATATATAAAAAAATGCTTTTGCATGCTAAAGTGGTGCAACTGTTTAATAAAACTCTACATGTTTTTTATAAAACAATTTTGTTAAAAAACAATAAAAGAACCTTGAACATGTTTTCTGGCCATGTGGACTACTTTCCATAACAATGGATCAGAAACGTTGTCCTTGTTGGTTAATCCTGCAGATTTGGGTTTGTTATTATGGTGAGAGAGACAGAGAAGCACAATGGGAAGCACACAGCGCTTAACCAGAAATAAAAATTCTCTCGTAGCACCACTGTCTCCTGTGGCATTTCAACGCTCCCTCATTAAATCACAACACAGCACTATATTAATGACCTGTCATGACTGCTAACATTTATTTCATGTGAATTCATTCAAATCGAGGGAATTTTTTACAAATGGCACCCACCGACCACTGGCTCGTTTTTCCTCCCTTCATTGAATTTAAGTCAGCAGAGCCCTGGCGCTTTGGCTTCGCATGGAGAAAGAAGAAAAATGGCTATATTTACGGTCTTCGGGAACGTTGTTCTCACAGGCACATTGTTCAAGGCATTAAGCAATATCTTGGCAAATGTGAGGGTAGACACTGAAGATTAATCTTCGTGGAGAATAAATCCTCACAATGCTACTGTATATATACACACCAACATTTCTCATCAAACCCTTCAGGACCAAACTATCTAAGCTATAGACAGTACACTGAAAACAATCCCTTTGAAACCATTCACTCAGAAATTGCAATTAAATTTCACAAATAAATACAAAGAAATGGCAAGTACACATTACATTAAACATGTTTTTTTTTTTAAGTTTAAAGACTGAAAATAGGATTTTCTAAAACATACTGCATTTATTTGATTTATAACTTCAAAAAAGTTATTCATTTCACAGCGCTGTACTCATTGCATTATGTCAATAATTGTCTCATGTTTTCATTTGAGACAAAGATGAGATATCTCAACTCAAGGTAAATTTGATAAAAAAAATTTGGTGACTGTATAATTTTAAGATCCACATTTTGAGAGTTGATTTTCACACGGAGGACAGTTGAGGGACTCAAACACAACTATTAAAAAAGGTTCAAACATTCACTGATGCTCCAGAAGGAAACACCATGCATTAAGAGCCGGGGGGTGAAAACTTTTGAACAGGATGAAGATGTCCAAATTTTTCTTATTTTGTTGAAATACTATTTTTTTTCCATTTAGTACTGCCCTTCGGAAGCAACAGAAGATACTTGCATGTTTCCCGGAAGACAAATTAAGTACAATTTACCTTGATCTTCAAATTCAAAAAATGTTCACCCCCCGGCTCTTAATGCAAATGAATGTTTGAACCTTTTTTAATAGTTGTGTTTGAGTCCCTCAATTGACCTATCGGTAAGCCCCTCCCATCGAACGTTGATGAGCCAATAGCAGTCGAGTATCAGTTGCACGGGACCGGAACTCGGACATCTTTAGGTTTCAGCAAAAGCATTGGAAAATTAATCTTGTTACTAGAGCTGTCGCGATTCGTCGATTTTAGTCGACTAGTCGATTTTGAAAAATCGTCGACTTCATTTTGCTGCGTCGACTAACCGCAAAATACCGGAAGTGCCGCATTTCACGGACGAGAATCCATAAAACACATTATTAGACTATTTTCCAAGGCTGCATGACATTAAACCCATTTAAAAATCATAATTAAGCTATGATTTAATTAAATAATTATATGCGATGCAGTTCTAACACAGTATATGCGCTTTAATTATTTACATGCGTGTAGGTTAAGTATGTGCGTCTCACAGCGGCTCCCTTCACAGTAGTTCCACAGAAACTTATCATTTACATGTGTGGAGCATCTCAAACTCCATCTCTGCATGTTGTTGTGAGTTTGGGTTTATTATAACGTTCATCTGAGAACGCAACGTGCACCATTTCATCAGATTTGTAAGGTAAATCATTTATAAGCCTGTGCAAACACAGGAGAATATATCGCGATTTCAAAATAAAAGCTCAAACCCTCACTCTGAGCTTACACGGTTTGATGTACACATTCATTTAATTACAGTGGCTATAGCATTTCTGTCCTAAAGAAATGGACAAATATTAAAGATTAAGTGGACATTTGAATTAAATGGTGCTTGGTCAATATTAAACAAGGATTAGATCGCGCAGTAATGTTTAAAAATAATCATCAGGCGCCCCCTGCAGGCCTTTGTTGTAATGCGTAATGTACATTAGCTCTATTGTTTATAATACATTATGTATTTTAACAGTTTTGTTCAATAAAACCATATGATTTCTTGCTTTTGATACTTTATTTGAACTAATTATTATTGCATCATTGCTATTATATATGTATTTTAAGTCATTTTAAAAGCTATTGTTCACTTACATCTATTTTTATTACCACAAAAAAACTATTATAATTATAGGGCCCAATGAAATCCATTTTATTTCCAAAATCAGTTTTTTCCATTTTCATTTTTCTATACTCTGTTTTAATGGTTAAATTAAATTGTATTAATCAAAAAGCCTGTCTAATTAATTGAGTTTTACAGTTTTATCTGTACCAGATTCTGTTTTCCATTATTTTCTGGATTCCATTTTAATGGTTCCATTAATTATTTTTGTTATTTCTTTTTTATTTTTCAGAAATACTGCACATTTACATTTTCTCCTAAATAAATTCTGGTAAATAATATTTCTGGTAAATACTCCTTTATTTCAAATACTGATTATAATTGTATTATTAGACTAGAACACGTGGATATGTTGTGTTTCTTACACTATAATACTGAACTGATTTCAGTGATCTGGACTGTGAGATGGACACTTGCTTCTTGAACTCTGTGTTGCACTTTACTTTTGCTTTAAAAAAGGATTTCATAGAAATTTGGATTTAATTTGGTTTAATAAAATATTCTTAAGTATTTTTTGGGGGGGAAATTAATCGTTTAGATTAATCGACTAATCGATAAATTAGTCGATAGATTAATCGAAATAAAAATAGTCGTTAGTGGCAGCCCTACTTGTTACCCACTAAATTTATTTAAAAAATCTTTTATGTATCCCTCAACTGCATATTTAAGTCCCATTTGAATGCTTCTTGACGAGAGGTGGTCCTTCTGTGACCAAAATTTATCGAAAACATCTTGGGACAATGTTTTCACACTGACATCTGTCATTGAAAGACAGTGAGGAACTCCGTTTGTTTGTCCGAGTTCGCAACAGTAACTAAGGGGGGCGGGGATTACCGATAGGTCAATTGTCCTCAGTGTGAAAAGATGGATCTCAAAATCATACAGTTACTGCTGGAAAGGGTTCAAATATGCAAAAGATGCTGGAAAACTGAAGAATCTGCAAGAACGGTGCTCAGTTTAACTGTTCAGAACAAACAAGGAATTTATGAACAACCATCACAAAACAAAAAACAGTCGTGGATCATCGTTCACAAACTTTTGAAGGGGGTTATTTGAATAATTTCAGCTATTTTTTTTGTCTTGTGGACTATATGTAAACATATTTTATGTAAAATATCTTACTCAGGACAGTACTAAATAAAAAATACCATGCATTTTGTATGATTCACATTTTCACAGATTCTGCAAGGGGTTCCCAAACTTTCGCATGCCACTGTAGCTAATTATATATTTATTGTTTTTTAATCATCACTATTTATAAGAACATTAAGAATACTTAAATGAAATACCAATTAAACTACTTTAATTTTATGCATCAGTGTGAAGAAATTGCTTCAAAGTAAGAAACATTATCGTCTATACAGTGGCGCTTGTGTCTGATTGATGTGAAACTCCCACATCACCCAGTTTCTTCTTCGCCCAGTAAGTTTCCAGCCTTTTCTGTCACTGTATTTACGATGCCGCCCATTTTGTGAATAGCAAGTTCAGCATCAACATATTTTTGATGGGAGGCACTGGGCGTTAACAACTATTCTGAGAAACCATTTTCCCAGAGCTGATAATAAAAGATGGAACAAGATAAACCAGCTTTATATCACTTTCCTATTCCTAAAAGACGAACATGCTTATGAAAGAAGACTTTAGGCTGAAGCTACTGCAACAACCTGATCCGATCGCATTTCAGACAGTTCATTTTCTGAATATACTGTTCTAATATCAGCAATCTTTCCATATGTGATCCTCTAAAGGAATAATTCACCAAAAAGGTGTTTGGCCTCAAATGCACAAATGCAAATGACTATAGAGCGTCAAAGAGAATGATTTACAGTGAATAACGTCTTGAGTTTTGGTCTGTTCCTCACTTAAAGCATCAAATGACTTCAGAAGACTTGAAATATTAGCTCACAAGTCTTTAAAGATATGAAAAAAAGTACACAAAAAAGTGCATATTTTGTCTTAGTCTGCTATAACTGAGGAATTACAAGGCAATACAATAGTATGGGTTTTTAAATGGGCCAGGACACAGATAGCACCATACGGTTTATCCTTCTGTCCTCTATTCATCCAAATGAGCCATGGAGAAAATGACAGAGAAGGAGAAGGAAGGAGCTCAAGGCAGACAGCCAATCTGCAGTAACACTAGCGGGATGACAAATGACAGGATAAAGAGTAATGAGAATACCCCGTCCAAGTTGTCTCAATACGGTGTTTAATCTCTCCTGCTAACCGCGCTCTTCTCAGAGGATACGTGTTCCCAGAATAACGCTTGTATTAGTTTCTGCGGGAGCTAAAAATCACACCGAGTACTTATACAGAGCCTTCAGAGGATTCAATCGTGCATTTGGTGTTTGGAGGCTCGAACATCTGCTCTGTTGTTCCCCCTGAGCTCCTTTCATGATCATCTGAAGAAACAGTCAAACAAAAGACATTTCTATTGAGAAGACAGCAATTCCAGTTCAAACACAGCAAAGTGGGAGGCTACTGGGCTTTTCACACTGGAAACTGTTAATACTACATGAACTTGATAACCCTGGGTTATCTTGGCCCCGTTTACACCTATTAAGATGCATTTATGTCAGTAGACAAAGCTAAATACAGGTGTAAACGGGGTCTGAAACGTTTTGAGCTTTTCTACTTTTGACCACTTCCAGACGTAGTCAAAAATGCATTAGATTGGATTGCTTTTGTAGATGCTCATGTGGTCAAATGCATTTGAACAGCCACTAAAGACCAGCTCCTCTCTGCCTACTGACCTCATTCTTAAACATTATGGGACATGCTGTTGAAGAAATTTAAACTATAAGGATGTAGCAGTTCACCCCGAGCCAGTTTAAAATCGATGAAAATATGTGATGCTTTAAGTAGACTGACATTTTAAACGAATTGAGTATTTGGGGTAGGAGTTTATATGAATGCATCTCTGAGGGGAACTGACTGTCTCTAGAAAAGTTTAGATGGTATTTTCTTTTCATCTTACCTCTGTATAATGCATATTAAAGAGTGCTTATCCACCTTATTCTTCAACATGGAAGTACGCCTATAGGCAAGACTTCCGGGTCATTAACCACTATAGGGAAATAACGAGAGGAATAACAACATGCAGTAAATGGTAAAACTGTTTGCAATACAGCAAAAAAGTGTGTTCATAATTAAAATAATACATTAAAATAATATGGTAAGACACACCAATTTTGAATATCAAGCAGCAAAATGAGCAGTTTTGTACAGCTAGAAATAGCTAGACATAGATGAGACCAGAATAGTCTCTCTTATGACAAAAACGGTGGATAAACGCAGCGCTACTTTGTTTACAGCATTAACCAAGGAAACGCTGTATCGCTGCTACTGTAGTGCCACCTACTGTCAGAGAGTGAATTTGCACTCTCATTCAGCCCATCTGCTTTTATGTAGTTTTATGTAGCATAATTTCACAAAGTCTAAAGTCTATTTTAGCCTGTTTAAAACAATTCTGTTTTTGCTTCAAATGCATTTTCGGCTGGAAAATGTGGACATGCTGATATTCCTTTAAAAAAAAATCCAAGCAAGGAAAGAGCACAGGCAAAACCTTAGTTTTGTTTATATGAAGAGATTTCTTTTATTTGTATTATTCATTCATTCATTCATATATTTGATTTGGGATTTGTTTTAAATTTCCAATTTATTTTTGTTTGACATAGGATATTTCAATTTCACAAAGAAATGTACAGCATTTTGTCTGAGAAGTAATAAAAGGACAGTTTTTCTATTTAGAATTTGTCCTAAATCTCATTTTATAAAAAAAAAGTGAGAAAATTGTCTGAGAAATAATAAAAAGGACACTTTTTCCATTTTGAATTTGTCCTAAATCTCATAAAAAAAAAGTGAGAAAATCGTATTGTGAAACCAGTACACAACAATGTTTTCAGTCCTGATTCTAACACAAACCCACAGCGTTTGATGTAGTTTTGCGGCTATCAAGCAGAAACGGAAGCTGCTGCTCTCCATAGCATTTTCCATTGTCTCCTTTCGACATTCATAGGTAAAATATTATTTTGCAATATTAGCTCGAAAGATCTACACAGTGCCGATCCTAGACTTCTGGGGCTACGCAAAACTGTGTCGCCGGTGGGGGGGGTGAAAGAATGAATGAAACGCATTTGTCCATGTTTCACTCCGTCTCGAATCACGCTCACGGAAAGCGCTCGAGAAACAGTCTCTTCCGCTGCTCGGTATGCTTTCAACTCGTTTTTTATTTTCTTTTTTTTCTCAAACAAGAGACTGTATGACATTCACGTTACATGATTTGACTGATTTTTACGTAGAGAGGGTGACAGTGCACCACATTAAAATAAATTATCATTCATGTTTTCACAACAGCTGGCCAAATTCAAAAACAAAACTCAAATTAAAACATATTTGAGAGCAAGGGTGTTTCGGGGGCCCTACGCAGCTTGCGTATTCTGCGTATTCATAGTATTCAGTCACGTGACCGGCTCGAAGACCTGGAGGGCAAAACATCCATAGAACTGCTGCACAAGCATGTCAATTTTTCATCTGTTTCCCAGCCGAAAATATTTAGATCACCTCTCAAATTAATAAAACAGAGGTATTTCTGAACAAAATGCAAGTTTCAACCATTTGCAATCCATATTAAGCACCCGCGGCAATATTTCAATCATAAACAGTGCGACAAAACATTGTAAAAACACTTAAAGTGCCTTAATATATTTAAAACAGTAATATTAAAAGATCAAATTCAGTAATCACCATATTAATGATGCATAGTTTACACAGGAAAGCAGATGAGGCCGGGAACATGAACGCAGTCCGCTTAACGGTTCAGTATTTTCCTTCTAATGGTTTTCTATGGGAAGCCATTTAATGTGAAACTTTGCACATTGTGTTTATATTCTAGCTTCATCCTCTTGCCTGTACAAAATATACATCATCAATAAGGTGTCCACTGAATCTCGCCTTTTAATATCTGCATTTTACTACATTATTACTTGATGCAATCTGCGTAAACATAGCTGGCGGTCAGTGGAGCAAAGCTGCGTTTTGCCCGTCAGGTGGGCGTTCCAAGGGTGTGACGTCACGTGAAAACTATCAATAGGGAGGATCGGCTCTGGATCTACATACACCCGCCCACAGTCCCTCCCCTCATAGAAATTAGGGAAGAGTTTGAAAAAAGATGGATTAAAACTCCAGGTGTAAAATGGGAATGTGTCTACTTGTGATCCAATCAACGTAAATGCATCTTAATAGCAGGTGTAAACAGGGCCCTTGTTTCACATAGGTGATACTTTATGAGCGGTCAAGATTTAAGCTTTCACACCCTGCACTTTTACATTTGCAAACTCTGGGTTAATGTTTCAATTTGCATATTTATGAGGTTAAATAAATAGATTCCTGCTCATTCTGCTTATACCATGGTCATTTACCAGCAATGACAAATTAAAGCTGTTACTGATATTTGCAGAGCAATATTTGACCAGAAGGGTAAATATTATGGTTATTTTCATCAGTTAGGTTTGTTAGATCTAGCATTAGCATTCTCAATTTAAAACAGTCTAAACGATGCTTGTAATCGATGAATTAGAAAATGAATGATACATACAGTACAACACATAATGGCAACAGAATGTGCAACTTAAGGGAATCAACTCATGTTTTTAACTTTTAACAATGGTGTTGAAATAAACAAGATAAAGCGAGCAGGCTTCAGGTCAAGTGGTCACATAAGGATGAGGGTTACGATGCAAAATAAAGCCAGGCATACTTTCATTTCTTCAGGGGAAGAAAGGTTAAGGATGACGAAGGAATAAGGGTCTATTAGTGAACTTGATGAGCAATTGTAAAATTTTAGGTTGCTAATGAGAAATGTTGCATTACATTAGAAAAGAATGCAAAAGAGAAGCATTTGGTGTCTGCATGATCTATAAATAGATGCAATTTCACACACACATTTGCAGAGCGTTTCAATTAATCACCGAACAAACTGCGGGCCGCTTAAATTAAGAGCAGCACTGTTAAGACACGAAACAAGAACACGAAGCGCATCGTTTATCAGCCAGTGGCTATATGAGAAAGCTCATTAAAAAGTTTATTCATTTAGTGGACTATATTCACTCTTTGACTGTTGTGGCGAGCGCTGTGCTGGAGTGTTGCTTAACAGGGCATTTAATTATAGGCGCGTCAGTGAGCTGTGAAATACAGTGTCCTCCACTAATATTGGCACCCTTGGTAAATATGAGCAAAGGCGGCTGTGAAAATAAATCTGCATTGTTTATCCTTTTTATCTTTCATTAAAAAAATTCACAAAATTCCAACCTATCATTGAAGTAAAACAATTGAAAGTGGGGAGAAAATCTCATTGTGAAATAAATGCTTTCTCTAGTTCATGTTGGCCACAATTATTGGCACCCAATTATTGCAACGTCATTTTCCCAGGGTAACAGCTCTGAGTTTTCTCCTATAATGCCTGAAGAGTTTGGAGAACACCTGATAAGAGATCAGAGACCATTTTCTTCATACAGAATCTCTCCAGATCCTTCAGATTCACAGCTCCATGTTAATACTTCTTCTCTTCAGTTCACCTCACTCATTTTCTACAGGGTTCAGGTCAGGGAACTGAAATGGCCATAGCAGAAGCTTGGTTTTGTGCCCAGTGACCCATTTTTGTGTTGTTTTTGAGGTTTGTATTTGGATTATTGTACGGTTGGAAGATCCAAACATGGCCCATTATAAGATTTCTAACAGAGTCAGTCACTTATTGATTTTTTTATCTGTTTGTATTTGATAGAATCCATGATGCCATGTGTCTAAAACAATGTCCAGGACCTCCAGCAGAAATATAGGCCCACAACATAAAAAATACAGCAGTATATTTCATTGTACACATGGGGTACTTTTTATCCCTGTGTTCACCAAACCCATCTTGAGTGTTTGCTGCTAAAAAGCTCATTTTTTAGTTTCATCTGACCATAGAAGCCAGTCCCATTTGAAGTTCCAGTCGTGTCTGATATCTGAATATGCTGGAGATTATTTTTGGATGAGTGAGGAGAATTTTTCTTGAAACCCTCCCAAACAACATGTGGTGATGTAGGTGCTGTTTGACAATTTTTTTTTTGGTTTTCTGCCCCCGAGACTCAACTATTTTCTACAATTCTCTAGCTGTGTTCCTTGGAGAGTCTTTAGCCACTCAAACTCTCCTCCTCACCGTGCATTAGGACGATATAGACACACGTCCTCTTCCAGACAGATTCATAACATTTTCTGTTGATTGGAAATTCTTAATTATTGCCCTGATGGTGGAAATGGGAATTTTCACTGCTCTAGCTCTTTTCTTAAAACCACTTCACTAATTTGTGAAGCTCAATTATCTTTTGCTGCACATCAGAAATATATTTTTTGTTTTTTCTCATTGTGATGGATGATTAAGGGAATTTGGCCTTTGTGTTCCTCATATTTATAATCCTGTGGAACAGAAAGTCATGGCTGGACAATTTCATGCTCCTAGTCACCCTGGTGTGCTAAAAAAATGTAAATATGAATGGAATATACTTCAGAGATATTTTACTCATAAGAATTTCTAGGGGTGCCAATAATTGTGGCCAACATGAATTGGAGAAAAACATTTATTTCATCATGAGATTTTCTCCCCACTTTCAATTGTTTTACTTCAATGATAGGTTAGAATTTTGTGAATTTTTCGAGTGAAAGATCAAAAGGATAAACAATGCAGATTTATTTTCACAGACACCTTTTCTCACATTTATCAAGGGTGCCAATATTAGTGGAGGGCACTGTACTGTCACATCCGCAGGAGTCATGTCAGGGGTTCACCAGCAGAGGTCTCTATCATCAGAGCGCACGGACCGGACCGGCCCATCACTGTCATTGCTGCGCTATTGCGCTTTGTGCATTTCTAGGCCCCAATTACAAGCTTGTCATCGGTTTTCGCAGTAATTCTGGCCATTCACCCTGCATGTGTTTATTCCAAATTGGTAATTTTTCTTACCAATTACGCCTCTGCGCGACTGGATATCTTAATAAACTCGAGGAACTCTGAGAGTTTGGGTGGTTTGAACTAAATCTTGAATCGTCCATGTTAGTTACACACAGTAATAAATGATTTTTTAAAGTTTAAGTAAAACAAATAAGCGTTTTTGGAGTATGTTTCTCCCAAGAAATACTTTTAAGTAATTCTACTACTATTCTCTGTGTTACTTGCCATTTCTTTGTAACTTTTTGTGATATTAACAAGCAATTTCAGAGTGAAAGTTTTTCTACAGCCATTTTTTCAGCACAAATTTTTTCAAACACGTTCATATCTGTAAACTCTGGATTTATGTTCCAATTTGCATATTTATAAGATTAATAATGATGATTAGATTATGTCTAAACTTTTAATATTCTCTTTTAGTAGATTTACAATTTTAAAACAGACATTTTTACCTTTTTTTAAACAAAAACATTAAAAAGCTGTGACAAATACAAAACAGTTATTCACTAAATATGAATCAATAAATATTCATCTTTAATAAATAAATATTTATATTTAAATAAATACATATTTTATTTGATAAATAAATACTTTAATAAATATTCGGATTACATAAATATTCACATTAAATATTTGCAATAAATACATATTAAATTAATAAATATTCATATTAAATGTAAATAAATAAATAAAATATATTACATAAATAGATAAATTCATATTAAATACAAACATATTCATATTAAATATTAAATAAATATTCATATTCATACAGTTCAGTAAAGTTCTAAACCTCTATGAATTCCTTCTGTCTGAAACACAGATATTTTGAAGGATGTTGTCCATAAAATAAAAGTATTTTGCTAATGCTGTTCTAATTGCATGGACAACAGTTTAAATATTCGTCAAAATTAATGCTTCAGCTATATTTGTCTATACAATAAAGTCTTCACTCTGAAATGAAATACAGCACATAAAAGCATCTGTGATGATACAAAGCACATGAATATTTAATGAAGTAAGTATTGTTTAGTTTGTAATTGGTTGAGTGTTGCTAACTTGCAATTTATTATAGAAATGCATTACTTCACATTGCATAACTAACATTGTTTTTTCTCAAACACGTTATTCAACAATTTCCCTACTGAAAACAATTAACCATAGAACATTCTTTTACAAAAGACATCATAACTTTGGTGTATACATATCATCCAGAATAATATAATCAAAACACCACTGAGTGCAGTTTTAAGATTAAGTGAAGAGGATCTAATAAATTAATAAAAACAGGAGAAATGGAAAGTGTAAGTAGTACGCAGGGCAAAATGTAAAGGAATATTAATGAGGTGGCATGCAAATATGGCCATTTATCTTGGCTGGGGGAACTAATTGGGGTTTATCTGATGTCTGTAGAGCAGTCCATCTCCAGAGACAGCCATTTAGATGATCTTAGCCTTTAACGAGCGTGCGGTAAATCCCACGAAACTTCCAGCCCATTAACCAGGAGACACGCCAGTCATTCACTGAGGAATAACAACATCACACGCTAACAGCACTCCTCAACATGGACGTCTAATAGCCCTTCGCCTGTATCATTCAAAATTATCACCATCACTATGACTTAAAATTCGCGTCATCCTTCCCATTTACAAATAAAGGAATCATAAAACAGATTGTTTCAATTATAAATACTAATTGCTTTTAATCTGCACGGGGAACATCAGTAATGTATGTCCATGCGCAAAACTCATAATTCTCGGGATGAAGTGAAGAATAGAGTGTGAAATTATGTATTCTACACATATTCTTTGTTATTTTTTGCCTGCCATAGTCTAGATTTTATCACGTAGTCAAACCCATCCGAGTGTTTGAATACCGGTACAGACTACAGAGTCATTTTTGCTGATGAGAACTTTTCCTTTTTCATCCAAGCGAACAGCCTGAAGAGTGTGAACCTATTATATTTAT
Organism: Schizothorax lantsangensis; assembly: GCA_027422415.1. Lineage (NCBI taxonomy): Eukaryota > Metazoa > Chordata > Actinopteri > Cypriniformes > Cyprinidae > Schizothorax > Schizothorax lantsangensis. The sequence goes on along the minus strand of CM049841.1, from coordinate 38,177,002 downwards.
TTAAAAAAATATGATTAACATTAAAATTCACCATGTTAAATTCATAATCTGACTCAGACAGGGCACATATTGACTTTTAGAACATTAAAATGCAATAACTTTTACTTTTTACTGCTTATGTATGTTTTATTTCAGCTAAAAGAGTAATAGTTGTATAACGTCCAGAAACACTCCTTAGACATGCACTGAATTCATCTTTCATCAAAATTTCCACTTGAAGTTATATCTGTCAGTCTATTCTCCTGCAATCTCGCGTCGCAGGCTATTACAGATCATTTTGCTATTCGGCACACAGTCTCTTTACCTTCAGGGCCCTGCGGTCACTTGATAAATGCAGGATATGAATACGTTGCATTCGATTTCACGCTGCCAAGACATACGCTGCCGGTTTTATAATGAACGGCGCTACATTAGGCTGGTTTGCAGAAAGGCGTAAGGAATCCTGAACGCATCCTTTGAACATCTGTTATCATCAAAAGCACTTGTAAAAGCAGCGGTAATGTTAAGCACCACATGAATGCCTGGGCGCCCGGAGATTTGAGAGTATTGAAAAGACTGAATAAATCAATGCGTTCTGCACAACTGTTAATACCCAGCCAGCTGATCAGGACTTACAATAAATCATGTCAACAATCACGATAGTCAGTTTATGGTCTAATTTTAGCAAATGCAAATTAACAGAACTACAGCAGAATTGGTTTGTTTGTTGAAACAATCAAAATAATTAATCTGCTAGTATACGCCTAAACATTCAATATTTGGTGGATATCAGATCTACAATTTTAAAAAGTACAGATTTTCTCTTCCAGGAAATAAAAATCTGCACTGCAAAAATAAAATAAAAAAAGAAATAAAATAAAATAAAATCATGTTAAATCTGTATTAAATAATCATATGGCAAATTTATATGAAATAAATGCATGTTAAATCTATTAAATATTCATATTACATAAATTCATATTAAATCTATTTGTATTAAATAACTTCTTATTAGATACAATTGTATTAAATACATATTCAAATTGCATAGTCACATTAAATATATAAATTCATGTTTTAAAAATGTATATTAAGTACATTCATATCAAATAAATACATTTGCACTAAACAGATTAATATTTATATTACATTAATTGATTAAACAATTTAATAGTCAAATATTTGCTTGTGTGTGCTGTTTTGTCTTATGTAAAGTGGTTACATGCACTAAGATGATGACTAAACTTCAAAATCACATCATCTGAAGGCAGAGATCACACACGATCAGTCGGCAAAAACCCAACACCAAAAGCTCAGCCCAAAACTGCTGCCATTAAAGCTCAATGGGTTGAACCTGCAACAGCAAAGCTGACATCAGAGGCTCATGGATGAACACCTCGGGGCTTCAGCTCCTCGCTTCCAGCCAGACTGGGATTAAAAATAGAAAGTGGCCAGAGAGGATGCCAGAGGGTCCAACAGGGGAGTCAAAAGGCTTTTTACAGTTTGTTTTTAAAAGGCACAACTAAATGGACCATGTGCTCCACAAAAGATTCAGGGATGCTGTTGGCAAATAAGCTTTCAAAGCGATGCACGCAACGGAGACGCTGCATTATTCACAAGCACAGGTGACTGCAAACAAGACAGCGAAGAGAAGAGGAAGAAATGTCTCAGCCAGGACTAGGAGAAAGAGGGGAAAACCAGGGAGAAAGATGCTGCCGGAGAGAGTTTCTTTTTTAAAACATCATTCACATTAACAGCGTCACTAAAAGCGGCCTGACTGTACCCCCTGACCCCATTACTGAAGACCGCTTGAATAAAGATGATGAAAGTAATTCTAAAAAAAGAAAATTAACGCCCTTTGCTAAAAAGACCAGCTTTAATTTTTCAAGCTGGTCCAAAGCTCATCCACCTAGAAAACAAAAATGGAGAGCAAATGGACACTATTACTGGTGTCTCCTGCTTGCCAGATGTTTCTCCTGAGAAAAGACATCTCAGTGTCTTATCAGTGATCTCAATAATATCTCAAACTGTGCTCAGATTGGCTAACGCACCTAAATATACAATTAAAAATCAGATTACTATTAATTCAAAAAAAAAAAAAATTAAGTTATTCTAAGCTAGCTATATTTTTATATTATCTGCATGTCAACAATTGACTATTGTTGTTTTTTTATTTTGGGAGAAGCATCTGAGAGAAAGTTACTTGCAAATTTTGTGTGTGATCAAATTTTACTGTTTTTCATATTTTATATATTATTTAATAATTATCCATAATGAATAAATAAAATACAAATATCAACTAAATAAATAATACACTTGTTGTTGATAAATGAATAAATCCATATTTAATAAATATTCACATGAATACCTTAAATTCATATTTGATACATAAATATTAATATTTAATAAAGTTAATTTTTAAGAAGAAAATATTCCTTTTTAATTAGAAAACATTTTAAAAATATATTTTAAATAAATAAACAAAATAAGATAAAACAAAACCAGAGACAAAGTTACTTGCAGAGTTGATGTGCGATTAAAAAACAAATACTGTTTTTTTCATATTTGATAAATTAAATTAATATTTACTAATTATCCATAATGCATAAATAAAATATAAATGTTTAAATAAATAAACAATAAATAAATGCATTTGTTTTTCAATAAATTAATAAATCTATATTTAATAAATATTGCTTTTTAATAAAAAATCATCCTTTATAATAAAAGATATATATTTTTAAATTAAATAAGAAAATTAAACAAAATATTTTATGTATGTATTTATCTATTTAAATGTCCACCCCAACACATTTAAATGTTTGCAATAAGGTTAATAGTCAAATACTTGTGTGTGCGCTTCTGAATGAGAATTATTTGTCTTTACATATTATCTGTATGTCATCAAATGACTAAATTGTGTCTATTTTTATTTGTGTGTCTATTTTATTTTCTATACCATCATAGCTTTCTGGTGAAGCTGGTTAACTAAAGCAGTCTGGGTGGTTAGTCAAAAAGCAGCACCCCATGCTAGGATCAATATACATAACACAAGCAGGGAACCAACTACGTCAATCTTTTCAGAAGGGTCCATATATTGATAAAATTAAGATTTTCAGCTCTCAAAATACAAAGTGAGGCATTTTAAACACCTAAATTTGTCCTCTGCAATTCCTGGCATCAGCCTTTACACTCTGATATCCCAACAACAACAATACACCAGAACAAAATTGATTGTTATTACCGCTGGTGTCTTTTCCGAAATTGTGATTCCCGCTGGTTTCTTCTCCAGCCTCAGTTATTGCACTGAGAGAAACAGACAAATGGTCAGTGATACATTGCAGGGGTGTGTTTGATCAATACATCCTCTTTTTACCATTCACCATGAGTTCTGTGCAACATCTTTAATCCCATTCACATCCTCAATGAGGAACGACTGAAGAGCTGCTGCTGGCTTTATTCAGCCATTCACCTCCAATGCAATGAGGCTTATTTTTCTCAACAGTGCCATCAATTCCTTGCACTTGCAATTTGTGTGATTAACAGGCATCACGCAAATGGAAGAGCTTGGTGGAAAAACAGTGATATAATTATTCAAAAAACAGACATTTGAAGAAGCATGCATGAATTACCGATTATGGCTGCAACATACAGCAGGATTGAGTGAAAACACAAGTGATGAAAACCTCAAAACTTCCAAAAAAAGGACTAGAGGGGAAACTATTCTGCTTATTTTAAGAGCTGAGGCAGCTAATTTAAAATCAATCATGTTAGGGTATTTTAATTGTTACTTAAAAAGAGTATCGTATTGCCAAGAGCGCACAGACATTCGTATTGATTCAGCAAACAAACTCAATAAAAGCCCTATTACTCCAAAAAGATTAGTTTTCGCTACAAGATTATTCATGGATGGAGACATTTATGAGGTTCTCATTTATGCTAAATGTTACTGTGCTTTTACTCAGGAGCAGGCCACATTCAGTAGTTAAACAACATTACATACTGCTGCAGTCTTTCCATAAATACAGAGCAACAGCACCACCTTGTGCATCAACCACATTTTCAATATCAGAGTAGATCATCTGCAATGTAATGACATTTTTTAGAGAATGAATACACATGAAAAAAACTGCAACTACAAAGCTGCAACTACAAAAATGATTCATGGCAATAGCTGCATTTTTTCTGACTATTTAAATGAAATAAATAAATATATATATGTATGTATGTGCACTCACAGGTGTTGTGGTCTGTTCATAAATTGGCCATAAACTATCCTGGGACTCCCTAGGATCATCACACTACAGCTGGCACCTGGCAAAAAGAGATTAGAGATTTATTATATTATTAGACAATAGATATTGCAAATTATTTGATGACAGCTTTAAAGAATAATAAAGACATTTAGGAGAACTTCTATAAAAGTTCAGCAGCCCCATAGTAAATTAGTCTTTAGTTATGCTAAGTTACAGATAAATTATCATTCTAGACAGAATTTGATTGGACAAAATCAATATTTTTGGCCGGCCTTCCCACAAGAGAAATACTTAACTGTAAAATATTAAATGCAGTGTACACAAACGATTCAACAACAACAAAAACAACATCTAGACTCGACATGGAAATTTAAAATCAGTGAAGCGAACAATAGGCTAAATATTATTATACTAATACTAATATAGGCTTAATATAGTGTTATATATCGTGATGTGTACGTGTTTTGTGTGTGTGTTTAATCCGATGCTAACAGTTAGACCAGCAAACCTACAAACTCACCAACTGAAAATGTCCAAAAGTTGTTTTTTTTGGAAACCCGCCAGTTAAACGGTTAAGGCTTCGACTGAATGGAAGTTCACTTAATTCACAACAATTTTTGTATAACTTCCAGGTTTAAATATTATTATTATGATATACCGTTCTTCAAAATCACCTCAGAAATCACCTGTCGTCGAATCCTCGCGCAGAGCGCCATCGTGCGTCTGAGTTCACCGCGCATGCGCGTTCTCTACGCTTTGGTCGCGTAGTAATGTTACTCTAAAAAATATGTCTAGACGAGAAAATTGATTCATTGTGTGTAATAAAGTGTGAGTATAACACAAACGCGAACGCAAGGTGAGAGGTTTAACTATGATGCTCTAACAGCGCGATATCCTACGGAGTGACTCACGGGACAATCGTCTATTAGTGAGCTTTTTATAGACAAAACTTGACTTAAAAAGTTGTTATTTATATGCACTTCAAATAAATCCAAAACTTAGGCTATTAAATATAAGAATTTACCAGAAAACAGAAAATAAGTGGCCATAATTCATAAAATAGCCTAAGGGGTTTAATATCTGTAAACATTAAAGAAAAAATCTTCTACTTTTTTCGTTTCTGTTGTTTTGAGTGATTTAAAATGACAAACACATCACTACAGTCTCTGACTGTGAATAAGAGCTGTGATGTAGCAGTACTGCGCTGTAAAATGACAGTGATTAACTCTCTGCATTACAGTGACCTCTTCTATATTCATATTAACTGCAATAATATGACATCCACACTTTGTTGTTGCTTGGGTTGAATCAATCATATTGTCCGGCAAAAGAAAGATTAATACAGATCTTCTTCAAAAGCTCTGTGGCTTGGACTTTCAGGCAGTGATAATCACTTTATTGTGACTGGTGCTGTTTCTGATTATGGTAAATGTCAATAAAATGCTTCATTTGTCCTTTATAGAGACCAATTATTCATTCTCAGACAGAAAAAAAACATGTACAAAATATGCAGCAGACATTATCTGTTAAATTCAGTAAGGAGTAGCCAGGGCCGTCCTTATTAGGATGGTGCACAACTGGTGCAGCCGGGGTCCCATGCACGCTTGAGGGGGGCCCCACGGCGACGATCCGGGACAGGGTGTGTGTGTATATAATTTGTATGAATATATAAACATTAACACATGTAAGCAATGTTGGCTTGTTATCTTATAACAATAATTCCTTATTTTATCGCAAATGTTGTATAATGTTTCTCAAACACATATATAAAATTATATACAGTGCTGTGAAAAAGTTTTTGCCCCCTGCCTGTTTTTTTTTTTTTTTTTACATTTTTTGCTTATTTGTCATGCTTAAAAGATTGAGATCATCAAACAAATGTTAATATTACACAAAGATAATGCAAGTAAATACAAAATGCAGTTTTTAAATGATGATTTCATTTTTTAAGGGAAAAAAGCTGTCCAAACCTACCTGGCCCTACGTGAAAAATGAATTGCCCCCTCCTGTTAAATCATGAAAGAACTGTTATTAAACACATTATTTTAGAAAGCTGAGTTAAATTTCACTAGCCACACCCAGGCCTGATTACTGCCAGACCTGTTGAATCAAGAAATCACTTAAATAGAACCTGTCTGACAAAGTGAAGTGTGCTTAAAGAGCAACACATCATGCCGCGATCTAAAGAAATTCAAGAACAGATGAGAAACAAAATAGTTGACATGTATCAGTCTGGAAAGTGTTATAAAGGCATTTCTAAGGTGTTGGGACTCCAGTGAACCACGGTCAGAGCCATTATCCACAAATGGAGAAAACTTGGAACAGTGGTGAACCTTCCCAGGAGTGGCCAGCCTACCAAAATTACTCCAAGAGCGCAACGACGACTCATCCAGGAGGTCATAAAAGAACCCAGAACAACATCTAAAGAACTGCAGGCTTTAGTTGCCTCAATTAAGGTCAGTGTTCATGATTCAACAATAAGAAAGAGACTGGACAAAAACGACATCCATGGGAGAGTTCCAAGACGAAAGCCACTGCTGACCAAAAAGAACACAAAGGCTCGTCTCACATTTGCCAAAAAATATTTTGATTATCCCCAAGACTTTTGGGCAAATATTCTGCGGACTGATGAGACAAAAGTTGAACTTTTTGGAAGGTGTGTGTCCCGTTACATCTGGCGTAAAACCAACACAGTATTTCATAAAAAGAACATCAAACCAACAGTCAAACATGGTGGTGGTAGTGTGATGGTCTTTGCAGCTTCAGGACCTGGATGACTTGCCATAATTGATGGAACCGTGAATTCTGCACTCAATCAGAAAATCCTGAAGGAGAATGTCTGGCCATCAGTTTGTGACCTCAAGCTCAAGCACACTTGGGTTATGTAGCAGGACAATGATCCCAAACACACCAGCAAGTCCACCTCTGAATGGCTCAAGAAAAACAAAATTAATGTTTTGGAGTGGCCAAGTCAAAGTCCGGACTCAAATCCAATTGAGATGCTGTGGCATGACCTTAAACAGTCCATTCATGCTCGAAAACCCTCCAATGTGGCTGAATTAAAACAATTCTGCAAAGAAGAGTGGGTCAAAATTCCTCCACAGTGATGTGAAAGACTCATTGCGTTATCACAAACGTTTGAATGCAGTTGTTGCTGCAAAGTGTGGCACAACCAGTTATTAGATTTAGGGGGCAATTACTTTTTCATGTAGGGCCAGGCAAGTTTGGACCGCTTTTTTCCCTTAATAAAATGAAATCGTTATTTCAAAACCGCATTTTTTTTATTTACATGGGTTATCTTTGTGTAATATTAAAATTTGTTTGATCTGAATCATTCATGTGTGAATAATATGCAAAATAAACAGGGAGGCAAAAACCTTTTCACAGCACTGTGCATATCTATAATTTATTTAGCACAGATGATTAACTTTGAGCTGGAAAACTTATATTACCATTTATGTTAAGTTTTTTTTTTTGCTAGCATTTTAAACAAATTTCACTATTTAAATCACTATCTCCACATATGGTAAATATGAGTAAAGTTTTGGTGCTTTTAAAAACAATTTCTTTGGAATTGTCATCTGAAGTGATTGAGTTGAACATCATATAAGGATAAATGTCCTCACTGAGAGTACAAAAAAGGGATGAGGTAACAGAACAGAAGAATGAGGTGGATCATTAAGTTTTAAAGAACACAGAGCCTCTTTTCTATTTCCAACCCTACCCTTTAAGCACAACCTTCAGTACAAAAATCTCAATTAATTCCTTTATAAGCTCTCATTCGTTTACCCTTTCTTTTTCTTGAGGGTTTTTCTTAAGCGTTTCACAAATATTATTCCAGCCTTTAATACCAAAGCTCTCTGTGTAGTTGCTGAATATGTACATCAATACTACATTAACATACAAACTGAAGAGATTACATTTATTTGGAGGAATCATACTGAGCAGTGTTTATAAAAACAACATTTATTAGTCACGTTCCAATTGACTATTCAACTGAGGATACAGAGACAAAACTGAAGATGCTAATAATGAGGGAAAGATGGCAAATCAAATTGATACAAGCAAATGGAATGTGGTACAAAAAAAAAAAAGTAGGCATAAATACAAAACAACAGAGCACAGCCGTAGCACTTTATAAAGCTAGAGAGATCTAATTTACAACTCTACACCTTGTTAAAAAGGTCAAGCTACTTGGAGGCGAGGTTCAGTGCTGCAAATCCATACAGTACATGAGTGGGACCCGTAACAACAAACGCATGAATCGCTGTACTGAAGGCCCTGCCAAGTGAGGTGTGACGCCGATCACAATTTGAGCTTCTTCTTGCGGCTGCGTCCATCTGGGTTCCCCTCCTGCTTGCGTTTCTGGGCCTACGGGGAAAGAGGGATAAGTCATTAAAAATTCCTCTCCAGCTTATGAGCTCAATCTTCAGTTTCGCCAGCGGTTGTTGTGATGAAGAATACGGCTGGCACAAGCTCACCGAAGATGTGCGAGGGCCCCTCTTCTTCTTCTCCGCTTTCTCTCGCTCTTCCAGCTCCATGTTCTCACGCTCGATGAGCGTGATCAGTGTGTTACATCTCCTCTGAAGCTCCTGTGGTTACATAACAGTATTAGGACATTTTGAAAGGATGAATATTATATGATTGCTCGTGATATGGCACATAAATCTCACCATGGCAGTGCGGGACTTGAGGAACCAGTCAAAGCGGAACTGGGGCGAGTTGCGTATGCACTGGCGCAGCTCATCATAAACGCTCTCCTTGTCAAAGCCTAGTTTGTGCAGCATGCAGATGAGAAATCGATCCTCCTCCTCTGTGTAGTTCTTGCCTTTGTTGGTGCCATACGAGATCCTGAGCTGATGGAACGGTGCCTTATAACGGCCAATCTGAAGAGGAAAACAAAACATGATGCCTTTCAATCAGTGTAATTTTAATATCATATACTAAAATAGTCTGATAAAATTTTGCATTAGATTTTTTATATATATTTTGTTTTCACTTCAATTTTATTAATTTGGAGGGGGGTGCTTTTGTCTTTTTTATTAGTTTTTTTTCTGTCATGTCTATACGGCATTTATAAATTATTTATTATTTTTAGTTATTTTAGTAGTTCAGCTTAAACTAAACGAAAATAGAAACTGCCTTGGCAAGTAGCTGAAATTAGTTTAAATATTCTACTTCAGTTAACAATCATTTTATTTCAAGTAACAAATGTTTATGGTTTTAGTTAACATCCCTCCTCTGAATTATAAATCCCGGTAACACTTTATTTCAAATAAATGCTGTTCCTTTTGAACTTTCTATTTTAAGGAAAACTGAAAGGTATGTTTTCAACAAAAATATTATGCAGCAAAAATGGTTGTCAACATTGATCATAATAAATTATAAAAAATAATAAATGCAAAGCAGCATATAGAATAATTTAATGCCTAAGAATTTTAATTATTTCAATATGATTGTTAAACTAAAATAGTTTTGTTAATATTTTGATTAGATTTTTTATATTTTCACTTTAAATTGTTAATTTTCGGTAATTTTGTTGGGTGCTTCAATTATTGTTATTAGTTTTTTTTAATGTCTATAGTATTAATTTGTATTCATTAGTTTTAATTATTTTAGTACTTTAAATGAAAAAATGATACTACTTGAAGTAAAAAAAAAAAAAAAAAAAAAAGTTTATTTCAAGTAGCAGAAAAGGTTTGGTTTTAGTTAACTATAACATCCCTGCTCTGAGCTATAAATCCTCAACACTTTACAGTGTCCTTGTTATATGTACTTACTATAGTAATAACAGTAAATTATGAATTAGGAATAAACCAAATTCTAACACTAGAGTACATTTCTCAGTACTTAAATGTATAACTCACTGAAACAAGGACACCTTAAAACAAAACATAACCTAAACACTTTGCACTTTTTTTTTTTTAATAAAACATATCCTAAACACTTGCTGAGAACCCGATGACAGAAGTGTCGCTCACTTTAGAGTCCAGTGCTTTCTTGATGCTGATCCTCCTCTGGATTCGGGCCTCTCCTCTCTCAATCTGAGCCATGATCTTCTCGATGTCCTGCAGCTCATTGCATCGCTCCCAGAACACAGCTGCACACAAACACAACACATCTCGATCACATGCTTCCTGTATACGGTTGAGGTGGTGGACGGCGTTTTGACGTACCAGAATATTCCATGACCTCCTCCGGGGTTTTGCCCTCCACCTCACGGGCGATGTTTTCGATGTCGTCTCTTCCCCACTTCTCATTGGCCTTGATGAACTGATTGAAGTCACGCTTGGTCCAGATAGTAAAACCCTGAGTATATAAGACATATTGACGTGAGCTGCTACACAAAAATAACCTCATGCTTTCTAGAAGGTCGAAACATTTAAAAGCTCAGTTTAGACTAGAATAAGCAGTTTAATGTTAATACACTGGGATTAATTACACTTAAAAGTGTCATGTAAATATGAGAAGATATGGAAGTGAAATCCAGCGGACCATCACATGAATTCCCTGCTGAGATTTACCTGTGAGAGGAGGTTCTCCTTCTCCTCCAGCTCTTCCTCATTAAGTGGTTCAGCTTCATCGATCTTGGCCTGCTCCTCTTTCTGCATTTGGGCTGAGTTGGGCAGATCAGGGTTTCTTGGCACCTGTTAGTGCAGTGACATCACACAATGGAAAATGTAGTATGGATAATTGCTTCTGAAGAGTTTTTACAACGATATTCAATGCTTCATTGAACTGCATGTTAATTTATGAACATACTAAAAGTTAAAATCACCATGAAACTTCATTTACAATCCTTCCTACTTGTGTAATGTGCCATATTTATAAATTAAATTTTGAATAACAAGAGACACCGTATGCGTACTAAGTACACTACCGTTCAAAAGTTTGGGGTCCATAAGTTTTTTTTCAACCTTTGAAAAACCTTTCAACCTCCTTTCTTTTATTCAGCAAGGAGGTATTAAATTGATCAAAGGTGACAGTAAAGACATTTATAATGTTACAAAAGATTTCCGTTTCAAATAAAAGCTGTTCTTTTGAATGTTCTATTCATCAAAGAATCAGCATATTAGAATGATTTCTGAAGGATCATGTGACACTGAAGACTGGAGTAATGATGCTGAAAATTCAGCTTTGCATCACATGAATAAAACATAAAAAAAAATTAACATTTAAATATAAAACAGTTATTTTAACTTGAATTCAATTCACAGTATTATTGTAGTTTTGATCAAAAATGTAGCCATGGTGAGCATATGAGATCTTTGAGACAAAACCACACACACAAAAAAAAAAAAAGTTCAGATTTTTGAACAATAGTGTAAAAAGGGTCTATTTTGTGGACCCCAACATGAATCTCAAAATATAGACACCTTGTAGCCAATAGTCTTCCTGTAATACAGGATCTCTTTCTCCAGCAGCTCAAAAAGCCGAGGGGGAAAGAACTGGAAGTCTTGAACATTGGGCTGTTTGGGAGGACGGGGAGCCTGAGGGAACAGGAGAAAGTCCATTAAAACAGCTCTAGGGTTTACAATTCAAATGCAGATTCTGGTCACCAGCATGAGGGCTAATAATACCTTTGGTGCTTTGGGCTCGCTGACACGCAGGGCCTCTCTGAAGTAAGCATCCACAGCATAGTTGGCCTTGCGCTCTCTCTTGGGTGGCTCAATCCAGTTAGTGATGACCTGAGGAGGAAGGGAGTTCAGATCAGTCCATCATTTTCAGCCCAGCACTACAATGACAAGTACTTGTTGTGATTTGTAATGCATTACCTTTTTCTTTTCTCTGTAATCTTCACCCTCAAAGTTGTACACGCTGTTCTCTGTGTCCACGGTAAAGTTTCTCAGCGAGCTTTCTCCAAGATTGGCCAACTTCTCCTTCATCTCCATTGTCTAAAACAACCGTTAGTAAAGTCATAAAGAGCATTTCTCTAAATTAACTGATACATTGTTTTTACACTTCAGTTCAGCTATGTGAAGTAATTTCCCTAGATCATGTCCTACCTTCTTCTCTCCTCTCTCCAAGATGGCATCAATGTCTTCATCAGTAATCTCACTCTCCTTCGAGGCGAACACATGAGTGGCACCGTGTCGAATGATGGACAGCATCTCGTCTTTGCCCAGTTTGCTCGTGTTTGGATCGACCAGCCTGCCTGTTGGGAAGCAACAGTATTAACTATATTGATTATTAAAATAAATAATACTAATAACAATAATAAATATATATATATATATATATATTAAAACATTTGAATTAATTTGAAAAATAATGACTAATAGTTATTTTAAAAAGATACAAAATTATAATATACTTTATAAGAATATTATTTTATATAAATATCTTAATATTTTATTTTATAAAAGTATACATGCACACAAACAATCACATGAATTAGAACAAAAAAAAGTTTAGAAAATATTTACTAATAATTTGATAAAATATTATAATTATACTTCATAAAATATAATATACATGTATAGATAAATAAATAGATATAGTGACTAACTATTTTATAAAATATTAATTATATACACGCATAAATTAGAAAAATTATAAAATGAATTAGAAACATTTTATAAAATAGCTATATTTTATCAAATATTATACATACTAGTGACTAATAATTTTATATAATGTAATTGAATATAATTGTAATATTTTACAAATATATATTTATTTATTCGTTTATTTTTATTTTTTTATTAATCATATTTTTATATATTTTTTTTACAAATATTATTTAAGTAGCTTGCGTTTGTTTCACGTCTTACCTTGTTGAATGACAATAGAGTCCAAGCGGAGCTTCATTTCTGCACGTTCCACAATTCTTTCCTCCACTGTATTTTCCGTGATAAAACGGAACACGCGCACCTGCTTCTTTTGACCAATCCTGTGGGCACGATCCTGAACAAAGAAAATCCAATAAAAATAAATTAACACTCCATTCCACAAGAGGTCTGATGCTGCTGTGGACAAAAGGACTTTTTAATCAGTTCTGGCAAAGGGAGAAAAGCAATATGCTACACATAAGTCCCAACATCAAAGCAACAACATAGAATAGACTTATAGAAAAAAAATCAGTGTGCATAGTGACCATAGCCTGCAGATCCACTTGAGGATTCCAGTCAGAGTCGTAGATGATGACGACGTCAGCCGTGGCCAGATTGATACCGAGACCTCCTGCTCTGGTGCTCAACATGAACAGAAACTTCAAGCTGTTGGGCTCGTTGAAGGTGTTGATGGAGATCTGAGGAGATGAGAAGAATGTTACAGACTCATTCATTTGTGCTTATTTATTACTGAGCTGTTCGGTCATGACAGAAGGCCAATTCAGAATTATGACGGTGAAATCACTGCAGGAGTCAAAGCAAAAACAAATCCTGAGCCTGAACTTTTTTTCAGAGGGTTGCGGGGGTGGACACATACACGGGGTTATTTGGCGAACAAACAAACAAAAAACATTTGAAAATGATTTTCCTTGAAACTACCTGATAAATAAACTAATAAAACAAAATGGTACAAATAAAGTGCTGCACACGCAAAGAACGCAATGACTGTGGCAACTTTAACATTTGAAAGGATACTATGGCAAAGTTACTGCTTTCCTTATTCAAACTGATTTTATTTTCATAAATATATGATTGACCTGAAGAAAGAAAGCTGTATCATACACTTGGAAAATTATGAGCTGAAAAACAGCCTTTAATATGACTATATTTATATATAAACTAATGTGAGGCAATAATAATTGGCTCAAATAAAGTATCAAAACCAAGTAATTACATGGTTTTATTGTTAATTACATGGTTTCACTGTTAAAATAGGCTACATGTAATATGCCTATATTATAAAAAAATACCTGCAGAGGGCGCCAAAGAGTGATGTTTCATGTGATTCAACGACGTTTAAATGCATTTAATTTTAATGTTTGGCCACATGCAAAGTCAGAAACTTTTATTTTGAAATCGCGATGTACAATCAATCGCATAATTAGAAATATTTATAAGGTTTATAAATGATTTAAGGCACAGGTTTATAAATGATTTACGTTACAAATCTAGTGAGATAACGCACAGATTTCCCAGATGAACGTAAACTCACGCATATGCAGAGGAAGAGTTTAGCCCCTTTCACACATACAGTCTTTACTGGTAAATTAAAATCCTTTCCAAAACTACCGGTAAATTTGTTCTGGCAATCATACAGTTCTTATGGAGATGACGTAATTATTTTGAGCTGTTTACAAAGCTCTGCTGCTTTTTAAATAGCTTTTCTATGTAAATATGGCGCTACATAGACATCTTTGACCATTGTGCCTCGCAGCTTTTTCAATGTGTCGCGCGCTTGAGACGCAGCCGCTTCTTTTCCATTCCTCTGCTATTATGCGTGTCTCGTGTTTATAAGAGCAAAAACTTCTGATGGCTAGTAATGTTAGTTTGGTTGAGAGTGAAAGCTGTGTTCCGAACTCATGAACTCGAACGTGATATCAACAAGTGTTTTTAAATGTAGGACTATCTTTTTTTACGTTGTCAAACGCCACACGCCCGAGATCCGGCACGGTGCCGGAGAACTTTAAGCCCTGTCACACCTGTCGCTCCTCATGAGGAGTCTGTCCATCCAGACGACAGTAACCGTAGTTACGCCACATACAATAATCCTCCAGAATGTCCAGCACCCTGGTCATCTGACTGAAGATCAGCACACGGGAACCTGCAGGAAGAAAAACAAAGAGGCATGTTAGAAACAACATGTCAAGACAATTTACCGTTATCCCTTGTGAAGTACGTCGGGCAGTAAAGCGGTCACCTTGCTCATTGAGCTTCGGCAGCAGCTTGTCCAGTACGGCCATCTTTCCGCTGTTGACCACCAGGTGGAGGTCAGTGGTGTAGGGCGGGCCAGGCTCCGCTCCATCAAACAAGTAGGGATGGTTGCAGCACTTCCTGAGCTGCATCAGCACGTTCAACAGACGCATTTTATCTGTCTTACCAGCAGAGTTCAGAATGTCAATGTCCTTCATCAAAATCTTGGTGTACCTAAAGGGAAATAATAGCTCATTATTTGTCTGTAGATACCGATACTTTGACCTATTTATCGAAAATATACCTGGTAAACCAACCTAGAAACGTTTCAGACATACATTAGTATTAATGATATTTACCATTCTCTCTGCATCTTGCTGAGCCCAATATACATCTTGATTTCCTTTTTGGGGAGGAGAGACTTCTCCACATCGGCTTTGATACGTCTCAGCAGGAATGGACGGAGTACCTATACCATTAAGAAATTTGTTAGTTGCAAGATTAATATATTTAATACATATCTATAGATAGATAAATAGATAGATAGCTCTATAAATTAATATAGTAACTAATAACTATACATTTTCAAAAATCATGTTTTTTTATTGTTATATTTTTATTGTGTTAGTTAGCTGTATTTTTTAGTTATTTTTTACCTAATCAAAATAACCCGACTGCAGTTTGATTGAGATTAATTGGAATGCACAATGAAAATGAAATGATTTTTGAAAAATCATGAGTTATCAGTTTTTGCAAATGAAGTCTTCATACACATACATACATGTATATATTCTTTTTTTGCTTTAATCTATTCTCACTCGTTATATATTTTTATTATTAACATTGTCAATATTTAAAATAAATATTTTATATTTTCTGTTTTAAAAAATATATACGTTTTGCTTAAATCGATTCTCACTTTAAATATTTGTATTACTATTCTCAATATTTAAAATATAATTTTATGTACATAATATATATAGAATACAATTTGAAATTTTGCATTCAAATTAAGCCTGTTTTAGGACCATATGCTTATATTTCTCAATCCGAAATATAGTGTATATTTCCAAAATATATTGTCATTTCCTTTTGACTTAAGTATACATTTTAACAAACATGTTTTCATGACACTCACCCATTGATTCAAGCTATAAATGTCTACATAGTAGTCAAAGGAAAATGTACTCACAGTATGTAGACGTTCCACCAGTTTTGTGTCTCCCAGACAGTTATTGGTGTCAAACCAGGAATCAAAATCCTGCACAAAAGGAAAAGACAAAAGGCATTCATAACAGGTTCAGCTGCAAAAAAAGGAATTTCAAAAGCTTATACACCCTTCACAACATGTGTTTATGCCAGACTTCTTGTGGCAGAATGCAAGAAAGAAGTGGCACCTCTGAGGAGTTGAAGACGTCAGGCAGCAGGAAGTTAAGCAGCGCCCAAAGCTCGTGAAGGTTGTTCTGTAGTGGGGTTCCAGTCAGTAGCAATCGATTTGTGGTCTTGAACTCTCTCACAATTTCTGAAAGCTGAGAGAACAAACTTTATGAACAAACATTGTGGTCAAACATGCTGCAGATGGAAAACGGACAACTGCAAACCTTTGATTTCTCATTCTTAATACGGTGAGCCTCATCAATGACCAGGTATCTCCAGTTGAACTTTTTGAAGACGGCCCTCTCGATAATAACCATCTCATAGGAAGTCACGCACACATCCCACTCGCCTGGCAGCAGCGTGTCACGGACAAAAGCCGTCTGCAACCAGAAGTGAGTTATTAGATGAGCAGAAGTTTATAATAGTTTAAAAAACTATTTCTTCAAGCCCCAATTCACAATAAGGAAATCCCTGCTTACTCTTTCATCCCTGTCACCGATGAGGCAGACGGCTCGTAGAGAGGGAACCCAACGCTTGAACTCATTCATCCAGTTATACAGGGTGGATTTGGGCACCAGAACCATGTGAGGTCCAGGAATGTTTCTATAATGCTTCATGTAGCCCAGCAGAGAGATGGTCTGTAGAGTCTTACCAAGACCCTGACGGGACAAGAGAAGACAAGAAGTGTGAGACATTTGTAATGGGCACAGATTAAAACCAATTTCTGGGTGCTGAAATACTTTAGAACTATAGAAAAAAAAAAAAAAAAAAAAAAAAAAAAAAGAGATGGGCTATGGGAGTATCCATAACTTTAACAGGCTTGGAATCCACAATTTAAATGCAAAACAATTATATGATATTTCTTCAATTACTACTAAAAAAGACAATGAATCAATAGGTGGAGTCATACCATTTCATCAGCAAGGATCCCGTTGATTCCGTTCTCATAGAGGGAAATGAGCCAGTTCAGTCCACGGACTTGGTAGTCTCTCAGTTTGCCATTTTTCACATCTGTTAATAAATGTTCATTGGCCACAATAAGCTTTCCTTAAAATTACCAAGAGACCTTTGACCTAATTTCATATAAAAACTATGTTTTAATGTGCGTTTAACTCACAGGAAGGTGAATCATCAAAACGTGTGCAAACGCTGGTGGCCTTGCTGCTTTCATTCAGCAGCTCCTCATCCTCCTCCTGCTCAGTCCGACGGTGGCGGTTACTAAAAAAAAAACAAAAAAAACACACAATCAGTCAGGAGGAAGCGATTATCTGATAGACATTACTAACACGTGGAGCTTAAACTACTGGAGTTATGAATTAAATCGATAATAAGTGCAATACTTAGGGCTGCATGATTTATGGGAAAAAACTAATTGCAATTACAATTTAAACTGATTTAAAAAATAAAAAACTCCAAGTTTTGCTCTGCTCGTCTGCAGGGATGCACAATTTGGACACAAATTTGAGATTATATACATCTTAATAGGACTTTAATACTAATATAATTACTAAATAAAAATATTACACAACACATTACTAACAGAAACTACATACAAATAATCCTAACTTAAAAATTATTACTAACACAAAAGACAAAACTGAGTATAAGAAAAACATAATATTTTGCTGTAAAACTGCATTAAAATTGAAATTACAGTCACTCTCGGAAACAAAAGTGTTCCCTCAAGTAAAATTCCCATTATTTTACTCCATGGAAAATTGACTTTTAATAACATATGAAGTTGTTAAACATCTATATCACTGGCAGCATGATCTTTATGGAGAAAACAGATGGGAAAAATACTTGTGAAAGCAATTCTGCTGGAACAGTGTGGGCAAACTCACTCTCCAGCAGAGAGCAGGTTCTGCTTCTCGTCTTTTTTGATGCGAGGGCGGCCAGGCTTCATCTTCAGAGGTGAAGTCGGGGTCTTCTGGGCAGCTGGTTGGATGAAATGAGCAAACAATTCAGTTTGCTTCAGGAGGTACTCGAATCTGTTGGTCCGGTCTGTTTTCTGTTGAAACAAAGCAGTAGAGGTCAACAATACACACGTCACGTCTACGTATGAATCAACATTCTTGCATAACCGTAATATGCATTTTACACCTCGACTAACTTTGATTTTTATGGAAGGCTAAATGCATTACCACTTTTTCTTCGTATCCACCCGGCTGGTCCTTTTCCTTTTCCAAGGGAGGTGATGACGACTGCGCTTCACTATCCATTGCTGTATCCGAAGCTTCATCTTGACCGTTTTCTGAAGCATCATCCTTAAAGAGAAACAATAATATTAATTTATAATTGAACTGAAAGAAAAACGTAAATAATTTTAAGACAATGATGATTAACTGTTTCTTATTTTCTATTTCCTAATGACACAGTAAGTTTGGACAGGACAAAGTTGTGAAGAAACTAGAGACAGATCATTTCTTCCGTATTGTGATGTACATTTAATCAAGTTACAATATTTTGATTTAAAAAATAAATAATGAAAAACAAAAACATAGCTGAAACATTTATAAGATCTCCAACATGCACATTGAAAACGGGTGAATTTTCATTGCATACCACTTTAAAGGTTTGGGATATTTCACTCAAGAAGCATTTGATTGGACAATATTTTGGATACGCCCACGAGGGCACAGTTACGTCATCATTACTTTTAATCTGTTTTCAGGAAAATAAACAGACATTTTAAATGCGTGAATTCTTTTTTAATGATATACAAATGACCTCAAAATATCGACACGTTAGGTAACAAAATATCATATCGCGTTATGAAGGCATAACTTGAAGATTATTGCGCAAGCGTTGTTCTTAAACGACTGTTACTGCGATTCTAGACGTTCAGTGGGAACTTCACTTTCACAGCCATACTAACGTATTAAAGTACGTGTAATAAATGTCATTGCGGTGACTTCTGTGGCATCGCGTCGCTCCGATAGCGGGTAATTCCCCGCTCAGCGTCACATGAACAACTTTTATTTTGAATGAAGTCTACAATAAGAAGAGTGCAAATGGATAACTGCAGCTCAAGCCATACAAATGATCTGCCTGACTCATATAACGTTAGCAAGACATGGTTAATTTAAAGTAACGATACCGCTCTAAAAGTAGCAGAATAACACCACTGATTGTCATTTTAAGTTTATTTAGACGATAACAACACATCAAACCGGCCATCTGTCTAACTCCATCCACAAATCTGTGGTTAAAAAGTGATCAGATGTTGTTATGAGTGTGAAAATGGACGCCGATCTGCTCCGGAACAATACATGCTAACAACAACTTTCAGCTGCACTCCCGAGAGCCGCGCTCGGTTGGTTCGTCTCCAGCTCCATCAGTCTGTGTTTTAAAGTCCCAGATAAAGTGGGATGTAATTATGAGTGGGATATGAGGGGAAATAAGCGCTCACCTCTGCTGGACCGGCCGAGTCGAGTTGGCTCGGCTCTTCCCGCTGCTGCTCCATGCTGCTTTCTATTTGGAACATGATGGGCTGGCTAATTCCCTTATTTCGCTATGGACACGAGTAATTCCGTTTAAAACGGGTCCGAAAAGCCGAAAAAGTAGATAGGTTTGATTGGGAAGTTTCAAAATATTGCCCAAATAGAGCAAGCACACCACGCGTCATTCACGGCCCCCGGCTTTTCTGTTGACACTGTTCCCGCAAAACGGGCCCGGTCACAAACTATCGCGAGATTTCAGACGCGCATGGCGTCATTCGTACACTCAAAGGGAAATGCAAATCAATATCTTACAAAATTTTACCTTCATCAAATTTAAAAGAAAATACCTCATTTTTAATTTTCATAAAGATGTTGATGTATTTGAATTCTTTAAAAAAAACTACAAAAATTCACTTACTTGTAATACCTTAGTGTAATACGTTTTAGTTCATTTAATCAATTTCTTAGTGTAATAATCCACTTTTAATTATATTGTTTAAAATATTTTGTTTGTCTTTATTCGTGTAAATGTTATCTTTTCTGTTAATTTTGTTTTGAGACTATATATATATATATATATAAAAAATAAATAAATAAATAATAATAATAATAATAAAATAAATTCTTGAGGATGTCCATTGTTTTTTATGAATGTTCATTTTGGTAAGAAGAAATATATTTTACTGTTGCCAAAATTACATACTGAACCTCATTTAGTAAACAAAAAAACATTTTTATATATAAAAAAAAACTGCATATGTAAATTCATATAATAAAATGAATACAAGTTAAAGCGGTTTAATGGCTGCAAATTATTTTAGTAGTGTGCTGATAGAATATACTTATATTGTTACACATTTGTTTCTTAATATGCATTATTTTTCAACATGTGACAACATGCCCCAACAGCATTGTTGAGTTAAACTGTCACAATAGGTAGCTGATTCTTGTCTGAATGCATGTATGTTTCTTGTTTCACAGCTATCACAATAAAATAAAAAATAAATAAAAGAATAAAAATGTTATTAGATCAAACAGAATTCACAGTTTTTTTGTTTTCAAAACCATTCTAAAGACAAGCAGCACTTTTGACACAAATCGTTGTAACTACTAAAATAAAGCTTGTGACAACTTTCCCTGATCTCACATTTACCATGGTGCTGAATAATTACATTAGTAATATACCATAGTATTCACATGGTCGTGTAAGTACTTTGAAGAATGCTGTAATAAAACGCTTTTTGTTTTCTGAACTATTTTCCCAGTTTCCTCATTCTCACACCATAATGGTATATTTACTACTAGTCTAAAAACCTAATGGGAATGTGAACAGGACTCTTTTCCTAAAGGGATTTACATCATAAGTTGAAATCAATTTCCTATATCCCAATTTTTTATATATGTTTAACAGGATTCCAAAATACACAAACAGAAACCCGAGTATTTTATAATACATAAATGATGGTCACCAATACAGACTCCTGTAGTGTTTTTAGCGCACTCACGCCGTGTGCGTCTTTAAGCTCGCGCGCCAGGAATCTTGTGCCGTGTGTCCAGCGCGCGCGGCGTCTCGCGCAGCAGAATCAAACGAGATCGTTTTAACACAGACACATGTTCCATTTTCAGGTAAATGTTTTCTTTCTTTACAAAGCGTATGTCGAAATGGCTCTTTTCAAAGAGATTTAATCTGACAAGTGCTGTTTAGAAGATTTGCCCTCATATTTTGTTGGAAATTGCGGCTTTGTTTTACGACACTACAGTTAGCGAGCTAAAATTGTTTGTGAGGCCTAACCATCAGTTTCCTCTGGTGTTGATATTGAACAAGATGTAAAAGCTTCTTGAAATCTGTAACAGCCAACTGTCCTTAGCGAATACCCGCTGTTTTGAGTTTAGTGTGGCCCAGATGTGTGATATTAAACCGTTGGCCTTGTTAGCATGTTAGCGAGGCCGTGCTAGTACGTCAACTAACGTTAACCGGGGCGATGGAAACGCACTGGGATCGCTTTCATTTTCCAAGCTTTTTTCATTTATTGGTCACTCTGAGAGTGATGTTTTCAGGGCGAACGGATTTCTGTTAGATTTCTTGTTATCTGCAGTTTTCTGTAACGTTAAATGTTTCTGTACTTAGCAGTTTACATAACGTTACACGAAACGTGTATAAACTGTTTCTAAGAAGTGATGCATCTTTTTAGTTGTTGAAAGGCCTAAATAATTAAGATTAATGTCCTCTACCACTGATCATATTAGTTTTTGGTGAGCACAAGGACAATATTTTACCTGTGCATGTGGCTACAGCATCATCTTTCCATAGGACCACTGTTTTCCACCTCCTTAAGTTAGATCCCCTACTTTTTTATGATCTGTTGAAAATGTGTATATTTAATCTATATTGCGCCTGTGTTATTTTGCAGTCTTTTGGCGATGACTGCACCCTGGAGGAGGAAGGGTTGGTAGCGGAAGAAGATGAAATTGACCAGTTCAATGATGACACTTTCGGTGCAGGGGCAATCGGTAAGTTTTTCAAGACAATCCTTACACCTGGACTTATGAATTTACCCAACAAAGCCTACTATATCACATTTGTGAATGGGCTTGCTGCGATTGGCGGTGATACCCGTGTTAAGCCGCAACACCAGTTATATCACTTGCCCACCACGGCACCGTCCCTCACCGTCATTTTGATTTTTTTTAATAGTAATAAAAATCATTGTTCAGTTAGAGAACAGACACTACAATTAAAACTGAACGCGGCTGCTCAATACAGCACACCGAACGAACGACAGTCCGACAGAAGACAGACAGAAGAGTGAGGTGAGACAGACAAGACAACGGCAGAAGAGTTTCAAAACGAAATGTAAAAGTGCCTGTTTTGAAAATATTTTTGATTTTGAAAAGCCTGTTGACCTGCCATTTATCTAAGGTGATATTGGAAGTTATTTTTTTAACATTAATTTCTCATTTATTTGGTTCCACAGTATTTGCTGATTTTTATTTTATTTAAACTGTGTAATTCTTTTCCCATTATTTTACATAAAGGTGTATGCAGTCCGAGCCTCCAAACCTTCTTAATCGTTTTGCTAATAAACGTTCTACGTTTTATAATTATTTGTTCCTCAGTCTTTACTGATTTTCAGTTTTATATACCTATTTAAAATTTGTAAGTTATGTTATTTTATATAAGGCATATAGCATGGTGTATTTCTATTCGTTTTGTTAATAAAAGTTATGTTCTACGTTGTATTTTTTTGTTGCTTGAATTGAATTCAAGCAATTGATGCCGAATTGCCGCTAATTTAAAAGTGAAAGTAAAACGCTCACAGTGATTTTACAAGCTATTTAAAAGCGAAGGAATGAGAGGAAAACTCAAACGACCCCCCCACCACGGTGATACCGGTATTACCGGTGTTGTCACTCGCCGATTAACCGGTGGGAAAATTTCCTCACCGTCACAACCCTATTTGTGACCCAGGAACACAAAACCAGTCAAGTCTTTTTTTCTTCTTTTTTTAATTGAGATTAAAGCTGAATAAATAAGCTTTCCATTGATGTATGGTTTGTTAGGATAGGACAATATTTGGTCAAAATACAACTATTTGAAAATCTGGAATCTGAGGGTGCAAATAAATCAAAATATTGAGAAAATCGCCTTTAAAGTTGTACAAATGAAGTGCTTAGCAATGCATATTACTAAACAAAAATTAAGTTTTGATATGTTTACGGTAGGAAATTTACAAAATATCTTCGTGGTACATGATCTTTACTTAATATCCTAATGATTTTTGGCATAAAAGAAAAATTATAATTTTGACCTAGGGCTGTGCATGCAATTAATCGAAATTCAATTTCGATTTCGGCCTCCAACGATTATGAAAATACAATAATCGAGATAAAACGATTATGGCGCCCCATTCCGCTCCCTTTCCAGCAGTGCGCTTTCACTCCTCCATAAAAGCCCTTTTTCACGTGTAAATCAGTAAAATCATGTAATGTGACTTTTGCAAAATTGGATGTGCTTGAGTTATTAAAGTTGATTAGATTTATTAATGTTTGTAAAAGCACGAAAGAGAACTTGCGCTGTTCCTCAGGAGGATATTTGTGTATGCGCTCAGAGACGGAGCAGAGCACAGACATGTAAAGTCATCCTTTAGCTGAAAGTATGCACCTAAACGGTCAAATACATGCAAAAATGTGTCAAAATGCGGCGCTTAGTGATTATTCACGTAAACCCTCGTCGGTTATGTAATGAATGTAAACAGATGATACTGAAAATACGCGTGTAACAGTAAATTGGATCCGTGCGGCTCTTAAAGTGACAGCGGGCTATATTCCTGCTGCCGACTGTGTGCTTAATATTAATCAAACAACAAAAGACAAAATCACTCACTGCTCTTCACAGAAGGTCTTTTGTAGCTTTAATAAGAAACAAAGGAAGTTTAATTCTTACAGTGAAGACTACGCTGTTTTATTTTACATTTGATTATTCAATTTCTATAGTAGGCTGTTAACTGAATACTTTAGATTTGCATTAAAAAAAAATTGGTTATACGGCCCGCTAATAATCGTGTTAAATAATCGTGATTACAATATTTACCAAAATAATCGTGATTATGATTTTTGTCATAATCGAGCAGCCCTATTTTGACCCATACAATGTATTGTTAGCTATTGCTACAAATATACTCGTGGTACTTATGATTGGTTTTGTAGTCCAGGGTCACACTTGATACATGGATTTCTTATGCCTCTAAAATGACCAATGGTTAAAACTGCTGAAAAACCTGTTGTACATAATTTATTACATGCAACTAATAGTTTGTACTTTTTAGCAAGTAAGAGGCACTTTAGTGCAAATGTAAAAATGTCCATCTTCAGGTCATGATTCACATGTCTTTTTGCTGTGAAATCTTTTTTATGATTTTTATGAAGTAAACATAAGAATATCTGTTATGTTGTGTTAATAATATTTCACAATTTCAAGAACATAATTTATTGGACTAAGCAACTTACAAACTATGAAAATTTCATGTTTCTTTTTGGTATAAATAAATATTAGAAAGTGCACCAAATTGCATATTTTGCTCAGTTTAGGCCACTGAATAAAATGTTTAAGTTTTCCTCCTCGTATAAGGTTCATATTCTCACTGAGTCATAGTAAATGAGCCATAAAAGTAAAAGGTGCATATATTGTGTCTGACGGTAATGTTAAATTTAAAAAATGTTTTCTGACTATTATTTCATGTCTCTAAGCTTCATTGGCATGATATCAGATTGTAGCATCAGCTCGTATGTTTTCCTCTCTAGATGATGATTGGCAGGAGGAGCACGCCCGCCTCGCAGAGCTTGATGAAAAACCTGTACAAGACGGAGTGCATGGAGCAGGCGACCCCTCCTCCGTTGACCTCCCTCTCGCTAGCAGCAATGCCCATTCTTCGGCCCTCCCTCAACCCTCCTCTTCCTCCCGGCTTTACCCTGACATAGATGAACGGGGTGGCGGTGACCTGGCGGAGTCGCTGACTCGGCTCATCTTGGGCTCGGATCCTGCTATTGCTGGAGTGGGCACCGCCAGGTCGGACAGATCTCACCTTCCTCCGATGCTGTCCGGTCAGCCTCCTCAGTCCTCGGCATTAGCTGAACAGTCTGCTCTGCTGCTGAGCTACCAACAACAGCAGCAGTGCATGCACAGAGGGCTGGCTCCTCTTCCACAGGTTTGTGTGATTGTGTCTCTATCATATTAAGCCATTATTGATATGATTAGTTTGTAAAGCTATTTGTAAACATGAAAATGCCATCATCAGGGTGTGGACTGCAGCAGGTAACTTTAACAAACAGGTATTTTAAGGGTGTGGCAATATGTTACATGTTTGCCACATGTAAAATAGGGCTGCACAATTAATTAAAATGAAGCAAAAATAGTCTATTGCAAAGACTGATTTAATTAAAAAAAAATATTCGCTACACATTTCAAAGTGAAGTGCAGTACTGTTCTTTTATGTGAGTAGCCCATGATAGTGTTTTCAACATCTGTTGAAATAATACAATTTCAAAATAGGTTTCTTGGATACTTTTTTTTTTTTTTTTTTTTCATTAAAATTACAATAGTAATATTTCTTATTTAGTAATCAATTTTAATTGTTAAAGAAATCAAAGTAAGTTTTAATGACAATTTTTATCAGAAATACTCCCAATTATTTTTGAAGAAAATTGAAAGAAATGTCTTATAATTTAAATAAATTATATAAAAGCATAGTACATTTACTATGTGTGCATAGAATCATAACGCAGATATACAACAGGGCCTGAAGCCAGGATTTATTAAACAAATGTGCATGTTGCCATAGATTTAATTACAGAAAATTACAGCGAACACTTGAACTTGATGCATGTTTTATATTCAGTTTTAAGGAATTTACCCTCTCAAGTTTGACCTCTTTATAATAAAGGGAAATTAGCATTTTGGAATTGCAGATTCGAATTGCATTTTCTTACCTTGTTTTTATGTTTAGTCTGTCCTATATGAAAGCATCTAGTGTGCACTAAGGTGGATAAAATAACGTTTAAACATATGTAGGAGCCTTCAGGTAAATTTAGCAGTATGCTTGGATTTATTTTATGATATGTCAAGTCGTCAACGAAAACAACGTGGATTTGTCTTTGTGATATTTATCTTACTGCTCTGAATATTCAGTATAAACGACCAATATTTCCCTTTTTCTTTTCCCCCATAGATAAACTCTCACAGTATTTGGGAGAACAGAATGGGCTTCAGTCCTGTTAGTTCTGGACTAGTCACTCAAAAAGAGGTAAAGCACTTGTGTATATAAAAAAAAGCTTTTTCAAGTTTGCTTGATTGTCTTTCTGTGCTGTTCTTCTAAACTTCTCGATTAACTGCTCAGGACAAAACGCTTATGTCCATTATCAAAGAGGTGGGGCTTCCTAATCGGCCTCCCTCACTCAGCAGAGAAGAAGGGCGAGATTTTTCCGAAAGGGTTCCGCCTCCTCGCTCCTGCTCACCTGTGATTGGAAGTCCACCTGTAAGGGCTGTACCTATTGGAACACCTCCGAAACAGCCCATGAGTCAAGTCCACAATCAACAGGTAAGATATCATCCAAAATGCATTAAAATATTTACATTTAATCATTTAGCAGAAGCTTTTATCCAAAGTGACTTCCAAATGAGAACAATAGAAGCAATCAAAACCAACTAAAGAGCAATAATATGAAAGTGCTATCACAAGTCTCGGTTAGCCAACCATTTATTTAATGCATTAAGTAAAAGTGTACTTGAAAGCGTAGTATTTTTTTCTAAATTAAACCAAGGAGTGTTGATATGTTTGTATTTAATATTTCCGGGTGATGCAGTGATTTACATAGAATTAAAGTAGTTCATTGACTGTTTGTTTTTTTTCTTCAGAATAATCACCCTTCAGCCATTCATGTGAGAGCCTCTGTGCCACTGCGCTACCCACCTCCCTTCCCTGAGCGTCTGTCCCCCAACCACTTCCTCAGCATCGCTGTGAGTCCCAGATCAGTTCAGAATCAGTCAACTCCAGCAGCCTGATGGTGGTGCTATAATACAGTGAAAAAAGTGAACAAATTTCCATACTTTCATGCCTGTTTGCTCATGCTCGAGGAGGCTCTCTTTAGGGGACATCTAATGTCTGCCTTGCTTTTGGGAGGAAAACAGTCTGGTTTCATATCTATTTTGAAAGTTTTTGAACGGTATTGAAATGACAAATTATGATAAACCCTTTTTCTGCTCTCTCAGAACTCACCGTTGTCTCATCCTCCATTCCCTGCTGGTGTTGGTCCTGTTCTGTCTCAGTTACAGAGAGCCCAACTGCTCAACTCTCAGGTACTAGTATACATCATTAAATAAGAGTGATTCTAGAGCTTCCATCATGTCCTAATCATAGAAACATGACAAACTTTCTTTCTATCTTGTGCTATGCTCTTCGGGTTGGTCAGTTCCCCCGTGGTCCAGCTCCCCCATTATTACATGGAGGTGTCGGGGGTTTCAGGCCGTTCTTTGGGCAGTCTGGTCCTAGAATTGGTCCCCATGGGCCACCTCTCGGCCACGCACCCATCCGACACAACACCACCCAC
Organism: Schizothorax lantsangensis; assembly: GCA_027422415.1. Lineage (NCBI taxonomy): Eukaryota > Metazoa > Chordata > Actinopteri > Cypriniformes > Cyprinidae > Schizothorax > Schizothorax lantsangensis. Next base: position 38,149,042 of record CM049841.1, on the reverse strand, counting down.
CTCCACCCGCAGCACCGCAGGATGCTCAACCAGAGGATGCAGAACAGAGGCTTGGGGTGGGTACCATCTGTCCTCTCTCTGAATGAAGCCTCACTTTGAAATGCCTCATGTAAATGTTTCTGTGTCTCTCATACGCTCAGTGATCACGTCGGTGGGAGAGGTGTTGGAGACAGGAAAAACAGAGATCCTTACGGCAATCTGATGACACAAAGAGAGAAGGAATGGGTAGCAAGAATCCAAATGATGCAGCTTCAAAGCACCGATCCATATCTGGATGACTACTATTACCAGGTAATCACTCTTTTACACATACTTACCCAAGACTGACACATTTCAAATGAAAACCTTATTCTTCAAAGTTTGTTAAACTATTTTAGACTTTTAGACAAGGCTTGAGACATCAGAATTTGTCTACCATCTAGTTATTTTCTAATACTGCTGTAGCTTGGATTTTATTTATTTTTTTTGAGCAACATCATTGTAAAAATATTGTGTAGATAATGTTATTGCTGGTTAATGATGGCTTTTAATTCTTGTTTTGCAGAATTACTATGAAAAAATGGAGAAGCGTCCAGAGCGGGACAGAGACAACAGGAAGGAGCACACCACCAAACTCATCACTCCTCAGGTGGCTAAACTGGAGCACACCTATCGGCCAGGTAAAAAACAATACATGGCAAAATGGCATTTAAAAAATGCCTGTCTTAGCACTTGCTTGCTTGTAACTGCAAGCAAACCAAAAAATAATATTTTGTTAGCGATTTAATTGGCCATTTCTATCATGTCTATTATTTCTATCTGTGCAAATGGTCTAATACTTTGTGATTGTGTTTGTATCACAGTGCAGTTTGCCGGCTCATTAGGAAAACTCACTGTCTCCAGTGTGAACAATCCAAGGAAAATGATTGATGCCGTGATGACCACTCGCAGTGATGACGAGGTCAGCACTCTATTCCCTCACCCTTTTACATAGACCAGTGTTTCCGCTACATTCATTCAGCCGTGGCGGGCCGCCACACCAAAAATCATCCCCGCCATGGCTGCAGCACTGACATAGTGACGCCGCTCGCATCATTCAGTCGGGTTATTAGCAGAGAACACAGAGCAGGACTTGAATTTCGGCACGTGTTTGCGGCTATTAATAATTCTACTCATTCCCGCAGGTGCCGTGCTTATAACGTGATGACAGATGACGGAATGTATCATTTGCACGTGCTTTTGAGTCTTGCTTATTTAAAATGAAAGAACTCACTCGCGCGCTCTTATAGACCATTTTCTGTGAGCCCACAAATCGCGATAAACTGAGTGTTTGCTTTTTAAAGATTATTACGGGAGTTTGCAAATGTGATATTGATCTAATACAACAGTTCAATAAACAAGAAGTTAATATTAAGTGATTTGCGTTGTCTGAATATAACACTACTGCCTGATTTTGTGCATTTCATCAAGGAAAATAGTTCCAAATAAAGTAACAGCTGAGCCGCTGCGCATCTCTAAAAGCAAACACAGTGGTTTTTCATTCATGAATTAACTGCATGTTTAAACGAATCTAGTGAGTCAGTGATTCATGATTACCCATTCATAAACAGTCACTTCATTCCTGAATAAATCAGCCGTTTGAATGAATCAATTGAATGAATCATACAGTGATAAAATCAGTGACATGCCGCCAACTGCTGGCTGTTTCAGTTTAATTTTTAAAGTATAATTTATTTAAATCATTTAACATTTCTATATTCAACATTTTATATTTAAAACATTAATCTCAACATGAATTTATGAATTTAATTGCACTTATGTCACCTCTGAGCCTCATTAAACGTACCTACAAGCCACTTTTATGTTCTTCTGTGCCACCTCTGTAGTACAAATCATTTTTTTATTAAAGGGGTCATATGATGCTTTTTTAAAGATAATTATTTGGTGTAACAGAATATGTTGACATGCTTTAATGTTCCAAAAACACATTATTTTTAAAATACTGTACATTATTGTAGGTCCTCTATGCCCCGCCTCTCTCAAACGCTTAGTTTTCTACAAAGTCCCTCCTTCCGACAAGCACAGTCTGCTCTGATTGGCCAACTGGCACAGTACATTGTGATTGGCCGAACACCGCAAGCACTCATCGGAAATGTAACGCCCCTTTCCATAATCGCGAGATTTAGCTTTCAAAATTAATGTAAAGGCAGTTAATAATGTCCTTAGTTTTACCATCAGTTCAAGCCCGAGAGAGGAACAGAGTCGTGTGACAGACACAGTGATGATGCTCGTATGTATTTGCACACAAGCCGCGGTTGTGATGTGACCTTGACTCACACACGCGAGCACACACACACGACCCTGTGATGTGTCTCTCTCTCACTCTCACACACACACACACACACACACACACACACACACGACGCGCAAAACTCTGCATTTGAGCAGTCAATAGCAAAAACAAAACATACAGTCACTGATTCAGAAGCGCCAGATTGTCACCGCAAAGTCAGAATTATCTCCTCTCCTAGGTTCACGAAACGGTCGTCCATAAAATGCATTGTGATAACATCTGGGTTGTGCTGTTCTGTTGTAAGTAATCTTAATGATTCCTAAATGCATCTACTTTCGGAAGGCCAAAAAAAGTGCTTTTGCTTTCGCATAGAAACACAGCGTCTCCCTGACATGACTGCCTGCATCAACACTACTGCGGTTACTGAAACCACGCCGCCTTTCTTTGCGTGAACATTTGGGCGGCATTAAGCAAATATTTCCACATCGTGACGTAGACATGTGGGGGCGTGTTTGAATGAGCTGTTTTAGGGGGGCGTGGCAGTCTTAAATCGCATCATATGACCCCTTTAATACTAATCTCATATGATTGCTAACTTTGTCTTGAGGGGGCGTGGCCCATGGGAAATAGTCCTGCCACCACAGCTGGAAAAAATCCTAGAGGAAACACTGTAGACTATTTTTATAAAACCACTTATGAGGCTGTTTTTGGTAGCTTATGATTGGACCCATGCAAAAATGCAAAAAAGAACTCCACAGATTCTTTCTGGTCCTAGTAATGCATTTTTCTTCATGAATAAAGAGTTTATTCAAAAATTGCATGTTATTGTGATACTGTTTCTTTGTACCAGTGTTCTTTCTTTTGTCATTTTACAGGAAAAAAGAGAAAAGCAAGTGTGGAACAAAAGACGGCAAATTCTTTACACTGTGGAGAAGGTAAGAATGGAGAGAAGTGAAGCTTTTGTAGCCACAGTATTTATTCTGATTCAGGTGATTAATTTAAAAACGATATATTATTATAATCCTAATTTTGGGCTCAAGATTAAGGATTTTTTTTTCTACTAGCTCAGTCAGTTTAGTTGTTCAAATTTTTATTTTCCCTGCCGAAAATGTTTTCTGGCCACAACTAAATAAACAAATAGTTATTGTTTTCAGAAAGTTTATTGTTGAGCCCTGTAATTAAATCAGTATTCCACAAAATATACTAACAAGTATAATATGTAATACAATAGTAACCTGTATATTTTATGTAGATGTACAGTCTACTATTAGAAGTGCAAGACTTTGAGAAGAAGTTCTTGCAGACCCCTGAGCACCAAAGAGATGCCCTGCTAGAACAGCATAAAACCCACACGCTGCAGCTCTACAACTCCCTCCGAGAAAAAGAGTGGGACAACCGGTGAGTGCGACAGGAAGAGCCACATGAGTACAGGCACATGAACATGAACTAGCCTACCTAGTTGAGAAATAGTTTTATGCTTGTTTTTACATTTATATTGTCATTTAACAGACGCTTTTATCCAAAGTGACTTAAAAATGAGGACGATAGAAGCAATCAAAATCAATAAAAGAGCAATAATAATGTAAGTGCTGTGACAAGTCTCAGTTAGACTGTTTTTTTTTATTTTTTATATATAATAAAAAGAAAAAAGTAGAATAGAAAAATAATAGAGAATACTAGTGATAGAGGGTAATTTTTTATAATAAATAAAAAGTAAAAAAGTAGTTAGAATAGAAATAGAATAGAGAGTGCAAGTGTTAGAGGGTCGTGTTTTTTGTTTTTTAATAAGAAACAAATAGAAAAAATTAGAATAGAGAGTGCTAGAGTTAAAGGGTCAAATAAAGATGGAAGAGATGTGTTTTTAGCCGATTCTTGAAGATGGCTAAGGACTCAGCTGCTGGGATTGAGTTGGGCAGGTCATTCCACCAGGAGGGAACATTTAATTTAAAAGTCTGTGAAAGTGATTTTGTGCCTCTTTGGGATGGCACAATAAAGCGACGTTCACTTGCAGAATGCAAGCTTCTAGAGGGCACGTAAATCAAGGGGTGCAGAGCCAGTGGTGGTTTTGTAGGCAAATATTAATGCCTTGAATTTTATGCGAGCAGCTATTGGTAACCAGTGCAAATTGATGAACAGAGGTGTGACATGCGTTCTTTTCGTCTTGTTAAAGATTAATCTTGCAGCCGCATTCTGGATTAATTGTAAAGGTTTGATAGAACTGGCTGGAAGACCTGCTAAGAGAGCATTGCAATAGTCAAGCCTGGACAGAACAAGAGCTTGAACAAGGAGTTGTGAAGCACGTCCCGAAAGAAAGGGCCTGATATTCTTGATGTTGAATAAAGGAAATCTCCAGGACCGGGCAGTTTTATCAATGTGGTCTGAGAAAGTCAGCTGATCATCAATCACAACTCCCAAGGTTTCTGGCTGTTTTTGAAGGAGTTAGAGTTGATGTGCTTAAGTGGATGGTGAAATTGTGATGAAACGATGGGTTTGATGGACCCACAAGCAGTTCTGTCTTGGCAAGGTTGAGCTGAAGGTAACGGTCCTTCATTCAGCAAGAAATGTATGTTAGACGAGCTGAGATGCGAGCAGCTATCGTCGGATCATCAGGATGGAATGAGAGGTAGAGTTGAGTGTCATCAGCATAGCAGTGATATGAAAAGCCATGTTTCTGAATGACAGAACCTAGAGATGACATGTAGACAGAGAAGAGAAGTAGGGCTGCAACTAATGACTATTTTGAGTTTGCTGATTTTTTTTTTTCTTTGATTAATCTGATTTAAAAAAGCCCTTTTTTATTTTATTGACAAAAAAACACTATTCCACATTCTGCCCAATGTCCTTCAAACAAACATGCCAACTGAATGCTATGAAAACATACAGTACTTAACAATTTATTAGACCACCTGTCATAATAAAGTGAAAACAGATATTTTAGGAATCTGTCAAAAAAGTGTTTAATCCAAAAATGTTATTATCATTATCACAAACTAGGGCTGTAACTGTAACACAAACTATAACTGACAAGCTACGCAATATCGCGTTCATTATCAGCGATTTATCGCCTGCAATAATGAACGTGATTTTGTGTAGCTTGTCAATGAACCACGGCTCTGTGTAGTAAATGCCAGACATGTTCACAAGTATCTGAGGTCCAAGTCAAGTCTCAAGTCTTTGAGGTCAAGTCTCAAGTCTTTAAAGCGGAGTCAAAGTCAAGTCTTAAGTCTTTGAGGTGAAGTCCAAGTCACATCTCAAGTCTTTGTTCTATTTATTATCAACAGTTCTTTTAGCTAGTTATTGAGGCTAAATCAGTTTTGAAATACTGATTTCACGATATGATTTTCTCAAAAAAAAAAAAAAAAAAAAAACTTGAACAAAATTTAAGACAATTATAACTGAAAAGGCGTCTATTTATTAATTGTCAGATAAAATGCAGCACATTTCTTTGTAAAATTGAAATGTCAAACAACAAAACAAAAATTTAAAACAAACCCCAATTAATCAAATGAATTGCACAAATGAAATAAATCTCATATAAACAAACTAAGGCTTTGTCTGTGCTCTTTTTCAATTTAAAATTAGAGGCAACCACTGTGTTTGAAACAACACAATCCAAACAAAGAGGCTGCATACAGGTACATCTCATGCAATCATCTCATGTACACCCCATTATTGTGGTTTCAAAGAACAAGAGATACCCAGAATTTATACTGTATGGATGGTTATTTATTGAAACTCAAATGTAAATATTTTGAGATACTGATTTTTGACTTTCATCAGCTGTAAGCTCTAATCATCAAAATTAAAACAAAAAAACTTTTGAAGTGTTTTACTTTACATGTAATGAATCTAAAATATTTGAAAGTTTCAGTTTTTGAAATAAGTTACTAGAAAAAATGAATTTTTTCACCATATTCTAATTGTCTGAGATGTACCTGTACATCCAGCATGAGCAGTTTTTAATCTAAATTGGATTGTATAATTTCGAAATTTGAAGCAAAAACAAAATGGTCTGACTTTAGTTTTGTGAAACTATTCTACATAAAACATCTGTACGAAACAAAACCGCACAGACTGAATTAATGCAGATTCACTCTCTTGCCAGCGGGTGGCGCTTGAACATCAATTAAACATCGTTTCCTTGGTTTCCGCTGTAAACAAAGCAGAGCTGCGGTTATGAACACTAATATGCATTATACGGAGGCAAGATGAAAAGAAAATACCATCTAAACTTTTTTTAAGACAGCCAGTTTCCCTCAGAGATACATTCATATAAACTCCTATACCAAATGACTTGCGTTTTTTACGAGTCTCACGAGTCCAAGTCAAGTCTCGAGTCAGCTGTTCACGAGTCCAAGTCAAGTCCCAAGTCTTTATTTATGCGACTTAAGTGCGACTCGAGTCCAAGTCGCAGACTCGAGTTTCCATCTCTGGTAAATGCAGCTCCATCTGAAAGCAGGTGATGGAGATTTACTACTAATCACAGAACTGGCTTTACTGACGAGATGCGCATGATCATCGCATTCGATTATTTTCACAGCCCTATCACAAACTGAAACAACTAAATAGTATTTCACATAACAAAAATGGCCTCCTATGCCTTTCATAACAGCTTGCTTTCTTGCTGGCATTATGTACTTTTTGACTGTAATTGGGTATCTGAAAAAAAACACGTTCACTTTGACACAGTCACGTCTTACTGTCATTCCTTTATCTTGTAAAAGGCGGCTATGAAGCGTCTGATATTTATATTCAGAAATGATATGCTGTTATCCCTTTACAGTTCCTACTCTCATAACTATTTCACTCTTTTTCACTATTTTTAGATGCATTTTGTGCATAGAAATGTGTTATTCAGTGCTGTAATTTGATGCGACCGGCTGAAGTTGGACGTGCACTGTGGGCAGGCCCGACTAATCAATAATGAAAATCGTTGCGATTATTTTCATTATCGATAGTAATCGATTTTATCGATTAGTTGTTGCAGCCCTAAAGAGGAGTGGTCCAAGAACTGAGCCCTGAGGCACCCCAGTAGCTAGATGTTGTGTCTTGAACACCTCACCCCTCCAATATACCTATCTGGATTAAACCTATCTTGTTTATTTTATTAAATAAACAAACAAACATGTTAAAACAGCATAGTTTCGTGCTGTAGTCAAGAATTGTGTTAAATCACTGATATTGTTATCAATTACTAGAAGGCTTGTGACCATAACAGACCTACTTTTACTTCTGCAGAGTGAGCGATGAGCAGTGCTTGATGATCATGTCTGTGCGTAAGGGGAAACGCCTCATCTCCAGACTCCTCCCCTTCCTGCCACAGCCCCAGGCTGCTGCTGTTGTCATGGGAATAGCCAGGAACCTTCCAGCTCTGGCCAAGAAAGACAAACAAGACCAGGTACAGTCACAGATGAGTGGGTCTTTGTACGCTTTCAGTGAAGAGAATGAGATGTGGCAACTTCTATAGGTTATGATTAGCACTAGGAAAAAGGAGTCAGCTTTTAGCCTAAGTTTTCTCATTTGTATGTTCTCTCTCATAGGTACTGTGTTGGTTGGTAGAGCCAGTGACGGCAGTAATCCAGTCCATGTCGAGTACCTCCCTCACTGATCTCCTCCAGGAGCTGCAGGGCAGTGAAGGACAGCTTCCCCTTGTGCTGCAAAATAAGGTATCACGGTCAAATTCTTTTTTCTTTTTTTTTTTTTTTTTAAATGGCAAACATAATAATGGCAAACATCCTCTGGCTTTTTGTCGAACTAAACTAATGATAAATCAGTAATGTATGTGTTGTATTTGTCAGTTTGGTGTGACGTTGCTCTATCTGATTCTGAGTGAAGGAGAGAGGATGCAGAGCTCCGATCCCAACTGTCAGCTCATGGACGATAACCGCTGGTGAGCATCTGTCTGTGTATTATCTATTTCCCCTACAGGCATGCTTGGTACTCCACAAATATTCATGTGTGAAAGTGGCTAGTGTTGCAGTATTTCATCATGATTCGAAGAGCTGGGTTTTGACACAAATTTCACGATTCGATTTGATTCAATATCGATTATTTTGGATATATATATCAGGTACACATGCCAAATTTTCTCAAGGGAAAAATTCTCTGAACTAATGCTGTAAAATACATGAGTCAGTTGGTACTACATTACTATCATATTGAAGGTTAAAACTGACAGATTTTTTTAGGCTATAAAACTGCTTAAATTACACTTAAGTTTTTATAATAAAAGTTACAATTACATAATAATATTTCTACTTCAATTCGTTTTTTAAAATATAAACATTTAAAGTCGGCATGAAACGGAAGTAGCGATTGTCTTTTTTTCTCTACCGAGTGAAACAGCATCTGAAATGAGAGGGTGGGACTTGATTTCGTCCTTCGAGAATTGATTGGATAATTGGAAGTTGGGGCATTGCTAACAAAATGGAGGCAGATCTGAATGCCAGTTTGCAGTTAGTTGTGGGGGGATTTCTCTCAACTGGATTCACCGCCGACACCCTAGCATGAAGAAATGTTTTATTTATTGAGGATAACGAGAATGATCAATGGCACAAAACATGCCTAACAGCGTGCGCGAGAGAGAGAGAGAGAGACTGCCTGAATGACTGAGCGCGTCCTCCATCAGGTTAAGTCATATTCATAAAAATAAAAAAATAGTTTGCAATGTCCTAAGAGTAATGTTGTGGTAATATCCTTTCAATTTTAAAAGGTAGTGTACTCCCCCATGGCTCACGTCAGCACTGGTCAATGCATTTATTTCTATAAAGTGAAGCATCAGCTTCAGCTTTTCCCCCTGTCGTTTATCCCAGCGTTTACCCCTTACGTCACTAGCTCCGCCCTTAAGCCATAGCTCGTGACTGGAAGAGAAAAGATGAGTCGTTTTGAGGGGGAGGGGAGGTTAACGTTTTTGATTAAAGATTACGAGGGCACATGAATTAAAATGCAGATCTTGAGCCAAAAACTCATCACCAAACACCAATGACTTGTACATATGGGTACAGTCATTTTAGACACTCCCAAAACTGTTGCAACAGAGATGGAAATACAATTTTTAAATACATGAATTATGTTCCCATCGTTGTTGCCACAGTTTTGGAAGTGCATTTTTCTGTTCTAAAGAAGGGGGTGTCCCAATACTTTTGTCTATATAGTGTATGTACAAGTCATTGGTGTTTGGTGATGAGTTTTTGGCTCAAGGTCTGCATTTACAGTCACACCAGAGGTGTTAAACTGGGATTAGGACTTGGTTTTATGCAGACCAGTCAAGTTCTTCCACACTGACTGAATCAATCATTTTCTTCTTGAACCTTGCCTTATACACAGAGGCATTGTCATGTTAGAATAGAAAAGGGTCCTGTCCAAAGTAGTCAAACCTGTTCATTAGAAGGGGGCGACCCAATACGTTTGGCAATATAGTGTTACATGGCAAGCTAAGAGGAACTGTTAGTTAGACATATTTACATTTCTCTTTCTGAGTCTACATGTTCTTCAGGTTCCAACTGATAAGTATGAGCGTAATCATCATAAGTATGAGTAATGAATTTATGGTCACGAATGTTTTTTCTGAGGTAAATGTGACGTTACGTGACATTGTTTACAAGCCGTTATATTGACGTCTTTGCACGGCTGAAACACTGATTGAGCGATTACATGAGACAGGATACGGATTGTAAAGTTGTACTCTCTTTAACTTGCCTTCGGATGTTTAGTCATGTTTCAGCACAAAATAAACTGGTATTAAATTGGAGGAGATGATCAGTTCAAGTCTGTTGAACTGAGGCGCTACAGCGATCTGTCACTCCAGATTAAACGGCACCAAAACGGCATTTATTGTTTGAATACTGAAATACAATGGACAGAATTTGAAATCTGAGACTTAATTTCATATTTAAAGTACCAAAGCACAATGCTTATTGCGATTTATTGGATGGAAGGTGCCCTTCAGTGTTCCGTCCATTAACTGAAAACAGGCTAGGCTAATCCATTCTTGGGATTTAAGAATCGATTTCGTTCCGTAAAAATGAGAATCAATTAAAATCGAGATATCAATATTTTTTTATCCAGCTCTAATGATTCGATTTGTACTGTTCTTCATACCATTTTTTTTCATTCTGTTTCCAGGACTGAGTTGGTGTTCTCTGTGACGCGGGAGCTTTTGAAGGTCCCGTCCTCTGCGCTTTCATCACCGCTGTTTACTCCTCCAAACCTAGTGTCACTGTTCTCTCGATATGTGGACCGGCAGAGACTCGAGCTCTTGCAGGAGAAGCTACAGTGAGTTTGTCCTCTAAAACTCAAGATTTAAAATGGATAGAAGACAATAGAACTGATCCATATTTATAAACTATTCAATATTTGAGATATACAGTAGTCAACATTTGAAGTGGATCAAAACTTTATATATATAAGTACAAAAAAGCTGCATTTTTATGTATGATATTATAATTTTTACTTTTTTTCTTTACTTAGTATTTTACATATACATACAAAATGTCATAACATTTATACATATGCAAAAATTGCACTTCTATTTTAGAGCAAGTAACATTTATGTGCATATTTATGTGCATTTTAAATGTTTATTTATTTATTTATATATTTAATATATGCATGCATGCTTGATTAAAGTAAGCATTTTTGCAAATATATAATCACAAATATATCATGAGTATTCAATATCGACCAGTCCTGGAATGTTTAGACATAATGTTTGGTTTTTGTGTTTAGTGTAAAATAGATGTGATCAAATAAAGAAGAAAAAAAGGAGGAGATCAGGTTATTTAGGCCTTTTATTGAGATTGACTTGTCTTAATTTTCTTTTCAGGATCACAGCCCTGTCCAGGTAGAAATGACTTCAAATGTGGCAGTTGAGAGACTGACGGTTAATGTATTTGTGAATGAGCAGTTTTATGTATGATGTGTATTGGAGGGTGAGGCCAGGTCACTTTTCCTTTCTCGTTATAAGAGTCACAATAGATAAGAATAATGTTTAAATGGTAATAAACTGTTGTCCATAGGTTTGTCAATAAAGGCGATCAGGTATATGTATTTTAGCATCCATTAGGGTCAGCTCTGAGCAGAAGAGCCAGGAAAGGGACCGCAGCGTGTGGCGAGGTTTCCCTGTGAAATGGCTTGATCATGACAACATCCGACCTTATTTATAGACACATAGATTTGAGGAGAATTTTGCTGTACATTAATATCTTAATTTTCTTATACACTGCAGCTTGTTGTATGTTTGCAAAGAGTGACTGTGCAAGTGTGTCTGTGAGTTTAAACAAAGGTATTCTTCATTTTTAAATATCTTGACACGATGCCTGTGATACACATGAAATTAAAACTTTCTATTATACAAAGATTGGTGTATTAGTGTTTTGATCTTAGCGGGGTTTCTTGCACACCTGGAAAACCTTATAAGTGAACTTCCTCCCAAATTCTCATTACTATATTGCATCATATGTATTTTACATACTAATTTTCCTTAATTAACATTGTTCTCAAAATATTTTTTTTAAACCCCTATACAACAAATTTTTCCATGATGTGTAAGGGTGGCAACACTCTAGAAAACTTATCCTCATCTAACTTTATCTCCAAGAAGTGACAAATATTAAAAATTTACACCACAATCATAAACAAAAATCGCAATCTTAATATCTAGTTTTCCCTTATAGTGATGCTTTCTTTGTACTTACTTTAAATTTTTTGGCCTGGAGGTCTTAATTTCTTTGTGCAGAGCAGACTTTGTAACTGTTTGAGAGAACAACTGTATCATCTCCTACACCCTGATAAGCAGCTGATTCCCTTCAAGGTCTTAACTGTTGTCAACAGGAAATTTCTGTCCCTTTTGCTAAGACCTTGAAAGTGTTTCTGTACAGACACTGTCAGAGCTTTGATAAAGACACAACTATATAATTCAATATCGCTGCTCATTTCTTATCATCTCTGTCTCCTCTTGCTCTTGACAACTTTATCTGCTTGGTTGGAAGAAACAGTTTGGCTTATCACAATAAATAGGCTATAAGATATACTACACATCTAAAGGTAATATTGTGGGGAAAAAAAGCCATTTACCTTTTCTCTTCATAGTGTGCTGAAGCAAACTGATTTGTAAAGAGAGCTCATGAGGATCCTTCCAGACGTCTTATCAGCTGACCTTCCTGATACACACATTTTTATAGAGCATTCACATGCACTGTAAGTGCGTTTTTTAACCCAAATGTTACTTTTCAATATTTGAAGTTATTTCTAATGTGAATTTATTTTTAATTATTTTTGTGATCAACAATATGTCACAAATACTGTCGAATGAACTCTGAATATAAATTTTAAATCATAATGGCTTATTGAGGCTTTTCACACTATTTAGGTAACCCTGGGTCATTCTAAAACCCAGCTAAACAAAATCAGACATTTGTAAATTGAATCCGGTGTCATTCACTTCCAGCAATTTTTTACAAAACTGCTTGTTTTACATCCATTTTATAACTGTCTTTCTAACTAAAATTAATTCCGGTTCTTTATTGGTAATGCCTATCTGGTTTGCCACAATTTATTACTAGCCCACCTGGTCCATTTTTTTAATGGTGGAATTTGGCCAAATCAGCCATTTTTTAAAAAAACTTTATTCCGCTGCCTCCTATTGGTTGGCGGTGGTCACATGAGACATTCATCAAACTTGTTTACATGTACCGGTCATATTCTGGAAATCACCCAAAATTCATAGGGTTATTTAAGTTCACTGGTACAATCCAATGGAAACCATCAGTAGGCTACTGCCCAGTGGATAACAACTTATACAAGTAAATTGCCAGAACGAATTTACCGGTATTTTTGAAAAGGTCCTGTTCACACATGATCTCTTAATAGTAATTTACCAGTAAATACTGTATGTGTGAAAGGGTTTTATGAGGCACACGATTGGCTGTCGGTTGCTAAGTGTCTAGCAATAAATGCTGTGTTAGTGGTGCAAAAGCAGTGGTCCTGCTCCGGAACGGGGTTTCATAACCCGCTTCTAAATTAATAGTGTGAATATTACCCGGTGTGAAAAGCCCTGCTTGCTGAGATTTTACCCAATCTGCCCAACTAACATAAGGTCTCTATAGCAGAGTGATTGAATAAACATATATAGTGCTGCTCTTTTACAGCAAACACCCAGACAAGACCGGTTTTCTCTTTTGCCTGCATTTATTCACAGCTGAAAGTAACAGTGACTCAACGACCAAAAATCACATGCATGTTTAAGTCAAAAGAAAGCACAAAAATACTAAGGTTACATGTTTACTTCATGACAAGTTCAGTCTGTAGATGAGCACATCTTTCTGTTACTAAGCATATAAATGTTCTAGTTCCTCTAATCCAGCTGGTACTTGTTTCAGACCTTGCACATATATATCTCAGAGACTTTCCCTGCAACTTTTCCTCTCAAATAATTTCAGAGTATGGTACAGCTACAGACACAGTTTCGAGATGGTGTATCAGTATCTGCGGAAACATCATAAGTTGCTTCCTTATCATTATGATACGCTGCTAGTTTTGTATTACTAATTCTCAACATAGCCATCTGGAAAACTGGCTCCTGATACCCAACGGTCTGCAGAAAGTCTTCTAGATTCTGGAATGATCTGATGTTCTTCAGGAGGCTCCTGGAGATATGAAATGTGGCGTATGGATCAAAACTTGACTGATCTTTGTGCGTGGTGACGTAAATTTCCCCAAACCTCCACTCTCCGTGAGCGGTGACAATGATGCGGTCCGCGTTGCTGTCGTCTTGCTGGTAGGTGTTGTGTCCCTTGATGTAGTTCGGCAGCATATCAGCTCCTGGTGAATTCAGATTGCCCAGCAAGTAGTAGGGAAACTCCACATCTGGAAGAAGTTTCTCTTTACGTTTAGTGTATCTGTTCTCAAAGAGGTGAAAGCCGAAGACTTCCTTCTCTGGGTCACATGCCAGGAACATGTCGTCGTCGTCGTCGTCATTAATCCAAATACAGTCTTTAGCAAACCAGTACAAGAGCTTGAGTCCATGTCTGGGCCAAGGCTGACCGAATCCACACTCTTCTAGCTGGGATATAGTTGTGAGTTTTTGCAGCATGGGCTTCATCTGATGGGAAGATGAAAAATAAACAAATGTTAATTATTTAATAATAATGCATTCATTACTTAAAGGGTTTCGAAGCAGGTGTTTGATAAAACATTGCTTTACTTTCTGCATACTACATATTTTTCTACTTTGAGCAAAAGCAGTGATATGTAGAAAAGTCTCATCCTTATGTCTTTGACCTCAAATTCAGCTCTACACAGCCGCCTCTATACACACATAAAACTCTGCAATGCCTTAGAAATTTGTGCACATCAAATATGATACAGTAAGCTTTAAAGGGTTAACCAGAGTCAAAATCTTATTTAATTTTTGACAAATTCCCTTTATAACAACCAGTGTTGGGCTAGTTACTCAAATAATGTAATATATTACTCATTACTATTTACTCATTTCAAAAGTAAAATTGTTAATTTACTTATTACTTTCTGGCAACAGTAATAGCTACTAATAGTTACATTACGTTTTCTTCACGCCCCACAGAAGTTGAAACTGTGTATCTTCCACATAGAAGATTCCATTCTAGAATGCTACTAATAACATATTTCTGCCTCATCATTTGACCAAAATCCTCATTGGATCGCAGTCAGAAATTATTACAAACTCTCAATAGTGATTGATAGTGACATTGAAGAAGTGTTGTATTAATCTCATTAATTGCATGTGTAGCTTGAAGCTAATTGTAATTTCTCTGTTACCCATATACTCATTTTGTATATTTCATTATGTATTTTATCAAATCACATAAGTTTGTAAGAAACTGTTTAATTTTCCAAAAATATTTTTATGTATAGTAATATAATGTAGCACATGCTGATCAGAGGGATTTAATGCCAGAGTAAAGTAAAGCCACAACTTACACAACAGTGTTCAGATCATCTTTTTTCCTGACAAAATCAATATAATGCAATATTTCTATCTGCTGAATGTAAGCTTTTCCATATGCCAAGCTTGCCTGCAGCACTGGGGACATCACATGCATGTGTGAATCGTCAAAAGTATGAAAATAAATCTAGAAATTATTTGATTGTTGGATTATAAATCAGCGGGGGTGAGGCATCAAAAGTAACTAAGCTGTTTTATGGATGGTAACTGTAATATTATTACTGAAATCTTATTAGTAATTAGTTACACTACTAGTTACTGCAAAAAGTAATATTATTACAGTAACTAAGTTACTAGGAACTAGTTACTGCCCAACATCGATAACAACTATCACATCAAATTTCGGAGCTTTATTAACGGAGAGCTTACTAATGTTAGTATGTAGCGTGCTTAAACTTCATCACACATGACTGATCTCACAAGAGTCAAAGAGCAGAAAGTTACAGCCGAAATAACTTTTTGAGTGCAAACAGAAAAAAATAAAACCCAAAGGCTACCGTACCTCTTTGTTATCAAATATAGCTGTAGTTGCAGAAATCTCTTCTGTGCTGTTGTTTAGCTCGCCGCAGCAGGAGTGAAGTAGAGGAAGAAGAGAAGCTCGTTTGGGGGGAAATGAAAGCGAATGAAAGAGACTGGTTTTTGGGGGTTTTTTTACATTCTGGTTTCCTCGAACAGTAACAAATACGATCCAAGTTCAACTGCATGCTTTATTTCTGTGGCTGTATATATTTAATCAAAAGTACAGTGAAAAAAACAATAATACCATGCAATATTATTGCAATTTAATAAATCATTTATTACTGTGATCAAAGCTGTATTTTCAGCATCATTACTCCAGTCTTCAGTGTCACATGATCCTTCAGAAATCATTCTAATATGCTGATTTGATGCTCAAGAAACATTTCTGGTTACTGTTTAAAACTGTTTTTGCTGCTTTTTGCGGAAACTGTGATACTTTTTTTATTCACAGGAGTGACTGATGATTACAAAGTTCAAAAGAACAACATTAAAAAATCAATCAATTTGTTAAAAGTCCATGATGAAGGCATGAGGCACTGAACTTATTTGTGATCCTGGACCACAAAACCAGTCATAAGGGTCCATTTTTCAAAGATTGAGATTTATACATCATATGAACAAGCTTTCCATTGATGCATGGTTTGTTAGGATAGGACAATATTTGGCCGAGATACAACTATTTGAAAATCTGGAATATGAGGGTGTAAAAACATCAAAATATTGAGAAAATCGCTTTTAACGTTGTCCAAATGAAGTTCTTAGCAATGCATATTACTAATCAAAAATTAAGTTTTGATATATTCACAGTAGGAAATTTACAAAATATCTTCATGGAACATGATCTTTACTTAATGTCCTAATGATTTTTGGCATAAAATAAAAATCGATAATTTTGACCCATACAATGTATTTTTGGCTATTGCTACCCCAGCGACTTAAGACTGGGTCCAGGGTCACATTTTGGATAAACAGGAATGTTTTGTTTTAACTACGAGTGACTTTAGATCCAGACTGCAATGCATGGATAACGCGAAACACACAGAAACACACAGAAACACACACACACACACCACACACACACACACACACACTCACACACACACACACACACACACACACACACACACACACACACACACACACACACACCACACACACACACACACACACACACACACACACACACACACACACACACATAGCACAATGTCAATAACGAAAGTGTAGATTACGGCGCTGCTTGATCTTAACTTGTCCTCCTATGAAATCTGACCGCGGTCAAGCCAGCCGCGATTGAAACCTTAGTGCGCGCGTATTACTATGATTACGGTAATTGAAGGACCAACACAGAGGGAACGCGCATTCAGAGCGCTTTTCATTCTAGACGCCCAGAATTGAGATATAATTACATTTTTCGTTATTTTTTTGTTTGTTCTTTTGTACATCTGCTTTAATATTCGTGTTATTTATTGGTGTCTGACGTGTTTGTATTACGCCTACTATATTCTTCTACATCCATTTCATTGCAAGATTCGTAGAAAAGGAGATATGGGACATTAATCGATTTAGAGGTGTATTAAGACCCCGTTTCTAATAAGTACAGTAAATGAACGGTCAGTTCTTATAGAAGACATCCCATACTATATGCACACCTCATATAAAACCATTTTACTGCAGCTTTTTTTGAGATATGGCACATTAATACACTTTAGAGGGCTATAAAAACCCCATTTCTAATAAGTAGAAGAAATGAATGGTCAGTTCTTATATGGGACGTCCCGTACTATATGCACACCTCATATGAAACCATTTTACTGCAGCATTTTCAAGAAATGGGACATTATTACATTTTGAGGACTATAAAGACCCCATTTTTAATAAGTACAAGAAATGAATGGTCAGTTCTTATATGGGACGTCCCATACTAAATGCACACATCATATGAAACTATTTTACTGCAGCATTTTCAAGAAATGGGACATTATTACATTTTGAGGACTATAAAGACCCCATTTTAATAAGTACAAGAAATGAATGGTCAGTTCTTATATGGGACGTCCCATACTATATGCACACCTCAAATGAAACCATTTTACTGCAGCGTTTTCAAGAAATGGGACACTATTCGATTTAGAGGGGTATAAAGACCCCATTTCTAATAAGTACAAGAAATGAATGGTCAGTTCTTATATGGGACGTCCCATACTATATGCACACCTCATATGAAACCATTTTACTGCAGCGTTTTCAAGAAATGGGACACTATTCGATTTAGAGGGGTATAAAGACCCCATTTCTAATAAGTACAAGAAATGAATGGTCAGTTCTTATATGGGACGTCCCATACTATATGCACACCTCAAATGAAACCATTTTACTGCAGCGTTTTCAAGATATGGGACACTATTCGATTTAGAGGGGTATAAAGACCCCATTTCTAATAAGTACAAGAAATTAATGGTCAGTTCTTATATGGGACATCCCATACTATATGCACACCTCATATGAAACCATTTTACTGCTGCATTTTTGAGATATGAGACATTAATAAACTTTAGAGGGCTATAAAGACCTCATTTCTAATAAGTACAATAAATGAATGGTCAATTCTTATATGGGACGTCCCATACTATATGCACACCTCATATGAAACTATTTTACTGCAGCATTTTCAAGAAATGGGACATTATTACATTTTGTGGACTATAAAGACCCCATTTTTAATAAGTACAAGAAATGAATGGTCAGTTCTTATATGGGACGTCCCATACTATATGCCCACCTCAAATGAAACCATTTTACTGCAGCGTTTTCAAGATATGGGACACTATTCGATTTAGAGGGGTATAAAGACCCCATTTCTAATAAGTACAAGAAATGAATGGTCAGTTCTTATATGGGACGTCCCATACTATATGCACACCTCATATGAAACCATTTTACTGCAGCATTTTCAAGAAATGGCACATTATTACATTTTGAGGACTATAAAGACCCCATTTTTAATAAGTACAAGAAATGAATGGTCAGTTCTTATATGGGACGTCCCATACTATATGCACACCTCATATGAAACCATTTTACTGCATCATTTTCAAGAAATGGGACATTATTACATTTTGAGGACTATAAAGACCCCATTTTTAATAAGTACAAGAAATGAATGGTCAGTTCTTATATGGGACGTCCCATACAATATGCACACCTCATATGAAACCATTTTACTGCATCATTTTCAAGAAATGGCACATTATTACATTTTGAGGACTATAAAGACCCCATTTTTAATAAGTAGAAGAAATGAATGGTCAGTTCTTATATGGGACGTCCCATACAATATGCACACCTCATATGAAACCATTTTACTGCAGCGTTTTTGAGATATGGGACATTATTCGATTTAGATGGGTATAAAGACACCATTTCTAATAAGTACAAGAAATTAATGGTCAGTTCTTATATAGGACGTCCCATACTATATGCACACCTCTTATGAAACCATTTTACTGCGGAATTTTTGAGATATGGGACATTAATACATTTTAGAGAGCTATAAATACCTCATTTCTAATAAGTACAAGAAATGAATGGTCAGTTCTTATACAGGACATCCCATACTATATGCACACCTCATATGAAACAATTTAACTGCAGCGTTTTCGAGATATGGCACATCATTCGATTTAGAGGGGTATGTTTACTGGACATAGCATGCATCTGAATACAACAAATACAACAAAATGCTATTTAACCAAAGAAGAAGAACCACTGACTATTTTTTAAAAGGCACATAATACATGAGGGGTACCCAATCCTGTTTCAGGAGATCTACCTTCCTGCAGAGTTCAGTGTCAGTCCTGCTCCAACAAACCTGCCTGTAACTATCTATTGTTCCTGACTCATAATTAGATTAGGTTTGGAGCTGAACTTTTAGTGAGATCTCCAGAAGCAAGACTGGGCATACGCTATGACCCATCCATGTTCCAAACTGCTACAGAGCAAAGACTCCATATTAAGTGTTCTGAAAGTGTGTGAGGTATAGTGTGACAGTTCTGACAGTGTGTGACTTCATTTTAGCTGTGCTGATAGAGTAGGAGGTACCTTGCACGCAAAGGTCATTATTTTTATCTACATATTATATTGATGTTTCTCTAAGCCTCAAAATTGGAGAAATAATGTACTGTCTTTAAGAAATTTAAAAATTGTGCAATGTCTGAGAATTTTCTTGACTTTGAACTCCAAATTGCTACAGTAAAATGTTTTTTAATATAAATGATGCAGATAGTATTGGAGGTCCATTATAAGAATTGGTTGTTGATTTTTTTGTACTTATTAGAAAGCATAAATGTACAATTTATAATGCCCTCACATCAACAGTCATGAAGGTTTTTGAGAGACTTTTAAAGAAACACATATGCTCCTCCATCCCTGCTACTTTGGACCCTCTTCAGTTTGCCTATCGCCCAAATAGGTCTACTGATGATGCCATCTCTCAGGTACTGCACTCTTCCCTCACACATATTGACAGCAAAAATGGCAACTATGTCAGACTGCTATTCACTGACTATAGCTCAGCTTTCAACACTATAGTCCCCACCAAGCTAGCTGTCAAACTCTTAGACCTCGGCCTAAACACTTCACTCTGTGACTGGATTCAAGACTTCCTCACCGGCAGACCACAAGTGGTGAAAATGGGCCAGTTCACCTCCAACTCCATCACCCTGAACGTAGGAGCCCCGCAGGGCTTTGTCCTGAGTCCCCTGCTCTACTCTCTCTACACACACAACTGTGTGTCCTCTCACAGCTCCACTTCTATTGTTAAATTTGCTGATGATACTGTGGTTCTGGGCCTCATTTCCAACAATGATGAGACCGCATACTTGGGTGAGGTAGAGAGACTTACATCATGGTGCCAGGACAACTGTCTCTCTCTGAACGTGAGCAAAACTAAAGAGCTGATTGTAGACTTCAGGAAGAGACAGCAGCGGCCCTACACTCCTCTTATGATCAGCGGGACCCCTGTGGAGAGGGTGAGCAGCTTCAAGTACCTCGGTGTAAACATCTCCGAGGACCTGACTTGGACTGCACACATTCAAACACAAGTCAAGAAAGCCAGGCAAAGACTGTACCATCTGCGACAGCTGAGGAAATTCAGGGTCTCACCAGCAATCAGTGTGGTATAGTAATATTCATAGGGTTATTTAAGTTCACTGGCACAATCCAATGGAAACCATCAGTAGGCTACTGCCCAGTGGATAACAACTTATACAAGTAAATTGCCAGAACGAATTTACCGGTATTTTTGAAAAGGTCCTGTTCACACATGATCTCTTAATAGTAATTTACCAGTAAGTACTGTATGTGTGAAAGGGTTTTATGAGGCACACGATTGGCTGTCGGTTGCTAAGTGTCTAGCAATAAATGCTGTGTTAGTGGTGCAAAAGCAGTGGTCCTGCTCCGGAACGGGGTTTCATAACCCGCTTCTAAATTAATAGTGTGAATATTACCCGGTGTGAAAAGCCCTGCTTGCTGAGATTTTACCCAATCTGCCCAACTAACATAAGGTCTCTATAGCAGAGTGATTGAATAAACATATATAGTGCTGCTCTTTTACAGCAAACACCCAGACAAGACCGGTTTTCTCTTTTGCCTGCATTTATTCACAGCTGAAAGTAACATAGTGACTCAACGACCAAAAATCACATGCATGTTTAAGTCAAAAGAAAGCACAAAAATACTAAGGTTACATGTTTACTTCATGACAAGTTCAGTCTGTAGATGAGCACATCTTTCTGTTACTAAGCATATAAATGTTCTAGTTCCTCTAATCCAGCTGGTACTTGTTTCAGACCTTGCACATATATATCTCAGAGACTTTCCCTGCAACTTTTCCTCTCAAATAATTTCAGAGTATGGTACAGCTACAGACACAGTTTCGAGATGGTGTATCAGTATCTGCGGAAACATCATAAGTTGCTTCCTTATCATTATGATACGCTGCTAGTTTTTTATTACTAATTCTCAACAGAACCATCTGGAAAACTGGCTCCTGATACCCAACGGTCTGCAGAAAGTCTTCTAGATTCTGGAATGATCTGATGTTCTTCAGGAGGCTCCTGGAGATATGAAATGTGGCGTATGGATCAAAACTTGACTGATCTTTGTGCGTGGTGACGTAAATTTCCCCAAACCTCCACTCTCCGTGAGCGGTGACAATGATGCGGTCCGCGTTGCTGTCGTCTTGCTGGTAGGTGTTGTGTCCCTTGATGTAGTTCGGCAGCATATCAGCTCCTGGTGAATTCAGATTGCCCAGCAAGTAGTAGGGAAACTCCACATCTGGAAGAAGTTTCTCTTTACGTTTAGTGTATCTGTTCTCAAAGAGGTGAAAGCCGAAGACTTCCTTCTCTGGGTCACATGCCAGGAACATGTCGTCGTCGTCGTCGTCATTAATCCAAATACAGTCTTTAGCAAACCAGTACAAGAGCTTGAGTCCATGTCTGGGCCAAGGCTGACCGAATCCACACTCTTCTAGCTGGGATATAGTTGTGAGTTTTTGCAGCATGGGCTTCATCTGATGGGAAGATGAAAAATAAACAAATGTTAATTATTTAATAATAATGCATTCATTACTTAAAGGGTTTCGAAGCAGGTGTTTGATAAAACATTGCTTTACTTTCTGCATACTACATATTTTTCTACTTTGAGCAAAAGCAGTGATATGTAGAAAAGTCTCATCCTTATGTCTTTGACCTCAAATTCAGCTCTACACAGCCGCCTCTATACACACATAAAACTCTGCAATGCCTTAGAAATTTGTGCACATCAAATATGATACAGTAAGCTTTAAAGGGTTAACCAGAGTCAAAATCTTATTTAATTTTTGACAAATTCCCTTTATAACAACCAGTGTTGGGCTAGTTACTCAAATAATGTAATATATTACTCATTACTATTTACTCATTTCAAAAGTAAAATTGTAAATTTACTTATTACTTTCTGGCAACAGTAATAGCTACTAATAGTTACATTACGTTTTCTTCACGCCCCACAGAAGTTGTAACTGTGTTTCTTCCATATAGAAGATTCCATTCTAGAATGTTACTAATAACATATTTCTGCCTCATCATTTGACCAAAATCCTCATTGGATCGCAGTCAGAAGTTATTACAAACTCTCAATAGTGATTGATAGTGACATTGAAGAAGTGTTGTATTAATCTCATTAATTGCATGTGTAGCTTGAAGCTAATTGTAATTTCTCTGTTACCCATATACTCATTTTGTATATTTCATTATGTATTTTATCAAATCACATAAGTTTGTAAGAAACTGTTTAATTTTCCAAAAATATTTTTATGTAGCCTATAGTAATATAATGTAGCACATGCTGATCAGAGGGATTTAATGCCAGAGTAAAGTAAAGCCACAACTTACACAACAGTGTTCAGATCATCTTTTTTCCTGACAAAATCAATATAATGCAATATTTCTATCTGCTGAATGTAAGCTTTTCCATATGCCAAGCTTGCCTGCAGCACTGGGGACATCACATGCATGTGTGAATCGTCAAAAGTATGAAAATAAATCTAGAAATTATTTGATTGTTGGATTATAAATCAGCGGGGGTGAGGCATCAAAAGTAACTAAGCTGTTTTATGGATGGTAACTGTAATATTATTACTGAAATCTTATTAGTAATTAGTTACACTACTAGTTACTGCAAAAAGTAATATTATTACAGTAACTAAGTTACTAGGAACTAGTTACTGCCCAACATCGATAACAACTATCACATCAAATTTCGGAGCTTTATTAACGGAGAGCTTACTAATGTTAGTATGTAGCGTGCTTAAACTTCATCACACATGACTGATCTCACAAGAGTCAAAGAGCAGAAAGTTACAGCCGAAATAACTTTTTGAGTGCAAACAGAAAAAAATAAAACCCAAAGGCTACCGTACCTCTTTGTTATCAAATATAGCTGTAGTTGCAGAAATCTCTTCTGTGCTGTTGTTTAGCTCGCCGCAGCAGGAGTGAAGTAGAGGAAGAAGAGAAGCTCGTTTGGGGGGAAATGAAAGCGAATGAAAGAGACTGGTTTTTGGGGGTTTTTTTTACATTCTGGTTTCCTCGAACAGTAACAAATACGATCCAAGTTCAACTGCATGCTTTATTTCTGTGGCTGTATATATTTAATCAAAAGTACAGTGAAAAAAAACAATAATACCATGCAATATTATTGCAATTTAATAAATCATTTATTACTGTGATCAAAGCTGTATTTTCAGCATCATTACTCCAGTCTTCAGTGTCACATGATCCTTCAGAAATCATTCTAATATGCTGATTTGATGCTCAAGAAACATTTCTGGTTACTGTTTAAAACTGTTTTTGCTGCTTTTTGCGGAAACTGTGATACTTTTTTTATTCACAGGAGTGACTGATGATTACAAAGTTCAAAAGAACAACATTAAAAAATCAATCAATTTGTTAAAAGTCCATGATGAAGGCATGAGGCACTGAACTTATTTGTGACCCTGGACCACAAAACCAGTCATAAGGGTCCATTTTTCAAAGATTGAGATTTATACATCATATGAACAAGCTTTCCATTGATGCATGGTTTGTTAGGATAGGACAATATTTGGCCGAGATACAACTATTTGAAAATCTGGAATATGAGGGTGTAAAAACATCAAAATATTGAGAAAATCGCTTTTAACGTTGTCCAAATGAAGTTCTTAGCAATGCATATTACTAATCAAAAATTAAGTTTTGATATATTCACAGTAGGAAATTTACAAAATATCTTCATGGAACATGATCTTTACTTAATGTCCTAATGATTTTTGGCATAAAATAAAAATCGATAATTTTGACCCATACAATGTATTTTTGGCTATTGCTACCCCAGCGACTTAAGACTGGGTCCAGGGTCACATTTTGGATAAACAGGAATGTTTTGTTTTAACTACGAGTGACTTTAGATCCAGACTGCAATGCATGGATAACGCGAAACACACAGAAACACACAGAAACACACACACACACACACACACACACACACACACACACACACACACACACACACACACACACACACACACACACACACACACACACACACACACACACACACACACACACACACACACACACACACACACACACACACACACACACACACACATAGCACAATGTCAATAACGAAAGTGTAGATTACGGCGCTGCTTGATCTTAACTTGTCCTCCTATGAAATCTGACCGCGGTCAAGCCAGCCGCGATTGAAACCTTAGTGCGCGCGTATTACTATGATTACGGTAATTGAAGGACCAACACAGAGGGAACGCGCATTCAGAGCGCTTTTCATTCTAGACGCCCAGAATTGAGATATAATTACATTTTTCGTTATTTTTTTGTTTGTTCTTTTGTACATCTGCTTTAATATTCGTGTTATTTATTGGTGTCTGACGTGTTTGTATTACGCCTACTATATTCTTCTACATCCATTTCATTGCAAGATTCGTAGAAAAGGAGATATGGGACATTAATCGATTTAGAGGTGTATTAAGACCCCGTTTCTAATAAGTACAATAAATGAACGGTCAGTTCTTATAGAAGACATCCCATACTATATGCACACCTCATATAAAACCATTTTACTGCAGCTTTTTTTGAGATATGGCACATTAATACACTTTAGAGGGCTATAAAAACCCCATTTCTAATAAGTAGAAGAAATGAATGGTCAGTTCTTATATGGGACGTCCCATACTATATGCACACCTCATATGAAACCATTTTACTGCAGCATTTTCAAGAAATGGGACATTATTACATTTTGAGGACTATAAAGACCCCATTTTTAATAAGTACAAGAAATGAATGGTCAGTTCTTATATGGGACGTCCCATACTAAATGCACACCTCATATGAAACTATTTTACTGCAGCATTTTCAAGAAATGGGACATTATTACATTTTGAGGACTATAAAGACCCCATTTTAATAAGTACAAGAAATGAATGGTCAGTTCTTATATGGGACGTCCCATACTATATGCACACCTCAAATGAAACCATTTTACTGCAGCGTTTTCAAGATATGGGACACTATTCGATTTAGAGGGGTATAAAGACCCCATTTCTAATAAGTACAAGAAATGAATGGTCAGTTCTTATATGGGACGTCCCATACTATATGCACACCTCATATGAAACTATTTTACTGCAGCATTTTCAAGAAATGGGACATTATTAAATTTTGAGGACTATAAAGACCCCATTTTTAATAAGTACAAGAAATGAATGGTCAGTTCTTATATGGGACGTCCCATACTATATGCACACCTCAAATGAAACCATTTTACTGCAGCGTTTTCAAGATATGGGACACTATTCGATTTAGAGGGGTATAAAGACCCCATTTCTAATAAGTACAAGAAATTAATGGTCAGTTCTTATATGGGACATCCCATACTATATGCACACCTCATATGAAACCATTTTACTGCTGCATTTTTGAGATATGAGACATTAATAAACTTTAGAGGGCTATAAAGACCTCATTTCTAATAAGTACAATAAATGAATGGTCAATTCTTATATGGGACGTCCCATACTATATGCACACCTCATATGAAACTATTTTACTGCAGCATTTTCAAGAAATGGGACATTATTACATTTTGAGTACTATAAAGACCCCATTTTTAATAAGTACAAGAAATGAATGGTCAGTTCTTATATGGGACGTCCCATACTATATGCACACCTCATATGAAACCATTTTACTGCAGAGTTTTTGAGATATGGGACATTATTCGATTTAGATGGGTATAAAGACACCATTTCTAATAAGTACAATAAATGAATGGTCAATTCTTATATGGGACGTCCCATACTATATGCACACCTCATATGAAACTATTTTACTGCAGCATTTTCAAGAAATGGGACATTATTACATTTTGTGGACTATAAAGACCCCATTTTTAATAAGTACAAGAAATGAATGGTCAGTTCTTATATGGGACTTCCCATACTATATGCCCACCTCAAATGAAACCATTTTACTGCAGCGTTTTCAAGATATGGGACACTATTCGATTTAGAGGGGTATAAAGACCCCATTTCTAATAAGTACAAGAAATGAATGGTCAGTTCTTATATGGGACGTCCCATACTATATGCACACCTCATATGAAACCATTTTACTGCAGCATTTTCAAGAAATGGCACATTATTACATTTTGAGGACTATAAAGACCCCATTTTTAATAAGTACAAGAAATGAATGGTCAGTTCTTATATGGGACGTCCCATACTATATGCACACCTCATATGAAACCATTTTACTGCATCATTTTCAAGAAATGGGACATTATTACATTTTGAGGACTATAAAGACCCCATTTTTAATAAGTACAAGAAATGAATGGTCAGTTCTTATATGGGACGTCCCATACAATATGCACACCTCATATGAAACCATTTTACTGCATCATTTTCAAGAAATGGCACATTATTACATTTTGAGGACTATAAAGACCCCATTTTTAATAAGTAGAAGAAATGAATGGTCAGTTCTTATATGGGACGTCCCATACAATATGCACACCTCATATGAAACCATTTTACTGCAGCGTTTTTGAGATATGGGACATTATTCGATTTAGATGGGTATAAAGACACCATTTCTAATAAGTACAAGAAATTAATGGTCAGTTCTTATATAGGACGTCCCATACTATATGCACACCTCTTATGAAACCATTTTACTGCGGAATTTTTGAGATATGGGACATTAATACATTTTAGAGAGCTATAAATACCTCATTTCTAATAAGTACAAGAAATGAATGGTCAGTTCTTATACAGGACATCCCATACTATATGCACACCTCATATGAAACAATTTAACTGCAGCGTTTTCGAGGTATGGCACATCATTCGATTTAGAGGGGTATGTTTACTGGACATAGCATGCATCTGAATACAACAAATACAACAAAATGCTATTTAACCAAAGAAGAAGAACCACTGACTATTTTTTAAAAGGCACATAATACATGAGGGGTACCCAATCCTGTTTCAGGAGATCTACCTTCCTGCAGAGTTCAGTGTCAGTCCTGCTCCAACAAACCTGCCTGTAACTATCTATTGTTCCTGACTCATAATTAGATTAGGTTTGGAGCTGAACTTTTAGTGAGATCTCCAGAAGCAAGACTGGGCATACGCTATGACCCATCCATGTTCCAAACTGCTACAGAGCAAAGACTCCATATTAAGTGTTCTGAAAGTGTGTGAGGTATAGTGTGACAGTTCTGACAGTGTGTGACTTCATTTTAGCTGTGCTGATAGAGTAGGAGGTACCTTGCATGCAAAGGTCATTATTTTTATCTACATATTATATTGATGTTTCTCTAAGCCTCAAAATTGGAGAAATAATGTACTG
This sequence comes from Schizothorax lantsangensis, assembly GCA_027422415.1. Taxonomy (NCBI): domain Eukaryota; kingdom Metazoa; phylum Chordata; class Actinopteri; order Cypriniformes; family Cyprinidae; genus Schizothorax; species Schizothorax lantsangensis. The sequence continues at coordinate 38,120,817 of CM049841.1, read as the reverse complement.
TCTTTAAGAACTTTGTTGAATTTGGATGTATGCAACTTCAAACTGCCATACTTCTCATTAGCTGTGCTGAAAAAGTAGGAGGTACTTTGGAAGAAATAGCCTTTTTTTACTTATTTGAAATAATATTTCTAGTTTTCAATACTGGAAAAATTGTGCAATGTCTGAGAATTTTCTTGACTTTGAACTCCAAATTGCTACAGTAAAATGTTTTTTAATATAAATGATGCAGATAGTATTGGAGGTCCATTATAAGAATTGGTTGTTGATTTTTTTGTACTTATTAGAAAGCATAAATGTACAATTTATAATGCCCTCACATCAACAGTCATGAAGGTTTTTGAGAGACTTTTAAAGAAACACATATGCTCCTCCATCCCTGCTACTTTGGACCCTCTTCAGTTTGCCTATCGCCCAAATAGGTCTACTGATGATGCCATCTCTCAGGTACTGCACTCTTCCCTCACACATATTGACAGCAAAAATGGCAACTATGTCAGACTGCTATTCACTGACTATAGCTCAGCTTTCAACACTATAGTCCCCACCAAGCTAGCTGTCAAACTCTCAGACCTCGGCCTAAACACTTCACTCTGTGACTGGATTCAAGACTTCCTCACCGGCAGACCACAAGTGGTGAAAATGGGCCAGTTCACCTCCAACTCCATCACCCTGAACGTAGGAGCCCCGCAGGGCTTTGTCCTGAGTCCCCTGCTCTACTCTCTCTACACACACAACTGTGTGTCCTCTCACAGCTCCACTTCTATTGTTAAATTTGCTGATGATACTGTGGTTCTGGGCCTCATTTCCAACAATGATGAGACCGCATACTTGGGTGAGGTAGAGAGACTTACATCATGGTGCCAGGACAACTGTCTCTCTCTGAACGTGAGCAAAACTAAAGAGCTGATTGTAGACTTCAGGAAGAGACAGCAGCGGCCCTACACTCCTCTTATGATCAGCGGGACCCCTGTGGAGAGGGTGAGCAGCTTCAAGTACCTCGGTGTAAACATCTCCGAGGACCTGACTTGGACTGCACACATTCAAACACAAGTCAAGAAAGCCAGGCAAAGACTGTACCATCTGCGACAGCTGAGGAAATTCAGGGTCTCACCAGCAATCAGTGTGGTATAGTAACGCCACAAATCAGGACTGCAAAGCTCTGCAGAGAGTCGTGCGCTTAGCTGAGCGCATCTCAGGGTCTGCCCTCCCCTCTCTGCAGGACATCTACTTCAAACGCTGCAAAAGCAGAGCTGCAAAAATAATCAAGGACTCAAATCACCCCGGTAACCATCTTTTCATCTCACTGCCATCTGGCAAGCGCTTCAGGAGCATGATGGCAAAAACTGAGAGACTGAGGAGGAGCTTCTTCCCTCAGGCCATCAGGCTCCTAAACTCAGTCTCATAAACATCTACAGGACTCAGTTTAATAAACTGTAAAAAAACACCCATCATTCTCCATCATCCGCATTGCTGCTATGTGTACATACCCGGTACAACCTGTTTGCACATTCCTCTTGCACATCCCTGTTTATATTAATATTTATTAAATCCACAGTAGACTGTATTGCACATTTTATTTCATTGCACATTTTACTCCTTATTTTATTTTTTTCTTATTTTTTTATCTTATTCTTACCTATATTTATATATATTCTCTTGTGTTATGTTTCATTTTTTATTTTTATTTTTTGCACTGTCCATTGAGCGGACCTGTCCTGACCTACATTTCACTACTGATTATACCCTGTATGATTGTGTATGTGATGAATAATAAAGAACCTTGAACCTTGAACCTTCTATAATTGAAATAATAGCATGCACTTTAAAAAGGATACAGTAAAATGTTTTCCTCTGATGTATGTATAGAAGATGGGAAATTACTTATGAGAATCAACTGTTTTTGTACTTAGATTACACGTACATTACACCTCTCTATAAGCCTTTGAAGTAAAATATAATGGTACATTTCTCTAGAATGTCTCAGCAAAATAGCTTCATATAAGAACTGACCACTCATGACTTCTTCTTAGCCAAAAATTAGATCTTTGTAGCCCTCTAAAGTGTAATAATATTACATATCTCTAAAATTCTGCAGCAAGCTGTTTTCATATGAGGTGTGCATAAAATATGGGATGTCCCATATAAGAACTGATCGTCCATTTCTTCTTATTAGAAATGGGGTGTTTTCGGGACTCTGAAATGAATGGCACAATAGCACATTACTCTGCAGTAAAACGCTGCAGTAAAAAGGTTTCATATGAGGTATGTAGATAGCAAGAGACGTCTTATATATGAACTGATAATTTTTTTCTTCAACTTATTAGAAGCCCTCTGAAGTAGAATAATGCAACATTTCTACGGTGTAGTAAAAATTATTAATATGAGGTGTGCATATAGTATGGGACGTCTCGTAAAAGACTTTACTGTTTTTTTCTACTTAAAAGAAATGGTGTCTGTATACCCCTCTAAATCGAATAATGTCCCATATCTTGAAAAGGCTGCAGTAAAATGGTTTAATATGAGGTGTGCATATAGTATGGGACGTCCTGTATAAGAACTGAACATTCATTTCTTGTACTTATTAGAAATGAGGTCTTTATAGCTCTCTAAAGTGTATTAATGTCTCATATCTCGAAAACACTGCAGTAAAATTGTTTCATATGAGGTGTGGATATAGTATGGGACGTCCTATATGAATGAATGAAGCATTTATATAGCACTTTATTGTGTATTGATATACACCCAAAGCGCTTTACAATCATATAGGGGGTCTCTCCTCAACCACCACCAGTGTGCAGCATCCACTTGGATGATGCGACGGCAGCCACAGGACAACGGCGCCAGTGCGCTCACCACACACCAGCTACAGGTGGAGAGGAGAGAGAGATAGAGCCAATCAAGTGGATGGGGATTATTGGGAGGCCATGATTGACAAAGGCCAGTGGAGGGAATTTGGCCAGGACACCGGGGTTACACCCCTACTCTTTACGATGAGCGTCATGGGATTTTTAATGACCACAGACAGTCAAGACCTCGGTTTAACGTCTCATCCGAAAGACGGTGCTCTTTTGACAGTATAGTGTCCCCGTCACTATACTGGGGCGTTAGGACCCACACAGACCACAGGGTGAGCACCCCCTGCTGGCCTCACTAACACCTCCACCAGCAGCAACCTAGTTTTCCCAGGAGGTCTCCCATCCAGGTACTGACCAGGCTCAACCCTGCTTAGCTTCTGTGGGCAACCGGTCTTGGGCTGCAGGGTGATATGGCTGTGGATATAAGAACTGACCATTAATTTCTTGTACTTATTAGAAATGGTGTCTGTATACCCCTCTAAATCGAATAATGTCCCATATCTTGAAAACGCTGCAGTAAAATGGTTTCATATCAGGTGTGCATATAGTATGGGACATCCCATATAAGACTGACCATTCATTTCTTGTACTTATTAGAAATGGGGTCTTTATACCCCTCTAAATTGAATAATGTCCCATATCTTGAAAACGCTGCAGTAAAATGGTTTCATTTGAGGTGTGCATATAGTATGGGACGTCCCATATAAGAACTGACCATTCATTTCTTGTACTTATTAGAAATGGTGTCATTATACCCCTCTAATTCGAATAATGTCCCATATCTTGAAAACGCTGCAGTCTTGAGGTGTGCATATAGTATGGGACGTCCTCTAGGAAGTGTCATTATACCCCTCTAATTCGAATAATGTCCCATATCTTGAAAACGCTGCAGTAAAATAGTTTCATATGAGGTGTGCATATAGTATGGGACGTCCTCTATAAGAAGTGACCATTCATTTCTTGTACTTATTAGAAATGGGGTCTTTATACCCCTCTAAATCGAATAATGTCCCATATCTTGAAAACGCTGTAGTAAAATGGTTTCATATGAGGTGTGCATGTAGTATGGGACGTCCCATATAAGAACTGACCATTCATTTCTTCTACTTATTAGAAATGGGGTCTTAATACCCCTCTAAACTGATTAATGTCCCATATCTCTTTTTCTATGAATCTTGCAATGATTTGAAAGGTAGAAAAATATAGTAATACAGAACCCTCAAAGACACCAATAAATAACACGAATATTAAAGCAGATGTACAAAAAAACAAATCACGAAAAATGTCATTATATCTCAGTTCTGGGCGTCTAGAAGAAAAGCGCAATGATTACTGTAATTACCGTAATCATTGTAATGCACGCGCACTTTCAATCGCGGCTGGCTTGACCGTGTTTTTCTGAACCGCGGCTGGCTTGACCGCGGTCATAAAGAGGCAGTGCGCCCGGATGGTGCAGGTTGCCCACGTCATAGTACGGTAAGCTTGTATCAGGAAGAAGTCCATCTAAGTTATGGAACTGGTGGAAGCCAAAGTATTTATTTTTTGGGTCGCAGCGTGCAATCATCCTGCCGTCGCCACCTATGTAAACGCATTCATCAGCAAACCACCACAGCAGACTGAGACCGTGTCTGGGATAGTCTATTAGATGAGCCAGTTCATTCAGCGTTCTCAGCCGCATTCTATGTCTAGAACACCTTAAGAAAATGAAAATAAATAAATGTAAAATTGTGAAATGTTACAACAATTTTAAAGACTACAATGTAATTTATTTCTGTGATCGCAGCTGAATTTTCAGCATCATTACTCCAGTCTTCAGAGTCACATGATCCTTCAGAAATCATACTAAAATACTGATTTGCTGCTCAAGAAACATTTCTGATTCTCAATGTTGAAAAGAGTTGTGCTGGTTTATATTTCTGTGGAAACCATGATACGTTTTCCCCAGGATTTTTAAATAAATAGAAAGTTTAAAAGAACAGCATTTATTTGAAATGGAAATATTTTGTAACATTATACATCTCTATGTCTGGTGTAGTTCAACAACAACAATATCCAGTGTGAAGTGTAAATAGATCATATAATGACAGTAAAGTCTTGTTACCCAAAAAGCAATAGGATTTAGACAAATATAACAAAGGATACTGCACCTGTAGTTCATCTTTGACAGCTCTCATGCTCTTATTCTTCATGGTCAGAAAACAAGTCAAACCTCCTTCTGTGTATGGAAACTGAAACTGGATTTTTATGTATTGTTCTCAAGGAAGAATCAGTGAAATGTTTCTGTGCAACTAAACTACACAAGACTCATGAATGTCAACCTAAAGTTGAGTAAGAAATAACAGGCCATTGTTTTAATAGGATACATTACCTGCAAAATGTGGAAATTCATTGTAAGTGTGTCTAGTGAAAAAAAGTAAAATAAATTAATAAACAAACCATTATTAGAGTATTTATAAGTGCTATGCAAACCAACTGTTAAACTGACATCTGTATATGTCACACTTTATATTTCTGTGAATATTTAATAAATAAAGCTAATTTCGTACACATCATACACTAAACATTTTGTGTAGCCAACAAAAGCTGAGCATTTCCACTGCTATTGTTTAGGGGGGAAAAGATAGAGTTCATTTAACACACATTAATGCTTTGTGACAACATGCAGGAGCAAAGAGCCTTTATCATGTTCACAGTGAGCAGAGGTTAAACAGTAATAGAATGTATGTTTCAACATAATTCAAAGTTCAAAATATGAATCAGAAGTGAGTATATAAGTTCATCCAAAGTTTAACTGGTAGTGAGAGAGCAGCTGACTATGAAACAGAAAGTGAGGCATTCAACATAATATGAGCAAACACACTCTTCACCAGCTACACAAAGTGAACAAAGGGACTAATTTGAATCGTGTTTGATTTCATTAATCTTTACCAGTACACTGTAAATTACTGTAATACCAGTAAACTGATATTCTTCTATGCTTATAAAAATTCTGTAAATTTTATCAATAATTTAAGCGTAACATTTATACACCATTGTCTTTAGAAATGCATACAAATAGGAACATTGCCCTATTTTTGTTGCGTTACCTATTAAATATGTTTAACTCAAGATTCAAGATTTTATTTGTCATTTAACAAATACACATAACATACTCAATTATACAGAGTATAACCAGCAGTGAAATGTTAGTAAACTACTATTAAGAATTTAACCTAGCATGAAAAGTATGGTTTTAAAAACATCAAATGTCTTTATACCTCTTAATGTGTTGATTTTGGCCCGTCCCACATCAGAGATATTGATTTTCACCACTATCACTTATCTTATTACTGTCTAACAATTAAAAAAAATAAACAGTTTCTTAAAACATTATCTATATTTGTACTCCATTTTATTTGGGCTCCAATTTCTCTACAGCAGACTTCTTTTCTTTACACATTTTTACAGAACCATAATATTTAATATGTGTGTGTGTGTGTGTGTGTGTGTGTGTGTGTGTGTGTGTGTGTGTGTGTGTGTGTGTGTGTGTGTGTGTGTGTGTGTGTGTGTGTGTGTGTGTGTGTGTGTGTGTGTGTGTGTGTGTGTGTGTGTCTGTCTGTTTCTGCTTTGATGAACAGAAACTCAGTGTGGAAAGAGAGACTTATGCAGAAACATTATAGCAGGCAGGACAGATAATGAGCTTTAGATTAAAGCTGCTTTATACTGTATAATGGGCCTGTATTACATTCTCACTCATATTCAGATTTCATATTATAAATTATTCATATTAAAATCTATTTTTAGCATGGAAAAAAATATATAGTTTTTATTATATTAAATATATTCTTCTTGACCGTTTACATTAAGTCGATTGGTGTGAGGCTGTGACGTGAATGTGTTTCCCCAATATTCAGAATAATGCTTGATCTATATGTTTTTTAAAAGATAGATTCTTGTTTCCCTTGACTTGAAATATATATAAATAAATATCATTGTAATAAATCTTTTTTTGAATCCAGTGATAAACATGCAAAGCTCAACATCATGTCTTACATTTATATAAATATACAGTATGAGCATATACTTAGAATTATATTTAAAAATTGTAACATATTTATTATATACTTATTTATTAATGTGAAAGATACTTTTATCCAAGTAAATGATTAATTTAAAAGAGACAAGCTGCAATACACATAAATACAAGAAGAGATAAGCAAAAATGTATAAAATGCAGTTAAACAAAATTTGTATTATTAATAAAAAAATAATTCATAGTTGCTTTGCAAGTAATTTGAAAATGGTCATAATATTTTATCTGCCATGTTTCTATTTATAATGTTTACTATCATCACACTAAAAACATCCAACTTTATTTTCAATGTTTAAAATGCCAGACAATAGTAGCAATAATGATCACAATAAACAATGCACAACTCAGCATAGTGCAGCATTCTGCACAAGTGGACTGACTCTGCAATAATTGAATCTTCCCTGAATGAGGTATGTCCATGGAGAAATGTTCATTATTATAAATGGGTTCGATGAGGAAATCTTCACAGCTCAACTCTTCATTGTCTTCCAAGACACTCTGACAGGTTTTTCTCTGCACTGACTGATGTATATCTATGGATACATGTTCAGAACGATTCATAGGTTTGCTAGGGAAGTCCTCACGGTTCAACACTTTAATGTTCTTCATGAGTTCATTGCTAATACGCTGACTTTTTCTCTGTGCTGACTGATGCATGTCTATTGATACACGTTCAGAAAGATTCATGGATTCTCTGAGGACGTCTTCACAGCTCAATGCTTTAATGTCCTTCATGAGATTAGTGCTCATGCAGTAGGTGCGATTCTGATCAAAGTGCACCTGATCTGAGTGCTGTGTCACATAAATCTTCTCAAATCTTCTCCGCATTGAGTCAAAGGAAACAATGATGCGATCTTTGTTGCTTTTGTCTGAATGTCCAGTGTAATTCTCAGTGACATAATAAGGCAGTGAACCAGTGCTGCTCAGGTTGCCCACCTCATAGTATGGTAGATTAATTTTAGGAAGAAGATCATCCCTATTATAGAACCGATGAAAGCCAAATGATCCATTTTCAGGGTTGCACCGTGCAGTCATACGACCGTTAGAGTCAATCTGAACACAATCATGAGCAAACCACCACAACAAGTTCAGACCGTGTCTGGGAGGCGGCTGACCAAACCTGGTCTCTTTCAGATCAGACAAATCATTCAGGGTTCTCACCATGATCCTGATAATTCCGTTGGGAAAAAACACATCTGGTTTACTCAAACAAATTTGCAAGTAATGCAAAGAATGGTATATATATTTTAATATAAAATATACAGTTGCAGAAAAACTGAAAAAATGCAAAACTAAGAAGGAACAAAACATTGAACACATTGGAACTCGGCAAAATCGGAAAGCATGTTTTGCAAAAGATTTTCTTCAGATCTGCTGAATATTCATTTATTAAATATACTGTATAGGCTCATTTGATGGGGTTTTCAGCTAAAAGTGTTGTAATATCTGCTCACTTTTAACATGTTTAAATCCATTCAGACGATTTTGGGTCCTAGACTGACCATTTGCATGCACTGATCACTTACACAGAAATACAATCAGAAAGATCTCTGTAGCACTAGAAAGAATGATCCTCTAAGAATCTTTCAGTAAGATGAAGGGCTAATCTGCAGTTGGAGTACAATTTAAAGTAAAAGCAAGGAAGTCAAAATCGGCTGTCGTATTCCAGCTAATTTGATACTAATTCATGCATTATTTTTTATGACTAAATAAACAGCTGAGACAATTCAGTGCTCTTACCGTGTATCTGGTAACGAACTGTTGTGTCACACAGTTCCTGGTATGTAGCAGCTTACACAGTGTCTTGTATGTGGTCAAAAATACTGCTATATAGATGCTCCAAACCTGATCTTGTAACTAATAAAGCAATAAAAATCAGCTGTATGAACACATAAAATGAATCCATCTTATTCTGCAGAAGTGACGGAAGGGAGTGTTCACACTCTGATAATGACTTTTGTGGGTTGAGAAACGTTCTGCAAACAGAAACTGATGCTGCTTTATGCCAGATATTTATAGCAGAGAAACTGACAGACAATTGTGACTTTAGTCAAGAATCTTGTTTCTTCCCTTTTAACACTAAAATCTTGTTTCAACAGAAATACTCAATACGGAATGAAAATTGTGTGAACCATCCCCAGTCTTTCTTTCATGCCTTTTAGGCACACCTGTTTCCGAAGGGCATCTGATATAAAAAAGATTATTAAAGATGAAAGATTAAAGAGAAAATTAAAGATTTCCACACAAAAAAAAAACACTTTGAATTATGCTTTTCTAAAGTCATTTTATTTCAAACCAAGCCACAGGAACCACACATTTATTAGCAATCAAAGAAACCAGTAAATTAATAAAAATTTGTGATTATCTAACAGGAGACATAACATAAAATAACAGTTACTGGAGAAGAAATGCTTTTTGAAACTTCGATTCAATCAAACCAACTGACCCTTCATAAAGACCCGCCCCCCTTCATTACTGTTGCTATATCCGACAAGCCATGGTGCTCTCACACCACTCATCATGTTCTCACGCAGTGAAAAATACATCACAGAGCAAAGAGGAAACTGAGGAAAACTTTTTGCCTGCTTCAAGAGGAAATCACTGTAGAGCTTCAGTTCAAGCGGGATGTGAACCGATCATCTCGTCCTCTTTACTAGTTATAGCATGAAATAAACATGAATGAACATAAGAACCTATATTGTTTCAACCGTGGAAAGACGTCAATACATACCATTTTTCAAGTCCACCGATGTTAATCTGCTCTCAAGTAGTGTTGTTTTTGGTGGCCTGTTTTAATTTTAGTTTTAGTCTAGTCTTTGTGTGAAGCTGTCATTTTAGTTTTTATTAGTTTTAGTCACGTTCATACTCTTTTTAGTCTAGTCAAGTTTCAGTCAACTAAAAGTCTGAGCATTTTAGTCTTATTTTAGTCAGAATTATCCATGACTATTTTCGTCTAGTTTTAGTCGACGAAAACTGATGACATTTAGTCTAGTTTTAGTCAATGAAAATTGTATTTTAGTCTCTTTTTAGTGATGCAATTCTATTTAACCCAGTCAATATAGTATAAGTACCTAGCAGTACAGACGAAACCATAATTTTCTTTTAGCCAAACCTATTTCAAACAAGGTTATCTTATTATATTACTGTTACCTTATAGACTTAAAAATACATCCAAAGACACTCTGATTTGAATTTACAACATTTATTTTACCAACCAAACATGTTAGAAGTACACACACATAAATTTAAATAAATAAAAACAATAAATAAAATAAAATAGCATCACATGACAATGCCAGAAAAAATATATATACATTCAAGTTTAACAAAGAGAAACAAGGTGCTTGAATGCTCGAGCTACAATAACATACTAAAAAGTGCAAATAAAATGTGTGTCTGTTACTTGTATTGATTGTAAACTGAAGTCAGATGAAGCCGGCCATCGGTCCCTTTCTCTGTGTCATACTTCACTTTGTTTGTTGTGGTCTTCTAAATAATGCCTCGAGTGGGGCTTGAGGAAGTGACGTCGCCTGCGTCTGTGCAGACTGTTGCCAAGTCCGCGGTTTTCCCGCGGAATTGGGCTACTTTAACACTGTTGCCGCGGGTTGTTTTTCATGTCCGCGGGTTGAAGCGACCCCAATAACGTGATATTTAGCCCCTGGAATGCTGGAATGGAATATTTAGACCCTGGAACTTTACCGGGGAACCCCCCTCGAAATGCGATTGGGCTAGTTTTGAGTAGCAATTGGGCGGGTTTTGTTGCGAAAACCTGGCAACCCTGACAGCCCCTGAAGTAAGTCACATGAAACAGAAATACTGCAAAATAATAATAACGCGACTAAACGAGACGAAATAATGTTAAAACATTTCGTTTCGTCTCGTTTTGGTCAACGAAAATGAAGAGACATTTTAGCATAGCTTTTATTTTGTAAACCACATTTAGTCTCGTTTTTATTCGTCAACGATATTGCATTATACATTTAATTATCGTCATCGTCACATGACCAGCATTTACGTTGCGTCTCGTTTTCGTCACGTGATACAGGTTCGTTGACGACGATATTTAGTCATAATTTTCGAAAGCAACACTACTCTCAAGTCTGGTTTGTTTCTCCGACAAAAATGTAGATTCGGCGTTATGATTGTTCAGATTGCCTGTCAATCAAACTACCTGCGAAGGGTCAATTCAATGAACACACACTGGCCTTTTGTGACAGCATACCCCAAGAGTAAAGAAGAGTTTTGTGTATTAATCTACACTGAACAGAGGTTAAGTATAGCTGCATGTATTTGAGTCAGAGGTGAGTGTATAATAAACACCTTAGTTCATCCAAAGTTGAACAGGAAGAGAGAGCAGCTGATTATGAAGGAAATAGAAAGTGAAGCAGACAGACAGACTGTGTGGAAAGAGAAACACATTAGAAGGACAGTTAATGAATTGCAAAATGTCTTAATCTTATTCAAATTTCATATTAAATATATTCACATTAAAATGTATTACAATTTTCTCTTTTCTTCAGTGATTCTGTTTGTTAACAGCAGGTGTTCATCACTAATGCTCAATCAGCACTTAATTAATCACTTAATTACTTAACTGCAAGTTTTAAAACTTACATGGTTTAAGCCAAGGGGAATTTGTTTACTCAAACGGGTTGAGTTACCCTAACTTGTTGGTTTTTTCAGTGCAGCAGCATTTCTCTCTCTGACTGGTGTTTGTCTGGTTGTGTTGCACTGACTGAGGAATGTCTATGGAATGATCCGAGTGTTCTCTGAGGAATTCTTCACGGCTCAAGTCTTGAATGTCCTGTATGAGTTCATTACTAATACCCTGACAGCTGTTAGTCTGAGCTGACTGATGTATGTATGATATAAAGTTTCGTAATTAGCTAGGATAACAAACAATAGTGGATGACCATATTTTCATTGTTTAAAATACCAGACAAAAGCAGCAATAAAGATCACAGTAAACAATGCACAAGTTAGCAGAGCGCAGAATTCTTCCCTAGTGGAGTGACTGCAATGGTTGAATCTGCGCTGACTGATGTCTATGGATATATGTTCAGAACGATTTGTGCGTCCTCTGAGGAATTCTTCACGGCTCAAGTCTTGAATGTTCTTCAGAAGATCAATGCTAATGCAGTAGGTGTGATTCTGGTCAAAGTGCACCTGATCTGAGTGCTGTGTCACATAAACATTGTCAAATCTGTTCCAACCTGAGTCAAAGGAAACAATGATGTGATCTGTGTTGCTGTTGTCTGAATATCCCGTGTAACTTTTTGTCACATAATCAGGCAGTGAACCAGCAGGTTGCCCACCTCATAGTATAGTAGGTCACTGTAAGGAAGCAGATCATCCCTATTATAGAATCGATGAAAGCCAAATGCTCCATTTGTAGGGTTGCACTTTGCAATCATACGACCGTTAGAGTCAATCTGAACACAATAATGAGCAAACCACCACAAGTTCAGACCGTGTCTGGGATGCGGCATTTAATTTCTTTTTAAAAACACATCCAACACTCAACAGCCCATTACTAATTCGAGTCTGAAATTAAATAGTGAAAAACAGTTTTATATGTCAGCTATTTAGTGTAGTTAAAAAAACATTTAAAAACACATTTAAAGTTTAAAATTATCCTATATTGTCATTAAAGATGATCTTGTTAACAAAAACAAGATCAGCTGCGTCTGCAGCTGGTAGTACTATTTTGGCATCACAAGGCATGGATGTTGAGGATATGGTTATTAATTTTAATGCTTCTTGTACTGAAGTATTAAATGCAGTGGCTCCTCTCAAAGTTAAGAAAACTAAACAAAATAAGCAGCCTTGGCTAAAGGAAGACATTAGATCTTTAAGGAAAAAATGTAGAAGAGCAGAAAGAAAATGGAAACGGGACAAATTGCAAATCTCTTATCAACTTTTGCAAGCTAGTCTGTCTCAATATCAGGAAGCTGTTTCTTTATCAAGGGCTGACTATTTTTTCCAGTTTGATTGCAGAAAATTCCCATTGTCTTTGTTTTCCACTTTAAATTCTGTGTTGAATCCTCCAACTGTATCCAGTTTAGTCCCAAGTGCAGATCTGTGTGAGAAGTTTTGCAGCTTCTTCATAGACAAGATTGTTGGTATTAGGTCTCAGATTTTATTATCCTCATCTAAAAGCTGTTATAATCTACAGATTAGTTCTTCTAGTCTGTCTGTTTTTCAGACTATATCATACTCTGATTTGCTGGCTGTGATTTCTGACATGAAATTAACCACTTGTTCTCTTGATATTATTCCTGCTACCCTATTTAAGGAGGTATTGGATGTTGTTTTACCTAATGTACTATCCGTTATAAATGCCTCTCTGCAAAGCAGGACTGTTCCATCCTGTTTAAAACATGCTGTGGTTCACCCCTTGTTAAAAAAAACCAAACCTAGATTCTGCTGAATTTCACAACTACAGACCCATTTCTAAGTTGCCCTTTTTGCTGAAAGTTCTGGAAAAAGTGGTTTTAAACCAACTTACACCGTATTTAACTTCTAACAACATCTTGGATCGTTTTCAGTCTGCTTTTAAGGCTAAGCACAGTACTGAGTCTGCTCTAGTAAGAGTGACAAATGATATCTTGTTATCGGTTGACTCTGGAAACTGTGCAGTTCTTGTTTTGTTGGCTTTAAGCGCAGCCTTTGACACTGTGGACCATTGTATTCTGTTAAAAAGATTAAATCATGAGGCATGCATCTGCGATGCTGCCTTAGACTGGTTTGAGTCTTATCTTTCAAATAGGAGTATATCTGTAGAAATTGGGGAATTTTCATCATCCCCTGTGCCAATCACCTGTGGGGTGCCACAGGGTTCAATTTTGGGTCCAGTTCTATTTTCTCTTTACATGCTTCCCTTGCGCTCGATTTTTGAGCATCATAAGATCTCCTATCACATCTATGCAGATGATACCCAGCTCTATTTACCATTAGATTCTGGTAGTGATTCTGTTTCTTCTCTGCTGGCATGTCTAAATGATATTAAAGAATGGATGGATGAGAATTTTCTTCAGTTGAACGTAAATAAGACAGAGGTTATCCTGTTTGGCTCCAAACCGCAGATTGACAAATATAGTGCTTTTTTGGGACATCTTCAGTCAAACAATCACTCCTATGTTAAAAATTTGGGGGTTATCTTTGATTCCGATCTGAAGTTTGACAAACAAATAAATTCAGTGGTCAGGGTCAGCTTTTTCCAGCTAAAGTGACTTCGAAAGTTAAAGCCCCTTCTTACTTTTAAGGATTTGGAGACCATTATTCATGCTTTTATCTCCTCAAGGCTTGATTACTGTAACGCCTTGTATGCTGGAAGCAGTCAGTCATCACTCTCACGATTACAGATAGTTCAAAATGCTGCAGCTCGTTTCCTGACTGGGACAAAAAAGAGGGAACATATTTCACCTATACAGGCTTCTCTCCATTGGCTTCCTGTGAAACAACGAATTGATTTCAAGGTTCTAACTTATGTGTTTAAAGCTCTACATGGATTTGCCCCTATTTATATATCAGAACTTTTAAGTTTTTATTCTCCTCAGAGATCACTTAAATCTTCAGCCCAGCTGTTATTAAATGTAATTTTGTTTGAAAACAAAAGGCGACAGGTCTTTTTCAGTCTATGCTCCAAAACTTTGGAACACACTACCCTTAACTATTAGAGCTTCTCCTACATTAAGCCTTTTTAAAGCATCAATTAAAACCTACCTTTTTTCTCAGGCTTACTCATAACTTGGTTTTATTTTTATGAATCTCTTAAATGCCAGGGGTTGTAGTTTTTTTGGGATATAGCAGGTTAGGATTTTTTTTTTTTACTATTATACACTTTTGTTTTTATCATTCTTTAAAGTTTTCAGATTGATTACCTTTTAGTTCTGTTTTATTTGTGTGTATTTTGCTTTGCTTGTGAAGCACTTTGGTCATCATTCGTGATGTTTTAAGGTGCTATATAAATAAATTTTGACTTTGACTTTGAAAAAGCAATAAATTAGGCAAAAAAACCAACAAAAAAAAACAATAGGATACTGCACCTGTAGTTAATTCGCTGTAAGAAGGATCTGCGTCTGTGACGAGTAACATGCTATTCTTCATATCTCTGTTAGTGGGTGGTGCAATACACAAACCTGCTGTGAAACTAACATACACACACTAACTCTTCATGTTGTACTGGTATCAGAGGAGGATCAGTGAAATATTCTGTGAAACTAAACTATAGACTCGTGAATGGCAACCTACAGTTGAGAAAGAAAGAACAGGACAGTCTTTTAACAGGATAATTTGCCCATACTAAAATAAAATTGAAAAATATGCAAATGTTATAGGAATTAAAACATTTCCAATTGTTTTTGATTCAGCTTTTAGTTATTAAACAAAAACGGCTTTCTTTTCTCACATCGTTATTGTTGTTGAAGGAGTGTTTGATTTCTACAGCTGCGGAAGATCAGGAGAATAACTGGGAAAGTGAAACTAAAGCAGACTGACAATACTGTGGGTGTGTCTATTGTAAGATGAGAAAACACATGCACAATAGTACATTTATAAAGCCATTGTGTCTTGTGAATCATCTTTGTTATATTGAATGTTATAAATTGGTATTTAAAATGCATGTCTATATACAACCCCAAATCAGAAAAAGTTGGGACAGTATGGAAAACGCAAATAAAAAAAGAAAGTAGTGATTTCTAAATTTACTTTGACTTGTATTTCATTGCAGACAATATGAACACAAAATATTTCATGTTTTGTCTGGTCAACTTCATGTCATTTGTAAATATACATCCTTTCCTGTCATTCAGACCTGCAACACATTCCAAAAAAAGTTGGAACAGGAGCAATTTAGGGCTAGTAATGAGGTAAATTGGTTAAATAATGATGTGATTTGAAACAGTTGATGTCAACAGGTGATTGTAATTATGATTTGGTACAAAAGCAGCATCCAAGAAAGGTCTAGTCCTTTAGGAGCAAAGATGGGCCGAGGATCGCCAGTTTGCCAACAAATACGTGAGAAAATTATTGAAATGTTTAAAAACAATGTTCCTCAAAGAAAGATAGGAAGAGATTTGGATATTTCACCTTCAACAGTGCATAACATAATTAAAAGATTCAAGGAATCTGGAGGAATTTCAGTGCGTAAAGGACAAGGGTGCAAGCCTAAGCTGAACAACCGTGATCTCCGATCCCTCAGGCGGCACTGCATCAAGAATCGTCATTCATCTATAAGCGATATCACCACATGGGCTCAGGACTACTTTGGCAAACCTTTGTCAAGTACCACAATACGTGGTTACATCCACAAATGCCAGTTAAAACTGTACTGTGCCAAAAGGAAGCCCTATGTTAACAGTGTCTAGAAGCGCCGTCGACTTCTCTGGGCTCGGAGGCATCTGGGATGGACCATCACACAGTGGAAACGTGTACTGTGGTCAGATGAATCAGTATTTCAGGTATTTTTTGGGAGGAATGGACGCCGTGTGCTCCGGACCAAAGAAGAAAAGGATCATCCAGACTGTTACCAGCAACAAGTCCAAAAGCCAGGGTCTGTCATGGTATGGGGTTGTGTCAGTGCCCTTGGCAAAGGTAACTTGCACTTCTGTGATGGCACCATTAATGCTGAAAAGTACATAGAGATTTTGGAGCACAATATGCTGCCTTCAAGAAGACATCTTTTCCAGGGACGTCCATGCATATTTCAACAAGACAATGCAAAACCACATTCTGCACACATTACAAAGTCCTGGCTGCGGAGGAAGAGGGTACGGGTACTTGACTGGCCTGCCTGCAGTCCCGACCTGTCTCTAATAGAGAATGTGTGGCGCATTTTGAAGCGCAAAATGCGACAACGAAGACCCCGTACTGTTGCCCACCTTAAGACTTGTTTGCAGGAAGAATGGGACAAAATTACACCTGAAACACTTCATCACTTGGTGTCTTCAGTCCCTAAATGTCTTTTAAGTGTTGTGAAAAGGAATGGCAACATTACAAAGTGGTAAATGCTTTACTGTCCCAACTTTTTTTGGAATGTGTTGCAGGTCTGAATGACAGGAAAGGATGTATATTTACAAATGACATGAAGTTGACCAGACAAAACATGAAATATTTTGTGTTCATATTGTCTGCAATGAAATACAAGTCAAAGTAAATTTAGAAATCTACTTTCTTTTTTTATTCGCGTTTTCCATACTGTCCCAACTTTTTCTGATTTGGGGTTGTATGTCACTGTTATATTTCAATAAATATGTTGGTTTATTTTTAAAAGTCAGTTTCTGTATCAAACCCTTATGTTGTGACTACAAAAAGTTATTGACCATTTCCAATTGTTATTGTCCAGGAAAAAAGGTACAGTTCAATGAACACATATTGGCCTTTTGTGAGTGTGACAACATACCCCAAGGCTAGAGGGGAGTTTTGTGCACCAGTTTGTGTCAGGTTAAGTAGTAATTGCATGTATCTGTGCATGGAATGAGTAATTCCAAGTTAAAATATGAATCAAAGCTCTTAGATAAGCTCAAAGACCGCAGTTATTCCGTAGTTGAACAGGAAGAGAGAGAGCAGCTCTCTCTGTGACTATGTAGGAAACAGAAAGTTAAGCGGACATGTGTGTGCATTGTGTTTTTTGTTCAACATCAGAGGATGATCTTCAAATATGTAACTAACAATTAAAAACATACAACAATATTGTCATTTTGACACAATCTTGGACATCTTTAGTTATTAACACTTTTGAATTAGCAATAAATGTCTTCAAATAGGCCTCATTTTTGTGACACTGACAGTGCATGTTTGCTGATGTCACTGAACTCATGACAGGAACACACACTAGTTGATCTACAGTTATGTGTGTTTATTGCTGTAGTGATGAACAGAAACTCATCTGTGTGGAAAGAAAAACACATTACAGCAGAACAGCTAATGAGGAGATTTACATGAAAGCTACTTGATATTAAACTGTATAATGTCTCACTCATATTCACATTTCATAGTATTAAATATTACTCACATTAAAATGTATTATAATTTATTCAAGTTTAGAGTTTATAATATTAAATATTAAACTTATGGCAAAGTTAATAGACAAGTTTAACTAAATTAAAATCATATCAAACAAGTCAATGGTTTTTGGACTTTTATTTCAAGGTAATACAGTCTCTGTATATGTCAAACAATAAGCACAACTATTCTGAATAAAGAAACTAAATTACTATAAATCTGGGCATAACCATACTGATTGGAATGTGCCACCCAATATTCAAATTAATATTAATATTAATATTGTTTCTTATAGTTTTACTTTAAACATTAAAAAGTATTCAGTGATAAACATACAATCTTATTTCATATAATTAACATGTAAAAACATTAAATTCATTTTATTCAAATAAATAAACAGCTGACCCAAAGGAGACAAGAAGCAAATCAAAGCTTCATAATTAGCTAGAATAACAAACAACAGTGGATGAAAACTATATTTTCATTGTTTAAATAACACACAATGGCAATAAAGATCATAATTCATGAGTTCACACTTACATATAATAAATAGAATAAAGTTTATGCGTATTTGGCGTGCTGTCCGAGGGGAGGGCTCCGAGCTCGGAATGTTGGCCCAGACCCAGAGTACCCCTCTATCAGTTTAAACTGATAGAGTCTCAAGGTTTTATCTTCGGTCTCCCTCAATCAGAAATATTTATCTAAATCATTGTAATAAATCTTTAAAAGAATCCAGTGAAAAACATGCAAAGTTTAACATTATATCTTAAATTTATAGAATGATAGACATATTTATAGTTACATCTAAACATACAGATTATACAGTTATTTATTTAGCAGACCCTTTTATTCAAATAAACTATTTGTCCAAATGGAGACAAGCGTCAAAACACAGATTTAAAATAAAAAACAAACAAGTTACATAAACACATGATAAAATGAATCAAACTTACTGATGTGATGGGAGCGTTTATACCCTGACACGTCTTTGTGTGGGTCATGCAAAAACCTGCAAACAGATACTGATGTTGTTCCATATCAGTGTCAGGGGAGGAGTGACTGCATGGTGAATAGAGTGCAATCAAAGAATCAGTCATTGAGGATTCAAATATTTACTCTCACACATTCACATGTAATAAGCCACCTGTCTTTTTCAAGAGCAAGAAACATCTACAGTATATCTACAGATAAATTAATTAAAAAAACACGAGAAAGGCTTGCTTAATGGCTCAAATTAGTCATATAACAAGAATCATAAAAATAATAGTTATTAACGTTTCTGTTTGTTGCTTTCTTTAAAAACTAGACCACATGCCAAATCTACATGTGTAAGTATATTCATGTATGAACAAAATTCAGGAAAGGGTATTTTATGATGTTTAAACTTTCATTTGCACATGGTTGGGTTACAGTTTGTTCTGCTAGGGATACTTAACAAGGTATGAAAACTGTGCCAAGTCTCCCTCACATTCTTTGTATCTGTTTTCAAAGGCATCTAATACTGCATGAAAGAGAGGATTCATTTGTACAAACAATAAGAAACAATCACTCAAGTTTGAGATTCCAAAGTAATTTTATTTCAAACCAATCCAGAGAAACCATATATATATATATATATATATATATATATATATAATATACTAATATAAATAACTAAAATGTGTGATTATAATAGGAGACAGAACATGAATAATAGTGATGGGAGAAGTGAGGCTTTTTGAAACATCTGCTTCACAGAATGAAACCCCCCAGTAGCCTAGACTCGTTTGCTGAAATGACGTGAATTGGTCAGTTTGATACCAATCATAATACGTCTGCTGCGCGTTTCAAACCAAAACATTCACAAAGGTTTCGAATCTTCATGAATTTTTTTCGAACTCACCCAATAGTAACAGATACTTTAATCAGTTATAAAATAATATATAAAATACATTAGTATTATAATAATAATCATCATCATATAACAACCATGGACAGAATGAGAGAATGTTATGGTAATTTGTATTTAAAGAATGGTACACCACCAGGAATTGCCTTTAGGTTCCATCATTTCACAACTCTGCTCTGTAAACATGAAATCCTGCACTCGAGTGTTGGATGTCAGTTTGAGATACTGCTCTCGACTCATGTTCTTGATGATCTGGAGGAGGCCTTGGCTCACTCGGTAGGTTCTGCTGCTGTCGAATCGTCTCGGGTCGTTGTGTTCAGTCACATACACTCTGTTGAAGTTGCCATCGGCATCCTGACGCACAATAATGCGATCCTTGTTACTGTCAAGATTGCTGTGGCTGTAATTTGCCCTGACATAATCTGGGAGTTTGTCTGCTCCTCGAGCGTTCAGGTTGCCCACCTCATAGTACGGGAGATTCTGACTGGGCACAATGTGATCATCATCTTCAATTCTGTTATGGTACTCATGGAAGCCAAAGTCTCCTTTCTTAGGCCTGAATCTCGGGACAATATCACCATTACTAAAGCAGATATAGTCCTTAGCAAACCAATACAACAGGTTCAGACCATGTCTCGGCCACGGCTGACCGAAGCCTGATTGTTTCAGCTGGGACAGTTCATTCAGGGTGCTCACCATGATGGACAACTGTGTGGTAGACAAATAAAGAAATAGGAATGGACATAACTACATTTAAACTAATAAAACATTCAATGAGACAGTAAATGTAAATCAATGAGTGTTAAAATATGCATAGGGTCAAAATATACCTTGTATAAAGACATATAAAGCATGTGGAAGAGAAATACAGGTGTTTTGAGTGTCATGGCTGTTTAAATTGTTTTTATGTCTTAAAAACATACAAAAAATTATCCATGCTTTTGGTTGACAAAAACAAAAATTGTGTTTTCTAAAATAAAGCAACCAATTTAGTAGAGGAAGATGGACAGAAAAAAACAACAATCTAAACCATACTGTTTACTTTTTTCTTTGACAGCTGTTACACTTTTTGCAGAGATGTTGTGTCTTTTGAAGATGAGGAGAATGAAAAATTCTGGAAAACAGACTGAACCAGATTGACAGGACTGTGGGTGTGTCCTTCCAAAACAATTGTCATCCCTGCAGTAGGCAGCAAGTGTGTGTGTTCTTATTTGTATGTATAGATTAGATTACAAAACCAGTTGAAGTTCGTTACAAAACATCATCAAAAATAAATGTTAAATAAACTTAATATATTATTCAACAGTATTACAGCGATGTTCTGTAAACGAAGAATTATCTTTCATATAATGCATCATATGCATATTTGACCTTGAAAGCATCAATGCAAAGAACTATTCTATAGCAACACCCATTAATTGTACTTCTATTATGCTTGAAATAACAGCACTATTAATAGGCTGTGACGTATTTTTGTAGGCCAACCCAGAAGTTAGCAACCTTTGTTCCATCAACAAAAACCCGATAGGATTTTCAATTGGATTATTGCAGGAAATAAGCTCTTATTCAGTGATCAACAAAAGTTTGTTTGCAACACATTTTGTTCATGATAATCTTCGTAAATGAACACAACTTTTGAGTTAGAAT
Source organism: Schizothorax lantsangensis (assembly GCA_027422415.1). Taxonomy (NCBI): domain Eukaryota; kingdom Metazoa; phylum Chordata; class Actinopteri; order Cypriniformes; family Cyprinidae; genus Schizothorax; species Schizothorax lantsangensis. The sequence continues at coordinate 38,099,351 of CM049841.1, read as the reverse complement.
AGCTTGAAAGAGTGCAATTATAAACACAATGAGGCTGTGAAAGCGACTAGTGAGTAGATTAGTTTATCCATTCTATGTGACCCTATTAATATCTGTAGTCCTATTTTAGCCACTTGCTAGCAACCATCTTTTTCAAGACAAGTAAAAGCTTTCAAAAATTCCCAAGGGGGTATTACTGATGTATTTTATGTTGTAGATTAAAGATGAAAATTAAGATAAAAATATCTTGAGTTTGTGTTCACCACAGACCTTACTGGTTTCTGGGATTTGGCCTACAAATACATCATCCTGCTGCACTTAATAAGCATGAAATGATCGACATGAACATGTGCATGTGACCCAACTGAAATTTATAAACCCACAAGCCAGTGTCAGAAGACTGAAATTATAATATTTCTTATATGTTTGCCTTCAGCTTGGCGCATATTTAAAATGTGTTATATATTTTCTTTTTTCTTTTTTTTTATATCTTCAGATATTGATTGCATAAACAAGTGTGCAGGGTACAGATGAAAATGTAAAACAAAAATGTAAAAAACTCCACGAGTGTTTTTTTTTTAAAGTTATTTATTTATTAATTCATTCATTCAGTCTGAGTTGGTTTACATAAACCGATTTAATCATGCAAAATGTCTGGTTTTACTGGTTTTCGTTTTTTTTTGTTTTTTTTTTTACTTGACAAAGTTTACCCTCCCAAGATCACTTATTATTTATTTAGTCAGTCAGTTAGTTAGTTTTACAGCCATGTTCATCTAGTCTTAATCCAATCTAGTTGTATTTGACCCACAAGTGGACATGTAGGTTTCGTTTCTCTCTAAACGCACAGTACAGTACAGCCAGGGGCGCGGGAAGGTGTTTTATGTAGGGGGTGCTGTGGGGGGGGGGGGGGGGGGGGGGGGGGGTTGTAGTCAATTTCTGCGTATAAATATTACGCCAAATAGAAACAGAAAATCGTGCTATAGCCTGCACACTTTCATGAGATCGTGTTAGACAACAATTAGCTATTTTACAAATGGGAATGGGCTACAATGAATTCATAACAATGTTTTACATTCAAGCTACATTCAAGCTTAAAAACCCTACAAATGTATAGTGAAAAGTTATTTAAAAGCATCTGGAATGCAATAAAGTAATTTTAAAGCTGTTTTTATAGCATTTGCTGCATGGATTAAAAAGATAGGCCAATAAATAATTCACATAGGCCTATCAGTCAGACAAAATTGCGTCGCAGCAAATCCTTTAAATTTCAGGGACAACGATTTACATACTTTTTTATTATTGAGTACAATTATAAAATAAAACGCAAATTATAATCGGGCCTGTTTTAGGCTCTCCCTTATTTTTATATTTTAGACGGTGACGGGGAAAAAAATGACTCTCCATCTCTTCATTGGACGCGCAGAGAGAAATATATGCATCTTAACGGATTACATAGGCTAATGAAGAGTTTTTGCTTTGCATTGAATTATTTCGTTTTAAAGTAGTAATTTAAAGCTTTCTATAGATATATTATCATATCTGTGAGCCAGTTTCCAGTTGCCGAGTGTCGGTTCATCATTGAAGCACTCTTGTTCAAGACCGTGATTTGGCAGGATGTGCGCAACGCACTCATCAAGTAGCCCTGCATCAGTTTAATAACTTTGATAACTTTAATTCTTACAACTGTTAAATTAATGGGCAAACTCAAAACTCAAACATAATCAAATCTCTTTTCATAGTCAAATCCCAAATATTCAGTAAATATATAGTATATAATATATATATATATATATATATATATATATATATATATATATATATATATATATATATATATATATTTATTATTTATTTATTTTTTTTTTTTTTATTTTTTTTTCACAGCAGTTTACAGTTGCCCACAGAAAAAAGCAGGGGGTGCTGCAGCACCCTCAGCACCCGCTGTTCCCACGCCCCTACAGCCCATCTGCTACAGACTGCAGACAGAGAATATCAACGCAAAACTTTTACTGAACAGCGGTTTGTCTTTGTTTAATAAAGCATATTTAAATAGCAATATCCCGAGAAAAAGTTTAAAACGATCTTATAATGTAATTAAAGTTGGTCTTAGTAACAAAAAGCAATTCAAATCAGACAAATAGATATAGAATACTGTACCTTATTCATGCGTTTGAAGGCTCTGCGTCTGTGCACCGCACGCGCTCCTATTAATTATTCATATCTCTGTCAGTGGGCGGTGACAAACAAAAACTTGGACCTACACCAGGCTAATGAAGTACAACCTAAATGTAAAAAGTCCAGTCTTTTAAATGACCTACTAAAATAAAATGAACAACAACAACAATAATAATTTTTTTTTTTTTTTTTTTAAATTACTTGTTACAGAAATTAAAACCGTTCCCATTGTTTTTGTTTCGACTTTTAGTACATAAATAATTGCTTTTTTTAATGTCTTTTCTTTTCTCAAAGTGTTAAAATAAAATAAAAATAGCCTACTGAAGGAGTGTTTGCTTTCCACAGCTGCGGAAAAGGTGAATAACCAGGAAAGTGAAAGTAAAGCAGACGAGGAAAACAGACACACAAAAAACCCCCACAGTATATTTATATACATCTATTTTATTTTTTTTATTTTTTTTGCACTGACCGCCACATTTTTGTGACATTGATAATGCATATTTGCTGATGTCACCGAACTCATGACAGGAACTACCCTAGTAACACACACTTTGTACTACAGGTTATAAGTGTGTGTGTGTGAGTGTGTTGTTGTAGTGATGAACAGACACTCATCAGTGTTGAAAGAAAAACACATTAGCCTTATTGAAATATATTATAGTTTATTAAGATTCATAGTTAATGACATTAAATATATTGTTGACACTTATGGCAAAGTTAATAATAGACAAGTTTACATTGTTAAAAAAAATCACAGAAACACAAGTCAGTGGTTTTTGGATTTTTAGTTCTATACAAGGTAATACAAAGGATATATTTCAAAGAATAAGCACAAAAAGTGCAGAAATTACTATAAATAAAGACAGTGAGTAGGATATGATGTGTCACCCAAAATCTTAAAATGTATTTACATAATTGCAATGAACCATTAAAAAGAATGCTGTGATAAACATGCAACCCTCAACATCACACTACATAATAATAAAGATGTGTTAATAAATGTGTTAAAGTTCATTTAAATAAGCAACTGACTCAAAGGAAACAAACTGCAATTTTCAAAATTAGCTAGAACAACAGATTAAAACTATTTTGTTTTCAACCAAAAATAGAGAGTAACACCAGCAATGAGCAGTAACAGCAGACCACAGCCAATCAGCGCACAGCGGCATTTCCAACTCTGACAGGTGTTTGTCTGGCTGTGCTGCACTGACTGAGGTATGCTTATGGATAACTGTTCAGAACGATTTGTGCGTCCTCTGAAGAATTCTTCACGGCTCAAGTCTTGAATGTTCTTCAGAAGATCAACACTAATGCAGTAGGTGTGATTCTGATCAAAGTGCACCTGATCTGAGTGCTGTGTCACATAAATGTTCTCAAATCTTTTTCTCCCCGAGTCAAAGGAAACAATGATGCGATCCGTGTTGCTGTTGTCTGAATATCCAGTGTAATTCTCTGTGACATAATAAGGCAGTGAGCCAGCATTGTGCAGGTTGCCCACCTCATAGTACATTAGATTAATTTTTGGAAGAAGATCATCTTTATTATAGAATCTATGAAAGCCAAACTCTCCATTTGTAGGGTTGCACTTTGCAGTCATACGACCATTAGAGTCAATCTGAACACAATCATGAGCAAACCACCACAACAAGTTCAGACCGTGTCTGGGAGGCGGCTGACCAAACCCGGTCTGTCTCAGATCAGACAGTTTATTCAGGGCTCTCACCATGTTCCTGACAATCCTGTTGAAAAAAGTGCACTTTTAATGCAAGAAATTTTATAATATAATACTGTGTTTTTTTATATATAAAATGTACAATTCAAAAAACTGCAAAATGTAAAACCAAGAAGGAACATGAATCAGTTCTTCATCAGGACTTAATTTAAATCAGTTAATTTCTTCATTAGTTAAATCTGCAGAAATGGAACACCTGTTATTCATGAATTTCTGTCAATCCCCTGCTGTTAACATGCTCATTTATTAAATATTTGAGCTAATTTGATGGTGTTTTCAGCTACCAATAAGAGTACAGAACTCTCAGCTCCGTTTTTGAATCTATTAATTTGAAATTTGAATCTATTCAGCAGATTTTTTCTGTCTCAAAAACAGCACATTAAAGTCTGTTTTGTCCTAGAGTGACCAAAACCAAACAGCAGGCTCAAAAGGAACTATTTGAAATACATTTACTGATCACTTCCATAAAACTGAGAAAAACTGACCTTTCAGTATTACTGCAGTGAGATGAAGGGTTAATCTGTAATTATAAGTATAAAGTATAAACATGGCAATAAAAAAGTATATATACAGTATATATATATATATATATATATATATATATATATATATATATATATATATATATATATATACAGTATATGTGTGTGTGTATATGTGTATGGAAGCATTAAAAATGATACATCTTACCTTGTAGAAGCCAAACTAGATCTTTGGCACCGACTGCTTCATTTACATGACAGCTTTGCATGTTTGCTGATGTCACTGAACACATGACTTGAACTACGCTGTAGTAACACACACTAGTTGTCCTACAGGTTGTACGTGTGTGTGTGTTCCTGTTTTGATGAATAGAAACTCGTACTACGTAAAGCGAAACTTGCAGAAACACATTAGAGCAGATGGGACAGATAATGAAGACATTTACATTAAAGCTACTTCATATTAAACTATAATGTCTCACTCATATTTAGGTTTCATATGAAGTATTTATTTTATTATACAGCATTCATAACTGTTATCAACGACATGGGATGCAATTTATAGTTTATGATCTATTGAACATCTTATCTGTTTTTTAAACGATGGAGTCTCAAAGTTTTATCTTTTGTCTCCCTCGATCTGGAATATTTATATAGGCTACATCATTGTAATAACTTATTAAAAGAATCCAGTGATAAATAGACATTTATATCTCACATTTATAGAATGATGAACATCTATTTATAATTACATTTACATACATCAGATTATACAGTTATTAATTTAGCAGACCCTTTCATTCAAATAAGTCAATTGTACAAATGGAGCTTCAATACACAGCTTCAAAATTAAAAACAAACAGCATGAAAACTATATTTTTATTATTAAAAGCAAGAAGAAAACAATGAAAATGAACAAAAAACCCCAAAACAGCATTTTGCAGCATTTTGCACAGACATCCTTGATAGATTTAGACTCTTGACTCTGGTAGGGTTCACTCTTTACAGACTGAGCTGGAGATGGAAACGGTGTGTGTCTGCAATGCCTTTGGTAAAAAATCTGATAAGAATCATTCATAGTTTCTCTGAGGAAGTCTTCACGGCTCAACTCTTTAATGTTCTTTATGAGACCAGTACTAATACAGTAGGTGCGATTCTGGTCAAAGTTCACCTCATCAGAGTGCTGTGTCACATAAATGATGTTGAATCGTGGAGAGGACCAGCTTGATTTAAATGACACGATGCGATCTGTGTTGCTGTATATCCTGTGCAATGCTCAGTGACATAATCAGGCAGTGAATCAGTGAAGTTCAGGTTGCCCACCTCATAGTATGGTAGATTAATTTTAGGAAGAAGTTCACCACCATTATGGAATCGATGGAAACCAAAAGCTCCATTTGCAGGGTCACACCGTGCAATCAAAAGACCATTGTCAATCTCAACACATTTATGAACAAACCACCACAACAAGTTCAGACCGTGTCTGGGAGGCGGCTGACCAAACCTGGTCTCTCTCAGATCAGACAAATTATCCAGGGTTCTCAACATTATCCTAAAAATTCTGTCAGGAAAAAAAAAAAGAGAGTAAAGAACATGTCTGGTTTTACTCAATCAAAAGTGAATATGTAATGCAAATAATGATTTTTACATATATAAAATGTACATTTTATATTGCATGCATTGATCACTTATACACAAATATGATCAGAAAGATCTCTAGCAGTATAAAAGACCGATCCTCTAAGAATCTTTTAGTACAACGTAGAGTTAATCTGTGAGTTGCAGTAAAATTTTAAGTAAAACAAGGAAGTCAGGTTTGGCTGTCGAATTCTAGCTTATTTGATTCTAATCAAAATATTATTTATTTATTATAAATAAATAAACAAATAAACAGCTGCAGTAAAAAAACAATTTTACAGCATACAAGAGTTTGCAGTGTACAGTGAGCAGAGGTTAAGTATAGCTGCATGTATATGAGTCAGAGGTGAGTGCATAATAAGCACCTTAGTTCATCCAAAATTGAACCGGAAGAGAGAGAGCAGTTGACTATGTAGGAAACCGAAAGTGAAGCAGACAGTGTGGAAAAAGAAACACATTAGAGGGACAGTTAATGAATTGCAAATGAGTTAATTTTAAAGCACAGCCACCACAAAATCAGACTTTACCACCTCTTCTTACTTTGAGAGCTGAGGTTAAATACAGATTTAAAATCATAACAAGATATAGTTTAATAGCTATGATACTGTTTTTGAAATCAAATCTTTGCATAGTTATGACAGGAAACAGTGGCATTAACAATGCCTTAGATAAAACAGTTAATTAAAAAAATAAAGCATATACACAAATCCAAATTAGGAAATAAAACCGTTATCAAATAAATGTGTCCTATTCTGTGTCGTAAACTCCTGAAACATTTGTGTCTCGTATTTTAAAGCAGTCAGTGCTATTTGGGAAAGAAATAAATCAAATCTGTATGTGTGGAAAATATTCAGTTGTAATTGTTAACATTTTCATAAGTAACTGTAATTTAATTACACTTTTTTTCTCAGTAACAGATTACAGTTAAATTTATTTTGTAATTAAATTACGTAATTCCGTTACATGTAACTAGTTACTCTCCCCAACATGTTAAACCCGTGAAAAAGCTGCGGTTTTGAAAATACCCGTGTTCGCAGGGCCTCAATAAGAAATGAATTGTGTGAACCATTCCCAGTCTCCCTCACATTCTTTGTTCTCGAAGGGCATCTGATATTAGGCTACTAAAAGAGATTAATTTGCACAAACAAAAAAGAACAGTTCGAATTATGAGTTCCCAAAGTCATTTTATTTCAAACCAAGCCAGAGAAACCACATATTTAATAGAAATCAAAGGAAATTAATCGAGATTAGTGATTATAACAGGAGACGTAATATTTATAACAGTGATGGGAGAAGCGATGCTTTTTGAAACTTCGATTCAAAATTAATCGAAGTGCTGGAATCTCCGCACGCTGGTCACATCTGCTGGTTAAAGACGTGTAAATGCATTCTAATCCACTTTTATTAATTTAGATTATAAAAATGACTGGAGATCATTTACAACCACATGTTCAATGCATTTAACACAACACTATCCTCAAACCACAGACGTTTCGAAACAGTAGGATGTATGTGGCGAAGCGACTCAGGTTCACGCGACTCAAGTTCACGCTCCGATTCACTCCGAAACGCGATTCATAAATGTCTCGAAGCTTCGTGAAGCAGTTATTCGAACTCGTCCATCACTAATAGATGCTTTAATCAATTCACCATTACATAATAAAATGTATATAATAATCGTGGATATAATGAAAGCAGGTTAATGTCAGCAGCTCAAAGAATGGTACACCAGGAGTTGTTGTCAGGCGGCGTCTGAATAACGTTACGACTCTGTAGTGTGAATCTGACATGATCTTCTTGAGTGTTGGATGTCAGTTTGATATACTGCTCTCGACTCATGTTCTTGATGATCTGGAGGAGGCCTTGGCTCACTCGGTAGGTTCTGCTGCTGTCGAATCGTCTCGGGTCGTTGTGTTCAGTCACATACACTCTGTTAAAGTAGCCATTGGTGTCCTGACGCACAATAATGCGATCCTTGTTACTGTTAAGATTGTTCTGCCTGTAATTTGCCCTGACATAATCTGGGAGTTTGTCTGCTCCTGGAGAGTTCAGGTTGCCCACCTCATAGTACGGGAGATTCTGAAGGGGCACAATGTGATCATCATCATCTTCAATTCTGTTATGGTACTCATGGAAGCCAAAGTCTCTGTTCTTAGGCCTGAATCTCGGGACAATATCACCATTACTAAAGCAGATATAGTCCTGAGCAAACCAATACAACAGGTTCAGGCCATGTCTCGGCCACGGCTGACCGAAGCCTGATTGTTTCAGCTGGGACAGTTCATTCAGGGTGCTCACCATGATGGACAGCTATGTAAGAGAAAGAGACAATTTAGAACTATTTAGAATAATAGCAAAACCATACGATGAGGCAGTAAATACAATCCTGTCTGTCAGTTATATGTTTTAAAGGAAAGTGCATTTTAGGTGATGTAATTTGTTGCACTTTATATTTTCCACCGCTTTGAAATTGCTCTTTTGCCTACTTCGTTTCAATAGTCATGTTATGACAAATTAATTTTTAAAATCAGTCTATTAAATATAAAAGGCAAACATTTTTAGTCTTTAATTTAATGCATAATTCTAATATTTTTTTTTACAATTTTACACAATGTATAATACAAACTGAAAAATATTTGAATAAAGTTTGGCCAATTTATAGCTTTAAAGGTAAGTTAGCACTGATCTTATTTTCGAGTTTTGTTTTGCTACAAAAATATCTACTAAACATCACAACACTGCTATAAAACAAAACAACCTTTCTCTCTCTTTTTTTAAAAGCTTTTCTAGAACTTTGAGGGACATTTTATATTAAGAGTTGTAACTTTTCTAAAAAACGCAGAAAAGAAGGCCATATTAAAATTTTCTCTTGAAATTGTATCATTAAAATTAAGAATTTTTTTGTCTTAATCTCAGACAATGCGTCTACAACCATGTAAGAGAAACACATGCTTTTTAAGCATCTTAAGTACTGTCCTTATGGAAAACACAAATATCTTAATTTTTACCTTGTATGGTGAAGACTGATCCTCCAAGTTTCTTGTAGTGAGTCTCACTGAACAGCGGAGTTCTTTTTAAAATGATTCCTTCAAGACACACCTCCTACGAAAAGCTCACAGCTGGGAAATAGAAACTTAAGCTGTTTGGAAGGGAGTAGCCAACAAGTTTTCTGATTGATTTCTGAATAATGCACAATATGTACTGTATACTAAAATAGTATTTGGAACTGTATAAGTACGCTATTATGTCACATAAACACATTGCATTGTATGTTTAATGCATGAAATGAGTGGGATTCTGGAAATAAAAAGCTATTTTACTTTTCTAAAGCATATTTGCACTATATGATACAGGTTTATAGACAAAGGAGATCCGCAATCATCCAAACAGTCCAAAAAGGCTTATATCATTTATTACTCAGAGGTCACTTGGCGCTACGACCTTTTCTATTTGTTCACTATATGATCCAGACATAATATGAGTATGCTGTTGTGAATATAGCTTGCATGCGTAGGTAATATCGTGAAATTTAACACTGAGTGACTGAAGTATTATAAATGATATTATTAGCTTTTTTTAATGAAATATAAAGTAAACTTTTCTTTTTTTTTTGTTAAGTTGATGTACTAAAATCACAAACATAACTAAATAAATAGAAAATAAATAAAAAAGACAAGTAAAAGACACAAAATTACTAAAATTAAAATGGAAAAGCTAATGTAAGAACAAGTATATGTGATGTACGTTTAAACTTGTTCCTAACAAGATAAAAAATAAAAAATTTGTTGGAAAAAAAAGAAAAATATCAAACCTAATTCAAAATATTAATAAATACTATATCAAAGACTCTAAAAAAACACTGGTGTGCATCGAGTTAAATGTTGTAAATTGTTTCCAATAGTACAGTAGTTATTAGGAAACATTTATACGAAGAAATCAGACAAATATAAGTGCAATTTTCTTGATTTCTTGACCGAAGACACTGAACACACTTTGACCAATGAATTTCAATAATTCTTCCAAACAGTGTTTGTCAGGTACTAATGCTTGAAATGAATAGATTTAAATAATTATACTTCTTAGGGTGCACATTTCTTGAATATCTTGCAATATTTAGCCAATGAAACATTTTGTAGCAGAACAACATATGTTTTCCTGTAAAAAGGGTGTTGTTCCTCCAGAGCAAAAGAGAGGAAACCGAAACTTTAGGTCTGGTTTATCAACTGTATTTCAGCCATAATCTCTAAGAACAAGAACATTGACTTGCAAAATATGCAAAATATGCAAAGGGTGAAAATTCTTAACGACAGGCATGACAGACTGTTGGTTGTTTGATCATTTCCTTTTCAAACCAGCTTTTATTACACCATCATCTGCACCATGACACAGTCAAGAGCATTTCCGTAACACAATGATCAGAGGCCAAGAGAGGGATGACACCAACAGGACAAACAAAAAGAAGAATGACAACCAGTGGTAGTGAGGAAAACTTGAGGAATGACAGTCAAAGGAAAGAAATCAATGAAGAAAGAGTTGTACATGGTGGTGATGTGTGCCTTCACAGTTCTGGAACAACATCATATGGACAGATGAGACCAAGATCAACTTGTACCAGAGTGATGGGAAGAGAAGAGTATGGAGAAGGAAAGGAACTGCTCATGATCCTAAGCATACCACCTCATCAGTGAAGCATGGTGGTGGTAGCGTGGGCATGTATGGCTGCCAGTGGAACTGGTTCTCTTGTATTTATTGATGACGTGACTACTGACAAAAGCAGCAGGATGAATTCTGAAGTGTTTCGGGCAATATTATCTGCTCATATTCAGCCAAATGCTTCAGAACTCATTGGACGGCGCTTCACAGTGCAGATGAACAATGACCCAAAGCATACTGCAAAAGCAACCAAAGAGTTTTTGAAGGGAAAGAAGTGGACTTTTATGCAATGGCCAAGTCAATCACCTGACCTGAATCCGATTGAGCATGCATTTCACTTGCTGAAGACAAAACTGAAGGGAAAATGCCCCAAGAACAAGCAGGAACTGAAGACGGTTGCAGTAGAGGCCTGGCAGAGCATCACCAGGGATGAAACCCAGCGTCTGGTGATGTCTATGCATTCCAGACTTCAGGCTGTAATTGACTGCAAAGGATTTGCAACCAAGTATTAAAAAGTGAAAGTTTGATTTATGATTATTATTCTGTCCCATTACTTTTGGTCCCTTAACAAGTGGGAGGCACATATGCAAACTGTTGTAATTCCTACACCGTTCACCTGATTTGGATGTAAATACCCTCAAATTAAACCTGACAGTCTGCAGTTAAAGCACATCTTGTTCGTTTCATTTGAAATCCATAGTGGTGGTGTATAGAGCCAAAAATGTTAGAATTGTGTCGATGTCCCAATATTTATGGACCTGACTGTATGTGTGGGCACCGCGCATTGTGATATGCTCGTATAATCTGTTAAAATTGTTTATTCTGTTATTGCCTTTAAATCCAATATCTTTTTCATACATCTCCCATACAGAGAGCCCATAACACACCATGCCTTGGAATGCAACCGGACACGTGGTCCGCAGATGGGCAAACCCCCCCGGATGAGCATAAAATCTTCAAAAACATTCCTCAGGACTTCATTTATCTCCTGTCACCGGACGGACACATACAAACATCATATCTTATCCACAGATGACGTCGGAATTTCACGCATGACGATTGCAACATCTGGGTCTCATTTGAGGGGTCACAGGGTCAACACGATGTGGGTGGTCGCGATGTGGGTGGGCCACGTGGGGGAGAGGAAAAGCCATAAATCAAGGGTCATAAATCAACTTTGTCATTTGCCATGCCATATATACTACTACTAATTCTGAGTATGGGTTACCATACTTGGCCACATGTCACGTCACTTTCACTTTTACTTTTTTCCCAGGATTTTTAAATAAATAGAAAGTTTAAAAGAACAGCATTTATTTGAAACATTATGCATGTCTATGTCTGGTGTAGTTCAACAACAACAATATCAAGTGTTAAGGGTAAATAGATCATATAATGACAGTAAAGTCTTGTTACCAAAAAAGCAATAGAATTTAGACAAATATAACAAAGGATACTGCACCTGTAGTTCATCCTTGACAGCTCTGTAGGATATCAGAGCGAATCAGACCATTTAAGAATCGATCAGATTGGTGTTAGAACCACCAAAAGAGGAAATATCACAGAGGGGCCCAAGGCAACAAGGACGTCGTAAATCAGATCCCTAGCTCCAGCCCGTCCGAAGGAAGTCTAACCAACAAGCCTCTTTCACAGAACAGCTTGCAACATTAAAACAAAAGGAACACTTATTGACAGTTCCAACTCAGGAAGGAGACTGTCAAATTTGGGGCAAGTAACCAAGACTGGTGGTCAAAGAGATGGCCATCACGTGTTCCACGATAGAAATCACGAGCTTCCTTAGATTGATGTTTCCCCCACATAGAAGACACAGACCAGACTGAAATTCCTTTGTTCACAGAACATGTCCTTATGTCCTACACAGAACTTCACAGAGACTGTCTTTTCCATATGCACCTAAAATCATCTTAAAAGGACTTATGAGCAACTAATGATTTCTATGCAATTCCCTCCATATTATGTATGTAACCCACACATTAGACTATCATGTTTTAATCACATATTATGTATGTCTTTTTAATAACTAGGGAATAGCTTAAGGGTTAATATTCATGTTTGGTATGTATGAGTTTGAAAAATCATGCTTTAAACGTTTCTTCCAATCAATTCTTTGTCAAATGTATCATAGTCTTGTTATAGAAATCATGTCCAAAATTATATTCTACAAGAGTGGAAAAATTCGGACCATGTGACTGATACATGATTTATGTATTGGGAGGAGAAACTAGCTAAGATAATATCTAATTGGTCAACACACTAGTTGGGAGGTGACCAAAAGCCGAGTTTAAAAACTCAGGACACCATCAAATCTATCTCTTCTTCTTTTTGCTTTTGCCACCACGTTTTGACGCTGTGCTTATTAGCGCTCTTTGAGCATGCTCTGGCCTACACGCCAGCTGCTACTTAACACCACGATGAGAAGAAAAACCACCTAGTCTCGTTAAATCCTTTCTGTCTTTTATGTTAGTTTCTTTTCTTTCCATGGAGTTTCGTGTTCAAAAGTTAAGTTTGCCGCAAAGTTCAGCTCCGACTGCACCCGCTTCAACTAGCAACGGACTCTGAACCCATTCTTCAGCCAATGCCCAAGTCTTCACTAGGAACGACCACTGAACTGTCAGCCAATCAGCAACCTCGGGAAACCCCCTTTCTGCAACACAACAAAAGGGAATCCCTTAACACAAAGGCAACGCAAGCAAGTACAACTCCAGATTTTTGCTGAGCTTGGGATTTCACATTTTCATTCTCTAAACTCATCCTTTCCTAACTTTCTCTCTTTCTGCAACTTGTGTGAATGTGTGAATGCGTGTGTTCATGTGTTAGATTAGTTTACATGTCTTAGATTTATCCAATAAAGTCTTATTTATATAGAAAAGAGAAGTATCTTGTTTTGTGCTTACAAGTTAATGTCTTAAACTGCCGATCTTATTACTGTGCTATTTAATAGTTTTTTCACTATATTCTGGATTTTAATATCCAGTGCAGAGTTGATGTTATACGTTCAGTGAATCGCTGCCGACTCAGTGATCAGCCGTGAAACAGTGATTCTGTCCAAATTCCCTATAAAATCTTAAATGATTCCCTTTGAGCTAAATTGACCTGTTTCCCTTATGTTACATTTTACATTACAGCTCTCGTGCTCTTGTTCTTCGTATCTCTGTTAGTGGTCAGAAAACAAGTCAAACCTCCTTCTGTGTACGGAAACTGAAATTGGATTTTTATGTATTGTTCTCAAGGAAGAATCAGTGAAATGTTTCTGTGCAACTAAAATACACAAGACAAGACACACTCCATCAGGGGCAGTTGCTTATAGTCCCTATTAGCCCTGGCCAAGGCCACCGGATGAAACCCAAGGCAGACGGGACCGCAGCTTCGGGTTCCTTTGTAGAAAACGAGGGGGGGTTGATAACCTACAGAACACTGGAATGGGGACAGTTATGGGCTTACTCTACCCAGGACAGCTGTTGGCACCAGGAGCAGCGGAGAGTACGTTCCAAATCCTGGTTTGCCCATTCAGACTGCCCATTGGTCTGGGGATGGTATCCTGATGACTGAATTGTAGAGGCCCTGATCTGCCGACAGAACTCCCTCCAAAACTGGGAGACCAACTGGGGAGCCCTATCAGAGACCACGTCAACCAGAAGACCATGAATCCAGAACACGTGATCAACCAACACCTGTGCAGTCTCCTTGGTTGAGGGGAGCTTGGGAAGGGGAATGAAATGGGCCACCTTGGAGAAACGGTATACCACAGAATGAAGGTGTTGCCCTTCGATCCAGGGAGGCCAGTGACAAAATCAAGGGCCAAGTGTGACCGGGGTGGGAAGGGATGGGCAAAGGGTGGAGCAGACCAATAGGAGGCGCATTGGAAGTCTTGATTTGAGCACACACCGAGCAGGCAGCAACAAACTTACTGACATCCTTGGCCATGGACGGCCACCAGAATCACTGACGGATGGCAGTCAATGACCTTCGGACTCCTGGGTGGCAGGCCAGCCTGGATGAGTGACCCCACTTGATAACTTCAGAGCACAGTTTGGTTGGAACAAACAGGCTGCCTGCTGGAACCCCCATCAGCACTGGGCTTTTCAGCAAAGCCTACTCTACTTGTCTTTTGATGTCCCAGGAGAGGGATGCCACTACCACCTCTATGGGCAAAATGGTGTCAACGGATTATTCCTCCCCTGGGGCCTCGAACAGATGGGAGAGTGCATTGGGCTAGATACTTTTGGACCCGGGTCTGTAAGACAGGGTGAAATTGAATCAGCCAAAGAAGAAGACCCAGTGAACCTGTTGGCAGTCTCCTGGCCTAACGGATATATTCAAGGTTTTGATGATCCGTTCAGACCAGGAAGGGCTGAGATGTGCCCTCAAACCAGTGATGCCATTCCCCCAAAGCCAGCCTGACTGCCAACAACTCCTGATTACCTATGTTGTAATTCCGTTCTGAGGGACTCAGGCGGTGAGAGAAGGCACAGGGATGCACCTTCCCATCCTGGCGTGACTGCTGTGATAGGACCGTGCCTACTCCATTAGAGGCATCCACTTCAACAATGAATTGACATTCAGGGTCTGGAATAGACAAGACAGGAGCAGAGATAAATCGGGACTTAAGTTTATCAAAGGCCTCCTGAGCACCCACGTTCCATTTGAACGGTACCTTGGGAGAGTTGAGTGCCATTAAGGGTGCAGCAATCTGACCAAAGTTCCGGATGAAACGCTGATAAAAGTTGGTGAACACCAGGAACCGCTGAGCCTTACGAGAGTCAGGAGCTGGCCACTCGGCAATGGCCCTTGCCTTACAGGGGTCCACTTTGATCTCTCCTGCAGAAATGATGAACCCCAAGAATGGAACCAACTGGGCATGGAAGATGCACTTCTCCACCTTGACATAAAGCTGGTTCTACAGCAGCTGTTGTAGCACCTGGCGAACATGCTGAATGTGTACCTGTGGAGACGGGAAAAATATCAAGATCATAGAGATACACAAAGACAAAGCGATTTACCATGTCTCTCAACACGTCATTAACCAGGGCCTGGAAGACAGCTGGGGCATTGGTCAGACCAAACAGTAGGTACTCAAAGTGTCCCGTGGGTGTGTTGAAAGCTGTCTTCCACTCATCCCCCTAACGTATGCGGATCAGGTGAATCTGACTCAAACAGCCTCACCATCTCTTGGTGGAAATCATCAAAGGATGCACAACAGGGAGCTTGAGTCTCCCAGACAGATGTTCCCGAGTCACGAGCCTTGCCAGTTAGAAGTATCAAGACAAAAGCCACTTTGGATTCCTCACCTGCATATGTGCGTGGCTGTAGGGCAAACACCACAGAACACTGGGACAAGAAGGCTCGGCAGGTTTTGGGGTCTCCATCATAGGGTGGCGGGATGTTGCATCGGGGCTCAGGCTCATGACGAGGAGTTGGAAGAACTGGACCACCCTGGGCAGCTTCCCGCTGCAGCTCTTGAATGTGAGTGGTAAGCTCAGCTACCTGGTTATCCAGAAACTCAATCTCCCGTCTGGTGTTGGTCAATCTGGCTTCATGCTGGCCCAAATAACTCCTTGCTGGGTGACCGCGGTTCTGACAGAATCTGAGCATGTTGTGTCAATTTTGTCCAGATTGTTCTGTCAGGAACACAACATGGACACAGATGCAGGCTTCAGGAGAAAAACAGTTTATTTATTATAAGTCCAAATGAAAGGGAAATTCCTAAAAAAAAAAAAAAAAAATCCAGCTGGGGTTATTAGGCAAAAAAAGTAGTCCAACAGAAACAATAGGCAAACAGAAAAATGTCCCTGCAAAAACACCCGCCAGAGGGCGCTCAACAGCACGGCCGCGTGGGGGATTGGAGAGCAGAGAGGGGAGGAAGAAGTGAGGAAGCCAGCGTCCAAGCGGAGCGTGAAAACTCTGAGGGAATGCAGATGGCCAGCCTAGGAAATGTGGAAGAGGAGACGGGAAACAAAACAACTGGGAGGAAGCAACAAAAAACTGACAAGACAGCACCGAGAACATGACAAAGAATGCCCAGAATAAAATAGCCACACTGTGAATATGATGGACATTGACATATGCATGTGATGCAGCTGATAGTTCTGTAAGAGTGACTTCTTCAGTTGCTGCCGCTACAGCAGCACACAGTGGGATTGAATAGAAGCACATGTTGGTCCAAATCCAAAAAATGATTAATTCAAAAGGAAATTATTTAAAAAAAAATAGTGTCTGTAGGAACCAATTTGCAAAGGTGAACAATACTCAATAATGACAGTGATGCCTGATCTTAAACTGTCTGATGAATGCTGACCATTTCAGGCTTTGAATGATCCTGAAGAGGCCTTGGCTGATTTGGTAGGGGCAGGTCTCAACAAAGCACCCATGACCTAAGTGATGTGTCACATAAATCCCTGTAAACAAGGTTTCATTCAATTTTGAATTGACTGAAACGATCTGCATTGCTCTCACATACATATTGGTTATAATCAGGGCCAGGCACTGGTGGGTGGCCCGATGGCTAGAGCCACTGCCCCTCTGCCCTCATCGGCTGAGGTGCCCCTCTCACCAATCCCCCCACTATCACCCCAGCTCAAAGCATTCTGTTACCACTCCGATAAAGATCCACTGATTCCGTGAATCCACTCCCTGTTTTCATGACTGCTCCGCAGCATCACTCATCACACTCATCTGTGTGCCTGCTCTCTGGAGAGTGGAGACGACAGTTCCCGAAGGTCGTTGCATTTGCAGGTAGATGTACTACAATTCACATTACAGTCAGTGGTTGATTCTCTGAATTAGTAATTTGGTCGTTTGTTTTTGTATTTCTGTAGGTAATGATTTGCTCTTGGTCTTTTAAAAGTGCTTACAACTTGTACAAGATATCCATGTTCTTAGAATTAGAATGTCTAATCAAATTATTGTACCCAATCAGATCTAATATAAATAACACCAAATTTGCTGTTGTTGGCACACTTTGTAGACAAAAAAAAAAGAACTATGTAAAGAAGGCAGAGACAGAGAGAGAAAGACCGAAGGGAGACTGCTAAAGACAGTTCAACATTGCAAACATGAATTCAAAGCTCCAGCAAGCCAGTGGGTAAATCATCATATAGGGTGGTTTAGGGTAATGTGGGACACTTTTTGACATTTTGATTGTGCATCATATTTCCATATGAAGCCAAAACAATATATCAACATGTTATATCATTATGAAATCCCCAAGATGTTCCCTATCTAAATCAGAAGATTTTTTTCAGATATTGTAATTAAAGGGGAAATGGCACATATATTAGTGCTTCTTGTGCCAAATTGTTTAAGAATTTGTGGATTTTCTAATGTGGGACAGCTCATGCTCAAATCTGGGACACTATGTTTTGGGATATAAATAGTCAAATTTTTACAAAGTAAACTTTACGCTCATGGTTAAATGTGTATACCCATGTTTGCTTATTTAATTTGGTAGGCCTAGTGTGTTTGCGGTCTTCATAAGTCTAAAAAACTAGTAACCTATATGTTCATGTTTATATGGAATGTTAAATACAATTATATAACACAGAAATCTTAATTTAAAGATTAAGAAAATAATTTATTTGATTTTATTTTATTCTTCTAAAATAATTTATTTGAAAAATGTCATATTTCTGGCAGCAACAATAATAATGACCATGTAATAAAGTAAAAAATGTAAAATAGTTTCATAATTTTTAAAAATATGAAAAATCTGGAACATGGAATGCCTTTAAAACTGTTATTAAACTTCTAATATTAAACTTCTTTTTTCAAAAGCTTGTGTTAAGCAAATTGTAATGGTAAAAACACTTCATAACAGAAATAAGCAGTCCTGGCCAGTCATGGACTCGTCACGGTCCAGGATCCCATTGTCCTCTAGTCTCTAAATTTTGAATCTGGATCTTAAAACAAATAATATTGCTGCATTATAAGCTCAAAAATTAACAAAAATACATGTATGATATTTAACTTTCTTAATGCACATTTTATCAATTGAATAACATAGTATATTTGACTGTCCCACATTAGTCAAAACATGCGGTCCCACTTTTGAAAACATCCTTTTCTAAAGTGGGATGACAAAGATTGCTTCAAATAGAAAATATTCTTAACACATTTTAACAATATTATTGCAAATTCTGATGTACAAATACATCACAAATATAATTTGATAACAATTTAGAACATTGTTTTATTTATAACAGATTTATATCCTTAACATTGATTTTGTCTAAATTCTATGTCACTGTCATTTCAGTGAACTTTACAAGAGGTACTTCCTGTTTGATGATTTTCATAGCCACATTTCTGACATAATTTTCAGAAAGTCAAGTGATTTCAATAACTTGACACCCCTGCTTGAATTCAACACCAAGCATGTTCACTTTAATGTTGTAAAAGAAGAGATAAATGCACTGAAGATTAGGTGTCCCACATTAGTCAGTGTCCCACATTACACTAATCCACCGTATTTCCCACTATAATCACTCGGTCCTGGCGGGCCGATGTCCTGCAGAGTTTAGCTCCAACTGCAGTTAGAAACACCTGAACCAGCTAATCAAGCTCTTACTAGGCATGCTAGAAACTTCCAGGCAGGTATGTTGAGGCAAGTTGGAGCTAAACTCTGCAGGACATCAGCCCTGCAGGACCGCGTTTGGGCAACCCTGCCTTAGTTGATACTACTCTCTAAAAAATGCTGGGTTAAATACAACCCAGTGCTGGGTAAATATTGGACAGAACACATGCTGGGTTGTTTTCAACCAACAGTTGGGTTAAACGTTTAACCCAACCTTCTGGGCAGTAACCCAATCGCTGGGTTCGTCCATATATTCAATATTTTCAATATTTCATATATTTCAGCCTATTCTCAAATAGGCTATAATAAATTACTTGCACTTCGAGAGAGCAGATAAAACACAATAAATGCGGTCTTGCTTTCGATGCTGCTATTTGTGAACTCAGTCGTGTAACAGTTCTGGGAGGCAATTATACAGAAATACTTTGACGACAGACTTTGCTCGAGCATTTCAGAAAGTCAAAAACCACCTCAAGCGAGCGTAAAAACTTTTCGAAATTTGCCGTTTCCATCACTCATTTCTGATGCGATACTTCAGAATGCGCATAAAAAGAGGGTGATGGAAACATAGGCTAGCTTATGTTTGGGATATGGCTGACCAAACTCATTATCGTCTTTCCTATGGAACAATTTTTTCTACTTTCTTGGTCAGGCCATTCTGTGTTTAGAAGACAGACCGAAAAATGATAGAAAACTTAAAAATAAATAGGACTACAGTGTAAAAATGACATTTAAAATTAGCAATGATACCTTGTACCTTATCATAAAAATATGAATATACTGTAAACAAGGTTTAATTTCTCTTTAAACACACATCCAACACTCAACAGCCCATTACTACTTGTGCAAAACAGTTTTGTACGTCACAGCTGTCTGGTGTAGTTTTGTAAAAGCTTATTTAAACAACAATATCTGCTGTGAAGTTTATATGGTAATGTCTGTGAAGTTGATCTTGTTAACAAAAAGCAATAAAATAGGCAAATATACAAGGATACTGCACCTGCATGTAGTTCATTTGCTGTAAGAGAGATCTGAATCTGTGACGACTAACATACTATTATTCTTCATATCTCTGTTAGTGGGTGGTGCAAAACACAAACCTGCGAAACTAACCTACACACATTAATGTTATCAGAGGAGAATCAGTGAAATATTCTGAGAAACTAAACAATAGACTCGTGAATGGCAACCTAAAGTTGAGTAAGAAAGAACAGGCCAGTCTTTTAACAGGATAATTTGCCACACTAATAGAAAACGAAAAAAATTAAATTAAATGAAATTAAAACTTTCCCATTGTTCCCTTTCCTATTTTTCCTTTTGTTTTTGATTCAGCTTCAAAAAGATCATTTTTTATTGTTGTTGGAATGTTTGCTTTCTACAGTTGCGGAAGATCGGGGAAATAACTGGGAAAGTGAAAGTAAAGCAGACTGACAGTAGTGTGTGAGTGTGTCTATTGTAAGACGAGAAAACACATAGATCATAGTATATTTATGAAGGCATAGTGTCATGATGCGAATTAACTTTGTTGTACTGAATGTTATAAATTGGTGTTTAAAATTAGCATACATGTAAGTCACTATACTTCAGTAAACATTTAGGTTTATTTTTAAAAGTCAGTTTCTATATCAGACCCTTATGTTGTGACTACAAAAATTGACAATTTCCAACTGTTACTGTCCAGGAAAAAAGGTGCAATTCAATGACTTTTTGTGACAACATACCCCAAGGCTAAAGGGGAGTTTTGTGCACCAGTTTGTGTCAGGTTCAGTATTAATTGGATTGAGTAATATGAATCAAAGCTGAATAAATAATAAGGACCTTAGTTCTTCCATAGTTAAACCGGAAGAGAAAGAGAGAGCAGTTGACTATAGGAAACAGACAGTGAGGCACACAGTGAGTGCGTTCAACATAAGTTTTGCTCAACATTAGAGGTTGATCTTCGTCATTTTGATTATCGTCATTTTGACACAATCTTGGGCTGATTGCAAACTTTGTTGTTGCACCTTTAGTTATTAACACTTTTGAATTAGCAATAAATGTCTTCAAATATTCCTCATTTTTGTGACACTGACAGTGCATGTTTGCTGATGTCACTGAACTCATGACAGGAACACACACTAGTTGATCTACAGTTATGTGTGTTTATTGCTGTAGTGATGAACAGAAACTCATCTGTGTGGAAAGAAAAACACATTACAGCAGAACAGCTAATGAGGAGATTTACATGAAAGCTACTTGATATTAAACTGTATAATGTCTCACTCATATTCACATTTCATATATATTTTTTAATAGCATTAGATATTAATCACATTAGAATGTATTATAATGTATTCAGGTTTAGAGTTTATAATATTAAATATTAAACTTTATGGCAAAGTTAATAGACAAGTTTAATTAAATTAAAATATATCATACAAGTCAATGGTTTTTGGACTTTTATTTCAAGGTAATACAGTCTCTGTTTGTATATGTCAAACAATAAGCACAACTAATATGAATAAAGAAACTAAATTACTATAAATCAGGGCATAACCACTTAAGACATTGCTTGGGATGTGTCACCCAATATTCAAATTACTATTAATAGTAATATTTTTCCTTAGTTTTACTTTAAACATTAAAAAGTATGCAGTAATAAACATACAATCTTATTTCATATACAGTAATTAACATGTAAAACATGTAATTCATTTTATTCAAATAAATAAACAGCTGACCCAAAAGAGACAAGCAGCTAATGACAGCTTTGTAATTAGCTAGAACAACAAACAACAGTGGATGAAAACTATATTTTCATTGTTTCAAAAACCAGAGAATAGCTGCAATAATGATCACAGTAAACAATGCACAAGTTAGCAGAGCGCAGCATTCTTCACAAGTGGACTGACTCTGCAATGGTTGAATCTGCGCTGACTGAGGTATGTCTATAGATATATGTTCAGAACGAGTCGTGCGTCCTCTGAGGAATTCTTCACGGCTCAAGTCTTGAATGTCATTCAGAAGATCAATGCTAATGCAGTAGGTGTGATTCTGGTCAAAGTGCACCAGATCTGAGTGCTGTGTCACATACATCTTTTCAAATTTGTTCAGCCTTGAGTCAAAGGAAACAATGATGCGATCTTTGTTGCTTTTGTCTGAATGTCCTGTGTAATTCTTAGTGACATAATAAGGCAGTGAACCAGCACCGTGCAGGTTGCCCACCTCATAGAATGGCAGGTCAGTGTAAGGAAGAAGTCTGTCCTTATTATAAAATCGATGAAAGCCAAACGCTCCATTTGTAGGGTTGCACTTTGCAATCATACGACCATTAGAGTCAATCTGAACACAATAATGAGCAAACCACCACAACAAGTTCAGACCGTGTCTGGGACGCGGCCGACCAAACCCGGTCTGTCTCAGATCAGACAAATCATTCAGGGTTCTCACCATGTTCCTGACAATCCTGTTGAAAGAAAGTACACTTTCAATGCAATAAATGTTATAATAGTATGTTTTTTTTAATATAAAATGTACAATTACAAAAAACTTCAAAATGTAAAACCATGACCACTCCCTCTTCTTGGTCTTCAAAAATGTCTGATATTAATTTAGTGACACTCTTATGGAAATATGATAATATTTTGTAATTATCATTTAAATCTGTCTAATTCTTAAATCGTGTGTCATAAATCAACATCTCAGGAAAATGTTATGGGGTTTCAAATCAAAATATGACTTTCTGTTGCGAAACAGGACGTTGATTTCATACATGTCCTCATATGAGGACACCAGGACTAAAAGCATGTTTATTATGCATTTTGGGAGACATAAATGAATAGGGAAAGAAATTATATTTCAATATTCTATGAAATTGTATATATTATTATGAAAATCGTGTCAATTATTACTCCCATTATTACACTTCTTTTTTCATTACATGTTGACCCAAAAACACATTAATATGCAAATTAGATTTAGTTTATAGATACATTGTAGGCTATATAATGAGAAAAACGTTTATGGCCATTTTACACACATTTTGCAGAAAGAAAAATGGTATATCGAATCATTCTGTTATAACATAGTTGAGAATCATCTTTATACAAAGTTTGGCAAAAAAAAAATCTTGAAAACTAAAAATATTGGTGATTTAAAAAATCAATTGTTTTTGCCTATGCATGTTCATTCATGTTTTTTTTTTATTTTTTAAAGAATTTGAGTCCCGATGTCCTCTACCGAGGACATAGCATAACTTATGAATGAAATTTTTTTTATATTATTTTTTTTTACATTATTTTTAATACTCTAAACCAGTGGTAGGCAACGTCGGTCCTGGAGTGCCGATGTCCAGGGCTGCGTTTCCCAAAAGCATCGTATGCGTAATAAGTTTGTAAAAACGATCGTACGACTATCGACACGATCGTATATAGTATATTAATATTGTACTCTTTTTTACATATTAAGATTATTATATTATATTATATTATATTATATTATATTATATTATAGTATAGTATAGTATATTATATTATATTATGTTATATTAATTATATTATCCGAGCTGTCTGGAACGCAGCATTAGGTTAACATTTCAATTAACGAGCGTGTACTACAATTACGAGCCATTCTATAAATTGACATTTCAGCACTTGACCAACGGATAGTGGCTCCTAAGTAGCACTTAAAGCAGGGCTACGTGCGATTGTGTTAAGTGTATTTCTGGGAAACTCACGTGAAACAATAACGAACGTTCGTAAAATGACTCGTAGAAAACGCTCTTAAGAGCTAAGATCAATCGCCCTGCAGAGTTTAGTTCCACCTCACCTGCCTGTAGCTCTAGTAATTCTGAAGACCTTAGTTTGTTCAGGGGCCTCATTTATAAAAATGTTGCGCAGAAAACATCCTAAATTTGATCTTGATTGAACGTACAAACAGAAATCGCGCGCGCATCTCTTTCAGATGTGAAATCTATGAATCGCAAATTATCTTCAACTTACACGCAATTGAATGGTTTCAGCTCTCTGCTTTGTAAACGACTCCTAATTAATGTCATTAACATATAAAATATCACCAATCATCATAATTTAGAACAGCGAGCTGCAAGAACAGCTTACATTTTAAAAAGCCTGCAATAGGCCTACTCCGACAATAAAAAGTGTGTACGTCTGCTCAGACCCTGACGTGAAGCTAAGCACTTTTCCACGTCAAAGACAGTTTTTATAAATATGAGCTGTGGCGTGGATTTAAGCGTACGCACACCAGATCAAATCTGAGCGAACGCACGCTTTATAAATGAGGCCCCAGGACCGACGTTGCCAACCCCTGCTCTAAACAATGTAAAGACATGGAAAAATCTATTTTTTCCTAAAACTTTTTTCTCGGGTCTTAAGAGGTTCAGTTCAGTTCATTTCATCATTAGAAATGGAACACCTGTAATTCATAAAGTTCAGTTCCTGCCATACATGTTCATTTCCTAATTATTTGGCTATTTTGATGGTATTTTCAGCTACCATCAGATATTTACAGTAGGTAGCCTACTCTCAGCTCAGTTTTTGAATCTATTGATTTGAATCTTGAATCTGTTCAGCAGTTTTTGTCTCGAAGGCAGCACATTAAAGTCTTGTCCTTGACTGACCAAAACCAAACAGCAAGCTCAAAAGGAACTAGATCAAATACATTTTCAGATACTGATCACAGAAAATGATCACAATATCATCACAAATGATACGTCTTACCTTGTAGACGCCAAACTAGATCTTTGGCACCGAATGCTTCATTCATATGACACGACAGCTTTGCTTGTTTGCTCATGCCTCTGAACTCATGACAGGAACTACACTGTAGTAACACATAGTTGTCGTACGGTTGTGCGCGTGTGTATCTGTTTCTGTTTTGATGAATAGAAACTCATACTACGGAAAATGAAACTTGTAGAAACACATTAGAGCTGATAACTGCAGTCACGCCATCTACGCAGAAAATTTCTTTGCGTGTCTACATGGCTTTGCGTGGTAGTGATAGCCATGAAGCTTCGAAACCTTTGCAAATCTTTATTTTTTATTTTTTTTAAGAGTGGGTCGGATCGCGTATCAAACTGAAACCACAGTTTGATAATAATAAGCTGATTAAAAAACACATTATACTTGCACTTCTTATTTAATGGTATTTTATTGTTTAATTGTATTCATAATGTATTACATTTTCAATAAAACACTTGAAATGATTTTGTAAAATGTTTTTGTTATTAAAAAATTCATAAAGAATAAATTAAATAAAATAGTTTTCTGCAAATTCTTGTTATGCATCTCCCAAGTACCACAGTGGTAATTTTTTATATTTTTATTTAATAATTGCATACCAAAGTCATGGCAAATGCTATTTACATTGCTATATAGACATATTTAAAAAATTCATAAAAAGATCAAATCAAACTGTTTTCTGCAAACTCCACCAGATTCTTGTTCTGCATCTCCCCAAGTACCATTGTGGTGATTTTCATGTTGTTTTACTGTATATATTTTTTTAATAATTGCATATCAATGTCAAGAAAAATGCGATTTATTACCTCACTGTATCACATATTTTAAAAATTCATAAAAAAATAAAATCAAATTGTTTTCTACAAACTCCACCAGATTCTTGCTCTACATCTCCCCAAGTACCACTGTGATGATTTTCATGTTGTTTTACTGTATCAATTTTTAATAATTGCATATCAAATTCAAGAAAAATACTATTTATTACCTCACTGTATCACATATTTTAAAAATTCATAAAAAAATTAAATAAATTGTTTTCAGCAAACTCCACCAGATTCTTGTTCTGCATCTCCCCAACTGTGGTGATTTTCATTAAACAAACAAAGCATTTAGGCTGCTCGAGGCGGATACAATATTATATATAGTAAATTAATATTATACATATCTATATTATATTATATTATATTATATTATATTATATTATCCGAGCTGTCTGGAACGCAGCATTAGGTTAACATTTCAATAAACGAGCGTGTACTACAAATACGAGCCATTCTATAAATTGACATTTCAGCACTTGACCAACGGATAGCGACTCCTAAGTAGCACTTAAAGCAGGGCTACGTGTGATTGTGTTAAGTGTATTTTTGGGAAACGCACGTGAAACAATAACGAACGTTCGTAAAATGACTCGTAGAAAACGCTCTTAAGCGCTAAGATCAATCGTTCTCGGGAAACCCGGCCCTGGTATGCACGCATTCAGTATAGCTTAAGGCTATTTTATCTTTGAGCACTTTTTCTACAGTCCGTTATGTCCTTTTTGTTTTCTTATGCAGTGGGATAAATAATCGTTTGTAAGGGGGACAGAAAAACTTTATCATAATATAATATAATAATATTAGCTGTTAAATGCAGTAATACAATGCAATTAAAGTTTGCCTATAGATATTGGCATATTAAGTGCTTCTTTTTGGATAGATTTGGACGGCATGGGGTGGAGAGCAGGGGCGATTCTAGGATTTTTTTTTTTTAATGGGGTGGCACAGGGGGGACCAATATCCAGTCAGGGGGGGCCCATGGGAAAAGTCATGTGCCCCAACACAAGTGGGATGACATCAAAATGGCACTGCACAAGTGCCTGGACAACTCATCTCTCTTTTTATAAATAAAAGCCACTGATCAGACAATACTTGTTCTCAACTTGTATTGTCCAAACAGACAACAGTGTGTGTGTGTGTGTGTGTGTGTGTGTGTGTGTGTGTGTGTGTGTGTGTGTGTGTGTGTGTGTTGTGTCTAGTGAACTTTTTGTAAAAAAAAAATGTAATGTTCTGACTTTCACCTGTTGCTGCAGATAGATGGCTGCTGGTGTGGTCCTCACTGGCCCTCTCTAGCCAGCTCTGACCCGTGCTGCCAGGTTCAGGGCTGCTAATTTGCTGGCCAACTTGGCCCTGCGGATTGGCTCTGACCTGCACTGCACTGCACTGCACTGCACTGCATCTACCTGTCTTTGACATGGTTTCTTCTTGAAGAAACCTTGAATGTATTGCTGCTGTTGTCCCCTTTTCATTTTTTACACAAAATTCTGTCTAAAAATGTCAAAAACTAACTTCATCATCAATATTACACAAATAGGCTATTTAATAACCATATTCCCATCTGATTAAAGACAAAATCATTTAAATGTGAAGCTGTTCTTGGACATTGCAAACGAAAATAAAAAAAGACAAGACTACCATGCAAAAACGTTTGTTTATTCAATACAAACAGGTGTTTACTATTCTACATCTTAAAATTCAGAAGTGTTAGAACCTTACAGTCTATGGTCAGAACGCTAACATTAAAACCCCACATTTTAGCGTTTACCACGTTACTGCAGACTACTTGGGAAAGTGATTTTGCCTTTAATCTTTGAAACAACAGGAAGAAACGTAACATAACCTATAATTATAATTTAATACTTACAATGAACAGAGACGTGGTCTGCAGCCTGCGAAATCGCGCTTCTCCTGTTTGAGCTGTGCAATTGACAGCATCCAATGGTGTTGAGCATTGCGAAATTGACAGCACTCTAATCCAATGGCATCGTATACGGGAAATAATTGGCAGTGAACCAGACAGTGAGTAGGTGTGTTCTACTTCAAGCGGCGCTACGCTGCCGATTAGTGTATGACATCAGCAGCAGCGCGTGAGATTTTAAATGCACCTGAACTGCTCCCGCACCATAGATGTTATACTCTGATCAGTCTGCGCTGTTGGGGTGGGGGGCACAAGGGGGGCCAAGCATATTTTGAGGGGGGCCGGTGCCACCCCGTGCCCCCCCCCCCCCCCCCCCCCCCCCCTCTAGACACGCCCCTGGTGTAGAGTGACGTCACTGCCCAGAATTGTTTTTGTTATTTCTAAGAAGGGGAAATATATTTGACGTTTATTTCAACAGCACAAACCAGCACAAACCAGCACAAACGAACTGCGCTGGTTTGGAGCGATTTGGGCAACATGGGGTGGAGAGTGACGTCACACGATAAAAAAAAAGAATGTTTAATATCTCAAACACCAAACCAGCACAAACGTTCATTTTTTGCGGCACAAACGTAGCACAAACGAATGGCATAGTTTTGGTGATTATTTCTTTTATGGGGTGCCAACTTCAAGGAGGTTAGGAGAGGAACATGAATAATAGTGACGGGAGAAGTGAGGCTTTTTTTGAAGCTTCTATTCATTGCACCAATTGCTTCGCAAAATGAAACTATCCCCGCACACTGGTTACATCTGCTGGTTAAAGCCACGTAAATGCATTCTACTCAACTTTTATTAATCATAAACATTACTCGAGATCAACTTATATTACCCATTGTCAACCTGCTTTCAAAACAGAAGCCTGTTTACTGAAATCACGTTAATTGGTCAATTTGATGATTCCAGTGATAATAAGTCCGCTGTGCGATTCAAACCAGAACATTCATAAAGGTTTCGAATTTTTTTTCGAACTCACCCATCCGTAACAGATACTTTAATCAGTTCTATATAAAACATAGTATTATTTTTTAATAATAATAATCATCATCATCATTCCCTCCACTGGCCCTTGTCAATCATGGCCTCCTAATAATCCCCATCCACTTGATTGCCTCGATCTCTCTCTCTCCTCTCCACCTGTAGCTGGTGTGTGGTGAGCGCACTGGTGCCATTGTGCTGTGGCTGCCATCACATCATCCAAGTGGATGCTGCACACTGGTGGTGGTTGAGGAGAGACCCCCCACATAAATGCCTCATTCATTCATTCATCATCATATAACATCCATGGACAGAAAGAAAGAATATAGTCTAGTTAGCAGCTCTTTGTATTTAAAGAATGGTACATGAGCAGGAATTGTCATCAAGCGCAATTGCATCATATATCTCTTCTCTACTTGTTTTGACATCCTCCTCTTCAGTGTCGGAGAGCTGGGGAGGACAGGCATGACCTTCTTGAGTGTTGGATGTCTGTTTGAGAAACTGCTCCAGACTCCTGATGTTCTTGATGATCTGGAGGAGGCGCTGGCTCACTCGGTAGGTTCTGCTGCGGTCGAATAGTTTCACGTCGTGTTTCAAATGTTCAGTCACATACACTCTGTTGAAGCTGCCATTGGTGTCTTGGCACACAATAATGCGATCCATGTTACTGTCAAGATTGCTGTGGCTGTAATTTGCCCTGACATAATTTGGTAGCTTGTCTGCTCCTGGAGCGTTCAGGTTGCCCACCTCATAGTAGAGGAGACTCTGACTGGGCAAGAGTTGGTCATCATCATCATTTTCGAACTTGTGAAAGCCAAAGCATTTATCTTGAGGAGTATATTTGGAGACAATTTTCCCATTTCTGAAGTCTATATACTCATGAGCAAACCAATACAACAGGTTCAGGCCATGTCTTGGCTGTGGCTGACTGAAGCTTGATTGTTTGAGCTTAGACAGTTCATTCAGTGTACCTTTCACCATGATGATGACTGTGTGAAAGACAATTAAAGACATAGGAATAGACTCAAACTACATTTAAACAAATAAAACATTCAATGAGACAGTAAATACAAATCAATCTGTTAAATATAGCCTTGAAGCAGAAAGTTGAAAATCTCAACTGTACCTTGTATAAAGACTAATCCTTCAAGTTTTTTTGCAGAACTGAATTTTCTCTAAGGGAACATCTACGAAAACCATGTGGAAGAGAAATACAGGAGTTTTAAGCATTATGGCTGTTTAAAATTTTAACACAACAATTTTAACATAAAATTATCCACACTTTTGGTTGGCAAAAGCAGAAATTCACAAAAACAGCTGAATGTGATTTGTAAAATAAAGTAGAGGAAGAGGAACAAAAAAATCCAAACCTACCTGACCTTGTACTTTTGTCTTTGACAGCTGTTGCTCTTATTACAGAGACGTCATGTGTGTTGGTGTCTTTAGAAGATGAGGAGAATGAAAAACTCTGGAAAACAGACTGAACCAGATTGACAATCCTGTGGGTGTATCCTTACAGGATGGCTCACTTTGATATCCCTGTAGGCAGCAGGTGTGTGTGTGTGTGTGTGTAGATTTTAGAGATTACAAAACCAGTTGAAGTTTGTCACAAAACATCATCAAAAAATGAACTTAATACATAATTATTCAATGGTATAGAGAATGTTACAGCGATGTTCTGTAAACGAGGAATTATTTTTCTAATGCATCATATACATATTTGGCCCTGAAAGCATCATTGATAACAATGCAAAGAACTATTCTGTAGTAACACCCTGTAGTTATACTTCTATTGTGCTCGAAATAACTTCACTGTGAATAGATTATGACATATTTCTGTAGGCCAACCAAGAAGTTACTATCCCTTGTTCCATTAACAAAAACCCGATAGGATGTTCCATTGGATTATTGCCAGAAATAAGCTCTGTGATCAACAAAAGTTTAGGATTCCTACACGTTTTGCTCATAATGATAATCTTCACACATGAACACAACATTTGAGGTAGAATACCTCGAGAGAGTGCAATTATAAACACAATGAGGCTGTTAAAGCGAGTGGTGAGTAGATTTTACCTGTTCTATGTGACCCTATTAATATCTGTAGTCCTATTTAGCCACTTGCAAGCAACCATGTTTTTCAAGACAAGTAAGAGCTTTAAAAAAAAAAAAATTCACAAGGGAGTATTTCTGATGTATTTTATGTTGTAGATTAAGGATAAAAATTAAGATAAAAATTGGCCTGTGTTCACCACAGACCTTACTTGTTTCTAGGTTTTGGCCTACAAAAATTCATCATCCTGCTGGACTTTAATAGCATGAGATGATCGACATGTGCATGTGACCCAACTGTTATAACTATTTATAAACCCACAAGCCATCTGTTACGGGGCGAACGAGACGTGAGACGTTCAGATCCATTTGCAAGCTTTATTCCAAGATGTGGTCACAAAAAGGCAAGGGTCAAACAATGGCAAACAGGTATAACACGGGCAAGACAGAGTAATCCTAGGGCTAGCGAGGTCTACGATCGCCGAACAATATCCAGAGGGCTTGACATGAGGAGTGATCCAATAACAAGAGCAATAGTCCAGGCGAGGTACAGAGTCCGAAACAGCAGGCAAAGGGTTAATCCAAGATACACAGGCAGAAGATAAAGAAACAAATGACTCAGGCAATAAACTAAATAAACTAGACTTAGACTAGGAAAACACGGAAGGGCTCTGTAATGTAGCTATCACTAGGAGAGCGATATACGCTAGACCAGTGCTTCCCAAACCTGTCCTGGAGGACCCCTAAACCCTGCACATTTTGTATGTCTCCCTTATCTAATACACCTGATTCAACTCAACAGCTTGTTAGTAGAGACTGCAAGACATGAATCAGGTGTGTTAGATAAGGGAGACATACAAAATGTGCAGGGCTAGGGGTCCTCCAGGGCAGGTTTGGGAAGCACTGCGCTAGACAATACCAAAGAGTATAGAATACCAAGAGGCGAAACTCTGATGCTTTTCGGGTAACAGCCACTAGGTGGCGCTTCGGTAGCGCGGTCGCCATTTTGGGGTGAAAATTCCAACTGGACAACGTTACAGATATACAGAAATAGACAGAATAACAACGAAAGAGAAGTCAAAGTGGAATAAAAGAACGCAATGTTGGGCAATCCCCTTCAAAAACTATCAGTGTGACAGTGAAAATCTTGACTTTCATCATTTTCCCAAAGACTAATTATTCACAAATGCGTAAAAATATTGTGTGTTTTGAAGTGGGATGTAGCGCTGTCTTGGTCTGCTAACATTAACTATAACTGTTTTTTTAGTCTAGTAGTAAACTTAAATCCTTTTAGGAACTGCAGGTCCTAGCCATAGAAACCATAATAATGATTTATATGGATATAGTTATAATGAGCTTATGCAACTTTACACATTTACTATTACTCCAGTAGGTCTGAAATATATATTGTACGTTTTAATCCCCTGAACACACTACAAACATGATGATCTCTAGAACATGATGCATTGCTGTGTCTGTCATAATTAAATAATTAAACAATTTTGGAGAACGTGGCTGTACTTGTTTTTTTATATATACAGTCTTCCTTTAACGGACATTAATATAAGACAATACTGCAAAAACAGTTTACTGTCAAGATGTTATTCCTGTTATATATTTATTATATATAAATTTATTATATATTTATTTCTAATTTTTCCGTCATTAATTTAATTTCATATGTTGGTATTAATTCCGTGTTATTATAATGCTAACACTTGAACTTAAAATATTTGTAACCGAAACTGACATGGTTTCTAGAGACCAAAAGGTTTTGTAAAAAACAGGGAAGACTTTAAAATAAAGTCTGTAAAATAAACTGTTAAAAGGATTTGATTATCACTTGTCTAGTGATTGTAGCTACATTATTGTTGTCATCGTTCAGGCTGTATGTCAGGTTTAATGTACGTTTTTTTTAAACAAATCTTTCCATGGCGACAGCAAGAATCTAGTGGAGTGCCGACAGAGTATAGAAGCCCAAAGAGGCGAAACTCTATATACATACTGTATATACTTTAAATGTGTTATTGTAAGTTGGTCAAGCGCGACTGGCTCCTGTTATTCTACGGCGTTTTTGTGTAGTTTTCAGTCCAAAATGGCGGCGGCACAGTCATTTCATGGGCGCAACTGTTGCTATGGAGCGTTCTATTGAGTTTCGCCTCTTGGGCTTCTATACTCTTTGACAATACTCAGCAGTGAGAAAGAGGAAGTCATAAGGCTTATGTAGCCATATCTGATGGGAATCAGCTGTGTAATCAGTGCATTCAGCTGTGTGTGCGTCATCAGTGCAATGGATGATGGGAACTGTAGTCCGGGGTGAAGTGCAACAGTAGTGTAGTGCAAGAGTCCATGTGGTGAGCGGGTGACCCCTGGTGGTGAGTGAACGGAAGTTCATAAACCGGATTCCTGACACCAGTGCCATACAATTTAATATTAAATATTATTTATATTATATTAATAACTGTAAATTGCAGTGAACATTTTTTGGGTTGGCTTGGTTTTGAAAGTATAGTAGGCCTATTGAAAGTATTGATTCAGTATACTCTAAATAATGACAGAATGTTTCATTTTTGGGCAAACAATTCCTTTAATGCAGTGAAATTAGACAAATAATAAAAAAATAAACATTTTAGAGAGAACACAATGCATTGTATTAATTATACATAAAGAATCATAAAGCTTCTCATCTAGAGCAAAGTAATGACACAAATGAGCCATTTATGACCCAAATCAATTTACAATTAATTTTTTATGTTTTATTTGAACAGATTCATTTTTTATTTGTTATGAAAAGTCCAGGAAGACACTTGCCATTAAATGCATTTATTTGGATGAACAGGAATGTTTGATTTCAACTATGAGTGTCTGCAGGATCCAGACTGCATAGATAACATGAGCTCAGCGACGACCACGCCGGTTACGCCGCTGCCGGATCTTCACCTCCCCGATGAAATCTGACCATTCCATCTTCTGAATGATCTTAATGAGGCCTTGGCTGATGCGGAAGGTGGAGTTCTCATCGAAGCGCCCCATACCTAAATGATGTGTCACATAAATCCTGTCAAACCATGTGTCATTCTCATCTGAGTCGACCGAAACAACAATGCGATCTGCATTGCTCTCACGTACATCTCTGTCATAATTCTTAGTAACATAAGGAGGCATTTCACCCGGATGGTGCAGGTTGCCCATTTCATAGTACTGTAGGTCAGTATCAGGAAGAATTTCTTCTAAATTATGGAATGGACGGCAACCAAAATCTCTGTCTTCTGGTTCACATAGTGCAATCATAATGCCTTCGTCATCAATTTCAACACATTTGTGAGCAAACCAGCACAGCAGACTGAGACCATGTCTGGGATACGGCTGACCAAACCCGGTCTCTCTCAGATGGGCCAGTTCATTCAGCGTTCTCGGTTGGGCCATTCTGCATCTAGAAAACAGACAGGGGGAAATAAATAAGTAAAAGAACAAATGGGACTTTGTTGCAGCCAGGATGGGACAATGGGTTGTGCAGAATTGCAGGACTTAGTTAAATAAAATGAATATCACAAGTATGATGGTATAATATGTATAGCTAATTTATTAAAATGTATTAAATAATATATCCTAAAAATCTTATATTATTTATATATGTGATGTATTACATGTATAATATAGTATAGATGTATAATATTTTTTTTGTTAAATTCAGAAGGATCATAATAGAGCACTAAAATAATCAGCCTTCATTCATTTCCTCAATAATGTGCACATGTGGACCTTGAAGAAGACTGGAATATTTGCTTTTATATATTATCTTTTATATTTGCTTTCAGCTTGGCATATGTTCTGTGTATCTTCAGTTTTTTTTTTATAATATGCTAAATAAAATTTAATAGGCCTATGACAGATATTGATTGCATAAACAAGTGTGCAGGGTCAAAATGAAAAACAAAAATGCAAAATGTAAAGCAAAAAGAAAAAAAAACTTTATTATTTATGTAGTTTTTTTATTATATATATATACAGTATATATATATATATAGAGAGAGAGAGAGAGAGAGAGAGAGAGAGAGAGAGAGTGAGTGTGTTTACATAAACCGATTTACGGGTTATTTATGTTTTATTTTTTGTTTTTTTTTTACTTGCCAGTTTACCCGGCTATTTAGTTAGTATAGGAAGGCTATACATTAGTTAGTTAGTTAGTTTTACAGCCATTTTCAATCTAGTCTTAAATTAATCCACTCTAGTTTTATTTGACACCAACAAGTGGACATGTAGCCTAGGTTTCGTTTCTCTCTAAACGCACACCCACAGTAGGCTACAGCCCATCTGCTAAAAGACTGCAGGCAGAGACTATCAACGCAACAAATTTACTGAACAGCTGTTTGCCGTTGTTTAATAAAGCACATTTAAACAGCAATATCCCGCGTTGTTTAAAACGAACCTCTAATGTAATTAAAGTTAGTCTTGATAACAAAAAGCAATTCAAATCAGACAAATAGACATAGAATACTGTACCTTATTCATGCGTTTGAAGGCTCTGCGTCTGTGCGGCGCACGCGCTCCTATTATTATTCATGTCTCTGTCAGTGGGCGGTGACAAACAAAAACTTGGACCTAAACATTTCAACAAGATTACATCAATACAAATACAATTTTATACAAATAAAAACTTGAACTTGAACTTGAACTTGAACATCAGGCAAATGAATTACAACCCAAACTTTAAAAAGTCCAGTTTCTTGACCTACTAAAATTATATATAGGGCTTCCTACATTGTTTCAGAAATTAAAACAGTTCATGTTGTTTTTGATTCGACTTTTAGTACATAGCCTAAATAATTGTATTTTTTTTTATTAAAGTGTTAAACAATTAAAATAAAGATAGCATAGTTTGTTTTGTTTTTTATTAACCGAAGGAGTGTTTATTTTCCACAGCTGCGGAAAAGGGAGTAAAGCAGACGAGGAAATTTAATAAAATGAAAATACTCCCACAGATATTATAAATAGATCTTGACCGCCTCATTTTTTGTGACATTGATAATGCATATTTGCTGATGTCACAGAACTCATGACATGAACTAGTAACACAATAGTTATACTACAGGTGTGTGTTGCCGTGGTGATGAACAGAAACTCATAAGTGTGGAAAGAGAAACATAAATGGCTGAATTGTATAATGTCTTATATTCAAATTTCATGTATTTCATATCAAAATGTAATATAATATGATATATTATTCATATTAAAATGTATTAGGCCTATAATTTATTAAGATTTATAGTTAATGACATTAAATATTGTTGACACTTATGCCAAAGTTAATAGACAAGTTTACATTGTTAAATAAAAAAACATCACACAAACACAAGTCAATGCTTTTTGGATTTTTAGTTCTATACAAGGTAATACAAAGAATATATTTCAAAGAATAAGCACAAAAAGTACAGAAATTATTATAAATCAAGACAATGATTAGTAGCCGTGATGCGACACCCAAAGTCTTAAAATGTATTTACATCATTGCAATGAACATCACACTACATAATAATAAACATGTATTAATAAATGTGTTAAAGTTCATTTAAATAAGTAACTGACTCAAAGGAAGCAAACTGCAATTTTCAAAATTAGCTAGAACAACAAACAGCAACAGATTAAAACTATTTTGTGTTCATCCAAATATATACAGCAACACCAGCAATGAGCAGTACCAGCAGACCACAGCCAATCAGCGGACAGCAGCATTTCCAACTCTGACAGGTGTTTGTCTGGCTGTGCTGCACTGACTGAGGTATTGATAACTGTTCAGAACGATTCGTGCGTCCTCTGTGGAATTCTTCACGGCTCAAGTCTTGAATGTCCTGCATGAGTTCATTACTAATACTCTGACAGGTGGTTGTCTTCAATGACTGAGGTATGCTTATGGATATATGTTCAGAACGAGTCGTGCGTCCTCTGTGGAATTCTTCAAGGCTCAAGTCTTGAATGTCCTGCATGAGTTCATTACTAATACTCTGACAGGTGGTTGTCTTCAATGACTGAGGTATGCTTATGGATATATGTTCAGAACGAGTCGTGCGTCCTCTGTGGAATTCTTCACGGCTCAAGTCTTTAATGTCCTTCAGAAGATCAGTGCTAATGCGGTAGGCGCGATTCTGGTCAAAGTTTGTCTGATCTGAGTGCTGTGTCACATAAACATTCGTAAATCTTCTCCACCTTGGCTCAAAGGAAACAATGATGCGATCTTTGTTGCTTTTGTCTGAATGTCCAGTGTAATTCTCAGTGACATAATAAGGCAGTGAACCAGCATTAGTTAAATCTGCAGAAATGGAACACCTGTTGTTCATCAAACCCCTGCTGTACACGTTCATTTATTAAATTTTTGGGCTAATTTGATGGTGTTTTCAGCTACCAATTAAGAGTACAGAACTCTCAGCTCTGTTTTTGAATCTATTCAGCAAATTTGAATCTAATCAGCAGATTTTTTCTCTCAAAAGCAGCACATTAAAGTCTGTTTTGTCCTAGACTGACCAAACCAAACAGCAAGCTCCAAAGGAACAACAGATACTGATAACTTCCACAAAACTGAGAAAATCTGATCTTCTATAGGATTACTGCAGTGAGATGAAGGGTTAATCTGTAATTCTATAAAAGTATAAACACGGTTCAGAATCAATAAAACGTGTGTGTATATACAGTATATATATATATATATATATATATAAATATAAATATATAGAAGCATTAAAAAATGATACGTCTTACCCTGTAGAAGCCAATCTAGGTCTTTGGCACTGACTGCTTCATTTATATGACTCATGACAGGAACTATAGTAACACATAGTTGTCCTGCAGGTAGCACGTGTGTGTGTGTGTGTGTGTGTGTGTGTGTGTGTGTGTGTGTGTATCTGTTTCTGTTTTGATGAATAGAAACTAATACAATGGAAAGCGAAACTTGCAGAAACACATTAGAGCGTAATGAGGAAATTTACACGAAAGCTACTTCATATCAAACCAGGGCCGTGCACGGGGGGGCTGGGTTGCCGACTGGGGAGGGGACTGCCCCTCTGCCCTCATCGAATGTTATTGATGATATTGATATTGCTCCAATAAAGGTCAGCAAGAAGACTAGCAGACAAAAATCATTTTGGATAAAATCAACAGCAGTTCAGAGTATGAAATGAGGCGGAAGACGAAACTTCATGCTTTCAATGTGGAACTAGCCACAGCTAGACAGACGTTCTTCTCAAACCTTATATACAGTAACTTATACAACACTCGCACTCTTTTTGCTACTGTTGAGAGACTGGCAAACCCCCCAAGTCAGATTCCCAGTGAAATGCTCTCCGACAGCAAATGCAATGAGTTTGCTTCCTTCTTTTCAGAGAAGATCAGTTCTTCCAGAGGTTCGTTGCATTAACAGGTAGATGCTTTGCAATCCACATTACAGTCAGTGGTTGATCTGCTGTATTAGTAATTTGGTAGTTTGTTTTTGTATTTCTGTCGGTAATGATTTGCTCTCGGTCTTCTAAAAGTCATAACAACTTGTACAGAATATCCACGTTCTTAAAATGTCTAATCAAATTATTGAACCCGATCAGATCTTATATGAATAACACCAAATTTTCTGTTGGCACACTTTATAAAACAACAACAACAAAAAACAAAGAGCAAAGGGAAGCTGCCAAAGGCAGAATTCAAAGCTCCAGCAAGCCAGCAGGTAAATCATCATATAGAATATTTAGCAGTTTGTCACACTTTAATTCTTGCGATTATGTATATTTCCCATTATAAATTCCTCCTCCTCCTGTGAGAGCTCTCCGGTCACTGCCACAATGCCAGGGCCCAAACCCTCCTCCATCGGCTGTAGGTGAACCAAAAACAACTGATAGCTACTCTCAGTGATATGTGTCGGGTCCCCGCTATATTAGCAGCAACATTCACAAATGTTTACAAAACAAGCAGGAACCCAGTATGCCTGTAGCACTCTCTATTTCTGTTCTATCACATGATAGAAAGTCACAAGCCGTACGGCCGACCCATCTAATCTGCGGCCTGTAATGCATCAATCTAAGATTGCTGTAGAGACAAAATGTAATTCCATCAAGTTAGCATTTTTAAACATTCGCTCACTAAAAAATAAATCATTTCTGATCAATGATTTAATAACCACAAACAACCTGGATTTTATGTTTCTAATTGAAACATGGCTAGAACACAGCTGCAGTGCAACAGTCCTCACTGAAACAGCCCCTCCTAACTTAAATTTGATATGTGTCTGCAGGACTGTTAGGAGAGGTGGAAGTGTAGCTGCTCTATTTAAAGATGTCTATCAATGCAAGCAAGTGTCATTTGGTCAGTATTTGTCTTTTGAATACCTAGGTATTGTGCTGAAAGGTGCTCCATGCATTCTGTTTATCATCATTTACAGGCCTCCAAAATAATCTCCAGCCTTTGTTGAAGAATTCACAGAACT
The DNA here is from genome assembly GCA_027422415.1 of Schizothorax lantsangensis. NCBI lineage: Eukaryota > Metazoa > Chordata > Actinopteri > Cypriniformes > Cyprinidae > Schizothorax > Schizothorax lantsangensis. The sequence goes on along the minus strand of CM049841.1, from coordinate 38,060,137 downwards.
GTTATCAATGATTTCCTCAGAGTTTGACTGTTTTGCTATTGCAAGGGAATTTAATATTCACATAGATAATGCAGAAATCAAAACTACAAAATAAATTATAACTGTTTTAAACACTTTTGACCTGGGTCAGCATGTGCATGGACCCACACACAACCGAGGACACACTCTAGATTTACTCATCAGTAGAGGTCTAAACATTTCATCCATTGTTATTAAGGATGTAGCACTGTCTGATCACTTCTGTATTTCCTTTGATATATTGATCTCTGTCACCACTGAATCTAGATCTGTCTCTGTCAGAAAGAGATGCATTAATGAGAACACTAGTGCGCTATTTATGAAGGCAATATCTTTAACACCAAGCATTTCTGCAGACTCTGTTGATCCTCTCCTGGATTCATTTAACTTAAAAGTTAAGAATGTTATTGATGATATTGGTATTGCTCCAATAAAGGTCAGCAAGAAGACTGGCAGACAAAAATCATTTTGGATAAAATCAACAGCAGTTCAGAGTATGAAATGAGGCGGAAGACGAAACTTGAAATTCACTATAGCAGCTATAAAGACAGCCTTCATGCTTTCAATGTGGAACTAGCCACAGCTAGACAGACGTTCTTCTCAAACCTTATACATAGTAACTTATACAACACTCGCACTCTTTTTGCTACTGTTGAGAGACTGACAAACCCCCCAAGTCAGATTCCCAGTGAAATGCTCTCCGACAGCAAATGCAATGAGTTTGCTTCCTTCATTTCAGAGAAGATCAGTAATATCAGAAAGGAGATTGGCACATCTTCTAGTAATGCAGAGGTCACACAGATTCGACCGCAATCTCAAAAAGAAGTGACTATGTCTGTTTTTGAAGCAATTGATAGCAAAATTTTGGAAGAAATAGTACAGCATCTTAAATCGTCAACCTGCTATCTTGACACACTTCCCACATCCTTTTTCAAAAGTGTGCTTAACTGTTTAGAAGCAGATCTCTTGGAAGTGGTGAACACCTCACTTCTTTCTGGGACTTTTCCAAACTCCCTGAAAACTGCAGTTGTTAAGCCCCTTCTGAAAAAGCGCAATCTTGATAACACCATGTTTAGCAACTATAGACCAATATCAAATCTTCCCTTCATAGGTAAGATTATTGAAAAGATAGTTTTTAATCAGCTGAACAACTACTTAAACTCAAATGGATGCCTGGATAATTTTCAATCTGGTTTCCGAGTGCATCACAGCACAGAGACAGCACTCATTAAGATAATAAATTATATTCACTTTAATTCTGATTCTGGCAAAATATCAGTGTTGGTACTATTAGATCTTAGTGCTGCGTTTGACACTGTCGATCATAAAATACTTCTAATCTAGAGAGACTGGAAAACTGGGTCGGGCTTTCTGGGATGGCACTCAAATGGTTCAGGTCATACTTAGAAGGGAGAGTTTATTATGTGAGTATAGGAGAGCATAAGTCTAAGTGGACGTCCATGACATGCGGAGTCCCACAAGGCTCAATTCTTGCACCGCTCTTGTTTAGCTTGTACAGGTGCATCTCAATAAATTAGAATGTCGTGGAAAAGTTAATTTATTTCAATAATTCAACTCAAATTGTGAAACTCGTGTATTAAATAAATTCAGTGCACACAGACTGAAGAAGTTTAAGTCTTTGGTTCTTTAAATTGTGATGATTTAGGCTAACTTTTAACAAAAACCCACCAATTCACTATCTCAACAAATTAGAATACTTCATAAGACCAATAAAAAAAACATTTTTAGTGAATTGTTGGCCTTCTGGAAAGTATGTTCATTTACTATATATGTACTCAATACTTGGTAGGGGCTCCTTTTGCTTTAATTACTGCCTCAATTCGGCGTGGCATGGAGGTGATCAGTTTGTGGCACTGCTGAGGTGGTATGGAAGCCCAGGTTTCTTTGACAGTGGCCTTCAGCTCATCTGCATTGTTGGGTCTGGTGTCTCTCAGCTTCCTCTTGACAATACCCCATAGATTCTCTATGGGGTTCAGGTCAGGCGAGTTTGCTGGCCAATCAAGCACAGTAACACCATGGTCATTTAACCAGCTTTTGGTACCTTTGGCAGTGTGGGCAGGTGCCAAGTCCTGCTGGAAAATGAAATCAGCATCTCCATAAAGCTTGTCAGCAGAAGGAAGCATGAAGTGCTCTAAAATTTCCTGGTAGATGGCTGCGTTGACCGTGGACTTCAGAAAACACAGTGAACCAACACCAGCAGATGACATGGCAGCCCAAATCATCACTGACTGTGGAAACTTCACACTGGACTTCAGGCAACATGGATTCTGTGCCTCTCCACTCTTCCTCCAGACTCTGGGACCTTGATTTCCAAATGAAATGCAAAATTTACTTTCATCTGAAAAGAGGACTTTGGACCACTGAGCAACAGTCCAGTTCTTTTTCTTCACAGCCCAGGTAAGATGCTTCTGACGTTGTCTCTGGTTCAGAAGTGGCTTGGTAGCCCTTTTCCTGAAGACGTCTGAGCATGGTGACTCTTGATGCACTGACTCCAGCTTCAGTCCACTCCTTTTGAAGCTCTCCCAAGTGTTTGAATCAGCGTTGCTTGACTGTATTCTCAATCTTGCAGTCATCCCTGTTGCTTTTGCACCTTTTCCTACCCAAATTCTTCCTTCCAGTCAACTTTGCATTTAATATGCTTTGATACAGCACTCTGTAAACAGCCACACCTTTCAGTAATGACCTTCTGTGACTTACCCTCTTTGTGGAGGGTGTCAATGTTCGTCTTCTGGATCATTGCCAAGTCAGCAGTCTTCCCCATTATTGTGGTTTCAAAGAACAAGAGATACCCAGAATTTATACTGTATGCATGGTCATTTATTGAAAAATATTTTGAGAAACTGATTTTTGACTTTCATGAGCTGTAAGCTCTAATCATCAAAATTAAAACAAAAAAAAACTTTTGAAATGTTTTACTTTACATGTAATGAATCTAAAATATATGAAAGTTTCACTTTTTGAAATAAGTTACAAGAAAAAATGTTTTCACGACATTCTAATAATAATAATGATTTTTATTTGTCACATACACGATTATATATAGACAGTATATAACCAGCAGTGAAATGTATTCTCTGCATTTAACCCATCCTAAGTAAACACACACCCAGAGCAGTGGGCAGCCATGTTACGGCGCCCGGGAAGCAGTTGGGGGTTCGGTGCCTTGCTCAAGGACACCTCAGTCATGGTATTGAAAGAGGAGAGAGAGCGCTGGTTATTCACTCCCCCACCAACAATCCCTACCGGACCTGAGATTCGAACCCACAACCTTTGGATTACAAGTCCGACTCTCTAACCATTAGGCCACGACTTCCCCCATGGCCTAATTTATTGAGATGCACCTGTATATGCTCCCACTAAGTCAGATAATGAGGAAGAACCAAATTGCCTATCACAGCTATGCTGATGATACCCAGATTTACCTAGCCTTATCTACAAATGACTATAGCCCCATTGACTCCCTCTGCCAATGCATTGATGAAATTAACAGTTGGATGTGCCAAAACTTTCTTCAGTTAAACAAGGAGAAAACTGAAGTCATTGCATTTGGAAACAAAGATGAAGTTCTCAAGGTGAATGCATACCTTGACTCTAGGGGTCAAACAACAAAAAATCAAGTCAGAAATCTTGGGGTGATTCTGGAGACAGACCTTAGTTTTAGTAGTCATGTCAAAGCAGTAAGTAAATCAGCATACTATCATCTCAAAAACATTGCAAGAATTAGATGTTTTGTTTCCAGTCAAGACTTGGAGAAACTTGTTCATGCTTTTATCACCAGCAGGGTGGATTACCAAAGTAATAGACAAGTTCACATTGTTATATTAAAAAAACAAAATTGCACAAACACGAGTCAATGGTTTTTGGAGTTTTAGTTCTAAGGCAATACAGTCTCTGTATATTTCAAAGAATAATGACGGGAGAAGCGATGCTTTTTGAAACGTTGATTCAATCGAACCAATTGCTTCACAAAATGAATCGAGTCTCTGCATCTACTGGTTAAAGTCATGAACATGCATTCTAATAAACTTTTATTAACTTAAAGCTGCAGTCTGTAAGTAAGTTTTGCCTCTTTGTCGACATCTCTGTTTAAAACCTGCAATTGCAGTTATTTTTGAAATTATCATCTTTGCGTGGGTTGTGCTCCGGGCACGGCTCCAGCAGATGAATCTAATGTTTTGAAGTGAATATGTGGCTGTCAGTCACCACACCGGTGTGGATACTGTACTTAGGAATCACAGATTCTAGCCTACGTCTTGGAATAAATGACCCAAATAAGAATTTTAAAACAAGTAACAAGTCTGCCACTTTTGTTCTGACCAACTGAGGAAAAGAGCGTTACAATACATCGTGCTACCAATGGTAATTAAAAATCTAACAATCACTTAGCTCATATCACTTCAAACCATGCAAATTACTATTATTGTTATACTTTTTTGTCAAATTGTTAATGTTAACAACATCTAAAAAGCTAAAAAAACAGCTTTCAAGCAAAGACCCTACATCAGTGTGGAAAGGCCTGAAAGCCATCACCAGCTACAAGACCCCTCCCCCCAGCACTGAGGCCAATCAACAACTAACTGAAGACCTGAACAGTTTTTACTGTAGGTTTCAAAAACAAAAGCCTGGTCTGACACCCCACACCCACTCTGACCATCCCACAACACAGCCATCAACACCCTCCCCCTCCCCCTCCCCTACTGTTTCTCAGCCTGTAATCAAGATCTGTGAAGAAGACGTAAGCAAAGTCTTCAGGAGACAGAAGATAAGGAAAGCCAAAGGCCCAGACGGTGTCTCTCCAGCCTGCCTCAAAGCCTGTGCTGTTCAGCTATCATCCATCTTCACATTGATCTTCAATAGATCACTGGAGCTGTGTGAAGTCCCCTCCTGCTTCAAACGCTCCACCATCATCCCTGTACCCAAGAAACCAAAAATCACAGGACTTAATGACTACAGACCTGTTGCTTTAACGTCTGTGGTGATGAAGTCATTTGAGAGGCTCGTGTTGGCTCACCTGAAGGACATTACTGGACCCTTGCTGGACCCCCTGCAGTTTGCTTACTGAGCAAACAGGTCTGTGGATGATGCAGTCAACATGGGATTGCACTACATCCTCCAACATCTAGACAAACCAGGGACTTATGCAAGGATCCTGTTTGTGGACTTCAGCTCCGCTTTCAACACCATCATCCCGGACACCCTTCAGAATAAACTGACACAGCTCTCCGTCCCCACCTCCATCTGTCAGTGGATCACCAGCTTTCTGACAGACAGGCAGCAGCTAGTGAGGCTGGGAAAATTCTCATCCAGCACCTGCACCATCAGCACTGGAGCTCCTCAGGGTTGTGTTCTCTCCCCACTGCTCTTCTCCCTCTACACCAACGACTGCACCTCTAAAGACCCCTCTGTCAAACTCCTGAAGTTTGCAGACGATACCACACTCATCGGCCTCATCCAGGATGGTGACGAGTCTGCTTACAGACAGGAGGTTAAGGAGCTGGCTGTCTGGTGCAGTCTAAACAACCTGGAGCTCAACACGCTTAAAACTGTGGAGATGATCGTGGACTTCAGGAGAAACCCCCCAGCTCTCCCCCCACTCACTATCATGAACAACTCTGTGAATGCAGTGGAGTCATTCAGGTTCCTGGGAACCACCATCTCTCAGGACCTGAAGTGGGACACTCACATCGACTCCATCGTGAAAAAGGCCCAGCAGAGAATGTACTTTCTTCGTCAACTGAAAAAGTTCAACCTGCCACAGGCGCACATGACACAGTTTTACTCTGCTGTTATTGAGTCGGTTCTGTGCTCTTCTATAACTGTATGGTTTGGGTCAGTCAGCAAATCAGATATAAGAAGACTGCAGCGGACTGTTAGGACAGCAGAAAGGATCATTGGTGTGCACCTGCCCAGCCTTCAGGATTTGTACTACTCCAGAGTGAAGAAACGGGCAGGTAACATCATCACAGACCCCTCTCACCCTGGACACGACCTGTTTGCACTTCTCCCTTCAGGCAGACGCTACAGATCTCTGTGCACTAGAACATCTAGGCATAAAAACAGTTTTAACCCTATGCCATCTCCAGCCTAAACAACTAACACAGGAATTATTACCTGTGTTCTGTAATTCATCCCCCATCTCTAATTATTCACTCTCTCTAGTACTATGTAAATATGTATGCATAATTTTCTATACAGCTGTATATATACAGCTTATATAGAGTAAATAAGGCACAAATCTGTACATAAATCTTCTGTTCCAGATTCAGACACATTATTATTATTATTATTATTATTATTGTTAAGGCTTATTTAAATGTTCTGTTATCATGTCAGATATGTATGTTTATATGTATGTATATATGTATGCATGTATGTACCAAGAGCTTCTTAAAAACCACAACAAATTCCTTGTGTGTTTGCACACACTTGGCGAATAAAGCTGATTCTGATTCTGATTCTGATTTACATGTATTCAAATTGACCATCCAAAATTTTCTGGGAAAATACACAGCAGTTAACTAAACTTTGTTTGCCATTTTTAAAAGAAAGAGGGAAACCACAAACAAGAGCAACAGTGCACAAACCAGTGCACAAATCAGCTCAGCGCTGCAATCCCAAGAATCCCAGGTAGATTGGTGTGACCTTTGACCCTGCAGTGACTGAAGTGAAGATGTAAAGTGTGAGTGTATGTTGGAATTTTGATGGGAATACATCTGATAAGGATGCATCTGATGAGGATGTATTTGATTATTTATAATTTCTCTGCGGAAGTGTTCACGGTTCAACATTTGAATTCTTTTCAGAAGATCAAGGCTAATGCAGTAAGTGTGATTCTGGTCAAAGTTTGTCTGATCTGAGTGCCGTGTCACATAGATGCTGTCGAATCTGTTCCAGCTTGAGTTAAAGGAAGCGATGCGATGCGATCTGTGTTGCTGTCTGAATGTCTTGTGTAATTCTCAGTGACATAATAAGGCAGACGATAAGGCTGTGAGCCAGTGGTGCTCAGGTTGCCCACTTCATAGTATGGTAGATTAGTGTACGGAAGAAGTCTACCAGCATTATAGAATCGGTGGAAACCAAAATCTCCATTTTCAGGGTTGCACTTTGCAATCATACGACCATTAGAGTCAATCTGAACACAATCATGAGCAAACCACCACAACAAGTTCAGACCATGTCTGGGAGGCGGCTGACCAAACCCGGTCTGTCTCAGATCAGACAAATCATTCAGGGTTCTCACCATGATCCTGATAATCCTGTAAAAACAAACAAAAAAAAAAACAGTAACACGTCAAAAAAAAAAAAAGAAAAATGAAAAAGAACCATAAAGGAGCATTTTAAAATGTTAAATTATACAGTTATTTTCATACATATTTCACACATATATTAACACATCTTCAGATATTGGTCACTTACTCAGATCTCTGCAGCAGTAGAGAGACTGGTTTTGTGAGACTCTCGAGTGAGATGAGTGAGATAAGTAAAAAATCTCAAAATGTAGCTTAAAGACAGATTCTTCAAGCTTTTGGTGATGACTGAGGTGATTTGAATTTCCTTCTTCTAAGAGAGCATCACTGAAAAGCATGTGGAAGAGAAATACAGGTGTTTAAAATGATGGAAAACACAAAAAAAAAAAACCCACACTTTTAGTTGGCAAAAGCACAAATTCACAAACAACAGAAAACACCTGAGTGTGTCTTTTGTAAAATAACCAACCAGTTTAGTAGAGCAAGAGAGGCGAAAAGCAATCTAAACCTTATACTTTCTTTTTCTTTGACAATTGTCAAATTGTTACTTACACTTATTGCAGAAATATATTTTGTGCTGGCGTTGAGGAGAATGAAAAGCTCATTTCAGCTGAACCAGATACTGTGTGTGTGTCCTTCCAAAACCACCACTGTAGTAGGAAGCAAGGCTATATATATGTCTATAGACAGAGAGATAGACAGATAAAGAGAGCGATTCTATAGGCTATATGCAAATGTATCATATTTTGGTTCTGAGTGCGTCATTGATAACAATGCATATTTGCTGATGTCACTAAACAGGAACTATGCTATAGAAACAGCCGTTAGTTGACCTACAGGTTGTATGTGTGTGTGTGTATGTGTGTGTGTGCTGTTTTTGTGACATATGAGGACACAAATATGTATAATGACATGACACAGATATTACAAGGAGAAGGTCATTTATGTGGACATTTCCCCATGTCCCCGTGTCCCCATATTTCAAAACGCTTATAAATCATACAGAATGAGTTTTTTTGAGAAAGTAAAAATGCACAAAGTTTTCTGTAAGGTGTAGGTTTAGGTGTAGGGTTGGTGTAGGGCGATAGAAAATACAGTTTGTACAGTATAAAAACCATTACGCCTACACTCTAAAAAATGCTGGGTTAAATACAACCTAGCGTTAAAATATGGACGAACCCAGCGATTGGGTTGTCTAGATCCAGCAGTTGGGTTACTGCCCAGAAGGCTGGGTTGAACATGAACAACCCAGCATGTGTTCTGTGCAATATTTAACCCAGCATTTTTTAGAGTGTATGGAATGTCCCCATTTAGATAGCAAAGTAAACCTGTGCGTGCGTGTGTGTGTGTAGGTGTGTGTGAGTGTGTGTGTGTGTCTGTCTGTTTCTGCTTTGATGAACATAAACTCCTCAGTGGAAAGAGAGACTTATGCAGACTTATGCTACTTTATACTGTATAAAAACTGCTTTATACTGTATAATGGGCCTGTATTACATTCTCACTCATATTCAGATTTCATATTATAAATTGTTCATATTAAAATATATTTTTAGCATGGAATAAAATGTATATAGTTTTTATTATATTAAATATATTCTTCTTGACAGTTTACATTAAGTCAACTGGTGTGAGGCTGTGACGTGAATGTGTTTCCCCAATATTCAGAATAATGTTTTTAATGTTTAATGTGTGTTTTTAAAAGTCAGGTTCTTGTTTCCCTCGACCTAAAATATATCATTGTAATAAATCATTTAAAAAGAAATCCAGTGATATGCAAAGTTCAAAATCATCTTACATTTATATAAATAAATGAGCATATATTTAGAATTATTTTTGCATTTTTATCATATTTATTCTATATTTTTTTTATTCGTGTGACAGATACTTTTATCCAAGTAAATTATTCATTTAAAAGAGACAAGCTACACATAAATACAAGAAGAGATAAGCAATAATTTATAAAATGTAGTCGAACACAACTTGTATTATTAATAAAAAAGTGTTTAATAGTTGCTTTGTTTGAAATCTTGTCATGCAGGAATGGATCACCACAGAAGAATTATTGTTTTCTATGAAAGTAATTTGAAAATGGTCATAATATTTTATCTGCCTTTTTTCCATTTATGTTTACTATCATCACACTAAAAACATCCATATTTGCCATGAGGAAAATTTGAGCATTTTTAACATTAACTACACATCAGACATCCTTGTGCAGAAATTTACTGAAGCACAAATCAAACCATCAGAAATGCTCACAGAAAACCGGCAAACAAATCCAAACCAATAAAGCTGAAACATAAGTGAAAGCAAACCAGGTAGAAAGTCACAAACCACATGAAAACAAGAATGCCCAGAATAAACTAATAAAAGTTCACACAGACCTTTACATTAATTTATACTAATATAGCACACAATGAATATAATGGACATGCATGTGACGCAGCTGATAGTCCAGTAAGAGTGAATTCTTCAGTCGCTGCTGTTATAGCAGCACATAGTGGAACTGAATAAAAGAACATATGCAGAATTGATTAATCCAAAAGGAAATTATTTTGGATGAACAGAAATAGTGTTTGTATAGGATCCAGTCTGCAAAGATGATCATGTTAACTCAATAATGGTGGTGCTGTCTGATCTTAACATTTCTGATGAAATCTGGCCATTTCAAGCTTTGAATTTTGTCAATGAGGTCCTTGGCTGATTTGGTAGGTGGAGTTCTCATCGAAGTGCCCTTGACCTAAATGATGTGTCACATAAATCTCTTTAAACCAGGTTTTATTCCTTTTTGAGTTAACTGAAACAACAATACGATCTGCGTTGCTCTCATGTACATATCGGTTATAATACTTAGTAACATAAGGAGGCATTGCGCCCGGATGGTGCAGGTTGCCCATTTCATAGTACTGTAGGTCAGTGTCGGGAAGAATTCCTTCTGAATTATGGAACGGATGGAAACCAAAAGCTCTGTCTTTTGGGTCACAGCATGCAATCATCCTGTTGTTGTCAATCTCAACACATTCATCAGCAAACCACCAGAGCAGAATGAGACCATGTCTGGGATACGGCTGACCAAACCTGGTCTCTCTCAGATGGGACAGTTCTGTCAGCTTCCTTGGTCGGACCATTCTGTGTCTAGAAGACAGACAGAAAATAATGTAATTAATAGGACTGGACTACAGTATAAAAATGTAATTTAAAATTTTAAATGAGCAACAATAACCTGTACCTTATCGTACAAATATGATGAATATGCAGTAAACTAAGTTTTTAAACACACATCTAACAGCCCATTACTAATCAGAGTCTGAAAGCAAGTAGTTTTTTAAAAAAAACATAAAAATATTTAAAGTTTAAAATGATCCTATAATGTCATTAAAGTTAACAAAAAGCAATATTTTAGGCCAAAAAAACAAAACAAAAAAACAATAGGATACTGCACCTGTAGTTCATTCGCTGTAAGAAGGATCTGCGTCTGTGACGACTAACATGCTATTATTCTTCATATCTTTGTAAAGTGGGCGGTGCAAAACAAATCTGCTGCAAAAATAATCTACACAAACTCTTAATGCTGTACTGGTATCAGAGGAGGATCAGTAAAATATTCAGTGAATCTAATCAATAGACTCGTGAATGGCAACCTAAAATTGAGTAAAAAAGTACAGGCCAGTCTTTTAATAATTTGCCCATACTAAAATAAAATGAAAAAAAAAAGCGCTTGTTACAGAAATTAATACGGTTCCTATATTATTTTCGAATCAGCTTTTAGTAATTAAACAAACGGTTTTGTTTTCTTTTCTCACATTGTTAAAGGTATTATTAAAAAATCTTTTTTTATTGTTGTTGAAGGAGTGTTTGCTTTCTACAGCTGTGGAAGATCAGATAGACAAAAATAGATCTGAGTTATATTTTTAAAGAGTGCCAAAAGCGACAGAAAAGAGAAGCAAATGGATCCCTGCAATTCAAAGAAACAAATGGACTCCAGGCAGCGAAACATGGATTTGCGGGATTTGCAGTTATCAGTTTATATTAATATGTTGAATTTTGTGGTAAAATCATCCCCTATACATTGTATTGTTATATATCGTATTGACAACTCATCAATTAAGTATTTACCATCTTATACATATCTCTTACCATCTTATACATATCTCTTACCATCTTCTGCATAACTGGATGTTTTTAAATAAACACTGACAAATAGGCTACTATATAATTTTTGGGATGGATGATATGACGAGATTAGGCACATTTGCTTTATGTATTTCCCCGGCATCGAAATCAGGCACATATATAAATGTCAGGAAACACGACTCCTGGCTGCATATAAATACCCATTGACCACTGGATCTTTGGTAAGTTGTAATGAACACTATATCGAGTCCAACAACCTTTAGTTAAACCGATTATCATTTGTTTTAGTGTTTTCGCAGCTTCCCTATCCACCTTTTTCTTCAATGCGGAAGTAAGCCTATGGGTGAGACTTCCGGTTCATTAGCCGCTGTAGGTAAATAACGAGGAGAATAACAAAGTGCAGTAAAAGGTAAAACTGTTTGAACTACAAATCAGTGTGTTCATAATTAAGATAATACATTAAAATAATATGATAAGACACACCAATTTTCAATATCAAGCAGCAAATCGAACTGTTTTGTACAGCTAAAAATAGCTGGACGCGGATGAGACCGGAAGCTAGACCCATAGAATTTACAAATGGCCGCGCTCATTTTTACAGCAAGAAAAAGGTGGATTAAATCCAGTCATGCAGCAGGCTCTTTTGCCACTCAGTCCGGCGAGTTCCGGCGGGAAAGTGACGTCAGTGCATACCTTCTATTCCTGGAAGGCCGGAGCCCTGCAGAGAATTCAACCCTAATTAAACGCACCTGATCCAAGTCCTTCAGGCTTATTTGAAAACTACACGGTATGTGTGTTGGAGCAGGGATGGAACAAAACTCTGCAGGGCTGCCTCCAGCCCTCCAGGAATTGAGTTTGACACCCCATTAAACTGTCTCACTCATGTTCAGATTCATAGATATTCAATAGAATTAGGCCTATGTATTATTCACATTGAAATATATTATAATATATTCAGGTTTACAGTTCAAAATCTGATATTGATATCAAATATATTGTTGGCACTTATAGCATTAATAAACAAGTTTAATTAAAATAACATTATCAAACAAGTTGACTTCTAAGGTAATACAATCTCTGTATTTGTCAAAGAATAAGCAAAAAATATGAAGAAAGAAACAAAATAACTATAAATCAGGGCATAACCACTGAAGACATTGATTTGGATGTGATGTCTTACTCAATATTCGTAATAATAAACATGTAAATGTAGCCCAATCATTGTATTCAAAATTAGCTAGAATAACAACAGTGGATGAAAACTATATTTTCATTGTTTCAAATACCAGGCAATAGCAGCAATAATGATCACAGTAAACAATGCACATCTCAGTACAGTGGAGCGTTTTCCACAAGTGGGCTGACTATGACAGGTTTGTCTCTGCACTGACTGATGTATGTCTGTGGATATCTGCTCAGAACGATTCATGGGTTCTTCACGGTTCAACTCTTCAATCTCCTCAATGAGTTCATTGTCAATACTCTGACAGGTTTCTCCCTGCACTGACTGAAGTATGTCTATAGATACTTGTTCAGAACAATTCATGGGTTCTCTAAGGAAGTCATCATGGTTCAACTGTTTAATATACTTTGTGAGTTCATTGCTAGTACTCTGACAGGTTTGTCTCTGCACTGACTGATGTATGTCTGTGGATAACTGCTCAGAATAATTCATGGGTTCACTTCGGAAGTCTTCACAGTTCAACTCTTCAATAGCCTCGATGAGTTCATTGCTAATATTCTGACAGGTTTCTCCCTGCGCTGACTGATGTATGTCTATGGATATATGTTCAGAATGATTCGTGGGTTCTCTGAGGAATTCTTCACGGCTCAAGTCTTGAATGTCATTCAGAAGATCAAGGCTAATGCGGTAGGTATGATTCTGGTCAAAGTTCACCCGATCTGAGTGCTGTGTCACATAAATATTCTCAATTTTTTTCCTCCTTGAGTCAAAGGAAACAATGATGCGATCTGTGTTGCTGTTGTCTGGCTGTCCTGTGTAACTTTTAGTGACATAATGAGGCAGTGAGCGAATGGTGTGCAGGTTGCCCACCTCATAGTATAGTAGGTCAGTATAAGGAAGAAGTCTATCCCTATTATGGAATCGATGAAAGCCAAACTCTCCATTTTCAGGGTTGCACTTTGCAGTAATACGACCGTTAGAGTCATTCTGAACACAATCATGAGCAAACCACCACAACAAGTTCAGACCGTGTCTGGGAGGCGGCTGACCAAACTTGGTCTCTCTCAGCTCGGACAATTTATACAAAGTTCTCACCATGTTCCTGACAAAAATAAATAAATAAAATTACAACAAAAAACAAACAAACAAACTGATCTTTCTCCAACAATAGTGCACCTGTTGTTCAGAGAAAGGTTTGTAATTATATATAATACACAATTACAGAGACACTGCAAATGTAAAAACAAGAACCATGAAATGGTATTAAACACTTTTGGTAAAACATATCTGAAGATATTGATCACTTACACAGAACTACAAGCAGAAAGATTTCAGCACCCGTAGAAAGGCTGATCCTCTAAGATGAATGGTTAATCTTTAGTGAGAAGATCTACCAATTTTGTAAAATAAAAACAAGGAAGTCCAGCTGTGAACACCAGAAAAAGTGCCAATAAACATTTGCAAGCTACTGTAATTTGAAGGACTAATGTATTTTTGGCATTCATATACAGATGCATCTCAATAAATTAGAATGTCGTGGAAAAGTTCATTTATTTCAGTAATTCAACTCAAATTGTGAAACTCGTGTATTAAATAAATTCAATGGCACACAGACTGAAGTAGTTTAAGTCTTTGGTTCTTTTAATTGTGATGATTTAGGCTCACATTTAACAAAAACCCACCAATTCACTATCTCAACAAATTAGAATACATTCATAAGACCAATAAAAAAAAACATTTTTAGTGAATTGTTGGCCTTCTGGAAAGTATGTTAATTTACTGTATATGTACTCAATACTTGGTAGGGGCTTCCTTTTGCTTTAATTACTGCCTCAATTCGGCGTGGCATGGAGGTGATCAGTTTGTGGCACTGCTGAGGTGGTATGGAAGCCCAGGTTTCTTTGATAGTGGCCTTCAGGTCATCTGCATTGTTGGGTCTGGTGTCTCTCATCTTCCTCTTGACAATACCCCATAGATTCTCTATGGGGTTCAGGTCAGGCGAGTTTGCTGGCCAATCAAGCACAGCAACACCATGGTCATTGAACCAGCTTTTGGTACCTTTGGCAGTGTGGGCAGGTGCCAAGTCCTGCTGGAAAATGAAATCAGCATCTCCATAAAGCTTGTCAGCAGAAGGAAGCATGAAGTGCTCTAAAATTTCCTGGTAGATGGCTGCGTTGACTGTGGACTTCAGAAAACACAGTGGACCAACACCAGCAGATGACATGGCAGCCCAAATCATCACTGACTGTGGAAACTTCACACTGGACTTCAGGCAACATGGATTCTGTGCCTCTCCACTCTTCCTCCAGACTCTGGGACCTTGATTTCCAAATGAAATGCAAAATTTACTTTCATCTGAAAAGAGGACTTTGGACCACTGAGCAACAGTCCAGTTCTTTTTCTCCACAGCCCAGGTAAGATGCTTCTGACGTTGTCTCTGGTTCAGAAGTGGCTTGGTAGCCCTTTTCCTGAAGACGTCTGAGCATGGTGACTCTTGATGCACTCCAGCTTCAGTCCACTCCTTGTGAAGCTCTCCCAAGTGTTTGAATCAGCTTTGCTTGACTGTATTCTCAAGCTTGCGGTCATCCCTGTTGCTTGTGCACCTTTTCCTACCCAAATTCTTCCTTCCAGTCATCTTTGCATTTAATATGCTTTGATACAGCACTCTGTAAACAGCCACACCTTTCAGTAATGACGTTCTGTGACTTACCCTCTTTGTGGAGGGTGTCAATATTCGTCTTCTGGATCATTGCCAAGTCAGCAGTCTTCCCCATTATTGTGGTTTCAAAGAACAAGAGATACCCTGAATTTATACTGTATGGGTGGTCATTTATTGAAACTCAAATGTAAATATTCTAATATTTTGAGATACTGATTTTTTTACTTTCATGAGCTATAAGCTCTAATCATCAAAATTAAAACAAAAACAAACTTTTGAAATGTTTTACTTTACATGTAATGAATCTAAAATATATGAAAGTTTCACTTTTTGAATTAAGTTACAAGAAATAAATGTATTGAGATGCACCTGTAATAGATTAAAATGCTTAACCCAAAATAATAAATAAAAGCTTCAATACAAAAGCAAAACAATGTTCTTAGTCTAAAGTACCTGTTTCTTGTTCCTCTTATTTCTGTTGTGGTATACAGCCACTTTGTTCTGCTTCGTAAATTATTTTATATAAATAATGTTAATAAATTATATTAATTCACTTATTAAATAAATAAATATTCAACTCAACTTGGACAGTTCAATGTAAAGTTAATAATGATTTAATAATAACGTAATAAATAAAACAAGCAGCTAAACGTATTGTAAAACAAATCCGCTTTACCTTTTTGAAGCGTTCATACGGATACGTCCTTGTGTGCAAAGATCTGCAAACAGAAATGGTGTTGTTGTTCCATAGCAATATCAGGGGAGGAGTGACTCCAGGGGAAATATTTGGCTGGCAAATAGAGCACAGCAGCATTCAAAGTAGATTTGAATTTTTGCATCCTAAAAGAGAAGATTCATATAAGAAACAACAAAGCATGAGTTCCCAAAGCAATTTTATTTCAAAACAGGCCCAAGAAATATATAACAAAAAAGAAAAAAACAAACAACTCAAAATGTGTGACTAGAAAAAGAAACAGTACATCAATAACAGTGAGGGGAGAGGTGAGGCTTTTTTGAAACTTCGATTCAACTGAGGCAATTGCTTCGCAAAATGAATCGAAGCACTCAAATCTCTTTATGCTGGTGACGTTTGCTGGTTGAAGTCATGTAACTGTTGTTTAATCAACTTTTATTAACTTAAAACACAAAAATGACTCGAGATTATTTACAACCACAAGTTTAATACATTTAATATTTAATAGCAACCACCCCACCTCATAGTATGGGAGATTCAGAATGGGCACAATGTGATTATCATCCTCTTCAGTTATGTTATACTTGCAGAAAGGGGAACAACCATCACTTAAGTAGAGATTGTCATAAGCAAACCGATAGGCCATGGCTGAGTGAAGACTGATTGTTTCAGCTGGGACAGTTAACTTTTAGTATAGTTGCAGTACAAGCTAAAAACATTGATGTAAACTAGTTGTGTACTCAAAGTTTACTACTGTTATACTTAAGACAAAGCTGAAAATCTCAAAATGTACCTTGTGTAAATCTTTCAAGCTTTATGCAGAACTGAATTTTCCTGAAAAGCATGTGGAAGAGAAATAGAGGCATTTTAAGTGTTGTGGCTGTTTAAAAATGTTTGTCTTTATGGAAAACACACATACAAAAAATGTGTTTTGTAAAATAAAGCAACCAATTTAGTAGAGAATCATGAAAAAAACAAACAATCTAAACCTTACCGTGTACTTTTTTCTTTGACAGCTGTTACTCTTCTTGCAGAGATGTTGTGTCTTTTGAAGATGAGGAGAATGAAAAAATTCCAGATATCAGACTGAACCAGATTGACAATACTGTGTGTGTGTGTGTGTGTGTGTGTGTGTCCTTCCAAAACAATTAATGTCCCTGTCATAGGCAGCAAGTGTGTGTGTGTGTGTGTGTGTGTGTTCTTATTTGTGTGCGTATAGATTAGATTACAAAACCAGCTGAAGTTGTCACAAAACATCATCAAATATAAATGAACGTAATACGTAATTATTCAACAGTATATAGAGAATGTTACAGCGATGTTCTGTAAATGAGGATTTATCTTTCTTCTAATGCATCATATACATATTTAGCCCTGAAAACATCATTGATGACAATGCAAATAACTATTCTGTAGTAACACCCTGCAGTTATACTTCTATTACGCTTGAAATAACCACAATATGAATAGATTGACATATTTTTGTAGGCCAACCCAGAAGTTAGCATCACCCTGGTTACATCAACATTGGATTATTCCATTAGATTATTGCAGAAAATAAACTGTGACCAACCAAAGTTTAGGATTCCTACATGTTTTGTTCATAATGATAATCTTCACACATGAACACAGCTTTTGAGTTAGAATAGCTTGAAAGAGTGCAATGCTACTGAGGCTGTGAAAGCGAGTAGAGAGTAGATTAGTTGACCTGTTCTATGTGATCCCTATTAATCTCTGTAGTCCTGTTTTAGTCACTTGTTAGCCACCATCTTTTTCAAGGTAAGTAAAAGCTTTCAAAAATTCACAAGGTGGTATTACTGATGTATTTTATGCTGTAGATTAAAGATAAAAATTAATATAAAAATATCTTGAGCTTGTGTTCACCACAGACCTTACTTGTTTCTAGGTTTTGGCCGAAAAAAAAAATACATTATCCTGCTGCACTTTATAAGCATGAGATGATCGACATGAACATGTGCATGTGACCCAACAGATATAACTATTTATAAACCCACAAGCCACAGTGTCATACAATTTAATCCTATTAAATGTTATGTTATTAACTGTAAACAGCAGTGAACATTTCTTGGGTTGGCTTGGTTTTAAAGGTCGATAAATAATGACAGAATTTTCATTTTTGGGTGAACAATTCCTTTAATGCAGTGAAATTAGACAATTGATTAAAAATAAACATTTAAGTAAACAGTAAAAAGTAAAAAGACAGAACACAATGCATCGTATTACTTATACATTAAGAATCATAAAGCTTCCTATCCAAAATGAGCCAAATCAATTTACAATGCAATTTTAATAATTTGTTATAAAAAAGTTGCTTGCTTTTATTTTGGATGAACAGGAATGTTTGATTTCAACTATGAGTGTCTGCAGGATCCAGACTGCATAGATGAGTGTGCACACATAACACAAGCTCAACGCCGGTTACGCCGCTGCTGGATCTTCACCTCCCCGATGAAATCTGACCATTCCATCTTCTGAATGATCTTAATCAGGCCTTGGCTGATGCGGAAGGTGGCGTTCTCATCGAAGCGCCCCTGACCCAAATGATGTGTCACATAAATCCTCTCAAACCATGTGTCATTCTCATCTGAGTCGACCGAAACAACAATACGATCTGCATTGCTCTCACGTACATCTCTGTCGTAATACTTAGTAACATAAGGAGGCATTGCGCCCGGATGGTGCAGGTTGCCCATTTCATAGTACTGTAGGTCAGTATGAGGAAGAATACCTTCTGAATTATGGAATGGATGGAAACCAAAATCTCTGTCTTCTGGGTCACATAGTGCAATCATAATGCCTTCGTCATCAATTTCAACACATTCATCAGCAAACCACCACAGCAGACTGAGACCATGTCTGGGATACGGCTGACCAAACCCGGTCTCTCTCAGATGGGCCAGTTCATTCAGCGTTCTCAATCGGACCATTTTGTGTCTAGAAAACAGACAGGGGGAAATACATAACTAAAAGAATAAATGGGAATGGGTTGCGCAAAATTGCAGGACTTAATTAAATAGAATGAATATCACAAGTATGATGGTATAATAAAATGTATTAAATAATATATCCTAAAAATATTATATAATTTATATATGTGATGTATTACATGTATAATATAATATACAAGTATAATATTTTGTGATAAATTCAGAAGGATCATAATAGAGCATCATTTATTAATCAGCCTTCATTAATTTCCTCAATAATTCTCTGTATGTGGACCTTGAAGAAGACTGAAATTGTAATGTTTCTTATATTCTTGCCTTCAGCTTGGCACATGTTCTGTGTATTTTCAGTGTTTTCTTTATATATATATATATATATATATATAGCCTATACATTTGTTACCAAATGTATTGTTGAGATGCATTTATTTAGTTAGGTAGGCTATACATTAGTTAGTCAGTTAGTTTTACAGCCATTTTCAATCTAGTCTTAATCCAGTCTAGTTGTATTTGATCCCACAAGTGGACATGTAGGTTTCGTTTCTCTCTAAACGCACAGTACAGTAGTACAGCCCATCTGCTACAGACTGCAGACAGAGACTATCAACGCAAAACTTTTACTGAACAGCTGTTTGTCGTAGTTTAATAAAGCATATCGAGGGGTGAGAACAAGAAAGGCGTAAGTGACATTTCACCAACTTTACAGGAGAGCGAAAACAACATTTTACCATAGTTTGATCTGACTTTGTGTACTGATTTCAATTGTTTATAATAAAAATGTGTACACTCATGGATGGCAGTACTTTTGCCAGTAGAAAGAGCTCATTAAGAGCTTTCATTTGATCTATATATCTCCATTTCACCAAAAATGTCACTTACGCCCTTCTGGTTCACACCCCTCGATATTTAAACAGCGATATTAAGTTTAAATGTTAAGTTTTAAGTTTGATGTTAACTTTAAAACGATCCTATAATGTAATTAAAGTTAGTCTTAGTAACAAAAAGCTATTCAAATCAGACAAATAGACATAGAATACTGTACCTTACTCACGCGTTTGAAGGCTCTGCGTCTGTGTAGCGCTCGCGCTCCTATTATTATTCATGTCTCTGTCAGTGGGCGGTGACAAACACAAACTTGAACCTAAACATTTCAACAAGAGTACATCAGGCAAATGAAGTAGCCTACAACCTAAAGTTTAAAAAGTCCAATTTCTTGACCTACTAAAATAGGCCTATATATATTGTTACAGAAATTAAAACGGTTCCTATTGTTTTTAATTCGACTTTTAGTACATAAACACCTGTTTTTCCACTTTTCTTTTCTTTTCTTTTCTTTTCTTTTCTTTTCTTTTCCAAAGTGTTAAACGATTAAAATAAAGATAGCATAGTTTTTTGGGGTTTTGTTTTTTTACCGAAGGAGTGTTTATTTTCCACAGCTGCGGAAAAGGGGAGTAACCTGGAAAGTGAAAGTAAAGCAGACGAGGAAAACAAATAAAAAACTCCTCTATTATAAATAGATCTTGACCGCCTCATTGTTTTGTGACATTGATAATACATATTTGCTGATGTCACAGAACTCACTAGTAACACAATAGTTGTACTACAGGTGTGTGTTGCTGTGGTGATGAACAGAAACTCTTCAGTGTGGAAAGAGAAACACATTATTGCAGGACCATAATTGAATTGTATAATGTTTTATATTCAAATTTCATATATTTCATATATAAAAATAATATTATATATTATTCATATTTAAATGTATTATAATTTATTAAGATTTATAGTTAATGATATTAAATTTATTGTTGACACTTGTGCCAAAGTTGATAGACAAGTTTACATTGTTCAAAAAAACAGTTACATTGCATTGTTGTTTTTTGGGGGATTTTTAGTTCTATACACACTATACAAAGAATATATTCCAAAGAATAAGCACAAAAAGTACAGAAATTATTATAAAGCAAGACAATGATTAGTATGTGATGTGTCACTCAAAGTCTCAAAATCTTAAAATGTATTTACATCATTGCAATGAACCATTAAAAAGAATGCTGTGATAAACATGCAACCCTCAACATCACACTACATAATAATAAAGATGTGTTAATAAATGTGTTAAAGTTCATTTAAATAAGCAACTGACTCAAAGGAAGAAAACTGCCATTTTCAAAATTAGCTAGAACAACAAACAGCAACAGATTAAAACTATTTTGTGTTCATCCAAATAAATACAGCAGCACCAGCAATGAGCAGTAACAGCAGACCACAGCCAATCAGCGGACAGCAGCATTTCCAACTCTGACAGGTGTTTGTCTGGCTGTGCTGCACTGACTGAGGTATTGATAACTGTTCAGAACGATTCGTGCGTCCTCTGTGGAATTCTTCAAGGCTCAAGTCTTGAATGTCCTGCATGAGTTCATTACTAATACCCTGACGGGTGGTTGTCTTCAATGACTGAGGTATGCTTATGGATATATGTTCAGAACGATTCGTGCGTCCTCTGTGGAATTCTTCAAGGCTCAAGTCTTGAATGTCCTGCATGAGTTCATTACTAATACTCTGACGGGTGGTTGTCTTCAATGACTGAGGTATGCTTATGGATATATGTTCAGAACGATTCGTGCGTCCTCTGAGGAATTCTTCACAGCTCAAGTCTTGAATGTTCTTCAGAAGATCAACACTAATGCAGTAGGTGTGATTCTGATCAAAGTGCACCTGATCTGAGTGCTGTGTCACGTAAACATTCGTAAATCTTCTCCACCTTGACTCAAAGGAAACAATGATGCGATCTTTGTTGCTTTTGTCTGAATATCCAGTGTAATTCTCAGTGACATAATAAGGCAGTGAACCAGCGTTGTTCAGGTTGCCCACCTCATAGTATGGTAGATTAATTTTAGGAAGAAGATCATCCCAATTATAGAACCGATGAAAGCCAAACTCTCCAATTTCAGGGTTGCACTGTGCAGTCATACGACCATTAGAGTCAATCTGAACACAATCATGAGCAAACCACCACAACAAGTTCAGACCGTGTCTGGGAGGCGGCTGACCAAACTTGGTCTCTCTCAGCTTGGACAATTTATTCAGGGTTCTCACCATGTTCCCGACAATCCTGTTGAAAAAAGTGCACATTTAATGCAATAAATGTTACAATATTGTTTTTTAATATAAAACGTACAATTACGGAAAACTGCAAAATGTAAAACTAAGAAGGAACATGAATCAGTTCTTTATCAGGAATTCATTTAAATCAGTTAATTTCATCATTAGTTAAATCTGCAGAAATGGAACACCTGTTGTTCATCAAACCCCTGCTGTATATATGTTCATTTATTAAATATTTGGGCTAATTTGATGGTGTTTTCAGCTACCAATAAAGAGTACAGAACTCTCAGCTCTGTTTTTGAATGTTCATTTGAATCTAATCAGCAGATTTTTTCTCTCAAAAGCTGCACATTAAAGTCTGTTTTGTCCTAGACTGACCAAACCAAACAGCAAGCTCAAAAGGAACAACAGATACTGATAACTTCCACAGAACTGAGAAAATCTGATCTTCTAGGATAACTGCAGATATTGAGATGAAGGGTTAATCTGTAATTCTTTAAAAGTATAAACACAGTTCACAATCAATAAAATGTATATATATATATATATATATATATATATATATATATATATATGTACATGTATATAGAAGCATTAAAAAATGATACATCTTACCTTGTGGAAGCCAATCTAGGTCTTTGGCACCGACTGCTTCATTCATATGACATGACAGCATGTTTGTTGATGCCACTGAACACATGACGAGAACTATAGTAACACACACTAGTTGTCCTACGGGTTATACGTGTGTGTGTGTATGCGTGTGTGTGTGTGTGTGTGTGTGTGTGTGTGTGTGTGTCTGTTTCTTGTTTTGATGAATAGAAACTCATACTATGGAAAGCGAAACCTGCAGAAACACATTAGAGCAGATGGGACAGATAATGAGATTTACACGAAAGCTACTTCATATCAAACTATAATGTCTCACTCATATTTAGGTTTCATATTAAGCATTTATTTTATACAGTATTCATAACTGTTATCAACAGCATTATATGCAATTTATAGCTTATGATAGGCTATATTAAATGTATTATCTCTGTTTTTTAAATGATAGAGTTGTATCTTTTGTCTCTCTTGATCTGGAACATTTACCTACATCATTGTAATAAATCATTAAAAGAATCCAGTGATAAACATGCAAAGCTCAACATTATATCTCACATTTATAGAACAATGAACATCTATTTATAATTATATTAACATACATCAGATTATACAGTTATTCATTTAGCAGACCCTTTCATTCAAATAAGTCAATTGTACAAATGGAGCTTCAATACACAGCTTCAAAATGAAAAACAAACAGCATGAAAACTATATTTTCATTATTAAAAGCAAGAAGAAAACAACAAAAACATACAAAACAGCATTTTGCAACATTTTGCATAGACATCCTTGATAGATTTAGACTCTTGACTCTGGTAGGGTTCACTCTTTACAGACTGAGCTGGAGATGGAAACGGTGTGTGTCTGCAATTTGGTAAGAAATCTGATAAGAATCATTCTTAGTTTCTCTGAGGAATTCTTTCAGTCTTAACTCCTGAATGTCCTTCAGAAGATCAAGGCTAATGCAGTAGGTGTGATTCTGATCAAAGTTCACCTGATCTGAGTGCTGTGTCACATACATCTTCTCAAATCTGTTCCAAACTGAGTCAAAGGAAACAATAATGCGATCTTTGTTGCTGTTGTCTGAAAGTCCTGTGTAACTTTTAGTGACATAATCAGGCAGTGAATCAGTGGTGTTCAGGTTGCCCACCTCATAGTATAGTAAGTTAATTTCAGGAAGAAGTCTTTCCTTATTATAGAATAGATCCAAGCCAAAATCTCCATATTCAGGGTTGCACTTTGCAATCAGACGACCGTTAGAGTCAATCTGAACACAATCATGAACACAATCGTCTCTCTCAGATCAGACAGTTTATTCAGCATTCTCACCATGATCCTGACAATTCTGTTGGGGAAAAAAAAAAGAAAAGAACAGATCTGGTTTTACTCAAACAAATGTGCATGTCAAGTCAAGTCAAGTTGAGCTTTATTGTCATTCCGCTACATGTGGGGACATACAGTGGAACGAAATGTCGTTCCTCACAGGACCACGGTGCTACATAAATACAGACATACAACAATGAAGTAAAACACTATAAACCTATACACAACTAACCTACTGACAGATTTTGACTAAGTATACTATATATAAATGTTTACCCTATACAACTAAAGATAAAATATAAAAAATAAAAAATACAAACTATACAAACTATATGAATGCTTCACATAAATACTGTACATGTGCAGAGAGAAACATTGTGAGTCAAGCAGCTGGCTGGGGAACAGTACAAGATGATTTGTAGTGCATGAGCATGTAAACATACATATATTGCTGAGTCTTTTGTGGGATTGTGTACACACATCAGAGGAGAGTGTGTTACTACAGGTGGTTTGTACAGGCCCACTCACCTGTGTGTAGCACACTTTGAATTGCACAAACAAGTTGTATACAGTTTTTTCTTTGGTGTGGTAAGGTTAGGGGGTGTTTGGAGAGGGGGGTGAGATGGTCAATGTTTCAGGAGGTAGGGGGTTTGTATGGGGTTTCAGAGGGGGGCAGGGTGATTTGAGTTCAGGGCTCTCACAGCCTGGGGGAAAAAGCTGTTGAGCAGTCTGGCGGAGTGGGCTCTGATGCTCCGGAACCATCTTCCTGATGGCAGGAGCTGGAAGAGACTGTGGGAGGGATGGGTGGGGTCCTTCACGATGCTGTTGGTTTTACTTGAGCATTGTGCAATGAAAATGTCCAGGATGGATGGGAGAGGGGCACCGATGATCTTTGCAGCCGTGTTCACTGTCCGCTGGAGGGTCTTGCGGTCAGCAGCACTGCAGTTCCCGTACCAGACAGTGATGCAGCTGGTCAGCACACTCTCAATGGTGTCCCTGTAGAATGTGGTGAGGATGGGTGGAGGGAGACTTGCTCTTTTCAGCCGGCAGAGAAAGTGTAGGCGCTGTTGTGCCTTCTTGGAGAATGACATGGTGTTGGTGGTCCAGGTGAGATCCTCCGTGATGTGCACCCCCAGGAATTTAGTGCTGCTGACTCGCTCCACAGTCGAGCTGTCGATGGTCAGTGGGGGGTGGTCAATGGAGTTCCTCCTTCTGAGGTCCAACACAACCTCCTTTGTCTTCTCCACATTGAGGGACAGATTGTTAGCGCCACACCATTCAGCCAGCTGTGCCACTTCCTCTCTGTAGTGCGTTTCATCGTTGTTGCTGATGAGACCTACCACTGTTGTGTCATCAGCGAACTTGATGATGTGGTTGGAGCTGAACTTGGCAGTGAAGTCGTGGATCAGCAGCGTGAAGAGCAGCGGGCTGAGCACACAGCCTTGTGGGGCACCTGTGCTCAGTGTGGTAGTGCTCGAGGTGTTAGTGGCCGACACGGACTGACTGAGGTCTTCCGGTTAGAAAGTCCAGGATTCAATTACAGATGGAATTGTTAAGGCCCAGCAGGTTTAGTTTATTTATGAGCTGTTGTGGGATTATTGTGTTGAATGCCGAGCTGAAGTCAATGAACAGCATTCTAACATAGGAGTCTTTATTTTCTAGGTGGGTAAGAGCCAGGTGGAGGGTGGAGGAAATTGCATCCTCCGTAGAGCGTGTTGGACGGTATGCAAACTGGAGCGGATCGAGTGTGTTGGGGAGGCTGGTTTTGATTTTGTGCATGACTAACCTCTCAAAGCACTTCATCATGATTGGAGTCAGTGCTATGGGACGGTAGTCGTTTAGACAGGACACAGGTGATTTCTTTGGTATGATTGTTGTGGATTTGAGACATGTGGGGACGACTGCCTGGCTCAGCGAGGTGTTGAAGATATCTGTTAGGACATCCGTCAGCTGTGCAGCACAGTCTTTCAGTACACGGCCAGGTATGTTGTCAGGACCCGCAGCCTTGCATGGGTTAATCCTAGATAGGGTCTTCCTTACGTCGGCTGGAGACAGACAGAGCGCCTGGTCATTGGGAGGTGTGGGCAGTTTTTGTGCAGGTGTGTCATTCTGCAAACCGTGAATAAATGTGGTTGAGCGTATCGGGGAGGGATGGATCATCATCACAGGCCTGTGGCGGGGGCTTGTATTTAGTGATGGTCTGAATGGCTTGCCACAGACCATCTGTGTGTCTCTGCTGTCTGTGAAGTGATTTTTTGAGCATATGACCATTTTGCATTTTTGATGCCACAGGATAGATTGGCTCTTGCTGTTTTGAGGGCTGCTTTATCTCCTGATCTGAATGCTTCATCTCTGGTCTTTAGCAGCCCACAAACCTCTGCTGTCATCCACAGCTTTTGGTTTGCACATGTGGTGATGATCTTGGTGACTGTAATGCAAAGAATGGTATATATTCTTTGTAATGCAAAGAATGGTATATATTTTTAATATAAAATATACAGTTACAGAAAAATTGCAAAAATGCAAAACTAAGAAGGAACGTAACACATTGGAACTCTGCAAAATCAGAAAGCGTGTTATGCAAAAGATTTAATTCAGATCTGCTGCTCTTTGAATATTAATTTATTAAATATACTGTGTAGGCTCAGTTGATGGGGTTTACAGCTATCAATAAAAGTGTAGTAATATCAGCTCACTTTTTGACATGTTAAAATCCATTCAGACGATTTTCTCTCAATATCAGCAGAATAAAGTCTGTTGGGTCCTTGACTGACCATTTGCATGCACTGATCACTTACACAGAAATACAATCAGAAAGATCTCTGTAGCACTAGAAAGAATGATCCTCTAAGAATCTTTCAGTAAGATGAAGGGCTAATATGCAGTTGGAATACAATTTTAAGTAAAAGCAAGGAAGTCAAGATCGGCTTGCCGTAGTCCAGCTAATTTGATTACTAATTCATGCATTATTTTTTATGACTAAATAAACAGCTGAGACAATTCAGTGCTCTTACCGTGTATCTGGTAACGAACTGTTGTGTCACACAGTTCCTGGTATGTAGCAGCTTACACAGTGTCTTGTATGTGGTCAAAAATACTGCTATATAGATGCTCCTAACCTGATCTTGTAACTAATAATAAAGCAATAAAAATCAGCTGTATGAACACATAAAATTAATCTTATTTGTCAGAAGTGACGGACGGGAGTGTTCACACTCTGATAATGACTTTTGTGGGTGGAGAAACATTCTGCAAACAGAAACTGATGCTGCTTTATGCCAGATATTTATAGCAGAGAAACTGACAGGCAATTATGTCTTAAGTGGAGTAATTGTTTCTTCCCTTTTAACACTAAAATCGCTGTGGCACCTCAGTTCAAGCAGGATGTGAACCGATCATCTCTTCCTCTTTACTAGTTATAGCATGAAATAAACATGAATGAACATCAGAACGTATATTGTTTCAAACGTGGAAAGACGTCAGTACACACCATTTTTCAAGTCCACCGATGTTAATCTGCTCTTAGGTCTGGTTTGTTTCTCATACAAAAACGGCAGATTCGGCGTTATGATTGGTCAGATCGCCTGTCAATCAAAATACCTGTGAAGGGTCAATTCAATGAACACACACTGGCCTTTTGTGACAGCATACCCCAAGAGTAAAGAAGAGTTTTGTGTATTAATCTACACAGAGCAGAGGTTAAGTATAGCTGCATGTATTTGAGTCAGAGGTGAGTGTATAATAAACACCTTAGTTCATCCAAAGTTGAACAGGAAGAGAGAGCAGCTGATTATGAAGGAAATAGAAGCAGTCTATTACAATTTTTTAGGATTTATAGTTAATGACATTAAAATGCTGTTGGCAGTTATGGCAAAGTAATAGACAAGTTCACATTGTTATATTAAAAAAACTAAAATTGCACAAACACGAGTCAATGGTTTTTGAAGTTTTAGTTCTAAGGCAATACAGTCTCTGTATATTTCAAAGAATAAGCACAAACAAATATGAATACCAGAAATTATGTAATACAATTAAAAAGAATGCCGTGATAAATGTACAATAACATTGCATATTATTCAACATAATAATAAACGTGTTAAATGTCATCTAAATAAGCAACTGACTCAAAGAAAACAAACTGCAACATGCAGTTTCAAAATTAGCTAGAATAACAATGAAAATTATATTTCCATTTTCAACAATAAATAGACAGTAGCAGCAATAATGAGCAACAATACCAGCAGACTGCAGCAAAGCAGCACACAGCAGCATTTCTCTGTCTGACTGGTGTTTGTCTGGTTGTGTTGCACTGACTGAGGAATGTCTATGGAATGATCCGAGTGTTCTCTGAGGATTTCTTCCCAGATCAAGTCTTGAATGTCCTGTATGAGTTCATTGCCAATACTTGGACAGGTGTTAGTCTGCGCTGACTGATGTATGTCTATAGATACATGTTCAGAACGATTTGTGTGTTCTCTGAGGAATTCATCACAGCTCAAGTCTTGAATGTCCTTTATTAGTTCAGCACTAATGCGGTAGGTGTGATTCTGGTCAAAGTTCACCTGATCTGAGTGCTGTGTCACGTAAATATTTTCAAATCTTCTCCGCCTTGGGTCAAAGGAAACAATGATGCGATCTTTGTTGCTGTTGTCTGAATATCCAGTGTAATTCTCAGTGACATAATCAGGCAGTGAATCAGTGGTGTTCAGGTTGCCCACCTCATAGTATAGTAGGTCACTGTAAGGAAGCAGTCCATCCCTATTATGAAATCGGTGGAAACCAAAAGCTCCATTTGTAGGGTTGCACCGTGCAGTCATACGACCGTTGAAATCAATCTGAACACAATCATGAGCAAACCACCACAACAAGTTCAGACCATGTCTGGGAGGCGGCTGACCAAACCCGGTCTCTTTCAGATCAGACAAATAATTCAGGGTTCTCACCGTGTTCATGACGATTATGCTGAAAAAGTAAAGAACCGGACTGATTTTACTCAAACAAAAGTGCATATGTAATGCAAAGGTATATTTTTAACAGCATATATACAGTTACAAAAAAAATGCTAAATTAAGACAGAACATAAGCACCAAAAGCAGCCGAACTTCAATTAAATCAGCTCATTTCCTCATTGGATAGCTCTGCAGAACTGGAAAGCCTGAAAATGTAGTAGTATCTGCTCACTTTTTGACATGTTAAAATCCATTGAGACTATTTTCTCTCAATATCAGCAGAATAAAGTCTGCTGGGTCTTAAACTGACCATCTGCATGCATTGATCACTTACACAGAAATATGATCAGAAATCTCTAGGCCTAGCAATAGAAAAACTGATCCTCTAAGAATCACGCAGTAAGATGAAGTGTTAATCTGCAGTTGGAGTAAAAAGCAAAGAAGTCAAGATTGGCTGCTGTATTCCAGCTAATTTATACATATTTTTTTATAAATAAATAACTGGGACAGTGCTCTTACCGTGTATACAGTTATACCCGTGTATACCTCTTACAGTTCCTCAAATGCAGCAGCTTACACATTGTCTTGTGTGAGGGCAAAGATACTGCTATATAGCCTAGACGCTCCTAACCTGATTTTGTAACTAATAAAGCAATAAAAATCATGAGTCCACCTTATCCTGCAGAAGTGTTCACACTCTCATAATGGCTTTTGTGGGTGGAGAAATATCTGCTAACAAAAACTGATGCTGCTTTATGCCAGACATTTATAGCAGAAAAACTGAATAATTGTGGAATAATCGTTTCTGTTTGTTGCTTCCCTTTCCCTTTTATCTTGTTTCATCAAAAAATTTCTGACAGAAATACTTAAGGACTGAAAATTGTGTGAACCACCTCCAGTCTCCCTCACATGCTTTGTAGGCACACCTGTTTTCAAAAGGCATCTGATATTAGGCTACTAAAAGAGATGAATTTGCACAAACAAACAAGTTTGAATTATGAGTTTCCAAATTCATTTTATTTCAAACCAAGCCAGAGAAACCACACATTTAATGGAAATAAAATAAAACAAGTAAATGAATCAAAATGTGTGATTATATAACAGGAGACATAACATTTATAACAGTGACGGGAGAAGCGCTGCTTATTGAAACGTTGATTCAATCGAACCAATTGCTTCACAAAATGAATCGAGTCTCTGCATCTACTGGTTAAAGTCATGAACATGCATTCTAATAAACTTGTATTAACTTAAAGCTGCAGTCTGTAAGTTTTGCCTCTTTGTCGACATCTCTGTTTAAAATCTGCAATTGCAGTTATTTGCGAAATTATCATCTTTGCGTGGGTTGTGCTCCGGCACGGCTCCAGCAGATGAATCTAATGTTTTGAGGAGTATGTGTGGCTGTCAGTCACCACACCGGTGTGGATACTGTACTTAGGAATCACAGATTCTAGCCTACGTCTTGGAATAAATGACCCAAATAAGAATTTTAAAACAAGTAACAAGTCTGCCACTTTTGTTCTGACCAACTGAGGAAAAGAGCGTTACAATACATCGTGCTACCAATGGTAATTAAAAATCTAACAATCACTTAGCTCATATCACTTCAAACCATGCAAATTACTATTATTGTTATACTTTTTTGTCAAATTGTTAATGTTAACAACATCAGCATTGCATGACTATGTGTGTATAGCATGTGGATTAAAATTTCTGTACAGTCTAATCTCTAATTGTCATACCATTCAAATCTTATATAGGCTATTATTCTGCCTTCGAACTGGTTCTCTTTAAAGGTGCTGTATGTAGGATTGACAGTCCAAATTCAAAATATTGGAGAGGGTTTTTCCACCCGGCCCCTCCTCCTCAGACTTGACACACACGCAGGTTGCCAGGTTGGTTAACGACACCAAAAGGAACGAGCCGGGACAACTTCTTTACGTTTACTGATGTGACACGATGCAGTGCCATGCTCGAATTTCCTGCGAATTCCTACCAGTACCACTCAAATTAGAAAACATTATTATTAGCTAACCATTGTGAATCGGGCTAAGGTAAGGAGATAGTTTTGAACACTGGCTGGTTATGTTCTTGCTCAAAAATTGATTTTGGATCATTTTTAACCACAAAAAAGTTACAGACAGCAGCTTTATATTGTAAAAATGACTCAGGATCATTTACAACCACACGTTCAATGCATTTAACACAACACTATCCTCAAACTACAGACACTTCAAAACAGTAGGATGTAGCAAAGCCTGACTCTGTCAGGTAGGCCTACCTGCTCCGATTCACTCCGAAACACGTACGATTCATAAAGGATTCAAAGCTTCATGAAGCAGTTATTCATACTCACCCATCGCTAATAAATGCTTTAATCAATTCACCATTACATAATAATAAAATGTATATAATAATCGTGGATATAATGAAAGCAGGTTAATGTCAGCAGCTCAAAGAATGGTACACCAGGACTTGTTGTCAGGCGGTGTCTCATTAACATTATGACTCTGTAGTGCGAGTCTGCCGTGATGATCTTGGGTGTTGTCTGTTTGTTCGAGATACTGCTCTCGACTCATGTTCTTGATGATCTGGAGGAGGCCTTGGCTCACTCGGTAGGTTCTGCTGCTGTCGAATCGTCTCGGGTCGTTGTGTTCAGTCACATACACTCTGTTGAAGTTGTCATTGGAGTCTTGACGCACAATAATGCGATCCTTGTTACTGTTCAGATTGTTCTGCCTGTAATTTGCCCTGACATAATTTGGGAGTTCGTCTGCTCCTCGAGCGTTCAGGTTGCCCACCTCATAGTACGGGAGATTCTGAAGGGGTACAATGTGATCTTCATAATCTTCAATTCTGTTATGGTACTCATGGAAGCCAAAGTCTCCATCTTGAGGACTATAGATGGAGACAATTTTCCCATTTCTGAAGTCAATATAGTCCTGAGCAAACCAATACAACAGTTTCAGGCCATGTCTCGGCCACGGCTGACCGAAGCCGGAGTATTTTAGCTGGGACAGTTCATTCAGGGTGCTCACCATGATGGACAGCTATGTAAGAGAGAGAGACAATGAAGAAATATTTAGAATAATAGTAAAACCATACGATGAAGCAGTAAATACAAACTAGTCAGTTATAAGGGAAAGTGCAGTTTAGATGTTGTAATGTCACCATTTATATTTTCCACCGTATTGAAATCACTCTTTTTGCCTGCTTCATTTCAATGGTCATGTTGACCATTTTGATTTTAAGTATTAAATATAAAAGACAAACATTGTTAGTCTTTCTTTTAATGTAGAATTCTAATACAATGTATAATATAAACAGAAAAAAAATGCTAAATAGTTGAATAAAGTTTATAGCTTTAAAGGTAACAGTTAGCATTGAGCTTATTTTTGGGTCTTATTTTGCTACAGAAATGTTATATTATTGTTAGAAACACCAGTCAACTAAATATCACACCACAGGTAAAAAAATAAATAAAAAATAAATACATTAAAAAATACTTTCTCTCTCTTTTTTTTACTTTTCTAGAACTTTGAGGATCATTTTAAATTAAGTTTAAACAATATGCATAAACTTAGAAAAGGCGGCAATATTTTAATTTTAAGATTAATATTAAGACATTTTGAAAATGTTGTAAATACACATACTTTATCATGAAATTATGGGTGAATTTATATTTGATGTTTCTGTGTCTCATACAATGCCTCTAAAACCATGTAAAAACGACCTTTTAGCATCACAAGTGTGCTGTCCTTATGGAAAACACACATACCTTGTATGGTGAAGATTGATCCTCCAAGTTTCTTGCAGTGATCTGGTTGTTGACCTATAGTGAGTTGTAGCAAGTTCTTTTTAAAATGATTTCTTCAAGACACACCTCCTTCGAAAAGCTCACAGCTGGGAAATAGAAACTTAAGCTGTTTGGAAGGAAGTAGCCAAAGAGTTTTTTGATTACTGAATAATGCACAGTATGTACTGCACACTAAAACAGTCTCTGGAACAGTATTAGTACTCTATGTCGGATGACCACATTGCATTGTACAGTTTATTTAATACAATGAGTAGGATTCTGGAAATAAAAAGCTATTTTGCTTTTCTAAAGCATTTTTGCTTTAGAACTGCTTTAGAAACAATTACTAAACTTAAAAGGAAAATGGAAAAACTAATGTAAGAACAAATATGTGATTTACATTTAAACTATTTCCTAAAAAGATAAAAATAAAGTTGGAAAAAGAAAAATATTAAACCTAATTCAAAGTATTAATAAATACTATATTAAAAAGCACTGGTGAGCATTGAGTTAAATGTTGTTAATATTTTCCAATAATAGTTATTAGGACCTAAAACATTTACATAAATAAGTCAAATATAGGGGTAAACTTCTTGATTTCTTGACCCAAGGCACTAAACAAATTGACCAATGAATTTCAAAAACTCTTCCAAACAATTATATTAAAACATTTTATAGAGAGTGTTTTTCCATTTGTTTGTCATGGATTTAAATAATTATAATTCTTAGGGTGCAAATTTCTTGAATATCTAGCAATATTTATAAAATGAAACATTTTGGAGCAGAATAACTAGGAAAAAAAAAAATCAGGTCTGGAGATCTCATTGGAAGCCAGCTTCAGCTGCATAACTTCAGGAGAAAAATATGTTTTCCTGTAAAAAGGGTGTTGGTGTTCCTCCAGAGCAAAAGAGAGGAAACCGAAACTTACTGTTTATCAACTGCATTTCAGCCATAATCTCTAAGAACAGTGACTTGCAAAATATGTAAAGGGTGAAAATTCATAATGACAGGCATGACAGACTGTTGTTTGTTTGATCATTTCCTTTTCAAACCAGCTTTTATTACACCATCATCTGCACCATGACACAGTCAAGAGCATTTCCGTAACACAATGATCAGAGGCCAAGAGAGGGACGACACCAACAGGACAAACAAAAAGAAGAATGACAACCAGCGGTAGTGAGGAAAACTTGAGGAATGACAGTCAAAGGAAAGAAATCAATGAAGAAAGAGTTGTACAAAGACTGCAAACAAAGAAAATAGAATCTGCAGTTATTACAAACAGCAGTAAAAGTGTGAATTCACATTGAAACCGCTGTTTTAACGGAACAGGAGGATGATGGGATAGATATACACGTATATAAAATTTCCATTAGTCTGAATCCATTCAATGACAATGAGCAAACGTTTTGTCTTTGATATGAAGAAAACACGAATGCGTCGTCGCTTCCCATATCAGACAAAAAAAAAAAAGATAAATCTCTAAATAATTGTGCCGAACCCTCAAACTACATCAAAATTACCATCATAATTATAACTCTAGCTGTCAGTGTCAGCATAAGAAGAATTGGTATTAATAGTATGAATATTTGACTTCATTATTTGATATATATACACAAATATCTGCAATGTGTTTGCATTGCAGTATTCTTGCTTTTTTCCCCCCACGCATGTGTTTAAGTACACTTGAAAATAAAATGCGATTTTTCTTTTTTGTTTCACTGGAATATACAACAAACTCCAAATACGTCACTCATGATCACACACATACACACACTGGTTTGAGACTCCCTTGACCTCACGTGCCCATTTGAACACACACATACACTCGAGCGCCTCCGTTTGTGGACACCATCCTTCTCTTCACAGCTTTCCACGCGAGCATGAGCGGACCATAATGCATCTGTGCCCAGGCTGAAGGGGAAACCTCAGCAAACGGGTATTTCCTTTGGTGTCACATCACAGCGACTTGTCAGTTTGAAACGCTGAAGTGCAGCTACATTGATGCTTTTACGTGGCTCTCCTGCTTAGAGCAGCACGATCCCTTGGGAGCATCCACAGATATACTGTTCTGGAGGTTATAAACAAACACGCTCTGGACAACTGGTTAGTCGTTTTAAGTGATTTTAGTGGGTGTTAGTAAGAAGATTAGAATGATGTTGACATCCTCCTCATTCCAAGCAGAATGGATTGAGAGGACTGTACAGTTGTGATGGGATTTAAAGGAACAGTTCATGCAAAAATGAAAATGATGCCATTGTTAACTCGCCCTCGGGTCATTCAAACCCGCATGTTGTTGATTTTTTTTAATTCATCGGCTGAAAAAAGAAACAAAACAATGACTCAAAGGCACCATACATGTAATGCACACAAATTGTGTGTTGTATTTCAAGTAATGTGAAAAGACTGATATTTACATTGTTATTCACTGAAAATCTTTTCTTCTGTTAAAGCTCTGACATTCATTTGGGAAGAAATTGTGTGGTTTGATGGTCATTGACTCCAAAATGCTATTGATTCTTGCATTTTATTATTGTCATGCCAGTTTGAACAAATAAAGAAAACCTTGCATAAAACTCGGAGACTTGTAATATAGCATTACAAATCGCATAGACTACTTTCATGATACTTTAATGTTTTTTTCCTGTAGAACAGGTTCTAGGCTGTCCAGGCCCAAAAAGGACCAAAATAATGACTGAAGAGTCCAATGAAAGCGATGCATGTGACTTGTGAGTTACATTTCAAGTAATATGATTGCTTATTGTGACGGAAAAGACTGAATTCATTACATTATTCACTGACAATCTTCCAAATCTGGCAAAGCTCTGAAATCTTATTTGCGAACAGTTTCAAAAAATCTGCAGTTTGATAATCAACTAAAAAATGCCAATGGTTCTTGTGTCGTAATTGCTGTATCAGTTCAAACAAGTGAGAATTTTATGCACAAACTACTGTATAGATTCAGAAATATAACATATTGACTACTTTCATTATACTTTTATGGCGTTTTTTTCTTTTGTAAAACAGTTTACAGGCTGTCAAGCTCCAAAAAGGACCAAAATAATGACTTAAAACCACCATAAAAGTGATGCATATGACTTGTTATATCTCAAGTAATACATTGGCTTAATGTGAATGAAAATATTGAAATTTACTGCCAAAGCTCTGACATTCAATTTGATTAGAGTTTAAAAAATGGTGCAGTTTGACGGTTTTGTCTCCAAAATAATCATGTTGTAACTGGCACTCAAACAATTGGAGAACTCCTCACAGAATACTATTGTAGAAATTCAGAAGGAACATAGCTCCTCAAATCACATAGATCGTACATTTAATGGTACTTTTATCGTGTTTTTTAGCACTTGACATGTTGTGCACTAACCTTAATGGAAAAAAGCTTGTTTTGCAAAAGAAATAAGGTGGCAAGTAAGCAATGACAGATCTTTCATATTTGTGCAAACCATTCCTTTAAAATCCACAAACCAAGGCGAGCTCTTAAACTTCATCTCTCACACAAACACGCTCAATGAAAAGAAAGAGCACTACAGCGCTTCTCTGAACTCATTCACACCTGCACTAATTCTCACACACACACACACACACACACGCATGAGCAAACAGGCCTTCATATCCCCCGGATGTTTAAGGATGTGACATCCACAGCTTGAGGAAGACGTGTGGAGCGGGAAAGGATATGTTTTCTTAACGCTAGCGTTTACTGAATCGTGAACCCTATACTTTAATAATCCTGTGAACACGAGGAGAACAGAGAGACACACAGTGGATGGTGGTGGGAGAGCGTTCCCGGACCATTTCGGTGTCCCTTACTGTCCACTGAGTAGAGCACGGCTGGCGAAAGAGAGAACGCGCATCTCAATATACTACGATACAGGAAAAGAGAAGGGGCAGCTGACTGAGCTTTCATTTGTTTGTTATCTTCCGGGAAACGGGACAGTGAGGGCACCGTGGGGCATGTGCGTGATTGGGATCAGAAGATATCCGGGCAGGAGTCCCAGTTGCCCTGCTCCTTGGCCTCCCAGTATCCTCCTTTGTAGATGTGCGTGGGTTCTCCTGTCATCGGATCGACCTGCTGCTCGAACCACATGGACTTGTAGTTGTCCTGGTGACCACCTGATCGAACAAAACGAACACGTACATACAAAGCAAACAAACAGTCACTTAATTAGAGACCAGAACATATAAGAGGGTGCTATAGTAACTCAATAGAGCCCTTTTCTACAAAGCTATTAGAAACTATTTCAAACACAGCCTGGAGCTTACAAAACAAACGCTGACTAAACTATTAAATCTATACTTAAACAATCAGCTACAATCTCTGATTCAACATCTCGCTTTCTATATTCACACAACAGCAGCTAAGAGAGGCACATGGTCAACTCAGGAGGAAGAATAATAAAGTGAAAAAAGGAAAAAATATTGGTAAAGTTTAGAGGTGGGCGGCATGACCAGCATTTTATATCACAGCCCAAGATACAACTTTATATTACAGTAATGGGAGTATATCTAACAGTGCAGTTTTTTTTTTTTTCTGGAAATTGAACTTTATAATATGTAATATAATAATAATATATAATTCTCATTTCTGCACAAGCCCATGAATAAAATACTTGAAACATGCTTTAACACATTTGATTATGGACTTGAAAAACAAATATACACATAAAAACCTATTTTGCATGTAATATTTTGCATATAACCTATTTCACATTAACTGAATTGTCTAGAATACGGTGTATTTATTTGGATTCTAGAATGGTTTATAATTGGTGTAAAAAGCAATATGCCATTCTAAAAATAGTCTATATATATTCTATTAAATCCATGTAGTCTACCTTGTCTATATATTAAATATTAATAACAATTTTATTTTACAGTGACCTTGTTACACATTAGGTGTACTTATTATATTAATAACAATAAATTATTCATAATTACATGCAACTAACAATAAACCAAACTCTCATCCTAACTCTAACCATATAATAAATACATGCAGTTAATTCATATAACTTGCTACTTTAATGTATAATTATACTGTAACAAGGACCTCGCTAAAAGTAAAACCTAAATATTATGAGCATAATTACATAATAATTACATAAGAACATAACATTACAGTCTAACTCAAATATACATATTTTATATATTAAATTTTTTCATACATATTTTTAGATTTTAATTATATATTTTATTTATTTTAATATTTTATTTTATGAGCTGAAGCACATTTCATTTGTCCATTTATATATTTATTTTTAAATATTAAATTATATTTTATTAAAGCACAGGTGTGCACATATTGGAAAAATCCTACATGTTCACACTGGATGGGAGTAGCATGACATGTCAATTAAATTGTAAAACTACAGTCTTCTGCTTGATCATACCGCCTATCTCTATCGGATGTGAGCAATGGGGGGGGGCTGGAAGGGTTTTGGGTGGACGTTACTTGCTTTTGACCAGAGCTCCATAAGGACCCTCCACTAGAGCGACACAGAGCAGATAACGAGACAGTGAGGGTCTCATTCATCAGCTCAAAAATGCACAAAATTTAACCCCACAATTGTCATTTTATAATGTGTGTATGTGTGTGAAAGCACAGTCATTGCATAACATGACACATATGTGGAAGTGTATGATAGTGTGCAGTTTTCTGTGATAATCAATGCATAAGCTGTATGTGTTTGCAATAGTTAAGAGAGTCATATTATGACTGCATTAAGATGAATTGTGGATCTTGTGCTGTTAAGCAAATAAAGTATAAATGTTGTTGTATAATGTATAATATGACCCCATTACGCTGTAAAAATGTAGCTCTAACAACTCTTATTCTACAAATACATAATTCCACTTCATTAGGAACACTGGTTTTGTATGCATCTCTGTGTAACGTGAACGAGTGTGTGGTACTTGCTTGAGTATGCTGGAGGGTGTGAGCCATGCAGTGTTTCAGCTGCAGAAGCACACAGATGAAGATGGAGGGATGCAGGCAAAGAGAAGAGGAGTGAGAGAGATGTTAGCATGCATGTGAGGAGTGAACTGAAGAAAGTCAACACTGACTGTAGTCTCTGTATATGATACTGTCTATACTCCTGCAGTTTATGCATTCACACTGCCCACTAGTGGAAGTAAAATACACGCACAAGCTTCTGATTTAAAATGCATGATGCAAGAATGAATTCAAATAAGAACCAAGTCTAATAATCTGCTCGTTTCTATTGAACCATGTTTTCACACCTGAATCTCCTCAAAAATGTGATCTAAGAAGATAGAGTTCATATGGACTCTAGTATGGTTTATAATTGCTGTATTCTTGACTCTAGCAATTATGTCAATATTGATGATGTGAGAGTGCAGCAAAATACAATCAGTAAAGAAACCTTCAGGGGTGAAATCGAACTCAGGTCAGGACTACGCAATCAAACCAAGTGTGAAAATGACTAAACTACACTACACTACACTACACTACACAGCTATAGTCTGTGTTGATTCTGCTACTTGCTTGATAGTGAAAGATCGGAGGAAGTTTCATCTGTGTCAGCTGATGGAGGGGCAGACAGATGGAAAGTGAAGATGATTAGATGATAAATGTGAGAGACAGAGTGATTAGGAGAGAGGGATGGGATGGTACTTGCTTTTGTAAGTGGTCTCAGAGGGCTCACTGGCAATCTCGACTTCTTCAGCTGATCAGAGTTGAGAGACGAGCAGCCAAAAATTAAAAAGGGGGATGCAAATTAAGACAAAAACAAAAAAGAAAGAATACAATGAGTGAATGGCATAATGGAGGCGGGGAAAGTGATCCTGGATATTAAAGGGAAAGTTCACCCTAAAATAAAAATCATGTCATCTTTTACTCACCCTTATTTTGTTCTAAACCTCAATATGACTCTTTCTTGCATACGTGGATCATAAACGCACCAAAGTATTACAAAACTGGTGTACTACTACTTTTATGGTACTCGTTTGTCATTTTGGAGCCAGTTTTATTAGCATCATCTAAAACTATTAAAAACATGTATATTCATTGAAATAAAATAAATGTTAACTGAAATAAAACAAAACAAAAAACAAAAACTTAAATTAGTTAGTTGTCAAGGCAAAATTTCTCATTTTTGTTTAGTTAAGTACTAAAACACAAAAAAAACAAAATGAAAAAAAACTGACTATTAACAAAAATTTACAAAAACAACAAAATTACAGAAACTTGAACTGAAACTTAAATACCAGACTTACTTCAATGGAAAATATAATAATAATAATAAAAATAAAAAAAATACTATAATGATATATTAGGGAAATTAAAATAACACCGCTTGAAGCTTTCAAGTTTTTTAAGTCCCTTTCACTGATTTTGTGGAAAAGCTTCACGCAAGAAAATTAATCAAGAAAAGTCCTACAGATTTGTAACAACATGACAAAATGTTCATTTTTAGGTGAACTATTCTTTTAATGTCATGCAAATAAGCACTATTACAGTGTCTGCATGTGTGCTTGTGTGTGTGAGATGGGAGAAAGTGCAGAAGACGACAATTAAAAAGAGAAAAGAAAAAGGAAGTAGAACAGGAGTACTTGCTTTTTAGAGGCGAGTCAGATATGGAGTCCTCAATGAGAGCTTGAGGGAAAGACAGAGACAGACATACGGGAGTGAACGAGAGACGCCGAGAAGGCGGAGGAAACGAGGAGAGATGAGCAGAATGACAAATAAAAGGTCACTTTACCTCCGTCCGCTGGCTCCTTACCCTCTTCTGCAGGGTTGGCGGTGCGGTTGGCCTCTTGCTCCCTCTCTCGGCGGACAGTGCGCTGCTTCTCCTCTAGTCTTTGTTTCTCAGGGTTGGCCTCCTCCCAGCGGCCCTGCTCCATCAGACGCTGATCCGGCCGCCTCCTGCTATCCGTGGGAGCAACGCCCTCCTCCGGCTCATTCAATGTCAATGCCAGGGTCGAGAAGTAGTACATGTTTTCAGCGCCTTCCCTACAAAGCACAGAGAGAGAAAGGGCAGGAAATTACGGAGAGATTGAGAAATTCCAGTCGAATTCACACTTGAGCACCACAACACGATGTGCCAGAGAACATTCTCTAAATACTAAGCCATGGCTCCAACTACTCATGAATATTAATTAGGTAATGGCAATGGCTTTTTAACCTTCCTTGGAAGTCAGGTCATGTATTCTAATTAACATTCATTAATTAAAGGAATATTCCAGGTTTAGTACTGTTAAGTTAAACTGACAGCATTTGTGGCATAATGTTGATAACCATAAAAATTATTTTGAGTCGTGCCTTGTTTACATAAAAAAGGCAAAAAAAATCTAGGTTACAGTGAGACACTGAGACAAAGTGTGAAATGTGACCCTGGACCACAAAACCAGTCATAAGGGTCAACTTTTCTAATTGAGATTTATATATCATCTGAAAGCTGAAATAATATTTCCATTGATGTATGGTTTGTTAGGATATGACTATATTTGGCTGAGATACAACTATTTGAAAATCTGGAATCTGAGGGTGCAAAAAAAAGTTCTGAGCAATGCATATTACTAATCAAAAATTAAGTTTTGATATATTCACAGTAGGAAATATACAAAATATCTTCATGGAACATGATCTTTACTTAATATCCTAATGATTTTGGCATAAAAGAAAAATCAATAATTTTGACCCATACAATGTATTGTTGGCTATTGCTACAAGTATATCCCAGCGACTTAAGTTTTGTGGTCCAGGGTCACAAATGTGTGGGACCCATTTTTGGAGGAGTTTACAGTAGAAATGGGAAGCCTATAATTTTATAAAGCACTGCTTCCTCAGAAATTTGAAATCAATCAATCAACAAATAAATAAATAAATGAGACAGAACAATCGTAAAATTCCACTACTGATATTTAAGTCGGTTTTAATTTTTTTGCTTTCAAACGTAAAATAATGGACCTTTTATCTTGGCACAAAATTAAAAGGAGAACTCAAAACAGATTTATGATTGATTCTTATTACAAATCTGAGGGAAGATTTCAGAAGCTTGTGCAGTTCTGTAAGAATATATGTTAAATATACTTGAAGATGCAGCATTTTTTCTCTCTCAGATCATACAAAATACAGAAACCTGTATAAACTCTACTACAACTTGTGTTATTTAGGCGGTAAAGCTGCTTAAATGATAATTTTTATAATCGTTCAGGGTTTTAGGTTCATGGTGTTATGTTGTCATTAGGGATGTTCATTTTTAACCGTTTAACCGTTAACCGACCGATAAGAATTTTGACCGATTAATACAATCAGTTAAACGGTTTAAAGTCACTTTTTTTTCAGTAAGTTATCAAAATATTTTAAAAGGTTTGCTGCATGGTTAAAATAAGCTACGCGTATAAAAAAAATACGTTTTTTAGAGAGAGAGAGAGAGAGAGAAAAAAAAACATAAGTCACATTTTGTTATTTCATTCAGAAATAGGCCGACGCGAATTATAAACATTATAATAAACACTGTAAATATAACTAGGCTATTTTAGTTCCCCCTCACTCCACAACAAATCATTTCAATTAACAGTAGGCTATTTAGAAAAGAACAAAAATTAAAAATGTAAGAAGTTATAGCTATATAAACGACAAACCAAAACGAATTAATTTAGGCTAAAGCGAAACTGAAACCAATGTTGGGTCTCTCGTTCGACACAAAATCAAATGTTTCTGTATTCGCGATGTATTTGAATGCCAAAATATTATTTACCTTTTATGTAGATCTGCTTCACTCGCCTTCCAATATCCACGTAAAACTAAATGTTTTGCATAACTTCACGGTGGTACAGTGATAACGCTTAACGGCACAGATTTTGCTACATATTTAAACTGAGCAGTGTGTTTTTTTCCCATATGTTTTTTATAATGATAATGAACAGGCTGCATTGTCAAGGTAGAATGCTTAACTGTGTGCGCGCATGCGGCGCTGG
The DNA here is from genome assembly GCA_027422415.1 of Schizothorax lantsangensis. Taxonomy (NCBI): domain Eukaryota; kingdom Metazoa; phylum Chordata; class Actinopteri; order Cypriniformes; family Cyprinidae; genus Schizothorax; species Schizothorax lantsangensis. The sequence continues at coordinate 38,017,473 of CM049841.1, read as the reverse complement.
AGCAATCACTTGAATTTTTTTTTCTTCTAACAGTGGAAGCAACTACTCCTTTTAGTCATGAAGATAATCGGAATTGTAAAAGGTTTGCTTTTATTTGTGTGCATTCACAATAAAAACAAATATTTGCGCTTTTGTAAAATAAGCCTAAAAAAAAAAAATAGGATGCCGTCTGGTTTCCTTTCGCGCAGCACAAAAATGAACCGAAACTCTGCATAGGCTACTTGTTGCACAGTTTTTCTTTAGTTTTCTTAAATTATTATTTAAGTGAAAATAAATTTCTCGTATAGGCTATTTATTCGTTATTATATATATATATATAATATATATAACTTTATTAAGGACACACTCGGTCCAAACAAAGACACAACAATAACAACATACAAATACACACACAAGGACAGAATCCACAATATCACATAATTACATGTGTACTAAAAACACCAATGATTCCACATATTTGAAAAAAGCCTGACTGAACTTAGTATAATTTTAACACTGATGAACTTGGCACTATTTAGAAATTCTAATAACCTACACATACATCTGTACATGAGATTACGCATCACAGCAGCGCAGGTTGGCACACCAGCACTGACAAACATTTGGCTTGCACTGCTCCATCGTGGCACCTTAAGCAGCATATATATATAGCGCCTAGCTTTATTATGTTTTTCTCCGCCCGCAGAAGCGCTGCAGGTGCGTGATGTGATAGCTATGATGATCATGTGAATCCTCATGTTCTGTTTGTTTGCTGCTTTTTTCTCATGTAAAATTAATCCCCGGAAAACAAATGTTAGTATTTTTAACGGGTCACGGACACCTATTTCTTCTAATTTAATTCAGTTCTAATTTAAAATAATCTTGTCGGTTAACGGTTAATAATCAGTTAACGAATGTCAGTTGTCGGTTAGGAAAAATAACTGAAATGAACATCCCTAGTTGTCATTATGTATGTAAAAAGATTTATTTTTCTAAAATCATGCTCAGTGCTCACATTTTGTGGCTGTATGATTGAAACAATGAGTACTGTAACTTTTACAGAGTGGCCCAATTCACTTCCATTGTTACCGCTACTGTTCTTTTTGTTTTTTTAAAGAAATCGAGGGAGAAATGCTGTCGACTGTGCTTGAACTTAGGAAATATTGTACACGTCAGGGAATATCTTACGGCAGCGGAGTTTTCCTCCACAGCTCTTTGGCTTTGAGCGTCTGATAGACAGTTTTCTGTCGCCCGTCGGCGCCGTTCTCTCCCCCTCTGCTGCTCTGCATCACACGAGAGCATTCCATCTTCTCGTCCCACGTCCCAGACAGAACATAGTGCGCTTTCCCGTCTTTATCCGTCACCACCCCCGTGACCTACAGAGAGAGGCGTTGCACAAGAAGGAAGCGAAAGCAGACATAAATTGCAGAAAGGGCAAACAGAACATGAAAAGCTGCAAAGGGTGACGGATGAAAGGGGAAAAAAACTGACATCTGCATTCTGGGAAAAAAGAAGTCAGTGGAACGGCTGCTGACTCACCTTTCTGGCCACATCTCGGGAGAAGTAGCTGTATGGGGCAAATTTGAGATGACAGCGGTCGCCTGTTCTGTGGTTCACAACGTCGATTTCTCCTGACTGAATTCAGAGAGAAAGAGAGAGACACGAATATCACTTATGAATAAAATGAAATGCCACACTATAGATATTGCAATTTAAGGGCTAAATTTGTATAATACAAATGTAATTTGCAAAACCAGGAAAAATTGACTGCACTAAAAACTGGGTGACAATCATGTTATATACATAATATAATTTAAATGACATAAGCAAGTAGGGGTGGGAATCTTTGGTCACCTCACGATCCGATCCGATTCCGATTCCGATTCCGATTCTTGATCTACTTTTTCCCCCCCTTATTAATTAATTAGTTTACCGACTTGAGAATCTTATAATCCTTACATTTACATATACAATAAGTACATTTACATATACAATAAGTAATTGTTTTTTTTTTTAAAACAGTTGTATGTTAAGAATTTTAAACTAATATAACTTCAAAACATACAAGCAAGTAGCAAATAATAAAGAGGAGCATAGAAACATAGAAACAACAAACAAAGAGTGCTTTCAGTATTTAAGATTATCTGAACGTTTTCCATTCAAGAACTGAGTGATTTTTCTTCATCTATAGGGGAGAGTGGGGACGGTTGCAACACTTTTTGCATTTCCTTTAGTTTTTCAGAGACTGTTTGCATTAGAAAGCCAGAATTTTAATACAATAGAGCCACATCAGTCGGCTACTCACCCACATTGCTGTAACACGTGCACATATGATTATATACATACAATTTATACTTGAATAGACAAAGTCAAATGTTGCAACTGACCCCACAACTGGGCATTCATTAAAATGTAATTAAAACCATTCTTAAATATCATTTTGCAGTTTCTTTATTTTATTTGTGCGTAGACATGGTCTTTAATAAGTTAAATTGGCTGTATAAAAACAAAGAATAGTAAATGGAAGAAAAAAAATCAAGTAACAAGTAACAACCTTGTCTTGGTTAATTATTACAATACATTTGAACTACAAAATATTAATTTAATCAGAATCAAGACACTAAAATTTAATAATAGCCTACTTCTGTTAACATCTGTGAAAGGTTACTGAACTAAGGTCAGTTGCATGAACATAGTCACTAACTTAAGACTGTCTTAAGAACTAGTTTGACCAACTAGCAGCTAACCAAGTGTATCAATGTTGTGGTAAGGGACAACATGTTGCAACTGTCCCTACACTTGACAGCCGTGATCAAACTTGGTATAATAGCTTGCCTCAAAATCTTTGACACATGCTAGCTATGCCTATTAGAAGCTAAGAAAACACAGATATAATTCATATGTTTTTACAATGCTTCACGCATACAATTTAGACAGTATGACAAAAAAAAATCTGATTATTAAAAAAATACTTTTTTACCATAAATTATTTTTTGTAAAAGGAATGGTCACATGTGCCTGATTTCATCCAGGAAGGATGGGGGGCTGATTTAGCATGTGCAGTATGAATATCATCACTGTAGCTCATTCCTGATTGAAGAAGTAAGCCATGTTGCAACCGTCCCCACTCTCCCTACTGTTGTTTTTTACTATGACATCATTGACAGCGGGAGATCTATTAAGCTGCATTCACGCACAGATCTCTTTTGAAATATAAGAAGTAATGTGGTTTGTCCTGTCCGTTTAATCCCTTAAGACATAACTGGCTGTGTTTACATTAATTTTGCATCATTTTGAGACGCAAGTACATTAAACCACTTACACGGAGTCGCGGCAGCCGCATGCGCGAGCAGTCTACTGTACACAAACAAAGCGCGCGTCAGCATTTGAAATTGAAAGCAGCCTTCTGTTAGTGAGGTTCATATTTTAAATATATAAGTCCACTGCATTCCAAACCACATAAATGATGACTTCGTAGAGCACTTGTAAGGAAAATACGATGGGTGAGACCGCACACTTCAAGTGTAACGTCAAACAAAGCGCGCGTCTCTCACAGCGCATCCTGTGCAATGAAGCACGTGAATGTCCTTGTAATTCGCTTCAACCTTTCCGAACTTTGTGAAAGATTATTTTACGGAAGGTTCGAGTGGTGTATGTGTGTGAGGAATTGGAAGCAAGCAGAATACGGGTGTTTCTACAGCAAACTCAGAGCCATTGCACATCTGGTTAAAAACTAAGCTCAGAATCGATTCTGAAATTCTCAGAATCGATCCAGAATCGTTGGAGAGAGAATGGCGATGCATCGATTTTTTTCTCCCACCCCTATAAGCAAGTGACATGTACCAAAAATTGCTGAAATGAAATGAGCACACATTTTACACAATATTTAGAAAATAACAATTAAAAGAGAAATTACTGTAGCATAGTCCACTTACAAGTCCATCAGTTTATTTGACATCAGACACACTGATGCCGATTATATGAAAATATGTCTAAATAAGTAGCGTGTATTCTGACCTGATCTATCCAGAGTTTCCCGACAATGATATTGTGCACTGTGGTTGTGACTTTCTTCCAGGTGTAGTGATTGTTACTCTTCTCAAAGACACAATGAATAGAACCTGGAGCAAACAAACAAGCAACTCAAAATAAGCTTGAAAACTCTTGCTTAAAAACATAAATGTAAGCATATGACATTCAAATATCCATCTTTTAATATGAACAAAATACTAATATATTAAGGTAGGGATTCCAAACTTTTGTTTTTGGTCAGCCAAACCTCTTTGACTTAAAGTATTTACTTTAAATGCCCCCAGAGATTTTAATTTAATAATTTAACAACACATTTACAGTTCTCTGATGTTGGTTAATAGTTACATGACATCAAGAAAATAAATATTTATTTGTATTTAATATCTAATATTTTTTTGTGTTTTAAATGGAAAGTTTTTATTTTCAAATAATGTATATATTTAAATTTTTATGATTTAATTCATTATTAGCCTTTTATCGAATCACAAAACCTAGTTTTGGGCAGCCATTTAAATTGGCATATCAAAAAAGTATTTGGATATTTAAGTCACAATTAAAAATGTCCAAATGTTGTTGCATTAAATAAAATATAAAATCATATGGTATCTATTTTAAATACAGCACTGGCACACTCTTCAGGCAAAACATTTAGTTTCAGTTAGGTTGTTTTTTTTTAATTATAAAACAGCTGTTACTGTTGAAACTGCTACTGTTAAAAATAAAGACCAAAAGTATTGTGACACTCTGCGGTTGGCAAATGTTAGTTTTTAGACATGGTCATAGTTAAAGTATGTATCCAAAAACTTTTTTTTTTATTCCACTCGACATTGTTTCTAATGGGCTTTTTTGCATTACACTTCCTGTTTTATATGTTTGTTTTTAAGAAAAGGAACTAATGAGAAAAACTCTTCCCTGAATGAAAGCTGCATGTTATTTTAAAACTTGAACATTGTGATAAGGCTCAAAATGAGATAAATAGTTACCCAGGGGCATGATGGAGAGATATTTTCCCCTGAACTTGCTGGCCAGGGCGATCTCCTGTCTCAGGGTCCAGCCTCGCTCAGAGATCGCATGATGGGCCGCAGCTGGAGGGTGATGGCTTACCTGAAGACAGAGACAGGAAGAAGAACAGATTAATATCAAACACAACTCGCCTCAAGTCCTCGATCTCAGTATAAACAAAGGCTCACCTGCTCACAGAGGGACCTGTAGCCGCTCTCCTGCAAGCGGTCCAGCTCAAATGTCTCTCCCAGCAGAGGGTTGAAGGGTTTGCCCGTGCGGTGAACTGTAGTGGAGTAAGAGGAAACGGTGAAAGCTGCCACGTAGCACATCTGCTCCAGAGAGCTCTGGCACTTGGCGCCCCGGTCCAGCAGCTCGTAGTACTCGAGATCCTCGGAGAGACGCTGCAGCATAGACAGGGGCTCGTTGAAGTTCACCTGTGAAAAGAAAGGATGCATTGAAACAAATGCAATCAATCTGGGCTGTTTTGCATTCTTGTAAAGATACGGATAGGCGTACAGGCATAGGGATTTTGGAGAGCTCTTTTCCGATACAGTTCTTCATGATGCTCCATAGATTGAGAGAGTAATTTGGTTTATCTGGGATTCGGGTCCGCCGCTTTCTCACAGGCACTACTTCCTGGGACTGTGGAGATTCGGGATTGGATGCCAGAGACTGCTCGTCTAGCTGTGAAAGATAAAAAAAGGGGTGTTTAAGCATGATCTTCATTAGTCAATATGAGTTTTTTTATATTTAGACAGCACATCGAATCGAATTTAGCTTGCATACAATGGTGATCAAATTTTTGAAATAATTATGATTTTTTATGTTTTTGAAAGTCATCTCTTATGCTCATCAAGGGAGGCTACATTTATTTGATCAAAAAATACAGTAAAAACAGCAATATTGTGAAATATCATCTATTTTAATATATAGTAAAATGTAATTTATTGCTGTGATGCAAAGCTGAATTTTCAGCATCATCACTCCAGTATTCAGTGTCTCATGATCCTTCAGAAATCATTCTAATAAGCTGATTTGCTGCTCAAGAATCATGTTTTTAAATTGTAATAATATTTCACAACATTACTGTTTTTACTGTATTATTGGTCAAATCAATGAGCCTTGGTGAGCTTAAGAGACTTCTTTCAAAATGTTAAAAATCATAATTATTCTGCCAGTGTACATAAACGCCTTACCGACGTCGTCCCGTCGTCCATTCCCAGCTCGCTACTGATTCCGCTGACATTGCTGCCGGATCTCCTGAGAGAAATGGAAAGAGCGTATGAGAGAGCCAGAGAGTGAGAGATAGGAGGAAGGAGAAGGGAAGGCAGAGGATACACACACTTAGGTCCAGTAACACTCATATCAGAAGAGAGTTAAGGGAAAGAGAGGGATGTGAGTAAACGACAGGAGCGAGGCAGTAAATACAGACCTGTGATATTTGGGGTCTGCTGGTACAGTGATAAACTCTTGAACGTCCTCACAAGCGTCAAAGAATTCATTCTCCTCGTCCTCGTCACTGGCGTCACCCTTTCCTGGAACTGGGCCTACAGAACAAAGAAAGAAGGAAGTATAAAATATATACAGGAAATCAGTATGTCGTATCCAAATGTATGGCAAGAGTTTTTAAATACAGAAATGAGTTGGACTGATCAATATTCACAAGGAATTGGCCGACAATAAAAAAAAAAAAAAAAAAAAAAAAAAAAAAGGAATACTTTGAATATTGCAAAGGTTTCACTGCAATTTTTTATTTGGCCAATATGTTTTTTAAATAATAAAAAGTATTTTGAATCAGTTCAAACTGTACAATTCAAACTGTAAATTTCAATTGATTAAAAAAAATCTGATTTAATGACTAATTTGCATTACCAAAAAACAATTTAGTTATTAAAATGTTGTGAAATACACTACCATATTTTATCAAATTGATACTTTTTGAAAGAAATGAATACTTTTATAAAGCACGCATTTTATTTATCAAAATTGTCAGTAAAGACATGTATAATGTTACAAAAGATTTCTATTTCAAATAAATTTACTTCTTTTAAACTTTTTATTCATCAAAGAATTCTGAAAAAAAAAAAAGCTCTCAAAAAAGCTCCAACCAAAATATGAAGAAGCACAACTAATAATAATTGTTTCTTAAGCAGCAAGTTAGTATATTAGAATGATTTCTGCAGGATCATGTGACAGAGTAATGATGCTGAAAATTCAGCTTTGCATCACAGGAAGAAATTATATTTTACAATATAATAACAGAAACATTTATTTTAAATTGTAATAATATTTTACAATATTAATGTTTTTATTGTATTTTTGATCAAATAAATGCAGCCTTGATGAGCAGAAGAGACTTAGAAACATTCAACCCCAAATTTTCAAATGGTTGTGTGTATTTAGATACATATTGATGTTTATTACCATGCAGTACTTTATTTGTACAACAAAATGAAAAAGATTAAATCTTATTCCCCATTGCCTTTATTTAGTGAAAATTGTGTGCTGTGATTAAAAACTGATTTGTAAAACAATCTTGACAGATTCATTCAAAAGGTTTTGCTTAGTAAAGTCATTAATTGGGGAGTCAGATACCACTAGTTGTCTTTTCATTATTGTGTGCAACTACTGAAGACAATGCATTAGAGATCTGTGTTTATATATTAGTCTCTATATAATTTTGTAGCACTCAGTCTTTCTGTGCCAGTCGTACTTTACCTTTGCTGTCTATGGCAGGGTTGCTCTGGGATGCAGGCAGTACGGTCGCTCCTCTGAAGGCTCTCTCCAGATGGTTGTGTTGTTTGGCGAGCTGCTCCAGTGTCTCCTCCAGTCGCACTCTCTGCTCTCTCTCGGTCTGCAGGGCTTTCTGCCAGCGTTTACTGTGAGCCTGAGCCAATGCCAGGAAGTCCCGGCAGGCCTGGGTATCAGATTATTAAAGAATCGTTAACAAAACGTTTAACTGTAGTTTCTATGTGCTAAACAGACAACCACAAACGAATGAGGTAGAGAGTTGCTTTTTCCCTGAAGCAAATGTATTGCACTGTGGTCTTACGTTGATCATGGCATTGGAAGTGATGCGGAAGAGAGTGGCTCGTTCTGTCACCTGCCGAATCTTTTCACTCGTCTCTCCACCGAGCCGAACTCCCTCCAGCTCAGACAAGGACCTGAAGGAAAGCATATGAAACGACTTTATATGAGCAGAATCTGAGTGGAAAACCAAAGGATTTAGACACACATACTTTTTCTTGAATATTACTATTTTCCACATTTAAAAATAACAGTAAAGTCTTAAAAACTATGAAATAAAGTGTGTGTATGTGTAGATAGATAGATAGATAGATAGATAGACAGACAAAGTTATGGTGAACTAAAACTATAGAAAAAAATATTCAATTTTGTTAACTGAAATGATGCTAAAATAAAAATAAAATATAGATATTAGATGAAAAAACAATAAATAAATATTTAAAAACTAGAAATTTTGCCTTGGCAGATAACTGAAAAAATTACTCAAACTAACCTGAAATAAAATAAATAGCTAAATAGAAATAAAAAATAAATAAATGAATAAAACAAAATGACAAAAGAACAACAAAATTACTAAAAATTAAACTAAAATTAAAATGAAAAGTGAAAACATAATTAAAACTAAAATCAAAATATTAACAATATAAATAATATATAAATATAATTATTTTAATAGATTTTAATAGCATAATAATAATTAGTAAATCATATAAACATTAAAATAAAACAAAAATACATTGACAATTTATGACATATAATAACTACTGCTATAAAAAAAGACATACGGGTGCATCTAAAAAAAAAAAATATTGTGAAAAAGTAATTATTTTTTTTGTAACTTATTTCAAAAAGTGAAACTTTCATATATTCTAGATTCATTACATGTAAAGTAAAACATTTCAAATGTTTTAATTTTGATGATTAGAGCTTACAGCTCATGAAAGTCAAAAATCAGTATCTCAAAATATTAGAATATTTACATTTGAGTTTCATTAAATGACCATCCATACAGTATAAATTCCGGGTATCTCTTGTTCTTTGAAACCACAATAATGGGGAATACTGCTGACTTGGCAATGAAAAAAAAAAAAAACGTGATGTATTGTCAAGTATGGTGACCCATACTCGAAATTGGTCCTCTGCATTTAACCCATCCAAGTGCACACACACAGCAGTGAGTAGTGAACACACACACACTGTGAACACACACCCGGAGCAGTGGGCAGCCATTGCTCCAGTGCCCGGGGAGCAATTGGGGGTTCGGTGCCTTGCTCAAGGGCACCTCCATCATGGTATTGAAGGTGGAGAGAGTGCTGTTCATTCACAATCCCCACCTTCAATCCCTGCCGGACCTGAGATTCGAACCCGCAACCTTTGGATTACAAGTCTGACTCTCTAACTATTAGGCCACGACTTCCCCAGAAGTCCAGAAGACGAACATTGACACCCTCCACAAAGAGGGTAAGTCACAGAGGGTCATTACTGAAAGGGGTGGCTGTTCTCAGAGTGCTGTGTCAAAGCATATTAAATGCAAAGTTGACTGGAAGGAAGAAATTGGGTAGGAAAAGGTGCACAAGCAACAGGGATGACCGCAAGCTTGAGAATTTGGGAGAGCTTCACAGGGAGTGGACTGAAGCTGGAGTCAGTGCATCAAGAGTCACCATGCTCAGACGTCTTCAGGAAAAGGGCTACCAAGCCACTTCTGAAACAGAAACAACGTCAGAAGCATCTTACCTGGGCTGTGGAGAAAAAGAACTGGACTGTTGCTCAGTGGTCCAAAGCTCTCTTTTCAGATAAAAGTAAATTTTGAAAAAAAAAGTCAGTGATGATTTGGGGTGCCATGACGTCTGCTGGTGTTGGTCCATTGTGTTTTATCAAGTCCAGAGTCAATGCAGCCATCTACCAGGAGATTTTGGGGCACTTTATGCTTCCATCTGCTGACAAGCTTTATGGAGATGCTGATTTCCTTTTCCAGCAGGACTTTAGCACCTGCCCACAGTGCCAAAACCACTTCCAAGTGGTTTGATGACCATGATATTACTGTGCTTGACTGGCCAGCCAACATGCCTGACCTGAACCCCATATGGAATCTATGGGATATTTTCAAGAGAAAGATGAGAAACAGTCGATCCAACAATACAGACGAGCTGAAGGCTCAATAGTGACTCAGCAGTGCCACAGGCTGATCGCTTCCATGCCACACCTCACTGATGCTGGAATTTGTGCTATAAAGGAGCCCCGACCAATTATTGAGTGCATAAATCAACATACTTTAAAGAACTGGAACTTTTCTGTTTTGCAAAATCTTTTTTTATTATTGATCTTAGGAAATATTCTAATATTGTAAGCTCTAATCATCAAAATTAAAACAAAAAAAAAACTTTTGAAATGTTTTACTTTACATGTAATGAATCTAGAATATATGAAAGTTTCACTTTTTGAAATAAGTAAAAAAATATATATATTTTTTTCACAATATTCAATTTTTTTGAGATGCACCTGTATATTCATATTATATAAATAATATATAATAAATACATTTCAAGCAAAAGTTATTAATGTCATGAGAGCCATAAATTTAGTCAAGTGTGTCCAATCTGTTAGAGAAGGCAGACTGACCGCTGAAGTGCAGAGCCGTGTTTGGCAATGAGATCGTTGCAGGTGCTCAGATCCTCCACCTTGCTGCCCAGCGTCCGGAGGGTGGACTGCACCTCTGAGTTGCGTGAGCCTGCGCCCTGACCTGCCGCAGGAGGAGTGGAGTCGTCCCCGGAGTCATCTGCAGAAAGAAAAAAGGAACAAAAACTGTGATACAGAAACCCCAATGTGTGCATTTTTGTGCTATTCTCAAATGTGGTTTCCTATCCAACTGACCTGACTCAGCCTGCATGCGGAAAGCTTTGGCTTTGGCCAGCTCCAGTGCTGTGATCCACCGCTGCCGCTCCACCTCTGAGCTGGCCTTCAGGTGATACGTCTGCGTGCCGCCATTAGAGATGACGAAATTGCATGAGTCCTCCACCGCGATATTGGCTGTGGCCAGGTTTATGGTGCCCCGACATGTGTGACCCATCTCCGCCTGGGTCCTGGAAGAGCAAAGGGGATGGAGATAAGATAATAAGTTTGAGATAAAACACTTTACTTAGTAGGGCTGTGCAAATAATCGAATGCGATGATCATGCGCATCTCGTCAGTAAAGCCGTAAAGCAGTAAAGCACTGAACCATTAAGTGGATTGCGTTCATATTCTGGCCTCATCTGCTTGTATGTAGTGTTGTCAAAAGTACAGCGCTCAAATCTTAACGGGAAATGGACGTTTTAAAAATTTCAGTACCGAATGGTATCGCGGTCTGTACTTTTGACAACACTACATACAAGCAGATGAGGCCAGAATATGAACGCAATCCGCTTAATGGTTCAGTGGTTTCCTTCTAATGGTTTTCTATGGGAAACTATTTAATGTGAAACTTTGCACATTGCGTTTATGTTTTGGTTTCATCTGACTGCCTGTACAAAATATGCATCATTAATAAGGTGTTTTACTGAATTTCGTCTTTTAATATCTGCGTTTTACTACATTACTAAACGCAAACTGCTAAAAATAACTGGCGGTCAGTGGAGCAAAGCTTCGTTTTGCCCTCCAGGTGGGTGTTCCTATAAGAGTGTGACGTCGCGTGAAAACTATCAATTGAGTAAGCTAATATGGCTAAAGAAGATATTTTGTAAATAAATGTTCATTTAAAAGCAGCCCACGATCAGCGTATTATGTTACCGTTACCCCTTAAAGGGGACCTATTATGCAAAAAACACTTTTATAAGGTGTTTGAACTAGGGGTCGACCGATTATCGGCCTGGCCGATTATCGCCGTCGATATTAAGCATTTTTATGATAATCGGTATCGGCCATTTTAAAAATCGCGCTATTTGGCTCTGATGCAGCCTGTCGGAGCTCACCACTCTGTGGGCTAGAGCAGTCTCCGCCCACCGCGCATCTGATTTGTTGGGAGTCACGAGTCCGACCAATCAATGCTGAAGACTAAAGGCACTCTCACACCGAAAGCGTTTGCTAACTGGAGCTGCTTGTTTCAGTGATCACGCATCAGTTGTCTCTCAAAGGCAGCAGCAGACGTTGCTCAAGTTGCAATAAATCACAATCCACTACACTGAAGTTGCAAAACACCTCAATATTATCTATTTATGGTTTCCGCGATGGGGAAAACCCGGACGGAATCGCGGAATCCAGTCATATAAATGGAGTTTACTGTATAACGCGGAGTCACGGAATTTGTCAAAGGTTGGATGAATTAATCAAAAGTAGGTCAGTACATTTAAATCGACTCGCGCTATGGACTAGTATCTGTAAACATTAAGCCGCAAAAAGACTATTTAAATATGAATTCTGCATGTTCTGCGTGTCTCTGTATATGGCACAGATGCGCGGTTTTTACTACACACACACACACACACACACACACACACACACACACACACACACACACACACACACACACACACACACACAGAAGTGCGTGACGCTCGCAGTGTTTTCAGCATCTGCCGTCTCACTAAATGAGGACATAAATACTTGAACAACATCCCCAGAACTGCTCTGAGAGTTACTTCATGAGCATTTGACCGTTTCATTTGAGTAAAACAATCGTCATATCATACATAGGCTACAGAAACTTAAGAGGTCCTCATGGCAACCCGTCAAAATAAAAGTTTGGTTTATCTACTAATACTACTACAGCAATTATTACAACTTTGTTTAAAAGAATAAATCACACAATACGCTATTTCTTCCATGTTTTAATTTAATAGTAAACCCATTTGTTTGCCAAAAATAGAGTTTAACTCTCATTTGATTAAAAGATAAATGAAATTAATGTTTTATGCCTTCATTTGCACTGCACTGTAAATTAAAACTAATGGAAATTACTGTCACATAGGCCAAGATTAAGATATAATAGGCTATTAGTGTTATAGTTTCATTAAAATAGTTGCGGTCTTCTTAACTTCTACAATGGAGCTATGAAGACAATTAAATTATTTACACTTATTATACACATTGTGCTTTTTAAGTTAATCAATTGATGTGCATTAGATGATGAATTGAATAGTCACCTCTTGTAGGTTATGATTTAATCATCAGAAAATAATTAATGAAGAATTATGAGAGGTTATGCTATTACACATACATTTCCAACATGTAAATTAGTGAAGCCAAATACTTACATTTCCCCAAGTTGTTTAGCTGTAGTACAGTATTCATAGGCTTAATCATGAAGCATACAGTGGCCTAGGGCTGCACGATATATACCATGCGATAGTCATGTGCATCTCGTCAGTAAAGCCGGTTCTGTGATTAGCATTAAATCTATATCACCTGCTTTCAGATGGAGCGGTGTTTAATACACAGAGCCGTAGTTCACTGACAAGCTACGCAACATCACGTTCATTATCGAAGACGATTCATCTGTGATTATGAGCACGAATTGCGTAGCTTGTCAGTGAACTACGGCTCTGTGTATTAACTTCTGCTCCATCTACTGGGTTGGAAAGCATGTGATGGATATTTAATACTAATCACAGAACCGGCTTTACTGAAGAGATGCACATGACAATCGCATGCAATATATCGTGCAGCCCTACAGTGGCCCCACTTTTAACTCTCTCTTTATATTACCCTTATTGTAGATGGATGCATGGAGGAAGACAAGAGTAAGAAGTGCAACCAACACCAGGGAAGGCAGTTTTTGTCAGAGCCCTTGTTATTCTAAATTTTGACATTAATTGTCATTTTTACACCAGACATATATCGGTTCAAAATATCGGTTATCGGTCTAGTTGGTCTGTAATAATCGGTATCGGCATCGGCCCTGAAAAACGCATATCGGTCGACCCCTAGTTTGAACACAGTTGTGTGGCCACAGTGTGTGAACAAAAACAGCCTATAATGGTAAAAATCCACCCACTCTTTTTTTTCTAATCAAAAAAAAATCAGAAACAGTCTCTCAGAACAAGCGGTTTCAGATTCTCCCTCTGTTCACGTCACCGAGGGGAAAAAGTCCCGCCCATTTGTGACGCTGCCCTATAAGCATAGACACAGCCCTGAGTGAGAAGCTGAGGTCCGCCTCCACCATTACTGATCACTTGCTGTAGCTGCTGGAGATATACAATGTCAGCGCCAAAGAGGCATTTCAAGTGTTGTGTTCTGGGATGCACTAACGAACCTAGGAGTCTCCATAGGCTCCCTCCATCTGAGCTGCTGAGGACACTGTGGTTAAGTTTCATTGTCTAAGGAAATGTCCCGGAAAAAATTGGTAAAGTCCCCAACACGTGTAGGGATCAATACCAAAGCTTTGTGTGTGAACGTCAGCTCCAGACAAAGGAGCGTTTGTTTTCCAAATTGCCTTTCTGAAAGAGCTTCTTGGCACTCAGTAAGGCTAATGATGCTAAAGCTAACATTGTCTCCGTCTGTTTTCACTGGTGCTGTCTTCATGAATGATCGTGAATAGGAATGTGGTGTTTAAAAGTTGCATATGAAAGCAATGTGAGTCGATCGCTTGAGTTTGTTGAGCTCATAATCATGAGTGCGACTTATAAAGTTTGTGATAGCATGTCATGCACCATTAGACCAGCTATGTTGTTATTTTTATCACGCTGTGCTCCCTGCCTGTGTAATTCATAAATGCGAATTTATTATGCACAGTACAATCAGACGACTGACTTTTAAACCAAGTATGTTTTCTGTAAAGATAACAGGCTTGTACTAATCGTGGAATGTTTATTTGCAAAGGCTAGCACTGCTAATGCGGGAGCTTGAGCTCTTGAAGCTCCGCCCTCTTCTCCGGGAGCAACAGCTCATTTGCATTAAAGCAACATATTCAAATACAGAGCGTTTTGGCTTATACCCTAAAAGTGGCAATTTTAACAAGCTGTAAAAAATTATCTGTCGGGTATTTTGAGCTGAAACTTCACATACACACTCTGGGGATATCAGAGACTTATTTTACATCTTGTAAAAAGGAGCATAATAGGTCCCCTTTAACTGCTCCGACGAGGTTTTGTTCTGTCCTCCACGTGGCGCCAACTCACAAGACTATTTTTAGCCAAGCAGCATGGAGAGCTGCTTCAGAAACATGCCGTGGCTGGCTGGTATAAGCACAAGCACTGACTAGAGCGGCCGCGATCAGCTCCGGTTCCAGACGCGTGCAGTGATGCACAGATCAGCTCTAACGTCACAGAATCTGCTGTTAAAAATGAATCATCCATTCATCATATCATCATGCAAAACATACACAACAAATAGCTAATATTTCATTGTTTCTCAAAACGTCATAGCATTTCCACACCAGCGATGACATGACTGTGGCGCTAAATCATTTGTCCCCACCATAGACTGTAAAAAAAAAAAAAAAAAAAAAGATGGATGACGCGTCTCCACTTCCTTCCACTATAGAAAAGTGAAGCCAAAGCATCTCAGTATGGCCGCTGCCATCGTGACTAAATGACGTCATTTGGAGCCAGAGTCTGCGCAGTAGTGTCGTGAGGTGGAGCCGCGGTATCAAACTCCCGCAGACCCAATCAACCATAATGACACGCTTTCGTTTTTTTTTTTTTATAGCATCAAATTTCTAGCTAAAATCAAACTTATCACAAAAATGAACAATTGAACATATACCAGCGTGATAACTACTTTAAATGACCAAAACCTTATTTCGGAAAATTGTATTGGAAGTGTAATTTATTTTTTTTATTTTGACTCAAGTCCCATTCCTTTACATGGAGAGGGCAGAGTTTATGACCTGTACTGCAGCCAGCCACCAGGGGGCGATCAAAGAGCCCACAGCTTCACTTTTCAGGACGTGTGAGGCACACCCGGTCCCCACACATCATGTACGTCCTCACGCATTGACGTCATCAAATTGCAATCGGTTGGTGAGATCGGCCAAGTGTAGTGCGTACCGATCGAGTCATAAAATGTGATTATCGGCCGATACCAATCTCCGGCCGATCGATCGGAGCATCCCTAATAGTTATATCCTCTTTTAGATTCAAACAGTGTTTATCAGTTTACATGACATTCAGATGTTCTCTTCCTCGCTAAACGGGTGGCCAGAACAAGCCGTAATGTGTTTCAGACTTCATAATGTTAGTCAAACTCTGGGAGTAAAAACTTGAACAAAAGCCCCCGACAGCTGTTTTTCGGCGTCTGATGCAATATTCATGAATTAGCACTGAAAGCCAAGCATTCGAGAAATGCCTTCAGGTAGAGTTTCTTTCACTCTTGAGCATTTAGGTGACAGAAGATACGACGTGTTACCGCTGCTATCATAGTATCTGATATCAGATTGGAAAAGAGCCTCATGTTTACGATCTTAGCAGATACTCAGAAAAATATTTACCTCAATGAACATTTCTGAGCAAAGAATCAAACCAACCATCTCCAAGACAAATAAATCAAATGAACAGTAAACAATATAAAGCTACAGAATGAAAGACTTTGATTGCAAATACAAAATGCAACATATTAAAAACTTATTGCAAAATATTCAATAAACAATACATATTCATAGAGGCAAGTTGATATGGGGAAGAAACATCATTCACAAACTTTATGAAAGCTGAAATCCGACTTTTGGCTTATATAGAAGCAGTTATCATTTCTTAACTTCAGCGCTTATGGATAAAGGTCTGTATCTAGCAGAGTTTTTATTGTTAACTAAAATTAAATCAATTAAAAATCATTTTCGTTAAGTACTTCATAATCTGAAGTACTCCATTTACTAAAACTAAAATAAAAATAAATTAAAGCTTTACAAAACTAATTAATAATGTCTAAAGCACAGTAAAATTACTAAAACTTAGGGTTGTGGTTCACATTTTAACCGAAATTTGGTGCCGGTACTCAACGGTACCTTTCTTCGGTACTTTACTCTCTGTGCAATAACAGAAACATTTATTTCGGTGAAAAAACAAAAAAACATTTTGCTATTAATTCATTTAGAAATTTTACACACAAGACAAAATAATTCTGTCACAAATAATATACTCAAGATTTACTGGTTTTTATATGATTCTTTGATTTATTTTGTAGTGTGGGTTTGGTGAAGTGTACTAAAAATAAACAAGGCGGTCGCACACCGGACGAGAAGCGACTCATCGCGCCTAAGACAACTCACAGTTATTATTGCAAACCGGACGTGTCACATTCAGTTCAATATGATAGCAGTCCAAAACTTGAATCGGTACTCGTTAGTACCGACGTAATTCGGCCCGTGCCCTTAAAAGTACCGAGTTCGTTACCCAACCCAACTAAAACTAAATATAATAATAAAAGCTAATTCAAAGTATTAATAAAATATTATAATAGTATATAAATAATAGTTAAACAACACTGTTGTATTTTATAAAATTGAGCAGAAAAAGCTCATATGTAAAGAGCACCAAATATATCAAATATAAACAAAGTTTTCATCTCCAAGTATAATGTGCCAACACTGATGAATCACCAGTTCCAGGATTTTTTTTAAACTCTGCAGGAAAAAATTAGGCAAACAAGACCAGTTTGGACAGGCTATGACATGGCACAAGACCGCTGCAGGGCGATTTAACAGAGGCACAACAGTCCTGAGCCTGTAACCCGTGAAACTGTGAAATCTCTTACTCGCCCTCTACATTTCCTGATGAATCTTTAACACACACAATGAGAGCGATGAGAAACCACTGAGGTCTGCCTGCAGGAGCAGAGGAAGTGCTGAAATCAAGCCTTAAGTCAAGCGTGTGATCCTCCTGAACAGAGATGACCTGTTAAGACAGTCACGTGACCCAAACTCGCTCAGCCACTCATGTGGAGGTGGACAAGACAATGTGCACTTGTGTCTTTTATTTACACCGTAATGCTACGGTGGGGTTTGCCACACCCTGGTTATGATTAATGGATATGGATTTTTTAAAATAATTTCCATAGAGCAATCACAAAGAACAATTTCTATCAGATAAATAATTTTTAGAGCGGAGCATTGCTTCATAACAATATATTCACAATAGATATCACAACCTGATGTTGGAAACAGTGATCAGTGCCAGAAAACTAAATCATCATGGGAATTGTATTACACAGAATCAGTGGGAAATTTCCATTGTATTTTGGTAGTTTTGAAGTTATTCTGTACAAATCTTTTAAATTGTATCACATCACACAACAAATGCAATGCACTACATCAAACTGTACATGCAATGCACTGGGTTTCTTAGACAAGCATCTGTTATACTGATATCTCAGTTTCAACTTAAATTCAGTATTTAAAAGTTGCATATTCAACAGACTGTATAATAAACATTTAATAAAGTATTTTCTAAAGTATGCCATATGCTTCTTAACTTAAGTAGACAATCCACCCACTACGATTTATCAGGAGTTACTAAATTAAAATTGAATGCAAAGCCAAATTTGATCAGAATTATATGTTTTAATTCAGATACACAACAGTCCAAAAATTGTGGTTGGTAAATGTTTTAAAAGAAGCCCTTTATTCTCACCAAGGTCAGAAATACAGTAATATTGTAAAATATTATTGCAATTTAAAATAACTGTTTCCTACTGTAATATATTGTAAAATGTAATTTATTCCTGTGATGCAAAGCTAATTCTCAGCATCATTACTCCAGTCTTCAGTGTCACATGAATCTTCAGAAATCATCCTAATATGCTGATTTGCTGCTCAAGAAACATTTCTGATTATGATCATTGTTGAAAACAGTTGTGCTGCTTTTTTTAATGTTTTTGTGAAAACTGTGATACAATTCTTCTCTGATTAATTGAAAGTTCAGAAGAACAGCATTATAAAAGTATTAATTTCTTTCAAATAAGAAGTCTTACTGCCCCCAAACATCGGTGGTGTATGCATTCACGAAGTGCCAGTAAGCTTTGTCAAATGTTAGATTATCAAATAATAATTGACTATGTATTTCACTGCAGTAAAAATCAGCTATTTGTAAACTCTTTTGGAAATGGGACATTTCAATGCCACAAACAATTTTTTGGTCATTTTCATCTCGACTTGAATAAAGCACTACGGATCTTTATTATTTGCTTTGGTGCGGCATCAACACAGTATTTATTTAACGACGTTTACATTTCATTTCCGTATTCAAGCAACAATTACAACATAAGCAAAGTAATCAAAAATAAAGCACATACTCTCAATAGCCAACTGTGAGGCGTTAGACCTTGTTTTATCGTATATTTAAATATCAGATGACGAGGGTGGATTTTAAAGAATGTGTTATCCTCTCATCTCAAACTGTTGAGCAAACAGTGAGGATCGCACGAGCAAACAGACACACATGCGGGCGCTCCTGCGCGCTCTCACACGCAGTATTAATAACTGACAAAGCCCAATGAGATGAATGTGGCTTCACCACCAGATCAACTGCCACTCAAATATAATTACGTAAAATGGCATCATCTTACAGACCGACGATCACCAGAAGGTGTTGAGTTTTTTTTTTCCCATTTAGGGTTTTCACCATTACATCACTAAATTGTGATTTAAAAAAAAAAAAAAAATGTTAATTGAAATAAAGCTGAAATAATATAAAATATGAATATTAGATTAAAACTTTAACTTATTTCAGTTAGTGGTCAAAGCAACATTTAAATTTTTCATTTAATGTACAGTAAGTTGATTCACTAAAGTTACTGAGTGAAAATTAAATAAAAACTAAAACTGAAATAAAATTAAACCTAAATAGTGGTATTTAAAAATAAGTAAAAAAACTAATAAAAAAATGAACATTACAAAAATTACAAAAAAATTAACTAGCAATATTTAAAAATAAAAAACTAAAAGTAATAATTTTTTAAGCAATAAAAAATGACAAAAGCACATTACAAAATTACTAAAAATTAAATTACATTTAAAATGAAATCTAAAAAACGCTTAAAAAAAGCTAATTTAAAACACGATTAAAAACTATAATAGTATATAAATACAACTAAAATAACACTGGCCCATCCAGTCCAATGGTTTGAAGTAAGTCGTATGATTTGAGACATCATCAATAAAGCACAAACCATATAGCAAAGGTTTTATGCATAAGTTTGAGGGGTTTGTATAAGTAAAAGCAAAAGTGATGCTTGCCGTACCAAGAATATCAAGTTGTTTCACTATCTAAAGCTTAGCACCTTATCAGATATTGCTGAAAGGCCAAAGAACACTTGACAGCATCACAAAGGGTTCATTAGGACATCAGACTTTCCTATCAACCTTTGGAAAACATGTTGTCTAACAGAAACAATACCTGACAACATTTTTTTTCTCTCCCTAGAGGTCGATAAACAACAAAAACACACCACAAACTCACCTGTAGTAAGACAGCAAGCCATTGCTCAGGACGAACCATCGCCTTTGGTATCCCTTGATGTAATTAGTCCATTTGAAGAGCCAGCCTTTATAGGTGTCCCCAGGGGCCGGGGTGGGCGCTTTGGGCTCCAACATCACGACAGCCCGTGGCTTCACAGTGTCTGACGGGGGTCTGGGTGAACACAAAGGGTTAAACAGTTAGTTGACACCTTTACCTGAGTGATTCACACCTTGATATGCCATGATGGCACATGAAATGTTTACATACACACCCAAGTCGTGTTGTTCCCCACCTAGACAGCATTTTATGGGTTGTGTGAAGGTTGACAGCACACTAGGTTTTGAAACACAGCCCAAATCTTCCATATAAAGACTGAAACGTGTTATACTCAGTGGATATCATGTCAATGGGCTCGTTTCGCCTACGTGTCACTCTCTGAACCCACTACTTGACATTTACAGACACGAATTAAAACAAAACTCTTTGAACAGCAGCGTTTATGACCGCAATAAATGAAAACAAACATATCTCGGGCTATTTTAAACTTTGTTTAGATAAATGAGGCCTGTATGTACGAGTCATTCACACACAACTACGTGTCCAAACGACGTTAAAATGACAAAGTTTACTCATAACACCTTGACACACAATATAAACATTCTTAATGTTTTATTAAAAATCCTGTTCGCTTATACGCATGTGCATAAACGTAAAATGACTTTGACGGCTAATTCAGCTAACGGCTAATAAAACTGACGCGCTATCGCGAGACATGAACGCGTAAAGTCAAAAACACACCGATATATCTGTAAATACAACACTTACGCGATGACGAATCAACTACAAGCCTCTCAAATGCGCGTTTATCCTCTAAAGGCCCTTTAATAATGTCAGCGTGCGGGGAAATGTGTGTGAAACTGAAGCTAACTAGCCTGTGCTAACCTTCAAGCTGTGTAGAATGACAGCAATCCCGTCAATTCGTGCATAACATCAGATGAAACCTCGGGGAAATAACGCAAAGCAACACGACAAGACGTGTAAATGTGAAATCCCCAGTGCTGAAATGATTTAAAGTGTGTTGTGGGTGCTGGCCAGCTCTTACCTGATCTCTCAATGATCCCCTCTGAAGAAGGAAGTCAGTGACATGAGATCACAGGAGTGAGTTACTCCACACAACTCGCATAAAAGTCACATTATTACATCTTTCCTCCTTCACACAAAACAGACACCGTCCTGATTCTGATCAGTGCATGTGGATAATGATCAGACGTACTCGTTAATGACATTTTAGTCGAAATGGGGTTTGTTTTAGGGTGTAAATGAGGTAAATATGGTAAAATAATAAATCAATAAAGCTGCCCGAGTTACAGTGATTTTACAAGAAGTTGATTTATAGTAAAATCACTGTCATGCATGACTTCGAGTAGCTTTTATAAAACGGTGGCAACGGCTATGATAGAATACACAAACGTTCAATAATCATGCACATGTATTATTCATAATAACCGGAATAAACGGTTCTTCCAAGTAATTTAATTAATTATCTAACATGTAGGTTGTTTACAGTTGCCATGCAACGTAGCATTACTTTTTAAAATATCTATTAAACCTCTTTAAATAACAACCAATCATTATTATTGTTAAAACACAAACAATCCAAGCAGCAAACACCGAAAGAGAAAATAAATAAATATTTATATAAATAATATAAAAACTGATTAAATCATCGAAATACACAAAGGTTGAGGTTGATCGACATAATGTTATAATATTAATCAGCATATCAATTTGAGATGTGTTTGAGTTCATGTCAGCTGAGTTAATAAAGTTTTCAAATATTTTTTAAAATGTGACAAAACTTGGAGCAACCTTAACTAATCTACATTTGTGAGAATAAAACTTACCTATAATCAAAACATTATTGCACAAATAGCATTTTATTCATAAAAGCTCCAAACTTGATGTGATATTAAAGTGTTAAAAAGTTAACACTTTAATATCAGGTCTTAAAGTGTTCTTTATTACCTTAATTATATGTTGTCTCTGTTTGCACTGTTGTCTGTTTGTACTGTATTGTTTCTGTACTGGAAGCTCCTAACACCAAGACAAATTCCTTGTGTGTGCAAACACACTTAGCAATAAAGCTCTTTCTGATTCTGATTCTGATATTCAAAAGCACCTAGCTATGTCCTTTGTAACCCACCATTTATACATTTTGTCCCAAAATCATGTAACAACAATACATTTGTAGAAAAGATGTTCATGGGATTCAAATAAAGTGCATTAATTTAGTAACAGGTGTACAATTAAAAAAGGATTTAAAGAAGCATCATTCAGTTTTAGCCATTTTGTTTCGACTTGCCCTCTGTAAATCAGTGCACATTTATAAACAAATAAGTAAGTAAAAAACTGATCATTTATGATTAATCTTTAAAATAGAATAAAAGTGTAATTATCTGAGGGATATTATTTTGTAATTTGTTAGAAGTGCATGCCTTACACTGAATGTAAAATGCTACAGTAAAATCCTGTTAATCCTGTAAGACACTTTATTCTATATAATAAAACAATAATATATGTTATGTAGTAGTAGTTTTAGGCGATTCTTCTTCTCTGGTGTGAGGCCACAGCGCTGTATTTGACCGGTAGGTGGCAGTAAATGCGCTTCTGTTTGTTAGTCGACGTCCATGAAGAAGATCGTGCGTCATGTGCTGCAGTGTGTTTTGTTTTCAACTGCAACACTTTCTCCTCCAGATATATTACACCAGCAGGGTAAGTGATGGATGTATGCTGAGTTTAGAGAAGCACTTTAGACAGACTGTGAATACTTCTATGTTTTCAGGGAGATGCCTGTGTGTTTACTAGTAAGTGAAGATGATTCACATAAACCCATCCAGCTTCCTCACCAACGATCCGTGACTCTGGGTCGAGGGCCAGAAACTAAGATACGAGACAAAAAGTGCTCAAGAGAACAAGGTAGAGGTGTTATTCTATATGAGCAATTGAGAGATCCAGGCTTTATTAAAGAAACTACAACTAATATGTTTTTATTTTCTTGCAGTTGAATTGCGAGCTGATTGCAACAGAGGATTTGTCACTGTTAAACAGGCATGCTAGAATATTATAGTAATTATTAAAAGAAAATATTATTATAATAGATATTTTAATATTAAGGAAATCTGCAGATTATAATATTGCATGTTTGAACCGTTTGTTTACTTTTTAACAGTTGGGTGTCAATCCTATAAATGTGGACAATGTGGTTGTGGGCAAAGGCAATCAGGTACAGTGTCATCAAAAAAACAAACAGGGTTTTCACAGTATTTGACAAACTGCATCTCCATATTTATCTCAGTATTCATTTTTTTAATCAGAAACATAATTTCAGTCAAACAGATGTTTTGTGCAATAGGCTAAAATGTTTAATTTCAAACATTTATGTACAGTACAATTCTGGTTAAAAATAATCAAGTCAGAATTCCACATTATTTTCACTAAATACACACAAGGGAGAATTCTAATTATAACACAGTAATGAAAAGCAATAATTACTTGCATATATTTTTAACATTTTAGAGCATGTACAGCACACTCATCATGTATGTGTTATTCATCATCTTGCACACCTATGTTTTCCACAAATGTCCTGTTCTCTTGTAATTGAGGCTGTATTGCACAGGTTACTGGTCTTAACATCCTACAAACCACATGTCGCCCACCTCTACAATCAGGTGACCGTAAAGCCGGGCCAGAGACTTTACATGGTCAATCAGCAGTATCCTTACACAGTCAAGTTCACTGAGGACACATCCACACCCAGATCTGCTGCAGAGCTGAGCAAACCTTCAAAAAGAGCCCATCGGATGAGCTCTGAGGGGAACGGAGAGAAGATCAAGAGCCCTGCAAACACAACATCAGACCATCACAGAATGACAGACGATTCACCTCCGCCAAAAAAGACACTGCCATCTGGATCTGATAAATCTGTGAGTTTCATTTGGTCAGGAATTTTCAATAATTTGCAATAAAATTCAAATATGTGATAGTTTATACTTGCAATTAAGGACTTTTAGGGAGTAGTTTTGTATTGTACTGATATTTTTGCCTATTTTTAAATTTAAAACAAAGTTTCTGAGCTGGTTAGATAAATTTTAAAGGTCTATATTAAAGATTATTTTAAATGCTGACCTCTTGAGTTTTCACTGTAGACTAAAACACTGCAAACGTTCTTGTTTCCCAGGAATCTGCTGGCCATTGGAGCCAAGGGCTTAAAGTGTCGATGCAGGACCCTAAGATGCAGGTATAACTTGTTCATTTCTTTTGAATCCTGTGAATCAAAAACTGAAACTGACAATAAAGACTTTTACATCATTACAAAAGATTCCTACTCCAAATGCTGTTCTTTTGAACTTTCTATTCATTAAATAATCCTGAAAAAACACAAATATAGCACAACTGTTTGCAGCATTGATCATTTTTTCTTGAACAGCAAATCAGCATATTAGAATGATTTCTGAAGGATCATGTGACACTGAAGACTGGAAATTCAGCTTTGCATCACAGGACTAAGTTACATTAAAAATACATTAACAGCTACCAGTTTTTATCCTCAGGTGTATAAAGATGAGAGGGTTGTGGTCATCAAGGACATGTACCCAAAGGCGCGGTACCATTGGCTGGTGCTGCCGTGGGACTCGATCTCCAGTCTGAAGGCTCTGCGCTCGGAGCACGTGGAGCTGCTCAAACACATGCAGCGTGTGGGGGATCAGATGCTGCAGCAGTGCCCTGACGCACACAAACTGAGCTTCCGCATGGGATATCACGCCATCCCCAGCATGAGGTACAGGCGTCTGCGTCCTGATTGGCTGCTAATGTGGGGAGGGCGGGGCTTCTCATGAATGAAATGTTTAGGATGTTTATTTCTTCTCAGTCATGTCCACCTGCACGTAATTAGCCAAGACTTTGACTCGCCGTGTTTGAAGAACAAGAAACACTGGAATTCCTTCACTACTGACTATTTTGTGGAGTCTCAAGGTACATTATACACAAACAGCCGGTTATTCAAAATTAAAGAAATGTTTTTGTAGTCCTTTTAATTAAAATGTAATTACTTTTTTCCATCACATGGATGTAAATCATTAAAGGAATAGTTTAAAAATGAAAATTTGCTGACAATTTACTCACCCTCAGGCCATCCAAGATCTAGATGAGTTTGTCTCTAATGTAGCATTACATCTCTTGCTCAGCAGTGAATCCTCTGCAGTGAATGGGTGCCGTCAGAATGAGAGTCCAAACAGCTGATAAAAACATCACAATAATCCAGACCACTCCAGTCCAGCAATTAACATCTTATGAAGTGAAAAGCTGCATGTTTGTAAGAAACAAATCTATTATGTTTTTCATTTCAGACTGTTGCTTCTGGCTAAAATACAAATCCTCTATCCATATTATAGCTTTCTCCAGTGAAATATTAATTTTGTCTGAATCATGAGGGAAATCTGCACAGATCAAGCAGTGTTTACAAGCGAAAACAGTCCAAAACAGCTCTAAACAAATATGTGGGTGGATTTCTATGTGAGAGGGGATGGACTTTTTCACTGGAGGAAGCATTATTATGAATTGTGGACTCGTATTTTAACCTGAAACAATGGTGTAAAGTTGAAATGTCTTAATAATAGATTTGTTTATTAGGAACACGCAGCTTTTCACTTCACAAGATGTTAATGGAGATACTGGAGTGGTGTGGATTACTTGTGGATTATTGTGGTGTTTTTATCAGCTGTTTGGACTCTCATTCTGACGGCACCCATTCACTGCAGTGCAAGGGATGTAATGTTGAATTTCTCCAAATCCGTTCCTATGAAGAACAATTTCATCTACATATTTAAATGGCCTGAGAGCGAATATATTTTCTGCAAATGTTACTTTTTGAGTCATCGATTCCTTTTAATAAATTATTAAAAAAATGAAAAAGCTTTAAAAGCTGTTTAGAGAAACAAGTATTCCCCTGTATAATAAAACAAAGCATTCATGCTTATCTTTCCACAGATGTCATTGCGATGCTGGAGCATGATGGGAAAGTGACCGTGAAAGAAGGCACTAGTGAATTACTGAAGCTGCCTCTGCGCTGTCACTTGTGTCGTAAAGAGCAGCCCACGATACCTAAACTAAAGGAACATCTCAAAACTCACCTGCCTTCTTAAATCTGTATTTAATCTGTTAAAAGTCTGTCAAATTACAATTCATTTGGTAAACCGCCCATTGAATCCTTTAGTAAATTCAATTTGTTCTGGATATCTGGATATTGTTTATTCATTCAGTCTTCACTCACTTTCATTATGAACAATGATACAATAATGAATCAATAACATGTTGCACGTCTCTTTGGTTTTATTGAATGGAGTGTTTAAAGATGGTAGTTAAAAGTACATTTTCCTTTCACACACACATAACTTTCACACAAATGCACTTGATTGAAGCTAATGTGTAATTTCTGCACTAAATGAAATTGCACAAATAACTTTGTTGATTGCTGGGACAAACAGGCCATCAGAGCCTTGTGCTTCTCGAACAAACAGATTGCAATTCCATTTAGTGTTGTTTGTGATATATAAATTACACACTTCAGCTTATTGGCACGAGGGAAATGACAATCATTATTATGCTGTTCATTTAGAAGCTGAGAACAAAATATTTGATTATAACATACTGCTGCATAAAACAATATCTGAGAAAATACAAGCAGGAACTACTCAAGAATAATAAAATCACACTCAAGGAATAATTCAACTGATCTGAAACTGAGGAGAGGGGATCCAATAATATAATGCTTACATAGAAAAACAATGACGTTTGAGTCTCTGCAGACAGGAGTGGATTTCACATCCGTTATAAAAGAAAATCTTTCAAAATCAAAGGACATAAACAAGATAAAATACAAAAGCACCTTAAAAAATAAAGTTATATAACCAAAGCAGGAGTTTGACATTGCATTTTTAACCAACATATCTAAATTACTAAGGCATCCTACATTTTACTTTAAATAACTTGCATATTCAACCTCAAGTCTTTCCACGCAAGTTTAAGCTTTTTTTTTTTTTGATAAAAAAAATTAGGAGCAGATATATTAGCACTGCAGACATCTACATCCAGTTTGTGTTTTTGTGCATGTACCCAGCTCACGGTCCTGGAGCTTTTCTAATGTCAAATGCCCTGCAGTCATGATGACAGATGTCTGTCACACTGTAATCCCTGAAGAGAAGCTTTTGTGCATCTCAATAGCACTTTTTTTGGAGTGTCAGTTGATGTAATTCTGCGCTGGTCTTCATCAAGCCAGTGAACTTCCAGTCTGAAATACAATAAATGATACGAGTAAATAAATAAATTTATATTTAATTCTGTGCTTGTTTTGCTAGAATTTCCAACTTCCAAATGTCTAATTGGGATAGTTCACCCAAAAAAATAAAATAAAATATTATAAATAAAATTTACATTTACACATCATGTTGTTCCAAACCTGTATGATTTTCTTTCTTCTGTTGAGCACAAAAGAAGATATTTTGAAGAAATCTGGTAACCAAAACCAGTAGCCATTGATTTCCACAGTATGGAAGAAACAAAACTACTATGGAAGTCAATGGCTACTGTCAATATTCTTCAAAATATCATCTTCTGTGCTCAACTGGAAAGAAACTCGTACAGATTTGGAACAACATGAGGGAGAGTAAATGACAATTTTCACTTTTGGGTAAACTACCTCTTTAAGATGGGCTTACAGCCTCTACAAAAATCAAACTCGATTGGAACACAGCACTAAAAAGGTGTTTTTGATGAGAAACCTGATCAACTGAAAAAAAAGAAAAGAAACAATAATAACTGTCCTTTTAAACTCACCATGGCTTTCATTTCCCGACTCTCTCCTTCTACTTTGCCGTACCGCTCTGTGGCTTTCCTGGTGTTTTCTACAAACTCCTACATGAATGATCACAGAGAGACGACAACAACAACATATTTAATGTGATATACAACAACACAAGACTCATATAAATGACTTTTTCCTGAATGAAAGGGAAACTGTCTCACCATCAGGGCCTTGTCCATGTAGTACTCTCTGCCCGGGCTGCCGTCGTTGTACTTGGTGTCGATGGCGAAGCAGAGGAAGAGAACGTCTACTACGATCTCAAAGATGGAGAGGAAGCAGTGGGCCACCAGGAAGGCGAAGACGCACACGATGATGAGCGGCAGCACCCAGACGGTGTATTCACGCTGATAGTTCAGCGACAGGACACCCGCAAACGCCGTACACGACACGATCAACACCTGCAGACACGAGAAACAACTGTTAGACCGTCTGGAATCACAGTTTTAGTCAATTTTAGCATCATTAATACAACACTGTACCATTTTTAAAATTGTGAATTAGATTTAAATGTTCTATTTTGCTTTCACTTTAATTTTAGTAATGTTTTTGTAATGTTTTCTGTTTTATATTTTATGTGATTTTTGTTGGTTTTTTTATGTCTATATAGAATGAATTTTTATTTATTAGTTTTAATTTATTCTGGTTTTTTTTTCTAATTTTTTAGTAACAAAAATGAGAAATGCTGCCTTGGCAACTAGCTGAAATAAAATAAGTTTTTTTTTTTTTTTTTTTTTTTCAGTTAATATTAATTTCATTTCAAGTAACAAAAAAGAAAAAAAAAAATATTTTATATATATATATATATATATATATATATATATATATATATATATATATATATATATATATATATATATATACATACATACATACATACATACATACATACAGGTGCATCTCAACAAATTAGAATGTCGTCAAAAAGTGAAACTTTCATATATTTTAGATTCATTACATGTAAAGTAAAACATTTTAAAAAAAAAATAATTTTGAGGATTAGAGTTTACAGCTCATGAAAGTCAAAAATCAGTATTTCAAAATATTAGAATATTTACATTTGAGTTTCAATTAATGACCATCCATACAGTATAAATTCTGGTTATCTCTTGTTCTTTGAAACCACAATAATGGAGAAGACTGCTGACTTGGCAATGATCCAGAAGATGAACACTGACACCCTCCACAAAGAGGGTAAGTCACAGAGGGTCATTACTGAAAGGTGTGGCTGTTTACAGAGTGCTGTATCAAAGCATATTAAATGCAAAGTTGACTGGAAGGAAGAATTTGGGTAGGAAAAGGTGCACAAGCAACAGGGATGACTGCAAGCTTGAGAATACAGTCAAGCAAAGCTGATTCAAACACTTGGGAGAGCTTCACAAGGAGTGGACTGAAGCTGGAGTCAGTGCATCAAGAGTCACCACGCTCAGACGTCTTCAGGAAAAGGGCTACCAAGCCACTTCTGAACCAGAGACAACGTCAGAAGCATCTTACCTGGGGCCTGTACCATGATGGTAGATTAACAAATTCAGAGTTATAGGATAAGTTTTGAGTTGACAAAACCAAACCACTCCAATCTGGCTTTGTTGGTACCATGAAGCTGATCATCAACTTTCTCTGTCAACTCAGGCTTGATCCTGAGTTAATGAAGCGCGTGCACATGAATGTGTGACATCAGCGGCGAACAGCCATTCACAACACAGAGCAAGTGTGACTCACTTCTCGCGAGAGAGCCAGCGAGATTCAAAACTATTTTGTTAAAGGTTAAGAGATTAAAGAATATGAGGAATTTAAACACATTTCCACTGAAGTACTTGTCCATGAAAGAGGACAAATAAAGGAAATTATCTTGCTCTATCAGTGCAGTAACAAGTGAAACTTGTGGAGTTAGTTTATATAGTTGATAATATATAGTGATAGAGACTCAAACATGTAAGGTCACATGTAGCCATTTTTAAAGTGTTATCTATTGATTCTACCACTTATTTATATTACATATGATCTGTATATATTAATATTAATTCAAAACAAATGCTTTATATTAATTGTTAAACTAAAAGTGCTTGTGTGTAATGGAGTAATAATAATATAAATCATATTATAATTATATAAATCATATGCAAATTGTAATTATCATTAAAGCCAGACAATTTTGTTGGAATTTTTTTTTTTAAAAGGTACTTCATAGTGACCTTTCATTTGTAGGAAGAGAGACTGGGGGAGTGACTTTTTTGTGTCAGACATGTGTCACTTTGCTCACATCTGATTGGTCCAATTTCAGTTTGAGATCTCTAACTCAGAACATAACCTGCCCCGGAGCAGGTTAGCTGTGCAGTGTAAGTTACTATAGCAATGAACGCAGCTAAAAGCCAAGCCACTTTCTTGGTACCTAAAACCCAGGATTGATGCAAACTAAACTGAAACTTACCTGGCTAACCAGCTAAACCGGCTTCATGGTACAGGCCCCAGGGCTGTGGAGAAAAATAACTGGACTGTTGTTCAGTGGTCCAAAGTCCTCTTTTCAGATGAAAGTAAATTTTGCATTTCATTTGGAAATCAAGGTCCCAGAGTCTGGAGGAAGAGTTGAGAGGCACAGATTCCATGTTGCTTGAAGTCCAGTGTGAAGTTTCCACAGTCAGTGATGATTTGGGCTGCCATGTCATCTGCTGGTGTTGGTCCACTGTGTTTTCTGAAGTCCACAGTCAACACAGTCCTCACAACACAATTTCATTTTCCAGCAGGACTTGGCACCTGCCCACACTGCCAAAGGTACCAAAAGCTGATTCAATGACCATGGTGTTACTGTGCTTGATTGGCCAGCAAACTCGCCTGACCTGAACCCCATAGAGAATCTATGAGGTATTGTCAAGAGGAAGATGAGAGACACCAGACCCAACAATGCAGATGAGCTGAAGGCCACTGTCAAAGAAACCTGGGCTTCCATACCACCTCAGCAGTGCCACAAACTGATCACCTCCATACCACGCTGAATTGAGGCAGTAATTAAAGCAAAAGGAGCCCCTACCAAGTATTGAGTACATATACAGTAAATGAACATACTTTCCAGAAGGCCAACAATTCACTAAAAATGTTTTTTTTTATTGGTCTTATGAAGTATTCTAATTTGTTGAGATAGTGAATTGGTGGGTTTTTGTTAAATGTGAGCCTAAATCATCACAATTAAAAGAACCAAAGACTTAAACTACTTCAATCTGTGTGCATTGAATTTATTTAATACACGAGTTTCACAATTTGAGTTGAATTACTGAAATAAATGAACTTTTCCACGACATTCTAATTTATTGAGATGCACCTGTATATATATATATATATTTGTTTTTAGTTAACAATAATAACCATGCTTATAACTTAAGGTTCTTTATGACAAATTGTCCCACGTTGTGCTACAGACATAAATGATACCTCAGATTAAAAAGTTTTTGTTAACTGAAACTAAGTGTAATAATATAACAAATATTAGATTTAAAAAAACACCATTAAATGGAAAAAAAGAAAATTGTTTAAAACTTAAAAATAATACATGGTGCCTTGCAAACTAACTGGAATAATATATATACAAGTACTAAAATTACCAAAACTGAAATAGAAATAAAAATATATTAAAGCTATATAGAAGTATATAAAATAAATATGAAATGTATATACTAATAAATATGAAAAAGGAACAAAAAAATCCTAAAACAAGCTGAAATTACAATGAAAATGAAAAAATAAAAATGTTAATAAATACAATAAATAGGATATAAATATTTACTAAAGTAACACTGATTTCTCCACAGTATAAAGGGAAGTTGTGAATCTGTGAATAAATACCTTTCCTAAAAACAGCACAAAGTCCCCGACACTGTTGATAGCTGCCACACGGAGAGCGTTTTCCGCGAGGATGAAGAAAGCGTCTCGCGCAGACGTACAGAAGTTGGTGCTGTTGATGGCCGTTGCTGTATATGCGTTCTGAAGAAAAAACACATGATTAATGCATCAAATTAAAACAAATGAATTCATATATTTGTGCCATAAGACTCACCATGTTCAGGTAAGTGAGGCACTTCTCTAGACACCACAGACAGCAGATACACGTCTTCAGCATGCAGCGCGCACAGGCATTTTCCTACAGCAACAAAACAGGCCACAAGTTTAAGAGTTTCAGCTCTTTAATTCATCAAGGATGCATTACATCGATCAAAAGTGAAAGTAAAGACATTCATAATATTAGAAAAGATTTCTATTTGAAACCAAATCTGTTGCGACATGAAGTTGAGCTGATGGTGACTGACTCTTCCTTTGAGCTGACTGTGGATGTAGGTGAGGAGGAGTCTGGGAATCTCCACTAGAGTGATGATGAAGGCTCCTTTCACCACGGTGCCCAGATGATAGCGCATCAGACGCAGCACAGACGACACGATGGGCGTGAAGGGCATCTGAGACTTATCTCTACAATCAGACAGAGAAAGAGTAGAACTCACGACTGTTGTCCTTTATGGACAGATGGAGGAAAGTGAATGACCTTTGACCTTTGACCTCTGACCTGGTGAAGTAGTAAGTGACGACAGCTCCGGCTACGGTCATCTGCTGACAGGCGAGGATGAACTCACTGATCCAGATGAGGCCCACGGCGTGGTACCACACCATGTACTGCAGCGGCCCGTCCATATGAAACTCCACCAGACCCGTCTGGTTATTCTGCACTGGACTTCCTGTGGGCAAAACAGAGATCTCAATCACTGTTCCTGGAGAAACACTGAAATATAATAAAACAACCATCCGATTAAGGCTGAGGAATATAATGAATGTTTATGATATATTTATGATAATATTTCTTCTAGATAAAAATAAGCACATTGTGAATATAAAGATCATTTTATATGCGTATGAGAAAAAGAGACAAATTTTTAATAGCTTTTCAGATGTACACTTAAGCAAAATGCCATTAGAGTTAGTAAGTTTAATTTTTTATTGATTAGTAAGTAAATTATATAAAAAATAAAAAATTATATATACACTGCATGTATATATATAATTATATATACACATACAATGAAATATAAAAAAATAATAAATACATTTTATATAATATTGTACATTTAAAAAAAATCTAATATTAAAACGGAAATGTTTATACCAATTTTTGCATATACACTAAGTAATTAAATTTTTATATACAGTTACTATATAACTAATAGTGTACAATTATTATACAACTCCACTATATAAACATTATATATTGTGTACACACACACAGATTAAAGACAAAACGATATATATATATAAAAAAAATATATATACATATTTATGTATTTATTATAACATTTGTACATTGTACATTTTTAAAACTATAATTTTTAGATTTTATTTTAAAAACAATATATAAAAAAAAAATAATAATAAATATATAAAATAAACATGATATGTATTTATTATAACACTGTTACATTATTTTATACATATATTTTTAATTGTATATATATTATTTATAAGCATTTTTGATTGTGATGCAAAGGCACACACACACACACACACAATTGGAAAAATGCCATGAGTGTCATGGTCTACATTTTGTGTAGCTCTGTCATTTTAAATGTACTTTACTGGAGCAAATACACAACAATAGAGATATGAAGCTATATCGTGACTACCAGAAATGCCGCCCACCCCAGACCTTCATTGGATTGCTCTGACAGACCTGCGGATCCAAGGAAGAGGAGCACTGTGATCCAGTAAACCCAGAAGAGCATGAGCGTGAGGAAGGTCCAGAAGGGCTGCAGGGCCAGCAGAGGCAGATGAGTGAACACTTTACCAGCCACGTGAAACAGAGCGATGGTGAGCGCCACTCGCTTCCTCATGAAGAACATCAGCAGCAGCAGAATCACCTGAGGTGCACCGTTATTCAATATTACATATCTGCATATTAAACTAACTTTGCCAGTTCATATAGTAGCATGTGACCTCAAACGTACAGTGAAGACAGTGGCAGCGATGGCGTAGATGAGCAGGGCTTTCTGGTTGTCTTTGGCCACCTCCTCCAGAGCCGGTAGAGTGGCGTTCACAGATTTACTGTGATCCACATACAGCCACCACAAGATCCCCGTCCCACCTGCAACAAACACAGCACAGCCTCACACATCACCAGCTCACTATGACCTGCAGCCAGTCACAGCGGCTTCATTTATTTCTATGAAATACAAAAGTCTCACCAATTGACCCGACCACCACAACGGCTGTGAGAATCCAGACCAGAACCACGGAGATGTAGCGGATCACAACCATCAGGATCAGAGACAGAACTGCAGCACAGAGCAGAGACAGAACGGTGCTTTAAACCTCGCTCTTCTGACCACTGACGTTCAACATATGCTAATCAGTTATCTAAAACTAAAATAAAGCCAACAACATTTTAATACTTGAAATAAAAACTTTAACTGAAATAAAATAAATATTAAATATAAAATAAAATTATGAAATATAATAAATCTATTAAATATAAAATAAAACTATGAAATATAATAAATCTATTAAATATAAAATAAAACTATGAAATATAATAAAACTTATTTCAGCTAGTTTTCAATAAAAACTATACAGAGGTTTAATTAAAAACAAAAACTAATAAAAATGACAAAAAAATAAAAATTCTTAAAACTAAAATTACAATTAAATAAAATAAAAATCAAACAAGCTATTAATTAATAAAAACTATACACACATTTAATAAAAACAAAAAGTAATACATTATGAAAACACAACAAAAAGAAAGTTATGTTTATATGTAAGAAACTTTAAATTGATGTAGTAAAATAACTACAAATGAAATTTAACAATTAATAAAATCTAGTCATGTTTAATGACAAAAACTAATAAAATTGATAAAAACAAGGCAAAAACTAACTCAAATTTAAATGAAATGAAATAAAATAAACAGCACGTGAAATAAAATAAGTTATTTCAGCTAGTGCCAATGAAACATTTCTCATTTTCATTTAGTTTAAATTGATGTAGTAAAATACTAAAAAATAATAAAAACTATATAGTCATGTTTAATAAAAAGCAAAAACTAATAAAAATTAGAAAAACAACATAAAAAGAATACTAAAACTAACTTAAATTAAAATGTAATAAAATAAACAGTAAGTGAAATAAAATAAAACATATTTCATCTAGTTGCCCACGAAACATTGGCAACATTTTAATTTAGTTTGATGTACTGAAATAAAACTTAAATAAAAATGTATAAATTAGTTCAAAATATGAGTAAATTGCTTAAAAATTATATTTTTAATATAATATTGTAATGTTTAATATTTCTTAATTTTTAGATAATATTTTTTATAAAAAATATAATAGTATCTCGATACTAAAATAGCACTGATGCAAATCAGATTTAATATTTATGAAGCTAAAACTTAAGAGATGTTAATGGAAGTTTTGATTATTATTTTAAATGAATGTTGGTCTGAGGTTCTCCTGAGAAGAGTGCCGTGTAATGAGCTGACCGAGAGCGAGCAGACACAGGCCCATGATGATCTCTTTAGATGTCATGACTCCAGCGATGACTCGGTGCACCACGCTGTTGTCACTGACGAAAGTGATGAAGGCCTCGGCAAACTTGGCGTAGCAGGAAATGTCAACTGGCACACAGCGGTGAAACACTGGTAAAGATGCACTACACAAAAAAAACAGACAAAACATAGGTTAGTCTGAATGGAAATTTATCAAACCTACGAATAACAGATCAACCTAAACCTTTTTGTTTTCTTTGCTGGACGTTTGGGTGGAAATAATTTAAAATACCCAAAAAAATTATTTTAGCCATGAATCATGATTTGCAACTTGCCATCTCTAGTCAGTGGCTTTTTTGTGGAAATATTTTAATAAATATTTATATTTAAAATATATTTTATACCTGCACTACCTTTTAAAAGTTTGGGGTTAGTCATTTTTAAAAATATATATTTTTGAGTTTTTTTTTATTTAAAAGCATATGAAAAATATAATTTTTCTACATCGTTCCGGCAGCGATAATGTTCCTGAACTAAATGAAGATTAATGTTTGGCGCATGATGTGTTTATTGAACCAATCAGATAAGAGTAAATGGAGAGTCAGCGAGAGCCTCATTTGATTGGCTACAAAGGTGGACCCGCCCTCCCCTCACGCTTGCAAAACTCAGTTAGCGAGAGAATCGTGCCAAAACTGTAAGCGCAAATAAAAGAAAGACGGAGCTGTACATATCGGATTATTTCAGGAAATTTTTGCCCTACATACACGACAAGTCATTTAGACATTTGACAGTCTGTTTTTTTACACATACAGATTGGTTCTACGCAGTCAATCCGTTTTGCAGTTCTTTAAACTGTTGTTTTCGCTTGCAAATCACTGTTCACAGGCTTGCAGTGCTTTTGACGGTATTTTGGCGAAAAAAACGTGCCAAAAGTGCAAGCGCAGAAAAATGGAAAGTGGAAGAATACAGATCATATTTATCTTGCGTTAGCATGAAGCTGCAGTTTCACAATACATTAATTACACTTGCAAAAAAAGTAAAATGCTGCAAATCTTTTTTTCTTGCGCTTGAATCTTGATTTGCACCTTTACAAAACTTTTCTTGTGCATGCAAATTTAATTTACGTTTGCAATCTTATGTACACTTGCACAACACTTACCCTACACATGCAAATCTTTTAGGCATTAAATTACCTTCATAAATTTGCCATATGTTCCGCCCCTCATTGGAGAAAAATCACATTCAAAAAGAAGACGCGTGACGCTGTAATCCAAGCGATGATGGAAGTAGACGTAGAGGAGTGGGATGACTTTCTTTTAGCCTAATTTTTACAATGTTTTTGTAATGTATTAATTATCATGGGCTGTAATATAAAAACAAGTAGCCATGTCCTAATAGTAAATACATTTGGTTTGAATAGCCTGGTATGGCAAGATGTCTTAAAATGTATTTCTTTTTTTAACATTTAAACTTAGTCCACATTATTACATTACCTTTTGACTTCATGAATGCATATAAATGACTGCTTAATGATTTTTTATCTTTTTATAATATTATATAATATAATATTTTCTTTTTTAATATAATATATTATAATTTAATGTAATATTTTTTTATATACTTTTCTATAATATTTATTTGGCATTTAGTTTTTTTATGTAATTTATTTGATAGTTATGTATAGATTATTGTATTTTAAATGGTAGAAAAACCTGTTTTTGACCTCAAAATAAAGCACGTTCCCTCTGTACATGGCTGTGGGGACGAGCAGTTTTGTGGTGCTTGGAATTCTTTATAATTAAGTTAAAAAACAAATATTGCCACATTGATGGATTAAGAAGGTGTAATTGTCAGTGGTGGTCAGTAACGAAGTAAAAGTAATTCGTTACTGTACTTAAGTAAATTTTTCAAGTATCTGTACT
The DNA here is from genome assembly GCA_027422415.1 of Schizothorax lantsangensis. NCBI lineage: Eukaryota > Metazoa > Chordata > Actinopteri > Cypriniformes > Cyprinidae > Schizothorax > Schizothorax lantsangensis. The sequence continues at coordinate 37,979,714 of CM049841.1, read as the reverse complement.
TTACTGGAGTAGTTTTATTTTGAGTAACTTTTACTTCACTACATTCCAAAGCATAAGATCGTACTTTTTACTTCACTACATTTCATAAAACATATCGTTACTCCTTATAATACATCACGTGCTCCGAGACGCAGAAGCGGTGGTTTATTCATGAACAAACTGATTATTTTCAATGAACCTGTTAAATCGGTTCGCAAATCGCAACAAACGATTCATTCACGAATTGGAATGATCCGATTGCAGCTGTTCTCGAGTCGAAAACTCACTGATTCAAATGAACCGTTTAGAGCGAGTCTCCAGTGAACTGAACTCACAAGTAAAGAACCAGGCGCGCGTGCGCAACTGATGCTGCGAAAAGTAAGTTACTAATGTCGAATTTTAGGATTAATTATTGTAACTGAAAATCATATTTAGCTCAAAACTGTCAGTTATTTGTGAACTAAATCTGCTGTAAAGGGTGATCTATTTAAGCCCTCTGAAATGCTTGAATGCAGACAGATCAATGGCAGTGACTCTGTTTTAGGTAAAAAAACGAAACATTAAAATAACACAGATTAAATAAAATAACTCATGCACGTTCATATGCCCCGCTGCTGTAACGTTAGCAGTTTTATTAAAATACTACGCATTTAGCCCAATGTGACGTCTGTTTTTATATTGTTTATCAACAGTATAATTTTTTATATTGTTTAGATCAACTAGCCTAGTAGACAGATATGAATGTTTATTCATAACCATACTGAAAATAAGTAAATATTGTTAGCTGATGCTAACTGTCTAGCTAACAAGCTTGCTGGTGCTAAGTTGAGGAAATTTTTAGATAAAAAGTCCAAATATTTTTATTCAACCACCAAGATAGATTACATCTGAGGTAAAAAGAAAGGATGTGATGTTCAGAACATAACTACAGTAATTACCAAAGTGGGAAGTGATGCCCTCTGGGGGCATTTGGACAGGCATGTTTTACACCACAGACAAGGTTTGAGAAGAAAAACATCATTATGAAAATATAATTATATTTTCCTTAAAATGTTCTTCCTAACTTCAGGCCTAATTCTCATTTCATATATAACTGTGACGTTCTGCAAAACAACAAGTTTTAAAACACTTTCTTATCTCAGTGTAAGCTTCACAGTGAACATTACTACATCACTCTCGTCAACGTAGTCCATATCAACAACAAAATATATATCTTGACTCCATATAGTGGTTATTTTGGGAAAATCCCAGGTATTTTGGGCAGTAGGATTATAAAAATATGTGCTAATGTAAAATTAAATAAAGTAGTCTATATAAAATTGGAAAATAAATCTATCTATCAGTACTTTTTTACTTAAGTACATAAAAAATCCAGTACTTTTACTTTTACTGGAGTAATATTTTATTATACGTATCTGTACTTTTACTCAAGTACTTGATTTGTGTACTTCGTCCACCACTGGTAATTGTTCAAATAACATTGTTTCATTTTAAAATATAAAAAAAATTGTAACCAAGTGTTTTTCAAGTGTAATATTTCTGTAAAGGCTAGGGACAGAAAAATGGACATTTCCATAGAATGACCCCTATATATTTTAGGCTATAAATATGTAGCTATGTTACAGCTCTCCTTTGAAGCTCTTGTGCTTTTCTCCTTTTCCATCTCTCCAATCCTATTCTGCTCACAGGTGATTGGGGATGAGTTTTGTTCCCACTTTTGTTGCAGTTTGCTGATTTTTGTAAAATAGCTTCTGTTTTTGCTTTTCAGATAAAGGAGTGGTTTCAGTTTAATATGTTGCAGGCTCATTTATTGGTAATAAATAATATTGATGATAATATATCATCCAAAAAAATATTGGGCTTGTTTTTGAAGCTGCGGTTGCTTATTTGTCTTGCGAGAGTTGGCAACAGTGATAACGCTTGAGAGAGGCATTCATTGTCAATTTCATTCACAAAAACAGATTTACAGAAATGGGAAGTATATATGATGATCATCAGGGCCAGTATATATCTGATAAATCTGGTAAACGAGACAAAAGCTGTGTTTGTTTAATTCAATGTCTTCACGATTGCTTTCCCTGTGCATAGCCTACATATAAGTAGCTTTCTCTACCACGAACAAGATTATAACGTTATTCCCACCCGATGCTGATGCACACATCAAATATTACGTCTGAGGAAGACATACAGTATTGCTTTTATATCACAGCTCTGTGCTGCAGTACTGGGGTTTCCCTCATACATCACACCCCAGGATTCCCCCAACAACCAAAACACTGCTTAATGCACTATGTGCACAAATTGACAATGAATGCCTCTCTCAAGCCGTTATGTTGGCCTTGTCTACAGCCGCTAGCGGCACCTGCTGGTGAGGACGACTAACAGCAGATGGTGAGCACGCAGTGTTGAATTTTCTGTCGAATTTTAACCACTGAATTTGTGGAGGCGAATTTGTAAAGCTAAATAAAATAGACTGACAATTACCTGTTGAATATGTATGTGAAATGTTTTGAATTGCAATATTCACAGTTTAAACATAAAACCATGTTGAATTTCAGCCCATAAGAATGCAAGCTCTAAAAATACAATGCAAGCAGGGTTAATGCAATGTATATATTTTTTTCAATTAGTGCAATTTAACAAGCTTTTTATTTCAAATACTTTAGTCATTAAATTCAATTTGACTTTAAATTTTATTTGACTATTAAATTTTAGTCAAATAAAAGGATTTCTTTCAAATACATTCCTAAAAAATCTCACCGACCCCAAACTAACACACATGCACTAAATACATGGACTACCTTGGATGCACAGGAAGTGTTGGACATTTTGTAGTCCTATTAGGGTGAGAGGAATACGTGTCCGGTTGTACATCATAGGAGCACAAATCAGATCCTAGAGACAACAATACAGAAAAACAAAACACCATTAGGCATAAATCACATTTCAGGACATTCAGCCGAATGTGACAGCACTGAGCTCACCGTTAACTGCTGAGAACTTTGTGAGATCCTCATAAGTCTTCAGCTCGGCGTCTGGACACTTCGAGACGCACAAAGCCACAGATTTGATCTTTCTTCTCATTATGTCGACGTTACAGGGGTCCAGGAAAAACACATACCTGTGACAAAACCATTGAACAAACTGTCACTCAACACCTGTAAAATCTACAGAGGAGGCCGCTGTGTTTCCGCTCGTTCTCACACACTTTCTGGAGGCGTGGTTGCGGCCGCTGAGCTCTATTCCTGGGATTCTGCCGTTCTTCTGACCGCAGGTGTTCCCGTAGCTGTCGTACCCTGATATGAGTCGGGACGCGGCCCCTGACGCAACGGAAAAGCCACAGATGCAGAGCTGCCACAGAAACACAAGATGAGGATCAGGACACGGGACACAACCGGTAGCACAAATTATTAACGGCAATAACTGCCCCCTGGAACTGATTTTCAGGTGAATTATTTACCTATAAAAAGGTATTTTTACCATATATAAACAGACCACATGCTGTCCATTTAATTCAAGTACTTAAGTTGAACCAATTAATTAAATACACTTCATTTAAACACTTATTACTGCTATATACAATAATAAAAAATAACATCAGACAATGACAATAATATTGTTTAAATTGAATAATAATTATAATTCATACTTGATGTTCTTGTATTTGTAATTATGTCCAATAGTAGTTTTTTTATTTTATATGTGAATTGTATTTCCTACCATGCCGACATTGAAGAGGATGAACAGGAGCAGCCATGGGATATCTGTGCACTTCCTCTGCTCCAAGGGTCTCCACTCGCGGCTCTTCTGTAAAGGGGAAGTTGACATAGATGACGTGACAAATACAAACTCTCTTTTAACATAAAATATAGCTAAATAAATACATGCATGCATAAATAGTTTTTTTTGTGTTTCAAGTAACATTTTCTAATTACTGTATATTTTGAATAACTGTATATTATTTTTTTGTCACAACACAACCAGTTAAGTAAACAACCAAAAACATACATATACACACACACACACACACACACACATACATACATACATATATATATATATATATATAAAATTATTATTATTTCTATTATTTTAACCTGTTTAGTACTCAACTTGAACATGTTTTATTTCAGTTAGTTGCAAAGGTAACATTTCAAATTTTTATTTAACTTTTACTTTTTTATTCTAAAGTTTTCCATCTAATATTGATATTTAATTATTTTATTTTATTTGAACTTTATTTTAATTCACGATAACTATTTTAATTAGTTTTAATATAAAAATAACAACACTTGGTCTTTGTAAGCTTCTATTTGTATCTTATACTTGAAAAGTTCAGCTGCACTAAGCAGGAATAAAACACTATGAAAGCACCGTAGTGAATGAATGGATGGGACTGTCTGAACACACCTGACCCGTTCTCTGTGAAACCCGGAAATGAGCTTTACACTGTTGACAAAAAAGCTCTGCATTGATTTATCGTTATTTTGATGTGATAAAGGCGATAGGCTCAACAGCTCCCAGTATAAAGCACACAGCCCTTGCATTTTATAAGACTTGCATATGAGTGACTAATATGAGTGTTTGCTCTTACACTCATAACTTCATGCAGTGCATGTATCCGCTCAAGTCAAAAAGTTTCCAGATGCCAATCAGCATGCATCTACACGGTGTTGTGTTTTATGATGTCTTACCTGTGTGCTACCGCAGCATCCCATAATTCCTGAGTTGAAGAGAATCACAAACGCACGTGAAACAGCGCTAAATCAGGGAGTTGGCAGCAGTTCCCGAAGAATGTGGTGTAAAAGTTGCACATTAGTAATAAATCCCTCAAAAACAAAGACACGTCCGCTGTAGCAATCACGCATGAATATAAACACACTCGAGCCGCTACTGTTAGTAAAGGATTAGGATCAGTTTGATCAGGATCTGACGTGCTGTAATTCTCTCATTCCGTGACAAGGTGAAGAAGGCGGAGCTGTCCTCTCCTCCTCCTCCTCCTCCTTTTCTGTCACACGGGAAAACATTGAACTAGGATCAGATATTTCACACTCCAGTTCCCTCGGTATGATATTATCGCGAGCTACTGGAGTCTGACTGTCCATACTCGAAGATACATTAATATTAGCACGCGCTTCACGTTTGTTAAGCTAGTTAACGTTATGTCATTGAACCAATCTTGAATGCTCGTTTGAAGAGATTCTTTTGTAATGATTCGGTTAATATGATTCACAAGGAATTGTGAATCACTCGACTGCATGGGATTGATCATCTATTAATCTCGGTAATGTCGTTAATTATGCTGTTGACAAAATTGTTACAATAAACGTGATCTATAATAACCTGATCGACAATAGTGATGTAAACCGTAATAATAATTAAAAGATAATAAAATATTAAACGTAAATTCAGATGTCGCGCGAAAGATACTGCGAACACTTACCTGGAATCAGTGAATCAGGTCTTTGAAGAGGTTCATTAAACGAATCGTTCGAACGAACCGATTCGTTTCAATGATTCGGATCGGTTTGCTGTGACTTCGCACCATCTAGCGAGAAAAATAAGTAGTGCGAAAATCTTTTAGTGTCTGCGACCATTTTATGGTCACATTGAGTTCCTGTGGACATTAGGTAAAATCGTGAACATCGTGAAATCATAAGCCTTTGAACTGAAGTCATAGATTGTTCTGTTAAAGTAATCACCTTTGTTTTTTCCTTCGTGGTAAGAATCCAAACAACTTTGCAAGACAAACTCAATATCAAACAGAGCAGCTACAGTGGAGATGCCGGGGGCCTCATACATGCAAAGCATGCGCTCTACCACTGAGCTACATCCCTGCAGGAAACAGCTCTCATCAACATTCACACCTGTCACACTTCAGAACAACACCTGTCACACGTGTTAACAGGTAAACCTGATTTTGAAATAACGCCCATAATATGATTTATGTGAAAAAATAAGAGTAAGTGAGCTACCCGCGCTGATTTCAGATAATCAGAAATGTACCTGTCAATCACATTGTGCATTTGGTGTTACTGACATGTGATTGGTTGACATGACTTTAAAGGGCGGGGTTTTGGAAAGAGAGCCTTTCTAGAAGAGATCAATCAGTCAACCAATTAATCTGTCGGCTTGTCATTTATAAACTACGGTATTAAAAAAAATAATATATATATATACACATGTATGTATGTATGTATGTATGTATATACAAGCGCCACCTGCTGGCAGAGAGTGAATCTGCGTCTCATTCAGCTCGTCTGCTGTTTCTGTTTCATGCAGATATTTTTTATGTATAGTTTCACAAAACTGAAGTCAGACCATTCTGTTTTTGCTTCAAATTTCGAAATTATGCAATCTAATTTACAACCCCAAATCAGAAAAAGTTGGGACAGTATGGAAAAAGCAAATAAAAAAAAGAAAGTAGTGATTTCTAAATTTACATTGACTTGTATTTCATGCAGACAATATGAACACAACATATTTCATGTTTTGTCTGGTCAACTTCATGTAATTTGTAAATATACATCCTTTCCTGTCATTCAGACCTGCAACACATTCCAAAAAAAGTTGGGACAGTAAAGCATTTACCACTTTGTAATGTTGCCATTTTTTCACAACACTTAAAAGACGTTTAGGGACTGAAGACACCAAGTGATGAAGTGTTTCTGTAATTTTGTCCCATTCTTCCTGCAAACAAGTCTTAAGGTGGGCAACAGTATGGGGTCTTCGTTGTCGCATTTTGCGCTTCAAAATGCGCCACACATTCTCTATTGGAGACAGGTCGGGACTGCAGGCAGGCCAGTCAAGTACCCGTACCCTCTTCCTCCGCAGCCAGGACTTTGTAATGTGTGCAGAATGTGGTTTTGCATTGTCTTGTTGAAATATGCATGGACGTCCCTGGAAAAGATGTCTTCTTGAAGGCAGCATATTGTGCTCCAAAATCTCTATGTACTTTTCAGCATTAATGGTGCCATCACAGAAGTGCAAGTTTTTGCCAAGGGCACTGACACAACCCCATACCATGACAGACCCTGGCTTTTGGACTTGTTGCTGGTAACAGTCTGGATGATCCTTTTCTTCTTTGTTCCATTCCTCCCAAAAAATACCTGAAATACTGATTCATCTGACCACAGTACACGTTTCCACTGTGTGATGGTCCATCCCAGATGCCTCCGAGCCCAGAGAAGTCGACGGCGCTTCTGGACACTGTTAACATAGGGCTTCCTTTTGGCACAGTACAGTTTTAACTGGCATTTGTGGATGTAACTACGTATTGTGGTACTTGACAAAGGTTTGCCAAAGTAGTCCTGAGCCCATGTGGTGATATCGCTTATAGATGAATGACGATTCTTGATGCAGTGCTGCCTGAGGGATCGGAGATCACGGTTGTTCAGCTTAGGCTTGCGCCCTTGTCCTTTACGCACTGAAATTCCTCCAGATTCCTTGAATCTTTTAATTATGTTTGCACTGTTGAAGGTGAAATATCCAAATCTCTTCCTATCTTTCTTTGAGGAACATTGTTTTTAAACATTTCAATAATTTTCTCACGTATTTGTTGGCAAACTGGCGATCCTCGGCCCATCTTTGCTCCTAAAGGACTAGACCTTTCTTGTGCTGCTTTTGTACCAAATCATAATTACAATCACCTGTTGACATCAACTGTTTCAAATCACATCATTATTTAACCAATTTACCTCATTACTAGCCCTAAATTGCTCCTGTCCCAACTTTTTTTGGAATGTGTTGCAGGTCTGAATGACAGGAAAGGATGTATATTTACAAATGACATGAAGTTGACCAGACAAAACATGAAATATGTTGTGTTCATATTGTCTGCAATGAAATACAAGTCAAAGTAAATTTAGAAATCACTACTTTCTTTTTTTATTTGCATTTTCCATACTGTCCCAACTTTTTCTGATTTGGGGTTGTAGATTAAAAACTGCTCATGTTGCATGTATGCAGCATCTTTGTTTGGATCAGGATTAAAATGCAGAGGTTTTCTCTAATTTTAAATGAAAAGAGCACAGACAAAACTTAGTTTGTTATTTGATTTGAGGTTTGTTTTAAAATTACAATTTAGTTTTGTTATTTACATTTACATTATTTTTACATTTAGTCATTTAGCAGACGCTTTTATCCAAAGCGTCTTACAAATGAGGAGAATAGAAGCAATCAAAACCAACAAAAGAGCAATAATAAAAAAAAGTGCTATATTAGTATATTATTATTGTGTTATATTTCAGTTTCACAAAGAAACGTGCAGCATTTTGTCCAAGCAATAATAAAAGGAAACATTTCATTTATAATTTTTAATCTCATTTTGTTAAATCTTGAATCGAATCGAATCGTGAGTTGAGTGAATCTTTACATCCCTAATACAGTGCCCTCCACTAATATTGGCACCCTTGATAAATATGAGCAAAGGCGGCTGTGAAAATAAATCTGCATTGTTTATACTTTTGATCTTTCACTCAAAAAATTCACAAAATTCTAACCTATCATTGAAGTAAAACAATTGAAAGTGGGGAGAAAATCTCATGATGAAATAAATGTTTTTCTCCAATGAATGTTGGCCACAATTATTGGCACCCCTAGAAATTCTTATGAGTAAAATATCTCTGAAGTATATTCCCATTCATATTTACATTTTTTAGCACACCAGTGTGACTAGGAGCATGAAATTGTCCAGCCATGACTTTCTGTTCCACAGGATTATAAATATGAGGAACACAAAGGTCAAATTCCCTTAATCATCCATCACAATGAGAAAAAAAATATATATATTTCTGATGTGAAGAACAAGATTGTTGAGCATCACAAAATAGAAAGTGGCTGTAAGAAAAGAGCTAAAGCATTGAAAAATCCTCATTTCCACCATCAGGGTAATAATTAAGAGGTTCCAATCCACTAAAGATGTTAAACATCTGCCTGAAAGAGGACGTGTGTCTATATCGTCCTAATGCACGGTGAGGAGGAGTGTTTGAGTGGCCAAAGACTCTCCAAGGATCCACAGCTGGAGAATTGCAAAACCAAAAATCAAAACCTGACTGCCTCTGTTAGAAATCTTATAATGGGCCGTGTTTGGATCTTCCACCAGGACAACAATCCAAAACAAACATCAAGATAAACACAAAAATGGGTCACTGAGCACAAAATAAATCTTTTACCATTGCTGTCTCTGTCCTCTGACCTGAACCCTACAGAAGATGAGTGAGGTGAACTGAAGAGAAGAAGCTGTGAATCTGAAGGATCTGGAGAGATTCTGTATGAAGAAAATGGTCTCTGATCTCTTATCAGGTGTTCTCCAAACTCTTCAGGCATTATAGGAGAAAACTCAGAGCTGTTGTGCTGGGAAAAGGACGTTGCAATAATTGGGTGCCAATAATTGTGGCCAACATGAACTAGAGAAAACATTTATTTCATCATGAGATTTCCCCCCCACTCTCAATTGTTTTACTTCAATGATAGGTTGGAAATTTGTGAATTTTTTGAATGAAAGATAAAAAGGATAAACAATGCAGATTTATTTTCACAGCTGCCTTTGCTCATATTTACCAAGGGTGCCAATATTAGTGGAGGGCACTGTATGTGTATATATATATATAAGAAAAAAAGAAAGAAAAACAATAATTTAAAGCTGATTACATGATTGTGATGCCGTTTATGCCTTTCACTTCTGGAAAAGTACACTTTGTGGAAATTATTAACATTTACCCTAAGAAAACATGCTTTTAGCCATTTAAAAAAAAAAAATGTTTGTATTTTTGGCAGCATGTTTCTCAACCCTGTAAGTATTTTTATATATATATTATTAATGTATTTAAAATCAGTGCATATATACTACAAGTAGCCTACACCTCCAGAAAGTTTGTCTTTAACATTTCAGTAACATTATTTATTGCAATTCTTTTTTTTTTCTTCTACTCACAGAACAAAACATAAAAAGGACAAAATAGTGACTGAAATAGCTTTTTAATATTTAAAATGTAAACACATATATTGTAACACAGAAAATAATGGCCACGGTGGGACATCTAAAATTGTCTATTAACCTTTTGTTAAACACAAAATGTCCTGTTTGTGAATTATGAATGTCAAGACAAGTTTAACATTATAAAGTGCTTCAGTTTTGGACCAAAGACATTACATTTTCCTTTTCTTCTTCTTCCACGGCATTCAATGTGCAGCAGGGATTGTTGCTTAATTTATGAAGGTGTTTGACTAAAAAGCACCTCCTGGATTTGATAAATAAACTCAATCGGTAGCACCACATTGCTTTTGGTCACTTCACGCTGTAGGCGAACAGCAGCGATGCCATTGGTCGAGATCATAAAAGTGGTATAATAAACTAAACTTGAGCATTTAGGATAAGGAGGCACATCCTAAGATATTAACTCCAGTACTAGAGGCCTATGAATGTCATTTATATGAAAAAAAACATAGCTGTTGTCTCTCAAGGCCTTATTGTACGATGAAACTCTTGTTTCAAATCACATGATGTAGAAAACAACAACAAAATGTAACGATTAATAGCCTGCTGAGAGCCACGACCATAATATCCAACACCGGCAATGTGTTTGCTTGATACTACGTTCATTTGCTATGATTTTAAACCACTTGATCTGGTTTGGCACGAACATGATTTGTTTCTGTACAGTTTCACACAATATGAAATCACCTCCGCTTCGGCCCGTTGTGGACACAAAAACAACTACGAAGTGCCACTAAACTCGGCTCAAGATCAGCGAACATCTGTTGAAACCCACACAGAAATACTTCAGGATAACAAAGCTGGAACATGCTTGAGCTTACGATGGAGTCCTAATCACGTCATCCACGTAAAAAGCATGCAATTAACTTCTAAAGTCGTCCGCTCCGTCTTCACAGTAGATGTTAATACCACCGTAGTTATGATGACAGTGTGTGCTCCACGCTTCCAGTCCATTAGCGGAGTGTTGTTTCAAGGCATGACACTTTCAAACACTTGACAATAATAACAATAGTAAAACATTGCACGTCGTTGCATCAAAATATCTTTTGAGTATAGTTTTAAAATGCATATCTAAAAAAGTAAAGTACAAAGACCAAGAGTCGTTGCTGAAATGCAAAGTTTGAAGCCTGCGGTAAATGAGGAGATGAACTTCGGCCCTGAATTAACGTTAGATCTCATTGGCAGTGTCTGATTGATACTTTTGCAGACGTCTTGTCAATCAAACATCCACTGCTAGTGGAGCGAACAGCTTCAAGTTTCCTTGCGACGGAGAGACGAGCACCAGGCTCGACCTCGCTGTCATCGTCTTCGTTTTACTTCAGTCTTCTCTTTTTTTTTGCATTGATTTGCATTGTTTGTTTCAGTAGTGTGTTTCAGGTCCAGCGCCCGCTTGTGGGCACAAATACACACAGCTGAAAATTGAACAAAAAACTAAATAGTACAAAAAAATGACACGTTAGTCCCATGAAGGTGGATTGTTGTATCCGTTGAATGGCGGATCACACCACTGTCTCTTTGGCCTTCTCGTCTATGAGGAAGGTGTTCAGGTGAGAAATGTCCACGATGGCATCGTTTTTGTTAATGGAAATGTCTTTTAAGTGGTCCTCGTCACTTTGGTCCTTGGCAAAATTCACAAATACCTGAAATGAACAGACAAACAGAACAGAGTCACAACTGATGACCTTTACTTAGTGCGGTCATTTTAATTGTAATTTAATTTTTGTTTGTATTTTACTGCAAATTTGTAGTTTTTGCTATTTAGCAAACTTCTGTTTTTGTTCAAACGTTCAAAAGTGCGTAAGATGTTTTAATGTTTTTGATTGAAGTTTCTTCTGTTCACAAAGACTGCCTTTATTTGATAAAACAAAGTAAAACACTATTATTGTGCAATAAAATAACTTAATTTTATAATAGCTTTTTACTTAATTTTTTGCTTCATTTATTATTTTTGCTTATTATAACAGTAATATTATAAAGTATTACAATATTACCATTTCAAACTATTTTATAATAGCTTTTTTGCTTAATTAAATGCTTGCTTATTTATTTTTTGCTTATTATAACAGTAATATTGAAATATTATTACAATAAAAAAAGGTTTAATTTTCTTCTTATTTTAATTGTTGCTAATGTATTCTTTGCTTACAACAGTAATATTATGAAATATGGAAATATTACTACAATTTTAAATAACTTAATAAATAATAAATAACTTACATTTTTGCTTATTTATTTTAGCTTATTATAACAGTACTATTATAAAATATTGAAATATTATTAGAATAACTATTTTCTATGCTAATATATTGTAAACTGCAATTTATTTCTGTGATCAAAGCTGTATTTTCAGCATCATTACTCCAGTCTTCAGTGTCACATGATCCTTCAGAAATCATTCTAATATGCTGATTTGATGATCAAGAAACATTTCTGATTATTATCAATGTTGTCCAGCTTTTTTTTGTGGAAACTGTGATACTTGCTTTTTTCAGGATTCTTTAAAGAATAGAAAGTTTAAAAAACAGCATTTATTTGAAATAGAAATCTTTCATTATGGCACTTTTGATCAATTCATGCATATTGATTTCTTTAAAAAATATAAATTTTTGCACAGGAGTGTAGTAGTTTTAGCCACATTTGTGTGTTTTCTGACCTCAGTAATTCATGTATTGCTGTGCAAACTGTGGCACTGAATATCCCATAAAGCTCTCTTACTTGATCTAAAGTGGTCTGTGAGACGGAGTAGTCCTCGATGTGGAGCTGCTCTTTGTTCTTGGAGAGGAGGCTGAAGATGCGGGCGAGGGATGTGAGTGACGAGGGCAGCTGGTACTGCAGCATGTTCCTGTGCTTCTCCTTCAGGGTGCTGCCCGGCAGCTCCCGCTCGATGAACTCCATCACCGGCTCCAGCTGCGGATCGGCCCCCGCCACCCGCAGGATGATGGTGTACCCGTCACCGAACCTGGAAGCGCCACAGCAAAAGAGCTCAGCTAACTGATTCAAAAGAGTCGATTCTCTGGAATGATTCAAAACCCTGCTTACTTGTTCTTTAAGTGCTGCACACTGCCCAGGCAGCGGAACCTGCCGTTCACCATGATGGCCATACGAGTGCAGAGCGCTTCACACTCCTCCATACTGCAGAAACAAACACAGCAAAGTCATGCAAAGAAGTCAAACTGAAAGCATATGCCGCTCTGACTGAGGTACTCTCTCACCTGTGTGAGGTCAGGACGACCGAGCGTCCCTCTTTAATGATGCTGAGGATGCAGTTCCACAGGGCCCGCCGGGCTTTGGGGTCCATCCCAGTGGTGGGTTCGTCCTGTAACCACATCGACAGCCAGGTTAACCGTTGCCCACAAATTCAGCAGGAAACACAAGCAGAACACCATAAAGAGAGGGAAGAGCGTGATCATGTTCCTCCGCTCTGATTGACGGCCAGCAGGAATCTGGAGCGCTGTGCTGCCTCGCTTTATCTGATAAATGCAACCCGGTTCCTTGGGAATTAAATGCTTTATGGTGTATTAAAATGTGGCAATGTGTGGGTATTGCTTTTGTTCTGGGAAAACGAGGTCTGCCAAACAGCCAATCTGTTACACAACAGCACTTAACAGCACATAAGATCTTTTCATGAAATGCAAATGACCTATTTAGACCCGTATTTTGGGGGGTTTGTAGAAGAAAGAGACTCATTTTTGGTGGTTTTATGTCTGTTTTTTTTTCAGTGCAATAACTTTGCACAGGTTTTGCTCCAATTTGATGGTTAATGCTCTTTTTGCTACCAATAATTCACCTCACAAAACACACTGTGGTTGGCATAACATATTTATTCTATTTATTTAGCTTTTATTTATTTGGCTATACTTGGATAACTATGCCAAATTGCTCATTTTCTTCCCTCTAAATGTTGATAATATTTAGTGTTTATTTTTCATTTTATTTAGCTTTTATATATTTTGCTATATTTTGACAGCCATGCACAATTGTTTTACTTTCTTTAAAATGTTGATAATTCTTAGCTTTTATTTTTAGTTTTTTATTTAGCTTTTATTTATTTTGCTATACTTTGCTATCTATCCACAACTGCATAATTTGTCCTTCCTTTTAAATGTCAATAATATTTAGCTTTTATATTTATTTATTTTTATTTATTTTGCTATACTTTTGCTAATTATGCACAATTGTATAGTTGCGTCTGCATTTGTATTTTATTTAGCATTTTATGCATTTGCATTTTATTATTTACATGTAGCCTTCTTTTCCCCTGCTCTCCATTACAAACAAATCATTACAAACCTGTGATGCATTTTTGGATTATGATGCACTAGCTGAATAAATGATCATAAAGTAAGCTGCACACTCACCAAGAACACCACTGGCGGTCCTCCGATGAGCGCCATAGCGGTGGAGAGCTTCCTCATGTTCCCCCCGCTGTAGCTTCCTGCGGCTTTGTCTTCATATTTCATCAGGCCCAGTTTACGAATGCCCCAATCTGCCACCTGCGACCAACAAACAACCAATCAGATCCCTCGATAATCAGCTGCAACATTAATAGTCAGACTTTCCCTTTTAATAGCAGCTAAAAACTGACCTCGCACACTTCCTTCTCTGGGATGCCCCGCAGAATGGCGTAAAACTCCAGATGTTCTCGTCCAGTCAGCAGGTCGTTGATGGCATCAAACTGCGGACAGTAGCCCATATTCTGATGCACTTCATCGATCTCTGTCAGCACGCTGCAGAAAACAAGCCAAGAGTTTGGTACTATTATGAAAAAGGTCATGAAACACATTTTTGAAATGTCATGTAAGTGCTGCTCATACTGGAACACAACGTGAGCATTATTTTGAGGATTACACTAGCGTATTAACAACCTCAAAGTCACAAAAACCTAGTTTTAAATAATTAATTGAATCAGTAGCATGCTGTTTTAATTTATGCACCTCTTTCCTGCCAAGTAGGCCTCTCCGCTAGTGACAACAGAATCTCCTGTGAGCATCTTGAAGGTGCTCGTCTTTCCAGCTCCGTTCACACCGAGCAACCCAAAACACTGACGAGAGAACATAATATCATCAAAACCCTGATCAGCATCGGTTTAATCATACAACGCCAGGCTGAACTAAACAAAAGCTCTTATTTATTTACTAAGAAGATGATCTCACCTCTCCCCGTGGGATGCCCACACACAGTCTGTCTACAGCTGGCTTCTGCTTTCTCCTATAAACCTGCAGAATGAGCAATATTATTATAGAACTGAACAACACTGATGCAATTATTACTGTGTGACAAAAACTGGCTTGAGCCACCTTAGTAAATATATATACAGTATATATAAAACACAGACCTTGGTGAGCTGTTTGAGCTCCAGGATATCAGTCTGTCCTCCTCCACACAAGATCCTCTGCCTCTCTCTGGCCACATCCTCATCCTCCTCTCCGATTGGCGTTAGTTTAGTGCTGACCGGCCTATTAATACCAAAACAGGACATGTATTACATACATTTAAAACAGTTTTGCATGCCCTTGTTTTGCACTGTGAGGTATGAAAGTATCATCACCTGGCCTTAATGCAGAAACGGTACTGGATAAGGACGGTGATGCAGAAGAAAATCACGCCCTCTATGGCCATGGCAAAGAGATTCTTGCCCACCATGTCCCAGGCCAGAGGAGAGCGGAAGCGATTCTCACCTGAAAACATGCACAAACATGTCAGTAGAAGCAGAAACGTAATGTGTTGCATGCATGCTGCTGAAGTAACGATGCAATGCTCTAGTAAGTATAGAAATACACAGCACACACAAATATGGGTTAAAAATGTTCAGTTTTCAGTCAGTGTTTAATTAGACTGAACTTTTTCAATCATTATTTTTGGTATTGAATGAATTATATTTATAAATGTTAAAACTGCTTTTGAAAAACACTGCCAAAGTAGGCAGCTCACTAGGTTTTGGAAACACGCCAAGGTCTACAAACTAAATTTAGCTTAATTCGGCCTTGATCTGTTTCTTAGAATGTAATTATGTTCAGAGGAAAACGTGTTTGAGCAGCTGCAGTCCTAATGTATTTCCATGGAAATGATCCAGGACATGTTATGCCCACAACTAGATGTCACTTTGACCCGGGCCCCTAACCAAATCAACATCAGCAATTATTTAAACAATATCTGTGGAAAAACACTTTTAGCTATCTGTAGAGCGGAAATTCTAAATGAACATTCTAAAAAGAACATTATTCTAACTAATAATAAAGGTTTGATTAGTCATACTGAATAGTGTTTTTGTGAGAATGATACACACCAAATCTCTCCAGAGCTTCAGCCATAGCTTGGTTCTTCACCATGTCAATGAGTCCTCTGCCCAGACAGAAGTGAGGGAAGATCAGGAACACGTTCTTCAAGATATCGTTGATGCCACCAATCTCCTGAAAAACCATTGAGGAGAAACAGCCACAGTTAATTTAGGGCTTCTATTGAATTGGATTACGTAACATATATAATCAAGCACAGCTGAGAAATATGAACTTACATTGCTGCCGAAAAGCTCCAGGACAAACGTGGATACGCTGCCATTTATTCCAATGAGGATGTTAACGCTGGTCAAAACCACATATGCTGTACTGGGAATCTTAAAGAAGAAGGACGCTGGGTACATCAGGGGTGTTATGGACCACCTAGATGGACACGAAGACATGCACATGGCCAAAGCTTTCATATTAGTGACATATTTTTAGATATATCATACATATAGTCTATAAAAATCTGCTAAAGTTTGGGGTCTGTATGATTTTTTTATGTTTTCTAAAGAAGTCTCTTCTGCTCACCAAGCATTTGTTTGATCAAAAATACAGTAATAATGTGAAATATTATTGCAATTTAAAATAACTGTATCTTGTTTGAAAATACTTTTAAAATGTAATTTATTGCAGTGATGCAAAGCTGAATTTTCAGCATCATTACTCCAGTCTTCAGTGTCACATGATCCTTCAGAAGTCATTCTAATATGCACTTTGCTGTTCAAGAAACATTTTTATAAATTTTTGTGGCAACCCTGCTACATTTTTTTCAGGATTTTTGATGACTGGAAAGTTCAAAAGACAATATTCTTTGAAATAGAAATCATATGTAACATTATAAATGTATTTTCTGACACTTTTGATTAATTTAATGCATTCTTGCTTAATTTGTTCCAAAGAAAAAAAAAACTTACTGACCCCAAACTTTTGAACAGTAGTGTATAATAAACAGTAAGAGCTACTGGACCGATCTTTTGCATCTTACCCATAGAGCAACAGCAGGAGGGCGAGAACAGGAAGATTGGTGGAGGACACATAGGCATCTTGCTGGAAACAGACGAAGATGATGATGACCAGGGTCGCCGGGACAATGTAGTTGCACTGAAGGACAAACATGCAATCAGTCAAATGGCATTTGGACAGATGTTGATACAGGTGCATCTCAATAAATTAGAATGTCGTGAAAAAGTTATTTTTTTCTTGTAAGTTATTTCAAAAAGTGAAACTTTCATATATTTTAGATTAATTTAAAATCATAGATTTTAGAAAAATGCTCATGAACAGCTCATGAAAGTCAAAAATCAGTATCTCAAAATATTAGAATATTTACATTTGAGTTTCAATTAATGACCATCCATACAGTATAAATTCTGGCTCTCTCTTGTTCTTTGAAACCACAATAATGGGGAAGACTGCTGACTTGGCAATGGTCCAGAAGACGATCATTGACGCCATCCACAAAGAGGGTAAGTCACAGAGGGTCATTACTGAAAGGTGTGGCTGTTTACAGAGTGCTTTATCAAAGCATATTAAATGCAAAGTTGACTGGAAGGAAGAATTTGGGTAGGAAAAGGTGCACAAGCAACAGGGATGACCGCAAGCTGGAGAATACAGTCAAGCAAAGCTGATTCAAACACTTGTGAGAGCTTCACAAGGAGTGGACTGAAGCTGGAGTCAGTGAATTTTGCATTTCATTTGGAAATCAAGGTCCCAGAATCTGGAGGAAGAGTGGAGAGGCACAGCATCCATGTTGCTTGAAGTCCAGTGTGAAGTTTCCACAGTCAGTGATGATTTGGGCTGCCATGTCATCTGCTGGTGTTGGTCCACTGTGTTTTCTGAAGTCCACAGTCAACGCAGCCATCTACCAGGAAATTTTAGAGCACTTCATGCTTCCTTCTGCTGACAAGCTTTATGGAGATGCTGATTTCATTTTCCAGCAGGACTTGGCACCTGCCCACACTGACAAAGGTACCAAAAGCTGGTTCAATGACCATGGTGTTACTGTGCTTGATTGGCCAGCAAACTCGCCTGACCTGAACCCCATAGAGAATCTATGGGGTATTGTCAAGAGGAAGATGAGAGACACCAGACCCAACAATGCAAATGAGCTGAAGGCCGCTGTCAAAGCAACCTGGGCTTCCATACCACCTCAGCAGTGCCACAAACTGATCACCTCCATGCCACGCCGAATTGAGGCAGTAATGAAAGCAAAAGGAGCCCCTACCAAGTATTGAGTACATATACAGTAAATTAACATACTTTCCAGAAGGCCAACAATTCACTAAAAATGTTTTTTTTATTGGTCTTATGATGTATTCTAATTTGTTGAGATAGTGAATTGGTGGGTTTTTGTTAAACGTGAGCCTAAATCATCACAATTAAAAGAACCAAAGACTTAAACTACTTCAGTCCGAGTTTCACAATTTGAGTTGAATTACTGAAATAAACGAACTTTTCCACAACATTCTAATTTATTGAGATGCACCTGTACATCTAGAGTAAAAACATTTTTCAAAATCCTCACCATGTCCCACACAAAGTTGGCCAGCCAGTAGAGGAAGGGCTGCACTCCACTGATGAACTGCATGTGTTTGGCTTTATTCACTCTCTCCTGGATGAGGAACACCACAAAGCTGGCCGGGACGAAAGACATGGCAAAGATGACGCAGATGGACACCAGCACGTCGACTGAGGTCGTCATTCTGGGAAGCAGATGGGGTCAAAGGTCAGAGATATCAAGACTGTGTGTGTAAATGGAGTGGAGTGTGAATTGCGCTCTTGGTTACTTACAGCGCCACCTGTGAGAGCTGCTCTTTGGTGAGGTTTAGTGGATGGTTGAATGCTTTGATGCCGAATTTGGAGTGATCCAGGCCAGGGGGCAGATTAGCACGCAGGACGGCATTGTTCATGACATTGAGGAACGCTCCGATACTGTGCCAGCCCTTATTATTGAACCAGATCTGCAATAGGACACAATCACATCACTCTTTTTGCACTTATAGATCCACAAAAGCCCTTACAGCTCCTTGACATTGTGCAATCAACAATGCTTATGAGCTTTGGCATAATTATAGTCTGTCCATCTACAAAAATAGATTAACTTTGGCCTCAACAGACAACATTGCATTGTGTCTCTAACAGCCTCCACCTCTTAGATGCTTTCATATAAAAGACACTAAGACCTGTGAATATATGTATTTTCTTTTTGCATTTTTACACATGCAGTTTTTATGTATTTTTGACATTTTATTATTTATGTACTTGTAGTTTAGTGCATATGCAACTTACAATAACAATTTTATATATACATTTTTACATTAACAATAAATATATATATATATATATATATTTAAAATATATATAAAAATATTTAATATATAATGAAATATTATGATATAATAATCTTAAATATTATACATATATATTATTATATATATTATACATTATTTATTTCATTATACAATTATTTATATACTTGTAGTTCTTTATATATTTCTATTATTTAAATATCAATAATATTAGTCATTATAGACTTAAAACAAGTACATAAATACCTCACAAAAATTAAATTTATATAATGGCACCTTAAGTTTAGCCGATTTTCTACTGGACAATATCTAAAGCTGTTTATAAATAGTGTTAACACTCTGCCAGGAAATCTATTGACGGATTAATCGCACCAAGACACATTTACATAATCAAGCACTTGTAAGTCTACAAACATGACATCTATGTCTGTAAGGTCAGACAAATACATCCAGTCAGTACTCACCTTCACGTTGTTCTTGGTATCGAGACCTCGGATGAAAGTTGACAGGCTTCCCAGAAAGCGGTCAGCTGCGGTTCCCTGTGGGTTGCACAATAAAAATAGGTTGAAGGCAGGTAAATCCCAAACATTGGGCAACAACTGCTTTCAGGTTTATGAGCCCTAGCTGGTGTTTAAACATCAGTCATAAACGTAACGCAGGTGACATACCGCTTGAAGACTGAAGCGGTTACGAATGTGAGAGATGGCATCGGTGATCTCATCACCAGGGGGGAGGGCCTGAGAGCTTCTAGCACCCAATGAGAATCCACCATACCTGCAAAACAGCCAATCAGAAACAGATTTGAGGCCCAAATCTTCCACTGGATTATTATTCCTTTCCTCATCATAATAGAACTGAACTGATAAGTTTACCTGAATTCGTTGACCCAGAGCTTGTTCTTCAAGCTGAACAGACAAAACAACACAACACAACACAACACAGAGTTAAAGCACTGTCAGGAGAATGAAAACCAGAAACATCAAGCAAGCATTTATTTCTGAATTGGCTTAAATCACCTTTTCCCAATAATCTGTGCATATGTTTTCACCAAGTAGTCTGAAATGTTTCTGCCTGTCAGATTCTGCAAGGTTTCATCAGTGGTGACTTTGATCTAAGGGAAATCAGAAGAGATTGTTGTACTGTCATTGAAACATGATAAAGCAATATTGCTATTGAAGAAGTACAGTATTTGGTGAATATGTCTACCTGAGGCGGTGGCAGCCCCCCTGCGCCTGGCGGACACTCGGGAAGCATCTTTTTCCTTCCGTCACAGCTGCACTCACACAGAGGCGATGGGTTTTCCATACTCCAGTTCCCTTTTACGAATATGTCCTGAACGGTCTCGGGAACCTCTGGAAGCATCCACTCTCCATCTTTAATCGGATATGATTTGCTACTTTTCACAAAAAAAAAAAAATCACAGTTCTGACTTTATAATTCACAATTGCATACAAACTCGCAATTCTGACGTTTTTCTCAGAATTGTGACTTTATACCATGCAATACTGACTTCTTGACGCACAATTACTAGTTTGAACATATCTTGAAATTCGGAGGGGAAAAAGTCACAATTGCGAGTTGCAATGACCTATTTTTATTCAGTGGCAGAAACCAGCTTCCATACAAATCTATATAGATAATCTCTGATAATTGTTGTAAAATCGATAAATTTATATCACTGATAATAACTAAATAATTTTAATTACAGGAATTTTCATAGTTGATTGTCAATTAAAATAAAGACTCAATTAAATATAAGAATCTTCTAGATGCAAATGTATTCATTATTATTTTTATGTTCATATTTTTAATTTACAACAAAGCAATATTGGAAAAAAGTTTGAAGACTCACGCAGCGTTTTGCTCGTCTGTACATTGTTTATTGTAAGCGGGATTGTCCATCAGAGCTTCAAGTAACTTGTTTGTGTGTCTGTCCTCTGGTGCATCATTGCTGTAGTCAGAAACCAGTCATTAGACTCTCAAAGAATCATGGGAATTAAAGCGCAGACGCAAATGTTTGGACGGTAGCGTGTACCTGATGAAGGAGAACTGCTCCTCATACATGCTGGGCTCCAGAGCGAGACTGGGATACTTTCCGAAGGGAGGGACAATGAGGCTGAAGACCAGAGCGATGCACACGAACACAGCGGGAAGCACAATCTGGAAAGATGCGTTTTTAAGTATATTACATTTAAGGAACTGCAAACAGACAACACAGAAATGCTCAGTTAATTATTGTATGAAGACCATACCTGGGCCAAGAAACCTTTCCGGGAACGTCGGGCGTACAGGAATCGTTTCCAGAGCAAAGCTACAAACTGCTGTCTCTTCAGACTCCAGCCCTTCACCTGGTATGAACCTTTACCATCAGCGCCGCCCAACCAGTCCGTCTCACGAGATTCTGCAGGTGCACATCAACCCAAAAACAGTTTCATAAGAATAATGCTTACCAAATGCCATATCTTCCAGTAAATAAGCAAAATAAATAATAATATATTTTCAGTCGTATGAAATCACATGCACCAAAATAAGAATACATAGCAATAAAATGACTGAACAAATGAATCACTGAATCAGTTTCAAACTGATTAACTAAAACAGACAGTTTGAAGTGAATCACAGAGATGAAAGAAATTCCAAAAAATGAATCAATAAATACCATTTAAAAAATTATTTAAAAAAGTGCATTCAAATCTTTATTGTTATCATTAACTAAAAAATAACTAAAAATAAAATGTACACTAATTTAAATAAAATAAACATTAACTGCAATAAAATGAAATATATAAAATTACTTTTTTTAGTTATTTGCCATCGGAATATTTCTAAATTTAGTTATAATTTCCCTAAAAATACTAATTGTTTTTTTTTTTAAAAAGCAACAAAAACAAACAACATAATTACTAAAACATTAACTAAAATTTTATTAAAAAACATAAAAGTAACTATAAAAGTAAAATTAACTATACAGCTATAAAATTAAAAATGAATGCAAAAAAAAAAACCAATAACACTGATTCAACTGAAAAAACTCTAAATGAAAATACTGGCCATGCTCTAGACCACATACATCAAACTTCAACACATGAGATGATGGTTCAGATTTCAAAACATATGTAAAGTAAGTGGGATGGATGAAGGATGGGTAAAGTAACTACCTGGATCACCTTCTGAGTCATTGAAATCAAAGTCGTCTTCAGTGAAACGCTTCAGGCAGCTCTGATGGCCACCGAATGCATGTCTGCGGTTCCTGCGTGCAGGTATGATCCCATCTGATCCACGACAAAACGGGAGAAACACAGTGACTATGTTTCCAGAGACACTTTTGCTAAATGTTTACATGAAGCATTGACAACCGTGAAAGTAAAATGTGTTCGGTTTTACCTGACATCTCAGCATCAACACCGTTGTCCTCTGCCACTTTGAGGAAAATCTGCTCAAAATAATCAAATACAAACCAATTATATTCATATTCTTGCATCAAATGAACTGAATGAAATAAAGAGATTTGAAATGTTTCAATGATTGGTTACCTCCTCCAGCGTTGTGTCAGAGATGCCGTAACTTGAAATGCCGAGGTCAGTGAGCCGGTCGTCGATCTCATGGAAGAGCTCCACAAACGCTCCGTCTTTGGCCGACTCGTAAGGCAGAACGAAAGTGATCTCGTGACCGAGATCTTCAACCAGTCTGGCTGTAGGAACGTGCTTGAAAATCACATTGGAGATCAAGGAGATGTCTGGAATACAGAAAGAGTTGACAAAACATTCAAAATGTGTGTATGACTAGAGCTGTGCTCCAAAACAAGTGGGTTTGGAACAACACGAGGGTGAGTAAATAATCATTTTTGGATGAACTATCCCTTTAAGAGTTTATTAACTCATATATCAGTGTTATTTTAGTATTATTTATAGTATTTTTATTTTTATTAATATTTTTAAATAGATTTAGATTTTTAGTTTTCAATTTAATTTTAGATTCATTTCCAGTAATTGTTTATGTAGTTTTGTCATTTTTATTAGTTTTTTTTTTATTTTTTACATAAAATATTAATATTTAGTTAAAATTATAATTTATGATATGATAAATCATAAATATATGATTTATAATTTTTGTCTACCTAATATTTAGTTTTCATTTATCTTAATTCAGTTTTTAGTTGTAGTTTAGTTTAGTAATTTTAGTGCTTCAGCTTAACCTCATTTTTCTTTATTTCACTTTTAGTTTTAGTTCAGTTTTATTTAGTTTAGTTCAGTGATTGAGCTTAAACTTATTTCAGTTGCTTGCTCATCAACATTTCTAATTTTTGTTTTCCATTTAATATTTAGTTTTAATTTATTTTTGTTCCAGTTTTATTTTTAATTTTTTTGAGTTAGTTATTTTAGTGATTCAATTAGTTCAGTTTAGTTTAGTTTAAGTTTTCCATCTAACATTTCTATGTATTTCACATTTATTTATTTTAGTTCAGCTTTATTTTAATTAATGAAATAGTTGAATAGTTTTAGTTTAATAACCCAGTTATATACCTATGGTGGTGGTTTCACTTTCATGGTCGCTGCCCAGTCCAGCATCAGAACTGCTCTGAGATACACTGTCCTCCTGCAGAGACAATGAAAATCACAAAAATATGGCACCAAGAAAACTTTAGATTGGGTCAGTAATATAAATATGGAGATTCCCTTATAGCCAAACTACATATTAAGTGTTCGCACCTTCTTGAGGCTTGCTTTGGAGTAGGAGACGGTGCTGCTGGAGGTGCGGCAGGAGCTGGCCGAGAGATCGAAGTCCTTCTTCACCAGCGTCAGGTAGTATCCCGTTCCCAGCTGGGTCTTGAGGAACAGAGAGGAGCCCACACAGCACAGCTTCCCGTGGGAGATGATGGCAATGCGATCCCCCAGGATATCAGCTTCATCCATGTGGTGGGTGGACAGGATGATCGTGCGTCCTGAAGGTAAAAGCACACGACTTAATGGACGTTTCAGGAAGATCAAAACGATGGTGCTCACTAAAACAGAATCTGCCTACCTTGGCGATACTTGAGCAGCAGGTCCCAGATGCCCCGGCGAGCGTAAGGATCGACTCCAGCTGTGGGCTCATCCAGGATCACGACCTTTGACCCTCCAACAAACGCCAGCGCTACTGATAACTTCCTCTGCATTCCTCCTATAAAGACCATAACAGTTAGTTCTGATACTGTTTCATCCTAGTCATAGTATATGAGTACTTTTATATCACAATACAGTTATTTTTGCTGGAAATTCAACAAAAATGGATCATACACTACTGTGCAAACATTTTAAGGATTAATTTGATCAAAAGTGACAGTAAAGACATTTACAATGCTACAAAAGATTTCTGTTTCAAATAAATGCTGCTCTTATGAACGTTTTATATTTATCAACGAATCCAGGGAAAAAATGTTATCACTGTTTTCACAAAAATATGAAGCAGCACAACTGTTTTCAACATTAATATTAATAATAAATGCTTCTTAAGCAGTAAATCTGCATATAAAATTGATTTCTGAAGGATCATGTGACACTGTAATGATGCAGAAAATTCAGCTTTGATCACAGGAATAAATTAGATTTTAAAATATATTCAAATAGAAAACAGTTATTTGAAATTATAATAATATTTCACAATTTTACTGTTTTTACTGTATTTTTTATCAAATAAATGCAGCCTTGGTGAGCATTAAAAAGAAAAAATCTTATAAATGGTACAGCAAAATCTCTGCTGTTACACAATGTGCTTTCCGTACCTGAGAGCTGGTTGGTGCGAGATTTGCGTTTATGAGGCAGGCCGAGGTCCATCAAGATCTGCTCCATCTCAGACTTCACCTTCTCCTCAGGCAAACCCTTCAGACGTGCATAAAACCAGATGTGTTCCTCCACGGTGAGCCTGAAACACATGAACGAGAACATGGTCCATATTTAGAGCTGCTATTATTTATGTCATATACACAAAAAACTGAGCTTCTAAAATCTGTGTTTGGTGTAACGTACATGCTAAATAGGACGTTATGCTGCGGACAGACGCCCAGGTTTTGGCGTATAGTGTTCAGATCGGTGCGGATGTCTTTGCCCTGGATGTAAGCGGTGCCCGAGGTGGGTGGAAACAGGCCAGTGAGGATAGACCTAAGAACACAAGAAATATTGAGCTTATCTTATTAACATGATCACTTTATTAACATCAGATATAACAGTATCTGAGGATCTGAGTTGTCGTACATGGTTGTGGTTTTCCCAGCACCGTTGTGACCCAGGAAGGAGGTGATCTGACCCTCATAAAAACCCAGAGTCAAACCGTCCACCGCTAGTTTGCCGTTGCTGTAAACCTTCATCAGGTTCTCGATGTAAACACCTGGATCCAGGTGAGCCGGTTCTTCTTCAATGCATTCAGCTAGAAAACAGATCACACTGAGACTTTACATGCAATATTTTGATTTGTCATGTCATCCATTTTTGTTTGGCTCCATTCTGAAAACTTTAGTGTATATTAGAGCATTCTGGGAAATTAAGATATATATAAATATTAGATTTTGGTTAGATTTTTGGTTTCATTTCTCTACCTTCAGCATTTTCTTTCTTGTTGGTCGTTGTTGATGTAATCCCACCACATTTCTCTCCACACCAGTATGACTTGGTGAAGGGGAAGTACCAGGGTCGTGGGATGCCGTATTGACCTGTCGGAGTGAAATTTTTAGACCATGAGAAACTTCCCAAAGCTGTCAATGTCTTGAAAGTACATCTCTTCTAAAAGCCACGTACCTGGAAACACAGCTTCAATGTACCAAGTCATGAGGGCGTAGAGCACCGAATCGAAGAGCATGAGCGTGATGGACGTGGTGAGATTGTAGCTGTCCTCCTGCATGGGGCTGGAGAGCAGGTTACTCCACTGGATGCCCACACCCTGCTCCTCGAACAGAGCAAAGTACTCACAGCCGAAGCCGAACGCCACCGGAGACAAGAGGCTCTGAGGAAAGAGAGACAGAGGCGTTCAATACATGACGGGAAACACCTCTAAACAGCAAAGGTCAGGGGTGTAAAAAATTTAATAAGAAATGAATAATAAAAAATAAGTTGAAAATAAATAATAGAAATTGATAAAAATAATAAAAATAAACAATTAAATAAAGTGAAATAAATAAATAAATACAACTTTGATTATAACAGATTAATGCATACAAATTAGGTTAAACTAAAACAACAATGATTATAATAAATAATAACTGGATTAAACAAAAAAAGGATCAAATTAAAATTTATTACAATAATAAAAATAAACAATAAAATAGATTAAAATAAATAAATAAAAATGTGATAATAATAAATGCATAAAAACTAAACTCAAAAATAATTTGATTAAAATAACTAAATAAAAATGTGTATACATTTTTTATAAAACTGTTAATAATAATAAAAAGTAAGTAAATAAATAAATACTAAAATAACAAAAAATGAGATTAAAATAAAGCAATGATCGATAATAATAAATAAATGTAATAAAAATAATAAATAAATATATAGATTAAAATAAGTACGCAATAAATAAATATTAGTATAAAATAAATATATAAAAATCTAGTTCAAAATAAATACAAAAAAGTTGATAATAATAAATAAATTAATTAAAAAAAAATAAATAATAAAATATAATAATTAAAATTTAAATAAATAGCTAAAAATAAAAAATATTAAAATAAATCAATCAATAGATAATACATCTACAGTATCTACAGTAATTTAAACATCTTACACAATATTTTTTATACAGTATAAATTGGGTCTTTATAACACTATACAAACTATGTAGAAGGCTCGCATGAGAATTAATTTATCTGGGGGTCTGCAGGTAAAATATCGAAAACCCATGGCACTGGGTAATTGAAAAAGGCAAAGCAGATGACATTTACGAATAACATTTACACTCACCACTACTACTTTGGCTCCAAAGCCGACGTAATCCTGCCAGGCCACGCACAGCACATAGGGAAGGTAGAGAGTGAAGTATATGATGCCCCCGCAGGCCGCGGCGAGGTTAGCGCGGGAGAAGAGCGTGCTGATCAAGAAACACTGCATGATGGTCACGACCGCAAACGAGGCCAGGAACAAGTAGACTACGCCAGGATCACTGTACGGCAGCAGATTCCCCATCTGAGCAAAACATGACAAACAAAGCCATGTTAAATAGTAGTTAGGGTTATATTTTTATATCAGTCTTTGACAATACGCACCTTCAGGATGAGCACCAGCAGGGCGGCGCTGATGAGCAATGGGATCAGGCTACTGATGAACCAGCTCAGCCACAATATACCATTATCCAGACCCATAATCCTCATGGTCTCCTTGAGCCGGGCTTCCTTCTCGTACACCACACCCTTGATGATGATGGCCACCGAGTACATCCAGGCCAGAGTCATGAACAGAGGCATGGAGCGGCTCATTACCCGCAGGAAACTAGGGCAGAGCAGACAGGATGGGTTACACCTTCAGCATGAAGATAAACAATGGCTGATTCGGTGCTGATAAAACACACAAGAGCACGTCTGTTTCAAAAGATATCTGCTAAGATACCTAGTTTAGGGCAAAAGCAGCATCATGCACATCTCTTAATCTCATAATGCACTGAAATAAGCTCAGTATAGTTAATAATTGGCAATTATACCCAATATTTTTGTTTTTATGCTTGTTATAATATCACATTCTTAGCTTGGCAACATGCTAACTCTACTGAAATCAAATCTATAGCACACCAGATTGGTCACTTTTGAGGTTTTGCTTCAGTTGGTATGAGATAACTTAGTAGTCAGCTGACTTTAAATGCATTTAGAGGGGTTTTCAAACTAGGGTCTGTGAGGGAATAATAGAGACAATGTGAAAAATGAATAATAATAATAAAAAAGATCATTTTAAAAATAAATTAAAATAAATAAATAATTAAATTTTCATAAATAAATACATTTTACAGTAAAGAGAATAAAAATATACATATTTAGATTTAAACAAATAAATTAAAGTAAAATTAAAGTACATTAAAAAGATAAAAGTAAAATTAATTACAAATTGATAAAAAATAACAGTAACAGCAATTTGATTAGAATAAAAAATAAACGAACAATACAAATTAGATTTAAATAAATATAAATTATTTTTCAATAAATAAACAAACAAACAAACAAAAAATAAAAGTAGAATTAAAGTAAATTAAAAATACTAAAGTAAAATGATTTAAAAAATGTTTTTTTCTTTAAAAATGTTTTTTAAAAATGTACAATTTTAAATTGAAATAAGCAAATAATAACAGCAATTTGATTAATATAAATAATAAATAAACGATACAAATTAGATTGTAAATAAATAAAAATTATTTGTAATTAA
Source organism: Schizothorax lantsangensis (assembly GCA_027422415.1). NCBI lineage: Eukaryota > Metazoa > Chordata > Actinopteri > Cypriniformes > Cyprinidae > Schizothorax > Schizothorax lantsangensis. The sequence continues at coordinate 37,950,769 of CM049841.1, read as the reverse complement.
ATAAATAAATAAAGTAGAAAGATAAAACTAAATTAAATAAAACTAAATCACACTTTACACATTTATAATTTTTCACGATGAATAGATACAGCTGCCTTTTGAGGACATTAGGATGGGGGTCAATCTCTTGCATGAAGACGATCATATTTGGGAACCTGTGGCATCTAAGAGACTGAAAACCCTTTCAAGACAGCAGTGCAGCACAGAGCCTAATTGTTACTGATTTGTTTTTGCATGAAACTGAATGAAACCCGAGTTTCAGAGTTCATTTAAAGTTCAATTTAAAAGCTGAAGAATGCTGTTTCTTACATGTCGTCCACGTAGCAGGGATAAGGCATCTGCTGGATGTAAACTCCCGTTTTCTCCTTGCTGCCGGTCAGAGCTCGTATGATCCCGTGTTCAATCACGTCCTGCAGGTAGGAGAAGCCGCCCCAGATGTACCGCATGTCTTCAAACGGGTCCGCTCGAGGACCGGGATCCCAGTATCTACAGCGAAACACAACCATCAGCTCTCAGAGACTTCAGATAAAATCCTGCTCATTTTCTCCATAATCAGAAACGCATGTCTCCTACCCATCCTTGATCTTGTTGGTGCGCTCCACGTTATCGATGTCCATGCGGATCTTGTAGTTGACGTTGGGCGGCAGGTCGGACGTGTTGGCCTGCATGTCAGGAAACACTATCCCAGCCCAAAACTTGCGGTCATCCAGCAGATGAATTGACTTGTTTACCAAACGCTCCTCATTAGCCACCGGCTCCAGCTTATCCAAGTTCACACACTTCAGGGGAGAATGAAAATAAACAGTTTATCGGAAAGAAGTCGGGGTCAGGCTGACCGAATGATGCAATTCTGGCAATCCAAAAAATCAGGGCCAGTTTACACGATTATTTAATGAAATAATCAGTCAGTTCGGCTAACTTTGGACTGGCTTGACCTGCTTTGGTGGTTTTCAGCATAATTGATTTGCTACTGTGATTCAGTGGAGAACTGAGAAGTGTTTCTTTATCTGACAGAGCGACACACTGACCCAGAAAAGTAAGACATGAACTGAAAACACAGATTCAGTTTTCTCAGAACCATTTAATTGATTAGCAGCGATCATAAGATGTCCACATAACCACTGACATTATCAGTCAAGTCAATTATAATGAACAAGCCGGTCAGATCTGATCTTTGTGTTTGTGTAATGAAGACGAGTGTGTACAGCCGTACCTCCATGAACCGTGAGATGGTCTGGATGGCCTGATCCGTCTCGTTGAACACTTCCCGCCACGTGTACGCTGAACCACGGGGACGCGTGTCCTCTGAAGCCTTGGACAGAAAGCTGGACACGTCCTCCACGCGCCAGTCCGTCCCGCTCAGCTTGGCGTTAAAGAAGCGAGCGCTAGCGTTGTTCTGGAGGAGCGTCTGTTCAGGAGAAATAGCATTCAATTAATTACTGAAATATTACGTAGCTAATGTAGCCGTACAAGATACATGGCTTCTGGTACTATAAACTAGTGCATCAATAAATGTAGACAAAAAAACTAAATGTTAACTAAATTATGACATGCTACTTTTTTGAACATTTTTATTATGCACTTCATAAAAATTACTTTTATAAAGATGTCTAAAATATTTTTATATATTTTATATTTTTATTTTCTATCAAGTTAAATTATTTTGGGGGGTTTTCCTACTTATTTTTGTACTTATTTATTTTTTATTTATTTTAATCAAGTTTTAATCCAATTTTTATTTATTTATTTCTGGTACTATAAATTAGTGCATTAATAAATGTAAACAAAACAAAAAAACAAAACAAAATTAAACTATGATCTAATTTTTAACACATTTTATTTACACATTTATACATGCATACTTTACATTGTGAAAAGTAATATTATAATGATGTCTAAAATATTATTTGGAAAATATTTATTTTATATTAAGTTCAATTATTACATGTTCCCCTTATTATTGTACTGTACTGTTAGATGTATTATTTATTTACATATTTATTTTAATCAAATTTTTATTGATTTATTCATGGTACTATAAATTATTGCATCAGTAAATGTAAAAAAACCTAAATATTAAAAAAAACATAATTTAAAAACATTTTTATTACACACTTTTAAACATACTTTATGCTGTGAAAAGGTAATAATATAAAGATATTTAAAATATTTGGAAAATATTTTTTAAGGTAAATAAAGCTTTTTTTCTATAAAGTCTTATTATATTTATTACATTATATTTTATAAAGCATTTCATTATTGTACTGTACTGTAAATTAGTGCATCAATAATTAAAATAATAACACTTTAATAAAAATTAATCCAATTATTATTATTTTTTAATAATGTAACTTTTATTTATTTATTTACTTATTTACTCGCTTGTTTGCTTACTTATTTTTTCAGCAAGACCTTGCATGAAAGTCATGCACATAGCAAAGTGACAGCGAGTTACACATTTTGTGCCTATGACAACAAAACACCTAACGCAGCACACTTTTTCATTCGTTTAGCTACAAATAGGTCCTCAGAATTCTCCAAGGATGTGAAGATCTGCAGAGCGCCACACGTTGTGTGCCATGTGAGTTCAGTGGTGAGGTTAAAATGCAATAGGGCTTTTGTCCAAAAGGTGGCAGTGTGAAGTTCACCACTGGAGCTTCTCGCAGCAGTCATGTGCTCGGAGGCGACTAACAGGAACAGTGTCTTTTCTTTCAGGAAGTTCAGACAGGTGTGTGTGTGTGTGTGTGTGTGTGTGTGTGACGCACCCGAACGAGGTCCATCTCCTCACTGTTCTCCATGAAGTTCCTGATTTTGGGTCTCATCTCTTCCCACATGCCGCCGAGGTCCCTGAGCACACCGAACTCCTGAAACGTCTTATTGACCTGAGACAAACAGAGACAGTTAGGATGCTCCTCTAGATTGAGTTCTTCAAGGTACTGATAGGGACTGCTGGATTGATATATATAAAGAGATACATAAAATATATAAAATATTGTATATACTGTACTTCAGAAATCAAACATATATGTCTGAATTTATATTTCTCATGATCTTCAAAACCTTTTGGTCCACAGGTTTTTGCTTAAATTACTTTTGTAGATTAATATAAAATGTGTCCACATATTATGCAATTACATGAAATTAAGTTAGAATATAAATGTTGTTTTTTATCTTTAGTTTTAGATTTAGATTTTTATAAGTATTGATTTGTTTAAACATGTTTTAATCACTACATATTTCTATATTTCCATTTTGTGTTATTTCAGTTCTGTTGTTGTCAAATAATACAACTATTAAAAAACAGTGAAATAAAGCCAATATAATATAATCTAAATATTAGATGAAAAACTTACACTTGAAAAATGTAAACTTAAACAACTTTAAAATTTTAAAAAACATATTGCTCTGGCAACTAGCTGAAATAAAATAAATGCAATAAAATCTAAAACAAAATATGTTTAATATGTTGAAGTTGCTAAAATAAAATTACTTAAACTAAAAAAAAAACTACAATTACTAAAAATAACCAAAATAAAAATTAGCTGAAGCAATAAATAAATAACAAAAAAATCATTAAAACAAACTAAAATGAAAACATAAAAATGGAAGCTGATTCAAACTAATAATAAATGCTATAAAACTACATGAAAACTACTAAAGTAAGACAGTTTCTGATGACTTCTTTGACTCACAGAAACCTGCTCAACACTAGTTTAGCATAATTATTTTGGCTCAGTGGCGTCTCCTGACCTCTTGTATGATCCTCTGGGTGGCAGGGGTGTCTGGGGTGTACAAGATCTTCCCCATGAGCAGCGGCTTCAGAGCCCTCCAGATCATGCGGGATATGGGACTCGACTCCAGGCCCTTCATCATGCTGTTGCAGTAGGGTGCTAAAGAAAAGAGGGTTTTTAGCAGGGTACGTGAAATATTTAATTTTTGCAAAGGATGGAAAAAAGAGCAATACAGCTTCGCTCACTGGAGGAGTTGTCATAAACGGAGTCGGGATCGCTGTCGCTGTCATTGCCGTAGTTCCCGAACAGGGCCTTGTAGTTGTTGTCCTCGTACCAGTTGAGGGACTTGATCTTCAGGCCTCCGCCCTCCGGGTGACCGCAGACGATACGGGACACGGCCTGGTACATGTGGTTGGGGGACTGTGTGCTGTTGCCCGTCAGGTACAGGATCTCGTTACGCATGTCCCTCCAGCTCTTCATACTCGCAAGCTGAAAAACAGTGAGAAAAAAAATTTTTTTCAGTAGAAGTCTTTATATAAACAACCATTCAAAAATCTGCCGTTGATAAGATTTTTTAAATGTTTTTGAAAGAAGTCTCTTCTGCTCACCAAGGCTGCATTTATTTGATCAAAAATACAGTAAAAACTGTAATATTGTGAAATATTATTACAATTTAAAATAAATGTTTTCTGTTTGAATATATTTTAAAATGTAATATATTCCTGTGATCAAAGCTGAATTTCCAGCATCATTCCTCCAGTCTTCAGTGTCACATGATCCTTCAGAAATCATTCTAATATGCTGATTTGCTGCTGAAAGAAATATTTATTATTATTATCAATGTTGAAAACAGTTGTGTTGCTTTTTGTGGATTTTTTTCAGGATTCTTTGATAAATAGAAAGTTTAAAAGAACAGCATTTATTTGAAATAGATTTTTTGTAACATTATAAATGTTTTTACTGTCACTTTCGATCAATTTAATGTATTTCCTGAATAAAAGTATTAATCATTAAATATCTTTTTATTTACAGAGATATGTTAGTTTCCAGAACCTAATTGTCTTTTCTTTGTCTGAAACGTACAAATTTAAAATAAAAGCCTAAATTAATGACATGGAAAAGACACGGATGAGTGAAGAACCGCGTGATGGGCAAACGTCACAAAACGTTTGCTTATGCTAAGGAATTGCTTGAGAAAAGCAAACGTAAACACCGCAGCACCCTGGACTGTATTTATTCAGTTCTCTCAAAGTACGTCATTCATTGTTACAGCTGCTTCAGGAAAGAGAGAGACTAATATTCATTTCAAAACTCACTATCCCGTTACACAACCTTGTTCAAAAGTGACCTGGATGTCTTAAAGTGTGCAGTCCACGTGCCTGCCTGCATTTGAGACATTATACCTCTATGTGTCAGAGGGTGTATTGTTATGAAGTGTTGTCACTGTCAGCTGAAGGGTGTTACAGACGCTGACCAAACCCAAACATAACAATAATAATAATGATAATAATACAGAAACATGCTTATTGCTCCTGGATGTCTGTATTGTGCAGTCATTTTTATTATGTCATTATTTCCTCGCCATTCTATGTAATGATATATACTGTTGTTTTAATGTGAAACACGAAAAGAGAAATTTGCACATATTTCACGATTTCTAAAGCAATAAAACAGCTTTGTGTGAGGAACAGACTAAATGTAAGTTGATAGTCTTCTCATTTGCGTTCACTTTCGTTGAATAACGATTTCAATTTCAGTCGGTTCCTCACATGACACTATCGTATGACTTAGAAAAGAGCACATGGACTGCTGTAATGATGCTTTTATTTTGATTTTTAAATCAATCAAAAAGCCTCATTTTGCATTCTAAATGGACAAAACAGCCTACACGGGTTTGGAAATGTGGCTAAGTAAATAATGATGGTTAATTATGTTTAAGTACTGAGAGAAAAACCAAGCAAAAGTATAAAAATAGACGATGAATGTAAGTGTCTTCAGGGTAATGGAGAGGAATGAAAGGGAGTTTATGAAAACCATATCTTGTGCCGCTTGCCCGACAGCACGAACAGAGGCGTTGCTGTGACACGCTCACGCATGCCTGACGAGGACGAGGTTACTATCGGTCATTCTCCTGATCAAACCGGAGAGACCTCAAGAGCACAAAAGATAACCTACTTTCTGACTTTTCCATCACATTAATGGATGCATGCGGAAAAAGTGGGCTATGAGAATTATGGCATGATGATAATGAGAGCGTTTTCATTTTATGAGATAAATAGATGGCTTTACGTGGTGTTACATAAGCATTTGCGTGAACGGGTTATAGTCAGTCAGGTTTGTAAAAGATGAGTCAGCATGATTCACAGGGCTGTAAACACTTTTGTCATGTGCAATTTCCAAAATCACCATCAACACATCTGAGAAGCAAACAAGGACTTTTACTGCTGGGTTAATTTGCTTATCCACAATTTTCCATTAACTTCAACAGGGAATGAACTCAGCCAATAGAAATCATGCATGCAGTTAGACATTGACATCCTGTAACAGGGCTATTATAATTAACTAAAACTAAAACCATTCAAATATATTTTATAGTATATATTATTCATATATTATATGAATATATAGTATTTATTATATATAGTACATGTTATTAATATATTATTCATTATTATATATATATTATTCATATATTTTTATTTTATTTAATATATTGTTTGAAATATTAAATTAAGAATAATACTAAATAATAAATATTTAATTAAATAAAAAAATATATATAAAAAATAAAAATTAATCAAATTAATAATAACTACATAGAATTTTTAAACAAATAATACCAAAAAAATTAAAATGAAAACAGAAAATATATATTAAAAACTAATTCAAAATATTCTAAGTTCTATATAAACAGTACTAAAATAGCACCGTCCTTTAATTCTGCAAAGCTAATGTGCATTTTTACTGGAAGAATGAGATCGGTTCACCCACATCATCCAGGGGTCTCATTAGGAAAGGATTCATCTGCTCCCTCTCTTGCGCATGATTGCTAGTCATAGAAGAGATCTATTGTTATAGCTGTCTCCTTGTACGCTATCATGAGGTGTCTGAGGAAGCCCTGGAGGCCAGACAGACATGCAAACACAGCCGAGTAACTGGAGAAATAAAGCATGACCTGGAGTAACCTCTCTGGCTTTAGCGAGGGTTACTGGAGTTCATCTCGCATGTCTGCATCGCTTATGTGAGAACAAAGAGGAACTAATGCCGGTCAGGGCAGCGTTGGCGTCGACTCAATTTCTGTTTCTGTTTCAAGCGATAAAACCAGGAAGAGGTTGCTTGTGAGACACATTTCCCATGAACAAATGCCCTGTGAGATGATGTGGAAACAGTAAGTGTGTCCCTGTTTCACTTCTAAGAGCAAGTTACTTCACATTTGTCGAGCTCTGCACTTTTGCCCAGCGCTGGAGGGAACCGGGAGTCTTATGATGGGCCAAACTTCTGCTGCTAACTCACTTAACGCTCAGGTTTGGTTTCTAAACGCTGGACACCAAATACATGCGAGCGGCAACACTGAGTGTACGACTGAAATGTCAAGCGTCAGCTCTGAGGTTTTTCCAAGGGACAACGACGTGTGGGATGCTAACCGAAATAGCTATTTATTAACAGAACTCTTTACGCAAAACAAGTTTCTTGTTATATCTTGATAGGGCCAAAGGGGGTTTTCATAGTGATGGTGTAGAAGGACTATTTTGGGTCCCCAAAGAACCTTTCAGTGAACAGTTTTTAAAAGAACCATTTTTTCTTAGAGTGAAGAATATCTGAATAATCTATAGAACCTTTTTCCACTATAAAGAACCTTTTGTGGAATGAAAAGATTCCATGGATTTTTAAAGTTCTTCATGGAACCATCATTAAAGAACCTTTATTTTTAAGAATGTTGGAGCAAAACAAAAATCTTAATGACTTATTAGCCCTAAAGCACAAAATATTAACATTTTCAGGACTAGCATAATGCAACATTACACATCAAAAACCAGTAATGTAATCATAATTACCATTTAAACAGTCATTGATTCTTATCGCATTATAACAAGACATGTTTTAATCAATATTTCAAACATTGTTTTTAATCAGTTTTTTCTGACTAGCCAGATCCACCGGTCTAATACGGGATAAGGACATTTGGGAAGCTGGGGGTGGGAATTAAACACTTCACTCTGGTGTTCAGTTCAGTCCCTAAAAGCAGGGTGAGAGATATTTTCGGGGGCTCTTACCTCCACCGCTAATGCTCCCAGACTCTCCAGCAGACCGTCTGTTGCTATAGACACATCTTGGATCATCTTCGGGTCAGACTTGACATCTTTCTGCATGACCAAAACATACAAAAGACATTATTAGCTTATCAAAGTAATCATACTGTACACATTTTACTGTCAAAATTATCCTGTGAAATTTACTGCAAAAATAGCAACTGTGCTTGCCAGAAATTCACTGTAGAAATACTGTGACAAAAATACTGTATACTTTATCATTTATAGACATATATTTAATTAAGTGATATAATGTTTATATAACAACCTAGTTAAAAAGTAATATATTTAAAATACATTTATTTCATACTAAGTGTAGTTCAAATCTATAGTTCAAACAAATTTACTGACATATCCCTCGAGACTTACTGATTTAAAAATGATATTTAAACTTCATTTGAAGAACTACTTGTGCACAATGCACATTTCTTAATATTAAGCCTATAATGTAAATATTAAGCCTATAAAGCATATAAAGCCTAATATCGGTCTTTAAATGCAGGATATTTAAAGTGTACCTGAAGTATACTTGCAATATTTCCTCATCAGCACAATTAAATATACTTCAGTATTTTTTAATTGGACTTCAGCACTGCTTCCGCACAATTAAAGTGCACAAAATTAGTTGTTACAATTTAGCAGACTTTAAGTATACCAGTTTAGTGTATTGAAAGTACAATTGCAGGGTATTTTTATTAAGTACATATGTAAATGTATGCACTTATTTATTTTTCACTAAGCCACTTTAGCTACCAAAATCTGCTTTTTACTTTAAAATGTCCTTAATAACCATCAAAATAATACAAGTGGTAAATGAAAAGCATCATGATGAATTACAGTTCATCATAAGTTCTGTCAATAAAACATGAAAATATTTGTATATACAGTAGGTCATACACTTCTTTTACTTCTTTTACTCTTTTACCTTTTACTTTTTTCACTGTATATGGTAAGGCAACTTACAGTTAACCAATTAAGAGCATTTTTACTTTTTCTGTAAAAATTACAAACATTTTTCACACTGTAGGAAGATACACATTTGTGTTAACATGCATTAAGCATCTTTTAAGTCGTAAGCTGTTAGTAAGGCAATGCAAATGCATGCAAGCCACATACACTAACTCTGAACTATAACATTGTGATTTAGGAAAAAATGTCAAAGCCCTCATCGTCCCGTTGCTTTCATAACTAAATCACTGCGCAAAGATAGCAGTGACCTGGCATCTTGAAATCTCATTATTCAAAGACAAAGAAAACATTGAGTCTAAAGCGAACATACACAAAGACATCAATATGTGAAGACTCCTGGATGATGGCCATCGCTGTTCCCTTTTCATGCACAAATATGCTGAAATAATTATTCTGATTGGCAAAAACATATTATGTAAAAGTGACCATTATGTGACCACAATGCTATTCTGTTTTGCTTGAAGATTTCAGAGTTCACCGGGTCTAAAATACAAGAATATACACTTGTCCTAGTTTGTGTGTAATTGGTTTACAGAACTGGTGGATTCCTTTGTTTATTGTAGCATTTATTGCATTATTATAGTCCAGTAAGCAACTTCTATGTGAATTATAAGGGACATAAAACACATCTTCACAAGCAATCATTAACATGGGCACTTTCATTCTTGTACTCTACTTCTTGTGATGTTGGTTAATAATGAAGTCCTATGGAAGGTATTTATTATTTAACAGTTGTTTTTACTTACCCGTATTGGCTTCAGGAAGTCCAGGTTGGACAGGAAGTGGCTCTCTGCGTTGTTCAGCCATTCAGCAGATGACTGACAGATGATGTTTTGCGTCAGCTGAGACACGTCCTTATCGGCTATAGTCACAAACTCCTCCAGAGATGTGGTATTGCACAGGTCTCTGAGATGAACACTGAAGCCTTTAATAAGCACCTGTGGATCACAAATAGCAGTTGAAACCAACTAAACAAACTCTCTGCAATCATATTTTCAGGTATGCAACCTGGAAGCTGCCATCTTTGTTTCATGGGCACTTTTTAAGCCAATCATCTGAGCTATAAATGTCAAGTGACTATTACACACAAGTCAATCACATTTATGAGACTCTCAATGGTGATCTGATATTCAAATTGTGCATTTAAGTCTGCAGATCTCCAGAGAATGGGTGCAAATGATTGTTAGAAAGAACATTACGTGATCATGTAATTACACGCTCTTTCTTTTGTGAAAGAGGCAATGGACAGCCTTTAACAGACAGATTTAAACACAGCCTGTCCAAAAAAAGAAGTCTTGTTCTTTACTTTTTTGTAAGATCGTGACTCTCTATCAGCTCCGTCACTCTCTCAGAGACTCTGCACAATCCATTCAGTTATTAAGAACAGGATGTTCTGAAATGATGTCTAAAGAAACACTTCAGATATGACTTAAAACAACTATCTCAGTTTATTATATGTACATAATATATGCATATAGACCACAGTTCAAAAATGCAAAACTGCAAAAAATAAAATAAAACACCGGCAATATTGTGAAATATTATTGCCATTTTAAAATAGTGTTTCTATGTGAATATATTGTAAAATGTAATTTATTCCTGTGATGCAAAGCTGAATTTTCAGCATCATTACTCCAGTCTTCAGTGTCACATGATCCTTCAGAAATCACTCTAATATGCTGATTTGATGCAAAAGAAACATTTAACTTTAATATCAATGTTGAAGAAAAATTGTCTTTATTGTCACTTTTGATCAACTAAATGTGTCCTTGCTCTTTAAAAAAAATCTTATATATAAATTTTAAAGAAAGATAGCACAAATAAACTTAGCACTTCAGTTCATTTTAAATTATACAACAATAGATATGATGTTCAATATTAAGATTAAAAGTATTTTTAACACTTTCTGGTTGTCCAATGTTAGTGGGATATTTTTTAATGCAATGAATCTGATGCATTTTAAATGCAGCTTAAGTATCCAAATATTTTTTTTGGAGCCACTGTATTTGGTCTTAGCTGGGCAACATAAAGAATTGATCTATTTTTAGACATGCTATATTTGAAGAATGAAACGCTGGGCATATTTTCAATAAACGGAAGTACGGTGTTATCAAAGCGGTCCCTATCTTGCGGTGCATCTGTCAGAGGTGCTGGGAATCGGTTGTGTCAGTTTTCCAGGAATTGTCCTGTGGCTGTGGTTCTGCAGGACAACAGTCATGTGACTCCCCCCCCCCTCCAGCGCACTGCAGCACGTGTACAGCTGTGCAGGACATCCATCATCCACAGCATCTACCCGTGATCTCGTATCCCATCACACCAAGGTCATCCGCATGTGAGAGTGTATGGATGCATGTACAGGGCTTTGAAAAACAGATCGCTTCATATCTGCACGAACCAGTGGGGTTACATAACCGTCCCAAGATAGATGACAGGCTGCAATGTAATGACTACACCAGACGGTGTGTGAAATATTTTAAGCGCTGTGTATACATGTGTGAAGGTAATTAAAGACAAAACCAGGAGGGCAAACAACATACATTTGTGAAAAAAGTTCCTGATGTCTGATGATTTGGTCGTTCAAGGGTTTTTAAACAGCTTGTGTTGTGCAGTTCATTTACCTTCTCCAAGTTGACGTTAGCCTCCACTATCTGTCTCACAGCATGCTTGGGCAGGGTAGCATTTTTCTCAAGAAACTCAGACAACGTTTCATTATCACGGAGGAAGTCCTTCAGCTTGAACCCTGGGAGAAAAAGAATAAGAATTTATAAATAATATTTATATTGTTTTTCTAATAATATAAATACACATTAATAAAAAAATAGTACTATAATATATATATACTGTATATATATATATATAAATAAAATACTAGTATATATAATAGCACTCTCTCTCTCTCTATATATATACTATAACATTATAATTATTTATATATATATAAATATATATATATATATGTATATAATACTACTACTATAAATACTAGAATTTATGTAAATATATGTAAATTGTGCATATAACTACTAATTTAAATATTTGAGTTTGATAACATCACATCAAAATCATGCTGACAAATAAATAAATAAATATTATATAAATAATAATAAATATTAATATTATTAATAATATGAATATTATAATAAATATGTTTACTATTTTTAAATATTATATATAAATATTACTTATTATATAAATAAATAATAATATAAATAATATATATAATATAAATTGTAAGTTATTTAAATATATATACATAAATTATACAAGCTATTTATAATGTATATACTCGAGTAGATAGCATCATGTCAGAATAATGCTGAATAACAGGTCAAATTGTTCTTTTTAATTGAATTCATTACATAAAGCAGTGATTCACAATTGCACCATGAATAATATTATTTTTAACAAAGGGTGTCGTTCAGAACATTGTGAAAAGTATGACTCTCCTGCAATTCCCAACTCAATGATAAAGCGAGTGAGGTAATGCTGAACTATTGCGTTCGGTTACTGCTGCAGTCATGAGAGAATTGTTCATTTAGCTCTCAGTTCTGAGTTCATCATGTAAGATGTCCACGGTAAAGAGGAACAACAAAAGCCAGAAAGCAACTACAGCAGTGTTCTTCACAGAGCTCATTGTGCTGCGTGTCAGAACATTCCAGAAGAGTCATCGGTATGAACTGGTTTGAGTCAGTCTCTTTCCTCTGGGGTTACTACAGGTCATTCCCCAGCTGCTTCTCTGAAACCACCAGCACTTTTCAGATGCTCTTATTGTTCTTTAAGTATTCAGGAAGTTTTTGGGAAATGAGCTATACAAGATTTCAGGGGGCGCAGAGTACAGGATTTGTGCAAAAACAGTACAAACACCCACAAATCCATTTGCAAACAAGGGTTTTCACAGGGATTCCAAAAAAGAACCTTCTTAAAAGAACCATGCAAAGATCATTTAAAAATAAAATCCACTATATAGAATAGAAAGGTTCCATGGATGTTAAAAATTCTACATGGAACCATAGATGCCAATAAAAAGAGTATAAAAAATAAAAGCTCAAAATATATCTCAGATCATTTGAGTCATCTCTGAGAAGCAGTTTCGAAACTCTTATGAAACTCATTGAGCCACGTAGTATTACTAACATTTTTCCTCAGAAGACAAATCTGACAGATCTTAAGATCAGAGTCAGATCAAATCTCCATTGAATGCGTTACTCTTATAGAAGAAACAATTAGGATATCAAATACATCTCATTTGCTATACACTTTTTAAAGTTCCAAAAGTTTTTGTTTTTTTTGCAGCAATGCAATAGAAGAACCGTTTTTGGTTCCTCAAAGAACCTTTCAGTTCTTAAAAGAACCATTTTTTATTAGTGTGAAGACTAAGAAGAAAGTTTCCACTGATGTTAAAGGTTATTCATGGAACCATAGATACCAAAAAAATTAACCTTTATTTTTAAGTTTAGGCATTACTTCAAACAGTTTCATGACACAAGCCCCTCCTTTACAAAACCTCAAAGCAGTTTTGACCAGATGGAACGAGTTATCATACCTTCTTCAAACATATTACTAGATTGCATCGACACATATGATTCGTAAGCATCTCTGTGGCATGAAATGATCATGTGACTCTTGAGGCTTTCTAATCCACGGTGGGCAAAGCCAGCATCCTATTCCTCAAGCCCCAGGTGCAAACAGCAGCTCCTCAGGGGACATTAATTAAAAGCTGTCAACTGTGAGTAAATGCAACTCCCACAAGCCTCTCTCAACAACCGTTACGAAGAGATGTCTGTCTAAATAAAGGTCACAAAGTTGTCCATTTATAAGCAAGTGTATTGTGAATGTTAGTGGTTTTTGCAAGTATCACTTCTGCAAGTGGTCATAATTTAGGTTATCAAATAACGGGCAAAAAAGGATCTACAGAATAGAATATAATACAGATTTATGCAGGGCTGTTATGCACTGTCAGCTGCATAGCAATGCATTTAAAAGATCCTTGCCATAGGTCTACATAATGCTATAATGAAAATCTTCTAAGCAAGAGAAAAAAATGAGCAGATACTAATGACCACTTTTGTAGTCTCCAATAGTCCAAAAATGACTAATACAGAACCTTTCCTATTTGACGTTCAACGCTGAATCTCAAATGAGGAAGCACATCTAATCTGATTGTCGGACAGGAAACAGACAGACAAATCCCCCTGGTGTCTGCGTTTCATTGGGTACACTGATGCTCGTTGGAAATTAGGATGTGGGGAGTGACTCACTACTTCAACTTAATTGTACACTGAACCAGCTAGTTAAACTGAGACCAATGTGAGAGCAAACAATGCTATAAAGTAGAGTGACTTTAGAAACTGAAACGTAACTGAAACCAAGAGAAGAACTTATGACCTTTAAATGCATATTACTCACAACAGACTGACAAAACATTCATCTCAACATAAGTGAAGGGAACTCTAGAGATTCTGACTCCATGTATTGATTCTGGTTCATTAATGAGACCATAAATGATTCTTTTAGTACTTTTAGCACAACATACACTAAGGCCTGGTTTCACAGACGGGGCTTAGACTAAGCCAGGATTAGGCCACAGTTCAATTAGGACATTTAAGTATTTTTTATAAATGTGCCTTAGAAAAAAACATTACTGGTGTCCATCTTGAGACAAAAGAAAGGCATTGATATATTTTAAGATCAATCATTGCAAGTTTCTTTCAGATGAAACAGCTCAGACTTACATTTTAGTCTGGGACTAGGCTTAAACCTTGTCTGTGAAACCGGGGGTAAAAGTATCAAACGTAAAGTAACATAAAATTAACACACACTACTGTTCAAAGATTTTGGGTTAATAAGATTTTTTAAGAACTACTTTTAGTCAGCAAGGATGCAAAGACTTTTAGCACATTCCAAAAAGATTTATTTTTCAAACAAATGTTGTTCTTTTGAACTTTATATTCATCAAAAAAATCTTGAAATATATTGTGTAATGGTTTCTAAGCAATGCTACGGTTTTTAATGTTGATAATAAAACTAAACATTTATTAAGCTCTAAATCAGCATATTAGAATGATTTCTGAAGGATCATGTGACACTGAAGACTGGAGTAATGATGCTGAAAATTCAGCTTTGCATAACAAGAATAAATTTACATTTTACAATATATTCAAGTAGAAAATAGTTCTTTTAAATTTTAATAATATTTCACATTATTAATAATTTTACAGTATTTTTAACCAAGTAAATGCAGCCTTGGTGATCTTAAAAGTCTTCATTCCAAAACTTTTGATAGTGTATGTTGTAGATATTGCAGGTGTTTGAATGTGACGTACCTTCAGTGTTTCTCTGCAGTTTTCTCAAGGCCCGGACAAGTCCTTTGAAACCTTCAAAGCTCTTGTCATGTTGGCTGTAGAGGAGAATTTTCTTGGCATCGATGAACAGTCGGGAGATGCTGTAAATGATGACAGTGACACATATATGAGGGAAACTTCCATATATAGTCTGTAAAAGCCAATGCAGACCCAAAACCTGAAATACCTACATGGAGTCATTGAAGTTGCCCACCACCCCGGGGGTCTCTCCAGGGGTGGGGTAGCGAAAGCAGGGGTTGTTGGCATTGCAGATGATGCCCTGCACCCATGGTAAAGTCCCCGCAGAGGGCATGGCCTTGTTGGGAAAGTGGCCTAGAAAAGGAATCAGATTTAGAACAAATGTGTGATATTAAATCTTCAACAAGAAATGCCCTTTGCAACCATATTTCTACAACCTAATGCATTTAATGCAATAAAATGAAGTTGATTAAATTTGGAGAATAATTAGGCAAAGGTCATGCATTTTACACGTCAAAATTACAGTTTGCACAGACAATTCCTGGAAACATCCCTGCAGAAATTATTTCCCTTAAATGTTTGAAGAGTGTATGTTTTCACAAACCAGATCTACTGAAATATTGTTTTCTTTTTCCTATTCATCTGGTTCTCATTTTCTGATTTGGAACAAACTCAAAAATAGTTAACATTTAGTTATGTCAGTGGAAAGTACAGGAACGGACACACTGCAAGAAAACTGGGTTTCAGAGATCTTGTGATATATAAAAGTTCATGCTGTTCTTGGAGCTGTCCTTGACCTCCCCTGGGGACTGTGTGATTTCCAAAGAGGAGCAAATATTGACGCTTGAATTAAGTAAGACGCGGTGACACAAGAGGTTAAATAAAATGCATTCAGGATCTTTTCAGTGCAAACCTTTTGCAAAAGCAGTTAATAAAAATAGGGCTTTAGAAAAATACAATCAAAATGATATAAACCAGACCAACGGCTGTTTTATTAATCTAATTTAGTCAGATTTATATTGAACTCTTGGGTATCAAAGACACTATCTAAAAACTAAGCTCAAGTCTCATACAATGCATTTGCATTGATTTTGTGGTTGTGTTTTGGGGAAAATCATCTTAGGCCACTTACATTCATGTTGCTCGTATGGAGGATAGTGGAGTCTGACAGATATCAAGATGAAAAAGATGAAGAGTGGCCATATGATCTCGATCAGCAGCTGAATCTGGAAAAAAAGACACAATAGTGTGTATTTACTCATTTGTTCATCATCCTGAATTGTGTTGGTTCTTTAATCTGAATTCAACAGCACAACATATCTGCTATTCACACATCCTAAATAAACTATTCTAGCGAAGTCCAGAAAATCCAGTTTATCATGACGGTTGATGGCTTTCCTGTTGACATTCGTGTTCATTTGCTGAACCTCCTGTTCATACGTTCAATGCCAAGTGAATGTAAGCTGTCATCATCATTTAATCAGCTTTTTGAAGTATATTCACTTACAGCACATAACTCTATTTGTTTTGCTATCATTTTACATTAAGTATGATAAGTACAAGTAATTCAATGGAAAAATATTTCCCTAATAAATAACAATTACTTCAACATCTTAAAAATCACTTCACAATAGAACACGCTGAATGATCACAAATCCTAAGTAGTTAGTCTTTTTATTTATGTATTTATTCATTGCTTTAAATGCGGGGGTTGGTAATTCGTATAATGCGGTATCTGTTGGTGACCCCCCCAGAACCTCACAGATGTCACCAAACAAACAAAAAAGAGAGCCTGGGGACTCCACATGTTTCAAAAGGCATTTGTTTTGTTGCATATGAAACTTTTTTTATTTATATTGATATTTTTACTGTTATTTTTGGTATATGATTGATTGTTCAGTTGCTCAATGCATGTGGTATGAACTTACAGTCTGTCTCCGTCGGTAAGTGAAGTTCTTCCACAACAGCAAACCCAACTGAGTGGAGACAGCCATCTTGCCACGGATCCAAACTGTCCGTGCCTCCTCTCTGCAACTAGTAAGACAATAAGAAGCAAACAAAAGAGATAAAGCTAATGATGCCGAGCTCTTGTTGATCAGTCAGTAATGGTAAAGTATCTCATGCCACCTTTATCCAGATGGGACTTTATAATATACAGTGATGCAATAAAGTAAACAAGACATTTGGATGAGTAAACATTCAACAGATTGTGAGAATTTCCCATAAACATTTCAGCTGATTTCCTTGTGTATTTTGTATAATTAAGGCAGAAAATTAAGTAGTGTACATGACTACGACTACAGAATGATTTTGGATAGTTTACAGAGAAAATGGATTCATTCATAATGACCTCCAATGTTAGCAAGGTGAAATAATAATTTAAAAACAATGTTTTGGCATTGATATAGTATCTTCAAGCCATTCATCTTATCTTGTATAGGAGACTACAAGGAGTGAGTGGAAACGGTGCACAATGTCAGCATGTGGGTTGGAACTGAATCATAAATATCATGATGTCCTGCTGGTGTTTTGATTAAATTGTCTAGTAATGCATTTTCAAATTAATCTGAATGGTTATTATTCTTAACTAAATGTATGAGTCATGGCTATATTAGGGGGAATTACATGTCATTTTTATCTGTATCAGTTAAGTTATTCAAAAATACTATAATATACTATTTATGATATGTATTAATTTAATTAATGCTTAAAATGTTGTCCACCATGATACAGTGTGGCATAACCAACATCCAGAAAGCCATTTTGTTGTTAAAAATGCAACCTGAATATAAAGATGACACTTTCTATGAACTTGGTGGATGTGATTTAAACTATAAAATAGCCTATTTTTCCTTTTATCACCTTTATTTGTCGCCGAGCCATTTACAGTCTCTGTACCTGTCTGTACCAAACATCTGTGTATTGCTTCTGTCATTTTTGAACAGTTTATGCAGATATGGAACTCTGTTAGGTAATCTGATTCTTATGCTTTTGCTTTTCATACATAACATCATAAAGAGCGTCCCTAGTGGACGCGTCCATTTTCTTATCATTTTGTCTTGTTTACCATTTTCTTCATCATATCGCTTCTCTCGCGTCCTACTCTATTCTATCATTTCTTGCACATATACATCAAAGATCGGTTGTTTAGTCTTTCTTTGCGCTTAAAGCACGAAAAATAAACATGTCCATCACGACCGACTTAAAATATGTTCAAGCAAGACATGATGTAAGAATTCGTCCCACATACAGTTGTTTACTACACAGTCTTTGCCACGAATTAGCATCTATGGAACAAAATACGAAACGACACCGATTCACACACTGAACTATAGACCTAAGCTTTTGTTTTAACCATCACACGTGCTTATAATCATGCTATTTTCAAGATGCAGAAGAGTTGGAGAGCTCTGTGTTTTTCATTGTTCCGCAGAGGAGAGGTAACTCTCGGTCATCTCGCGCAGACTCGGTTACGAACAGATGCTGAAGAGACACGCAGCACTTAGTCTTCTTTGTTCGTCTGTTTTTTTAAGTTGTCATTTTCTCAGTAGCATACGAATGAAAATAACAGTCAATAATACACAACTTTTCAATATACATATCTGTCACGAAGCATTAAACCATCAGAACTCATCAAGTGTTTTCTATAAAATACACGATCGTTTAAGTTGTGCAGAAAAACAACAACAGCGCGTTTCGGATTAAAGAATTAGCAGGTTAAAATATTCATATACTTATCTAGCACAATGACTACACGATAATACGTGACAATTTGTAATCAGATTACAACATAACAGACTGTCACGAAGCTTTCAGAGCATCTGTGTTTACGATAAAAGACACAAATGCGTCGCTCGCGTAATTTGTGGAAAAACAACAACAGCGTGTTTCTGATGACAGAATTAGTAGGTTTATGCAAAATTATGTATCTATAAATTAGTTTAAAATTAAACTTGGCACAGAGCTCACTGCTCAAAAAAAAGAAACTCAACGTTACTCACCGTTATTTCGTGCTCTGAAATGATTATTCCTTATTTCATATAAACTGTAATTCCTTTTGAGAAGAGAGATAAAACCGCCTTTCCAACTCTCTCAAAGCGATATTTTACCGGTGGTGCTTTGTGCTCTTATGGACGGACCTTTTTCCTCTCCTCCAAGCTTTTATAGCGATGCGCGAGGTTACTGTCGGTCAAACGCGCTGCTGTTTGTCTCGAGCCTCCATATATGGAAAGCACGTGCGGACCCAAAACAGCTCTTAAAAGGGCAACGCGGATTTACTCAAAATCAGTTATTTTTTACTTTATTTTGTGCATCTTAAATTGCATGTGCTGTAAGTTCATACTACAAATATTATGTATTTAATATTAATTATATAATCTTACAGATATCATTGAATGGAATATGGGTGTGCTGCAGTGATTGGAAGGTTAACTGGTTCATAGATGCTACAAAGATATAAATGTTTGGTGTGTTCAACCTAACTGATTTTCAGACATGTTTAGATATTTAAAAATGTTAAAGTGAGTGTAAAATTGGTGCATTTCATGAAAAAAATCTTAAACCAGCTTTAGATGGTTTGCTGGTTTTAGATGGTTTAAGATGGTCTTACAGACTAGCTGGTGTTCAGCTAGTTTAACTATTCGCAAAGTAGGCTGTTTTTCTTTCAGCATAAACCAAAATGCATAAAAATCTAAAATAAATTATCATGCATTTGTTTTATTAATAAATCCAAATAAACTATCTAAATAAAACAACATGTCAAACAACTAACTTAAGTGTTTTTCTGCAAATATAGCAATGTCTACCCACACTGACTTCCATTAGAAATGAAAGGATTGGAGTGAAAAAAAAAAAAAAAAAAACTTCTCTCCAGGTCATCAGGACCTCCAGGAAATGAAGGCAGGCTTTAAAACACTTTTAGACAGAAGCCAGGACTGGCCTTGAGGGAAGATACTGAGCAAGACAGATAAATAGCTCTTAGGAATTTAATTGATAAAGTGCCCTAGAAATCCACCAAATCACTCAAAATATAACGTATAGTACTAAAACATAGCACAGGTGACAAAAGTATGTATTTTACATCACAGTTTCTGTTTTTTGTTTTTACTGAATCTCAAGTCATGTTCGGTTTGTCTATTCTTATACTTACAGATACAGGAAATGTGTTCTTTTACCTAATCCCTGGACTTTCTGCATCACTGGTCTGGCTAACCGTGGAAAGTCATCTATTAATGAAATGCATTTGTGTAGTTGACACACACATCACATATCTCTTTTTTTACCATTTAGATTTTAGGATAAACTTTATGCATAAAGTATATCTGAGGTACTAATAACTAATTCACATGTTTTGGCAATATGTCTTGCGATATGATGAAAGAATTAAAAGTTCTAATATTACTGTCATGGTGCACACACACGAGGAGGAGCAAGGAACACCGAGACGAGGATTAAACTCAAATAATAGTCTTTAATGCAGACAAGGCAGACAGGAAACACCGGGAGTAACGAGTAGACCAGACGAAATCAAACTCAAAAGACAGGAACTAAATACACAGGGTAATTAACACATCACATAAACACAGCTGGACAAGAATTAACTAATAATCACATCTGACGAGGACAGGAAACAAACCAAATATGGACACAAGAGGCGGGAACACATGACACACACGACAGAGGACTGACATGACTCCCCCCTCCCGGAAGGCATGTCCCACGCCGTAACAGTTCCACCGGGGAGGGGGGGTGGGCGTTCTGGAGGCCCCTCAGGACAGACACGGACAGGACCACAGGACGGGGACCTCCAGAGCGGAACAGATAATGGCGGTGCAGGGAGCTCAGGTGGCCATGGCGGAGCTGGGAGCTCTGGAAGGCCATGGCAGGTGGTCTTCAGGGGGCCATGGCCTCGGTCCCCTCGGACCGGCCCCTCCAGCCGGAACCCTTCTACCCCCCAAAAAAAATTCCCTGGGGAAGTTAGGGGGTATCAGGAGCCTTCCCGGGGCTAGACAAACAGGACAGCCCTCCGGGGCCAGACAGACAGGACCGGACATCCCACAGGAACAGGAAGCCCTCCTGGGTGAGCTAGGAAGCTGAGGCTTCCTCTGGGCATGACGAGGAGTCAGGGGCCCTCACAGGGTTCCTCAGCAACCGCTTCCACTTCTGCGACAGGGGGGCAGGCGGCTGGAATGGCCACCGGGGCCACAACAAGAGGAGCCGCCTGCCCCAGACGAGTCTCCACGGACAAGACATGACATGACTGGATTAAAATGTTCCTGTGGGCACAACAAGACACAAACACGGCTCTCCTGGCCTTGACGTGTGGACTGGATCCACGGGGCTAGGGTTAGTGGCGGCCGGCGGGCATGAGTCAGCGGCGATCCGGCGGGCTTGAGTCAGCGGCGATCCGGCGGGCTTGAGTCAGAGGCGGGCATTGAGTCAGAGGCGGGCCGGCGGGCATTGAGTCAGCGGCGATCCGGCGGGCTTGAGTCAGCGGCGATCCGGCCGGGCTTGAGTCAGAGCGGCGGCCTGGGGGAGCGGGCCCGGGAACTTGAGGCAAAGCGGGCTTGGGAGAGCCCCAGCCGGCGGACCGAACAGAGACCAGAGCTCGCGGGCTTGCGACAGCCGGTGGCCTCCCGCGCATCGGCGGGCGAGGGCTGACGGCCAGCGGACTCGCTTGCCGCGAGAGACAAAACACAGGAACGAAACAAAAACTAGAAAAAAACGAACAAAACAAAACGAGGTGAAGGGGCGCCGCTTACGGTTAGGTCTGGCCTTCTGTCACGGTGCACACACGAGGAGGAGCAAGGAACACGGAGACGAGGATTAAACTCAAATAATAGTCTTTAATGCAGACAGGCAAGACAGGAAACACCGGGAGTAACGAGTAGACCAGACGAAATCTAACTCAAAAGACAGGAACTAAATACACAGGGTAATTAACACATAATTACATAAACACAGCTGGACAAGAATTAACTAATAATCACATCTGACGAGGACAGGAAACAAACCAAATATGGACACAAGAGGCGGGAACACATGACACACACGACAGAGGACTGACAATTACATCTAGTTTTTTTAATATGAAGTCATAAAAGGTTAATGCATTATAAATGTATTGCAAAATGCACTTTAAAATAGTGTTAAATGGAGTATAGCATGTCAACTACCAATTTATTAAATTTCTGCATATGAAATATATTGTCATTTGGAGTAAAAACACATAAAACCTAATAGAAGTTGGGACAATTTCATATATTGACATATACAAATATGTATGTGTATGTATGTATAATACATTTTTGGACATATATTGTATATTGTTGACACGCATGGTAGCTACAATACCATATAAATATCATCATATAGATATTAACATATACAGTACATATAACTTTTTCTATGGGGATTTTACATATTTTATACACATATCTTCATCTACCCTGAATGTACATATGTGACAATTATATATTGCCTTATGGCAATATCACTCTGTATACACTTTATATGTCATATTTCCATATGGGATAGTTTACATTTACACTATTAAAGTTGTATATCTATATTGATAATTGTCATATATTTTCAGTATATTCAGTGACATTGTGAATCCATGAAGCAGAATCTGTCCTGTCTGTTTCTAACCACACTGATTTGACTGAGGGAAGCTAACATAGTGCCTTTTGTATTTTTGGTCATATGATCAGCACTTTCATCCTGTTTTTCATGCCGTTCACCTCTTTGTGTTCACGCAGGCCGTGAGGCTGCCAAGTGAATAACGGTGCTGCCCTCCTGCCCCAGTATCCTCTGCCTGTTTTGTGGTGTTGAGCCTCAGGGGTGACACTGAACTGTTGACTCAGAGAACGAGAGCGAGATAAACAAAGCCTCCAAGCGTGACATGTGAAAACTCTTCTGCAAAGGAAACCACAATAGGGTCTTGAGCGCTGAGAGAGGAAGTTTAATATTCAGACTGTGGTAAACACAGCAGACATGTGAGTTTGTGAGACTTAAAGGAGCAGTTCATCCAAAAATGAAAGATTTGTCATTATTTACTCATCCTCGTGTTATAGAGAAAAACCATGGTGATTTTCTGAACTATACACACAAATATGTTAATAATTCAGTATTGCCATCCAATACCATGGTACTAAACCACACTGTTTTTAAAGGGTAATCATCACCTGGTTGTTGTAAAGCAATGCCACCGCACTCAACACAAAGTTTTTGGTGTTACTGTTAAGTCACTTATCAACTGATATGTAACGAGGAGATGAACTGTTTACTGCTTCAGTTGCTTTATATGGCCACTGACACACATAACTGCACACTTCCCAGCATGACCTGCAAAAGCTGTTGCCCTTTTAAGAGCACGCGCCGCGGTTCCGATGAGTCTTAAATTGCACAGCAGCAAAACGTTGCCTTTGCATGCGAACGGATACATTGGTAAAAACTTTAGACATAAAAATCGTGCTTTTCTGCTGTCTACTGCTAAGAAGAAGAAAAAAACGATTTATTGTGGCATCATGAATAGCCTATTCATGTCTGTTGTGACACGAGAAGCAATTGGGGGTCTATTAAAACACAGAACCACTATGGCACACTCACAGTAATCTCCGTTAAAAACGCGTAGAAAGCGAGTCCAACACAATCGGACGACTTTAAAATTAAAGAATTATGCGAAATCAAACACTATCTTGCCAGGGGAAGCAAATATCATCACTTATTATTTGGCTCCTCTCAGCAGCTGAGCACAAAGACTCGGTTTGTCCGATAGTAACCCAGCGAAGGGAGGAGGGGAGGGGGGCTGGATAAATATAGTTCCGTATACTCGGTCATCATAACATCTTGCTTTTGAATGAAAATATTCATGCATTATACATTTTATTCGACGTTTCTTTACCGAAATCTATTCATTCTTTGACTTGCCATTGTGCTGTAGCCTGTTGAACTCATATTAGGCTACATATTAAACCAAGTTTATGCCTATCTATCAAGTAAGTTAAGTGCATTAAATGTCTAAAACGCTCGTGCAGTGGCATTATTATTGTAGGAATCTATCAAGTAAATTAAGTGCATTAAATGTCTAAAACGCTCGTGCAGTGGCATTATTATTGTAGGAACGAGTAGAAAGACGCAGGTTTAAAGGGAAGTGCGTCTTCCAGCGCGCTGCTGCAATGACCGACAGTAACCTCGCCTCCGAGCGCGAGCGGCAGAAACTGGGGGAAAGGGCACGTGACATCACTCGCGACGAAGCTTCTCGACTGTGACGTGTTTACATGCTCATCATTAATCATCATCATTATCATTAGCGTAAGGCATGTGACGCTCTTTACAGCTATGCATTCACCAAATACGAGTAGCTAGTTCTCCTGGTGTGCCTCTGTACTGAATTCAGGTCAGTTAACACAGCTAGATGGAGGAAGAGCGCTTATTGGCCAGCTGCAGGTGATGCTGAAAATATCATGTCATGACAGAAGCACAGATACAGTTACACAGCAAAACAACACTGAAATGCCATTCAAAATATTTCATTTTATTTTATTTCACTTTATTTTATGCTGGAGTCTTTCATTAGTGGTCAGCAGGCTATACTGTGGGGCAAAACAGCATTTCTGTCCATGACCTGGTCACAGAGGGAAGATTTCATGGTAATATTGTTCCAGAGGGATATTCTCAAAGTTATAGTTTCAGCTGAACTATCCGTCACTTACTGATTCTGTGTAACATCGATCAGATCTGTCATGCATGGCCTTCGGGAGGTCAAGGGATATTTGTTTAGAATATATTTGTGCATCCTTAAAACACTATACAGCAATACTAAAATGTATTTAGATGTTTTTGGACACTTAAGTTCTGATAAACGATTATAGTTTGTGTTAATATTTTGAATTTATTTATAAAATAATTGAATTTATTTTATTATTATTACTATTATTATTATCTTCATTTTTTGTACATATGTTGTGTGTTTATGTTTATTATTATTTTTAAATATGTCTATATCGTTTTGATTAAGTTTTAGTTTTTAGTTTTATTTATTTTAGTATCAACTTAAAGAAAACAAGAAATGTTGCAACTAGCTGAAGTAAAATAAGATTTTTTTATATTTTGTTATTTTTTTTAATTATTTCAGAAAATGTTTGTTTATTTCAAGTAATGATTTTAACGATAATAACCCTGCTTAAGTCAGATCTGAAAGTCGGAATGTCTTTGCATTAGATACAAAATCATACCTTAAAAAAGTGTCATGATGTCACAAAACTGTTTGTTGTAACTTGAAAAAAAGTTTATTTACTGTTTTGTAATTTTAAATGTATTTTGAAATATTTTGCTGTGAAAAGTGCTTGTGCTTTCTATAAAATTTGCATTTACATTTAGATTTAGTCACTAATCGACTTCCAAATGAGGACGATAGAAGCAATCAAAACCAACAAAAGAGCAATATGCAGGTGCTGTGACAAGTCTCGCTTAGTCTAACGCACAGTCTAGCAAGGTGTTTTGTTTGTTTTTTGTTTATAAAATAAAGTAATATGATAAAATTAAGGAAAATAAATAATGAGAATGACTAATCATTTATTTCATGTTGAGATACAGTACCTTTTTGTTTAGGTTAATTTATTGTCTTTCTTTCTTTCTTTCTTTCTTTCTTTCTTTCTTTCTAGCTAAATCTGGCCTTAATGTACTTACCATGTGAATATTTTATACCAATACAAATATGAATGAAGAGATTACTATTATGCAAAAATAGTACAGTTTGATAAGTCTTATGCAATCTGGAGATGGTTATTTTCATTTTTCCACTTGCAAACCTTCCATTTTTGTCTCATAACACCACATTCCCTCTTAAACCTGCACCACATGTCAGTCATATTTGAGATGAGAACAGAGAGTGACTTTAAAACAGTGGCTAAACTGACAGAGGTGAAGTCTGACAGACTCTGTATATGACATGTGTGCTCTCTGAAGGCCTAGCAGCTGGTGTCAGACAGAGAGGGACATTCATAGGGAAAACAGCTGTCATGAACACGATGCATGTGATTGCCCTGCTCTGCGTTTTGTCAACCTCATCAGCGTGGGTTTTGAGCCGGAGGGCTGGTGTAGGGCCCCTCGACAGGGCCCAAAAGTGCTGACTGCACACATCAACTGCAGCCTTTCCTGGATTCCAACTTATTGTTGAGAGAGAGATACAGTACGGCTTATAAGCAGGGGTCAGCATTGCTTTTGATTTATGAATAAGGATATTATCCTGTACTTCAAAAATAGGCTAGTCATGCAATTCTATCTGAAGTATGCATGCAAGCAGAAACCTCCAAGTGTGTCATTTTTAGCTTTTAAAATATGCTACTTTCTATTAACCAAACCTAATAATGCATTCATAGATTGATTTTCACAGAAAAAAATATTGTGATTCTAAAAGCCACACAGCTCTATTTCTGATTTTATGGGTTCTTTATGTTTCTTTGGAAAATATATAATCTAACAAAATCTTGGATGATGGATTGTTCGGTATATGGTTATCCAAATTTTGTCACGTGGCATTTTAGGTTCATAAATGTGGTTCCTACAGTTCCATGTGATATATGTGGATGAAATCTATGTGTAAGTGTCACTTCACGAGAACCTCATCAACTTCATGTGAATCTGAGCATTGCTCAAACCAGACAAACATCACTGAACATACATTACTGCTTGAACCTTTGATTCCCTCGTGTACATGTTATGTGATGCCACAAAGTTCACCATCTGTTTGTGTGGGTCTGTGCTTTACATTGAAGTCAAACGTAGAGATACTAACATTTATGATGTTGTATATTGGTAAATAGTCTTAAAACCAGTAGGACCACCTTTGCCAGATGTTGCATTTTCCTTGCTCAAGTCTCGATCAGCATTGTACATCTTGACATTGGAATTTTTGTCCATTTCATTCCAGCATTGCTCAAGCTCAATCAGACTAAATGGGAACTGAATGTGAGCCATAACTTTTATGTCATTCCACAGATGCTAAGTTGGATCACAGTCTGGACTTTGACTGGGTCTCTCCAGCACATTCCTCTTTTAGGATTGAAGACGTTTCTCTGGTCATGGTCCTGTTGAGAGTTGAATAATAAAACTCATCTTCCCAGTCCCAGAGCTCATGCAGACTGAAGCATATTCTCTTCAGGGAGTTTTTTCAGTACGTTTTGTACTCAAACGTTTTTCCTAACATCCTTCTTCTTTCCTGAGAGAAGAATTCCTGAAGCATGATGGTGTCAGCAATGTTGCATGACTGTAGAGATGGTGTTTCTACAGTCATACGCTCTATTAGATTAGAACTCACAGAAATGAGGCTCAAAAGTTCAGTTTTGGGCTGATCAGATCATAAAATTGAGAGTCTCCCACGTGTTCGGCCAAACTCCTGCTGAGATGTAATATGAGTTCTCACCAAGGCTTTCTGGGATACAAGCAGCTATTGTGTCATTACAGTTTTTCTCATCTCTTAGGGCTCTTATAACACATTTCTTAAAAACAATAATTATTATATAATCAACTCTGAAATACGCTGTTGGTGATTAAGAGACAATATGACGAGCTTATGTTTGCTCAGATACGCAATGTCAATTCAATACATATTGTGCCTAAGTCTGTGCATAGGCCTATTTGTTTTTTATGTACCTTTTTTGATCATGCACAGGAGTGTTTACAGCCACAGTAACATGAAATTCAAGCTTTTTACCCCCATAAATAATCCCATAAAGTATTATAGCTTAACACTCATGCCAGGGCTTTAAATAAATAAATTAATAAATACTGACAAAATAATGAAATATTATTATACGAATAATAATAGTTATTATAATTACTTACTTAATCCTCTTCGTCCCATGAGAGACATAAGGCCACATTAATTATAATAGTTATTATTGTATTATTATACTAATTAATAATAGTATTAATAATGATTATTGATATTATAATTAATATAATACTAACTGGCCTTGAAGAGCTTTAAATTATCCTATAAATGAATAGATACATAAACTAGAAAATAAATGAAGTAAAATAAAATAAATACATATTATTGTTGTTGTTATTGATGATAGTAATAACAATGGTCATTGACTATCATTACATATATTATTAAATAATACAAAAAAGTAATTAAACTGAGAAATTGAGTATGTAAGAGTCTTGCAATGTGAAGAGTTTTCAGCACATAGACAGAGCCTTGGATATTATTATATATTCTTTATAAAGTCCAGGAAATGATTCCGACTTTTCACGAAATGTCCTGAGAGTACATGATCATTCCTGGCGATATTAGACCTGGCATTGTTGTTCAGATGAAGAGGGAGCTGTTGACTCATCAGAGCAATTTACTGACCTTGCAAAGACCTTTAAGGTTAGTGAGAGGAGACCAAAATAACACATAAACCGATGCCCTCCCAGACGGTCTGTGTGAGCAGACACTGGTGTGACGCTGCACTATATGTGAGCTGTGTTTGGATGGATGTATGGGAGGGGTTGGGTCATACAGTACATGTGCACACGTGACAGACTGAACTCAGCATCCCTCTTGGACACCCAAATTTGGTATCTTTCCATTTACCTAAATAACCCCCCAATCTTCAATGGAGGCAGCTAGTGCATAAAATTATGCATTTGTGAGGGTCCTAGCAAAACAAACATGCAAATTACTTTCTTTTTTTTTTGCTTTCAAAGACAGTGTTGATGTTTCCATACCTCAAGCATAGCTTTGATGCATGCATACAAATATATTAGTAATATATAGTTTTTCCTGTCTTTACCAGATCAGACGTCAATAGCTGGGCAGTGGTTCATTCAACAGGGGAATAAGAAGGGAGATTTTGGAAGATATTTTGAGTAAGGGATGTACCGGCGATAAACAGGAAGTCATGTGAAACATGCCTTTTGCATTGTACTAAAAAGGAGATATGAATCCATTTTGCAATCATACAGTCTAACATTAACCATTATCCTAAATATGAACAATTCTCTTCTTCATAACGTTGAAGTTCTTATCGGTTGCATATTGCTGTATGCTTTTAGGGTTTACATAAGGATATGAACATATCCTTTAAAATTCAACATAAACAATATCTTGACACTGGATTTAAGCTGCTGTAGGAACAATGTGTTCCTGGCAGAAATGTTTTTCTAACCTTCAAAATTGTTTTCACAGCACAGAACTAAAAATACAGACAATTGCGCCATCTAGTGGTTGAAATGACCTAAAACAACATGCCATATATGCCAAAAAATGAACGTGCGCCTGCTTCGGTTTATTTAGTAGTTTTCAAAACCATCGCATTCTTGTTCAATCTAAAAATATTCTCAAGGAAATAAGAATTAATTTTGATTTCGAAATAGTCCAAAGTAGACACGTGACTGTAACTGCACCAGCATTATTTTTAACAGCTTCGCAACCATAAGCAAAAGATCTAGGCCTACATATAACACGCCTGTAACTTATAGTCCAAATAAGTCACATGTATTTTATTTCAACTTAATAATGACCCCTGTCTGGTGAAGTTTGTGCTAAAGCTTCAAAACCGCCGTGCTAGGTCATTGCTTTAAACAAGTCAAATGTTGTTTTGCAAAGAACATGATTCTAACAAAAAAAGTTTTGCTCATTTTTGAAGTTCACTTTAATAAATCTATGTTCACGCTCAACATCAAAACAATGTGGCCATACCAACATGATTAGTTTTTCACAAATACCTTTAGTTTAGATCAAAGCAGGGGTAAAAGCTGAAAAAACATAATCAATGCATTTAAACGTAAAAAGCATGTTACTACATCCATTTCCAGGACTATACGTTGGTGATTTTAGGTAATAAAAAGTTAACTTTGCACATTATGTACAATACAAACATTTACATTAACATTTACAGTACATCATAAATACAGCACATACTGTAATATTTCAAACATGAACAAGACAAAAATAAACTGTATAGTTAAGTTATTGTAGTCTTTTATATACATGCATTAGATATTATTTACGAAACAGCCAGTGCTTTGTGCACCAGTATGTTAGAATGGTTTTATGAATTTTGAACAAAGCTTATTATTTCTGTTACTATTACTTAAAATCACTTAGCTCCTTTTTTCCTGACATTGCTTCATGACACTGATTCATCTGACAGCACACGTTTAAAATCTGGCTATATGTTTGTTGGCTCAGATGCGTTGTGTTATTACAGTAAAATTTACATTCAGTTCAAACTTTGAATTCAATCTCCCTTACAAAAGATCAAACTGAAATGCACTTTCATACAGAAGGAGAAGTGCTGGCTATGTTCAAAATGCACAGAATGACATGTGCATGTGATTGCAATTCTACTGAAATAAATGAATCACAAGTATAAATTTTAGCATAATTTTACTTGACTTAAGCATTCTTTTTAAAAACAAAACTGAATCAAATGTGCCAAATTTGTATTTAGATAATCATGCAACATTATGAGGTGATGAATCTGTAGTGTAGCATACTATGTTTTCATGTTTTAAATGTTTATCATTGCATAATATGTACTATGTTGTGTTGTATTTCAAGAAAAAAGAAGGCAGTATGCAGTATATACTAGGTAGCATGCATTGAGTAGTATGCTAGACTACACTGAAAACATTCACAGTTCTCCACTTGGAGGCAGTATTACTTCATCATGCTGCAGGTTTGAGTGCATTTAGTTTCAATCTACACTCTGAAATGTACAGTATGTCATTTATACAACACCTGTGGATGTATTCACGTTGTTTTATGTCTGTAATGGATCACCTCTAACAGAACCACGATCGGATGCACGTCTGGTCTGGCCCTTCAGCTGAGCTGCTCGGTTGCAAACGTGGGCTCTCTGTGAAGACAGAGTTTAGTCGCTGCTGTGCTTTCGTCTTTGACCTCCACCTGACACTGCAGGGATTTGGTGCTCTTGCGGTTGCTGCGGCGTGGGTCGTCGCCGTGGACGCTGGTGTCGATGCGGGACAGGGTGCACATGCTGCTCTGGTTGCGTGGGTGGAGACGGGTGGGACGGAGCTCGAGTTCATCGTAGCTGGATACCTGGATGAAGGGACACCACCTGAAGGCCCGTTTGAACCCGGCCCTAAATCTGGAGGTTTGGAAAAAATGATCTACTCATTGAAATGCATTACTAGTTCATCTCAAAATATTATAATTAATATAATTGTAATTCTTAATAATAACTTCATAATGAGCTAGGCATATGTATATGAATTATGTATATGGTCCAAAATTAGTATTCGCCAGCACCAGTAAGTACAGTGAGTAAAAAGGTTTGGCAAGTAAACAAGACCAAGTTACTCACCAAGGATCTGCAAGAATATATAAAGCAGAACTCTAAGAATGATACTTTTTAATATTCAAATAATACAGATTACAAATGTATTTTTTTTTTTTTTTTTTTTTTTTTTTACAATTAAAATATATTAATCATTTAAGGAGTATATTAAATATATTATTAACAAATAAAATTTAAATTTTATATTTCAGTATATTAACATTATATATTGGTATATGTAATATTACTATAATAACAATATTATTACAAATAAATATTTTTTTTTTATTGAATTTAACTATTTATTTTAATAAATGTATTAAAAAAACATTATTATTATTATTTAATTAAACAAGACCAAGTTACTAGCAGTTGACTGGTAAGTTTTTTTAAGAACTGCAAAATTACATCGTTTATGTAGAACTGTAAGAACTGTACTTTTCATACTTTTTTATATTAAATAATGCATTAATATATATGTGTGTGTGTGTGTGTGTGTGTGTATATATATATATATAGAATTTTATATTAATATATATGTGTGTGTGTGTGTGTGTGTGTGTGTGTGTGTGTGTGTTAAATAAGTCATTGTTAAATAAGAACAACGTACTTACCAGTAACTACTACATACATAACTATTTTTTACATTTTATTTTATATTCAAAAGAACAATACTTTTTATATGTAAATAATATTTTACAAATATTTATCAAATATATGTGTATTTCTAAAAAAGAAAAAGAAAGAAAGAAAGAAAGAAAGAAAGAAAGAAAACTTTTATGGCCAGAACATTTTCTCCATTGGTAGAATGGTATAAAGTTGAATCTTGGAGCTTGGTTGTGTATTAGTATAGGAGTGTTTCATTACCTGCCATTCAGACAGCAGTAAATGATGGGGTTGTACATGGTGGAGCTCATGGCCAACCACAACACGGACAGATAGACCTGCTGGATGGACTTCCACTTGTTCAGACGCTTGTTTACACCCGTCACGATGAAATAGATGTGATAGGGCAACCAGCAGAGGGCAAAGGTCAGCACCACCACGATCATCATCTTCACCACCTGAGGAGAGAGCGAGAGATCATTTAGAGTCACAACATGAAGCATATGCCAGCAAAACATATGAGTTTCGGCTTCTTGTGTTCTGGAAGAAAACAGCATCAGGGAAAGTCACGGCTCAGCTCGCAGTCTGTTTGAAGTCTCCATCTGCCGCCTCAAAGCCATCTGCTGCCACTGTTCAGCGAACAAAAACTCAAACCTGAAACTGATAATGAATGACGAGAGGAAATGTGTCGGGTGGTGATTTGGCACCACACTGAAAGCTTTTGTGAGTCAACCTCAATTTAATGGTAGTTTTTATCACGAAAGAGCAGGAGGAACAACACTGGAGGAAATTGCAATGTGCCGAAAAGTACATAATTGCATATTTCATATGTAAATGGCACCAAAGGACGATACTGTGTTTTGATTTGTTGTTACTGGCATCAGGTGGAGAGAACGGAGCAGACTGTTCAGGGGTCCAGGAGTCATCTGTTCTTGTTACACTGAACAGCCTCGTATCTCTCACACAGCCTGACTTCTGACTAGCAGCATCTGGCCTGCGTTTCAGCTCATTCTAGAAAGTACAAGGCACAAAGTGCTCACTCGTTAGACAGGAAGAGACTATTTCAGTATTTCAGACCGAAATATGAGCTCTTCAAACTCAGCTTGCAACATTTATGATAGTGAAAATCTATTGTGCACAGCAGAGTTGTCTGCATATAGGCCTATACTGTTCAAAAGACTGGGGTTGGTAATATAGCAAAAACTGTGAAAAATGATTACTATTTTAAATAACCTTTTTCTATGTGAATAGATTGTAAACTGTAATTTATTTCTGTGATGTAAAGCTGAATTTTCAGCATTATTACTCCAGTCTTCAGTGTCACATGATCCTTCAGAAATCATTGTAATATGATGATTTGCTGCTCAAGATCAACATTTCTGATTATTATCAATGTTGAAAACAGTTGTGCTGCTTCATATTTTTATGGAAACCATAATAATATTTTTTTTTTTAGGATTTCAGGATTTTTTTTCAGGTTTTCTTTTTTTTGGGATAAATAGAATGTTAAAAAGAACAACATTTACTTTCATTATAACATTAACATCAGAAATCTCTTTACTGTCACTTTTCATCAATTTAATGCATTCTTGCTGAATCAAAGTATTAAAAAAAATAAAAAAAACATCTTACTGATCCCAAACTGTTGAATGGTAGTGTGTATTGTATTAGTATATTTGCATATTTTCGATTTTAAAGTTTTAGTAATTTTGTTGTGTTTTTGTCTTTTTTTTTGTTTATAGATAGATAGATAGATATTTATATATAAAGCAAATAATCTACAGAAGGTGTGACGCACATGTGACACATTATGATAAAAGCAGTTTTTATGAAAGTCTAATGTAATCATGAATGGTGTTGTAATAGGATGATAAATTTCAGCTTGATGTCTAGTCAGTCACACGCCGAGTAGAAAACTAGCTGTACCTTCTTGACAGCCAGGTCGTGTTCACCTGCCCTCCTGAAGACAATGTACTTTCACACTGATTGAAGACCATTCATATGATTCAAATGCAACCTTAATAAACTTTAGCTAAACCTGTGTCAAACTGGCACGTTCTCTGACACGTCTGCCTCCCGTGGCTCATTGTATCCACTGCTAGGGTTACGTCATACCTAACCTTTCTCTGCTTTGTGTAACTGTCAATCAGCAATTATTCACAAGGCTCCACTGCATCTCATTAACTACAGCAGGTCTCTTCAGGGTACAAGACTCTTGTCGCTTTTTTTACAGACAAGGTACAAATGAAAGTGTTCATTGATTGATGACTGGCGGCATTTCTTTGTCTTTTCCAACAGGTCTGTGTAAAATTATGGGCAAATTAATGAGGCCATTTGAGACGTTGTGAGTGGTTTTTTAAGGTTGTCATGCACTAAAGTTAGCAAAGGATCCCAAGTCTAAAAGAACAAAGGATGGTTGTTTGGTGTTTTCAGATGCAATAGATTAATAGCTGGAAAATGTTTAACATTAACAACAGAGGTGGCAGTTTATAAAGTGTTTAGTTTTCAAAAACAATGGGGAAAGATATGAAGTGCAGGCAAACTCTCAAGCCTGAGATCTTTGTGCTCTGATGTGTTGTTTAGTCTCAGCCTCAGATGTCATCTGATGCATATTGAAAAAATATATATATATAAAGCACCATCCAAAAATGGGGGGAAAAACACTGAAAATAAATTAGTGTAGTTTTCACTCCAAAATGGGTAGTTAATTTCACAAACATGAAATTTTGAAGTATATTTTTATTTTTTTTTGTAAAATATACTCCAAAAATGTTTGTTTTATTTACCATTTTGAAAAAAAAAAAGAGTTTGGATTACAGAACACAAAGTTGATAGAGATCAAAATTGATTATACTCTGCTGTTTGAGTTACAATATTGTTCAAAAGTCATTCAAAAAATGTAAAAAAAAAAAATTAAATAAATGCTGCATATTTGTGTGTGTGTGTGTGTGTGTGTAGCATTAAATAAATATGTTCTAAAATGTATGTTTATATATAACATTTTTATATATAAACAGACTTTTTTAGTTTTATGAAACAAAGATATAAAATGCTGATAATTTGATCATTCATCTGTGCAAATGTTTATGCCTTTAAATGTTTTAAGAACATTTTGATAACATTCCCATTAAGTTTCAGAATGTTCTCTGAAATGTCCAGTTTTTAAAAAAGTTTCAATAACTTTTGAATGTTACTTTTTTACTTTAAATTACTTTAGAATTTTGAAAGTAGTTAGTAGTAACATAAAAAAAAGGTTTAAGAAAATCCCTTAAATGGTATATAAATAACGTGAAAATATTCTAAGAACGTTATTAAAGGCTGGATAACTTTGAATGAACGCTCTATTAAAGTTACTGGATATATAAAACTGATTTCTCTTTTTCCTTTTAGTTTTATGGAACACGGAAAGAAAATGGTTAGAATTCACATGTGCAATTTTTTATACTTCTTTCCCATCAAGAATCTGAGAAAGCGTTCACACCCCCGAAACGTACTGAAATCCTTCCGTCACCTTTCTAGCCAATCAGGAGGCTCTTCAAAAGAATGAATGGGCTTTGGGAAGCGAGGTTGTGTAGAGGTGAGTTAACAAGTGCTTTAATCCAGCGTAAGCCTACGGTTATATTTGAAACGATTCCATAATCTCTGCATCAAAAACAAAAGTACTGGATTACATAGAGAAATCACAGTCATTAATATTAACCATTTTGCCGCAATATGAGATGAATTGTCCTAGATTCATCCCTGAGAGGGACCTATCACTGTCCCACATGTGCAAGCACATGTCTGAACGCTGCAGCTCACAAAAAGCTCAGGGCTGACCTGCCAGATAAACCAGACATGACCTTAATCTGTGGAAAAATATCAAATAGATATAGCAATACAGTGAGATTCCCTCAGGACAGGTAAGAGTAAATACATAGATTAATTTATATGATTTACAAATGCATGGACTCATTTCTTAAACTCAACAGCAAGATCAACAGCGCTCCAGACATGCGTGATCTCTTCAGAACATTTAATTCTCTCCTCTGTCCCCCTCCACCACCGCCCACCACTTCTATAACAGCTGACGACTTTGCCACTTTTTTCACCGACAAAACTAGAACAATCGGTAACCAGTTCTCAACTCCACACACACAGGACCTCCAACCAACCACATCCACTGCTCAAACTCCCATCTTCTCCTTCTGTCCCCTCACCGAGGCGGAAGTATCCAAACTTCTCCTCTCCAGCCATCCTACAACATGTCCTCTTGACCCAATCCCCTCTCACCTTCTCCAAGCAATCTCTCCCACACTCGTACCGGCACTCACACACATTATCAACACATCTCTCCGCACTGGCATCTTCCCCACAGCGTTCAAGCAGGCCCGGGTAACCCCACTGCTCAAAAAACCTACATTAAACACTTCTCTTTTAGAAAACTACAGACCTGTCTCTCTCCTTCCATTCGTAGCGAAAACACTCGAACGAGTTGTCTTCAACCAGCTCTCACTATTTCTTTCACAGTACAACAAACTGGATGCTAAACAGTCAGGTTTCAGGAGTGGCCATTCAACAGAGACTGCGCTACTCTCAGTCACTGAAGCCCTGCGAGTCGCAAAGGCCGATTCCAAATCATCAGTCCTCATTCTGCTCGATCTTTCTGCTGCTTTTGACACTGTCAATCATCAGATCCTCCTGTCCACCCTCTCATCGCTGGGCATCACTGGGATTCCACTTCGCTGGTTTGAATCCTATCTCACCGGTAGGTCCTTCAGGGTGGCCTGGGGTGGGGAGGTATCCAAAGCACATCAACTGGTCACTGGGGTTCCTCAGGGATCGGTTCTTGGACCCCTCCTCTTCTCCACATACACTACATCACTGGGACCCATCATACAGGCACATGGCTTCTCCTACCATTGCTACGCCGATGACACACAGCTCTATCTCTCTTTTCAACCAGATGATCCAACGGTAGCTGCACGGATCTCAGGCTGCCTGGCGGACATCTCGGCATGGATGAAAGAACATCACCTACAGCTCAACCTGGCAAAGACTGAGCTTCTTGTTGTCCCTGCCACTCCGACCCTACAGCATGACTTCTCGATTCAATTAGGCACATCAATAATTACCCCATCAACTTCGGTCAGAAATCTTGGTGTAATCTTTGATGACCAGCTGACCTTCAAAGAGCACATTGCAAAGACTGCTCGATCTTGCAGGTTTGCGCTACACAACATCAGAAAAATCAGGCCCTTCCTGACAGAGCATGCTGCGCAACTTCTTGTCCAGGCCCTTGTCGTTTCTAGGATGGACTACTGCAATGCTCTTCTGGCTGGTCTTCCATCAAACGCAATCAAACCTCTACAAATGATTCAGAATGCAGCGGCACGACTGGTCTTCAATGAGCCCAAAAGAACCCATGTTACACCTCTCTTCATCTCACTACACTGGCTACCAGTGGCAGCTCGCATCAAGTTCAAGACACTGATGCTTGTATACAGAACGACCACAGGCTCAGCACCCTCCTACTTCCACTCACTATTAAAAATCTACATCCCCTCCAGAAGTCTGAGATCTGCTAGTGAGCGACGCCTTGTGGTACCATCACAGAGAGGCTCAAAATCACTCTCCAGAACATTCTCATTCACCATTCCTGGATGGTGGAATAATCTTCCCACCCCTATCCGGAATGCTGGATCCCTGTCAATCTTCAAGCAACAACTGAAAACTCATCTCTTTCGGCACTACTTGACTTCATCCTAAACTTGTTCACAAAAAAAAAAAAAAAAAAAAAAACCTTTCCCTTTATCTTTCTCTCCTTCCCTTGCTAGCTTGTACTTATTTGAACAATGACTGAGACTTGGTGTTACGAGCACTTCCTCTGTCTGATTGCCTCTTCAAGATGAATCGCTTTATGTACTCCCCATTTGTAAGTCGCTTTGGATAAAAGCGTCTGCCAAATGACTAAATGTAAATGTAAATGTAAACTCTGTCTTTTAGTCACCTCATTCTGAAGCTCCTACTGAGGACAGAGGTTGCACGAAATCAGTCAATTCCTAAAAAACATTTTCTATGAACATTTTCATAATGTTCACATTAAGTTATGAAAACATTATTTCAGAATGTTCTCTGAAGATTCAAAATATCCAGTTTTTAAAAAATGTTTTTTCATGTTTATGCGATCATTAGTGAAAACATTAAGGGAGTGTTCCATTTTATCATTTTGTAAAATTACAAATAAAAATGTTTCAGAAAAACGTCCCTTGAATGATGCTTTTGTGCTAATGTTTTAAGAACATTATCAAAGACAGATAACTTTAAACAATGTTCTATAAACATTATTGGAAGAACGTTTCTTCATAACTTTAAGAGAACCTTGCCAGAACGTTAAGTTTTAATGTAAAGTTCTCATTAAAAGACTTTATCCAGGCAATGAAAGTGAAATTCATTGAGCAGTATTTTAATATTTTGTATATATTTATTCACATTTTGAATTAGTGTTTAATTTTCAATTTTCATTTTACACTGTAAAACCTATTTCAAATTAAAAACTTAAGTTCAATTATTTCATAAATTCTCATTTATTTTTTATTTCAACTTCATTTCAGTTGACAAATACACTTACAGCTTTTATAGTTTTGTAATTGTTATAGTTTTTGTTATTACAACATAACACTTCATGGGGTCCAGTGTTGTTTTGGACAAGAAACATTCCTCAAAATAACTTCTTTTATGTTTAGCAGAAGAAAGAAAGTCAGGTTGAACTATCAAAAATCATGTTGATGAAGTATACAAGCTGAAAGCCACAGATTTGATCATCGACCACAACATACTGTATGTAGTTCCAAACCTTTTGACAAAACTTTGGGACAAATTGTGTACAATATATGTTAGTATGTCCTCTCACCTTCCTTTTGGCTCGCAGTTGTCCAACATAATTGTCCGATGAATCTCCAGGAATCTCTCCTCCCCAAAGTGTCACCCCGACTATGGTGTAGGTGATACCCATGACCACTAGGGGCAGCATGTACACCAGCACCGTTACTAAGATATGATACCTGCACAGGTGAGAGGACAGGAAGCCACTGTAAAAAAACAAGTGGTTTTTATGTACCACACCAAATGATAAACCCAAGTAGGCCTATCCAATGCTTGGGGCTTGGGTGTTTAGACAATAAATTTGGATTGTGAGTCCGGAAGACTGTTTACACTTCTTACACACCATTTGGCCACTGGTAAACAGGTAATGTGTTTGGTTTTCTCGCCTCACTGGCAGATGGCACTTAGTGTGAAGATAGCAGGCAATGTAAAGCCAGAAAGAGCATTACCAATGTTTGAGCAGTGGAAGCAATGCCTGAGAAGCGCAGGCTGTACAGAAATTACAATCAAATAGAAGAAAAAACAATCAGCTGGTGTGAAATCATCAGAGGAAAGCTTGCTGTCTTGCTTTCTGCACAAGCATCTGGCTTCTAAGACAGAATCCTCAATGAAATCCACCTCATTAGTGACTGATTTGGGATTTTTGTCAGGAACAAATGGATCTCTTACATGAACGAATCCTCAGAAGGTCTCGGCCAGGCGACGTAGCAGACGGTTCTGCGAGGCATAGTTCTCGTGGTCGAGTAGAAACACAGCGGGAAGGCCAAAATCACCGCCAGGGCCCAAATACAGACAATCACCACTTTAGTAGCGGTAGCTGACAGACGGGGCTTCAGAGGGTGAATTATGGCCATGTACCTGCATAAAAAAAAACATAGTTTAATGAAACCTTTTAGCATTTCCAGAGCTCTTAGACTTCTATAATTATG
Source organism: Schizothorax lantsangensis (assembly GCA_027422415.1). Lineage (NCBI taxonomy): Eukaryota > Metazoa > Chordata > Actinopteri > Cypriniformes > Cyprinidae > Schizothorax > Schizothorax lantsangensis. Next base: position 37,910,739 of record CM049841.1, on the reverse strand, counting down.
AAAGGAAATCACGGACGCCGTGTCCTCCGGGCTAAAGAGGAGGGAGACCTTCCAGCGTGTTATCAGCATTCAGTTCAAAAGTCAGCATCTCTGATGGTATGGGGGTGCATAATTGCATACGGCATGGGCAGCTTGCATGTTTTAGAAGGCACTATGAATGCTGAAAGGTATATAAAGCTTTTAGAGCAACATATGCTCCCCTCCAGACGACGTGTATTTCAGCAGGACAATGCTAAACCACATACTGCAGCTATTACAACAGCATGGCTTCGTTTTTTTGCTGACAGTTTAATAAAACAAATTGTAATGTTATGTACATTAATTGTTTAAAAATTAAAAAAGTTGCAATGTTAATTACTGTGAAAGTATTTGTTCAAAACAAGGTTTGTTACCAAACATAAATAATTGCATTTTTCTTCACTGATTAGACATTTATTTAAACTTAAAATAGACAAGATGAGAACGCATAATATGCCTGCTTCACGTTGTTTGACTTCATTATAATAACATCTAGTTAATTAGAACATTCTCAGTAATTAAGTGCACTTCCACTGTAAATTAATTTATCGAAAATATAATGAAATATGCATAAATTAATCACAAATGTCTGAAGGTGGCATCTTAAACAATGATAGTTAATGATGTCTCATGTTTATGCATGATGACATCTTTATGGGTAATTCATGTAAAAAAGGGTGTAGGATTTACTTTGTAACAATTTTCACTCGGAAACTGTTTTTACAAACAATCACAAAGAAACAGCATGCAACGCATTGAATTGTAACATTTTTAAGTAGAAAGACTGGAATTATTTTTTAAGTTTCATTTACAATACATTTTTTACAGTGCGTTAACAAAAGCTATTTTATGCACTTAAATTTAAATTTGAATTCTGCATCATGTTTGCTCCCTCAGTTCAAACTCACAAATTATTCACAATTAATTCTGAATGGCACACAAGCCTGTCTGAAGTCAAACCTTTTGATAATAGGAACAAACTTGGTAGGCAGCATATGGATAAACACTCGTGCATAACGAAAGATTACACAGAGTTAAGATGAAGTGTTGTTCTCTGGCTCCCACACAGCCACAGACTGAGCTTGTAATCTTTTAATGAAGGAAAAGCCCCCCCATGCTCTGGATCATGCAGATCAGTATCCCAGATCTCATCTCATTAGATGCATTCATGACTAACTGGATCCTATGTATAGTGCCTGCGTAATTCTGAAAATGAACAGGTTATAGCTCAATAAATGCAGATAATCCTGCTGCCGTACACCTATGGGATGTTTTGATCCAATAAAATGCAGCAGTCTGTGCTGTATGTCTCATGTTCATGGGCAGGAAATGAAGTTTCCTCTTTTTCATTGCAGTTAAATGACAGAGGGGTCAAACGGAAGACGTTCAATTTATGAGCTCCCTGAGGAGATTATAGATGGATATGCAAGAGGGAGAAAGAAGCCTCGCAGGTGGTCCTAAAAGCCTGTTCCTCTCCATGTGCTGTTCAATCCCTGCAGGACAATTTTTCATCAGTAAACCAACAGGATTCTCACACCTACTGAGCAATGAATTCCCATGACTTTTCTAGTGTTTAATGATGACTTGATTCAGATTCCTATTAAAAACACTCAAAGAGCAGGGTGATGTCAGGTGAAATGGGGCAGACATGGTTGGGTTGCCATATAGTTCTCAAGATTCAAGATCCAATCATTGTAACTGCTTGCCACAATAGCGTTTGACATGTAAATTATTTGATTTGTCTTGCTATATTTCATGTGTGGGCAGAGCAAATCATTTTACAGAGGCTGGTTTATAAGGTTTTTATATTCACATGCAGCTACCAAACATCTAAAAACAAGGTAAATCGAATGAAATGTTGATTGTTTCTATTAAAAAATAACCAAGTTATTTTACAAAATAACTTCAATAAAATTAATTATAGAGCAAGTTTATCAACTAAAAGTAGTCCACTTTATGACTTTTAAAGACATTTTCAAGCCTTGAAATATATATGGACTCAACAACAAAATTTTAACATTTATTGTTCAATTTTAATTTTGGTGTTCACATTGACCAGACATTCTGATATTTAAATAGCTCTCAGGCATGTTATTTTTGTTCATATTTTAACATAATATGGCAGAAGATACTTGAATAAACACAGAAAGAGCGGTGTGCTTCCGTATAATTTACAAACTCACTTTAGTTCTTAGATATTATTTATTTTTATAGACTCTTTTCTACACTTTTCCAGGTAAAGAATTCAAATTTGTACAATTCCCGTTAGATCCATGAAGACGAATTACAGCCTGATGAAGTTATTAGGAGTCATTAAGGAATTCCAACAAATGTCTAAGAAGCAAACGCTTTTGGAATTCATAAAATTCCACATGGAATTTATATTGATGATTTACTGTCCTCTATTTGTTAAATATTTGGGCATTGAAATAATGATTTATTGCTGCCGGATAATTTACAATGACATTTTAGTGCTTTTTTTAATAGATCAGCCTATATTTTTTATAGACTTTTATTATATAACCACTTTTCCAGGTGTGTAAAATTCCCACGAGAACCCTGAATCAAGTATCCCATCGTAGGTTTGTGTGAATGGTGAATAGGCTACTGCACGATGAAAATATTAGCCTATAATTAATCATAAACAGCCTCACCTGTCGACTGCAATCGCAGTCATGGAGTAAATGCTGGCAAACACGGCGGTCACGGGAAAGAAGTTGTGGAACTTGCAGTAAACCTCTCCAAAGTACCACTCTCCGTGCGTGGCGTAAATGAAGTTGATGAGCGTGTTGAAGGCGGCCATCGAGGCGTCGGAGAACGCCAGGTTCAGCAAGAAATAGTTGGTCACGGTGCGCATCCGTTTATGGGCCAAAATGATCCAAATAACGATGAGGTTTCCGAACACAGCGACCGCCAGCACGAAGCTGTACGCGACCGACCAAATCGCGACGCGCCACGGCGGCTGCACGAACTGATTTGTGAAATTACGCGTTACGTTTGAGCCGCTCTGAGGACCAGCCATGATAAACTTACTGTGATATCCTTCTTAAACAGCTAGGAGATGATCTGAGACATATATTTATGCTTCTATAGTGTCAAGTGCGCTCCATCCAAAGTGTCCAAAATAGCGGTGACGCGCAATCATGCCTCATATGACAGACGTCTGGAGATGCTGCTGCTCCTGCCACATGTTGCTGCTCAAATGAATAGAGAAATATGCAAATGTGGGATAGTTTTAGTAGATTTGCAATGGAGGAATGACAAATGCTTAATACTTTCAACCTACCTAAATGTAGCTTACCAAAACGACTTCAGTGTGATGCGACTTCTGAACGAGGCATTTCATTCACTTTAGCGTAGGCCTATAAAATGCGCATTTAAATGTTTAGTGCAATTTAGTTAAAACATTAAGTATTAAAAAAGTTAGGCCTATACTATAGCATATTTGTTCAAATTATGGGTCCATTAAACAGTTAAAGGGATAGTTCGGCCAAAAATGAAAATTCTGTCATCAAAAAGATGAACAGTTGACGGTAACCACTGAATTCCATTTTTTTTTCATAAATGGAAGTCAATCAATGACTAATATATTTTTTTGTGCTCAAAAGAAGAAAGAAACTCATTCAGGTTTGGAACAGCTTGAGCGTTAGTAAACGATGGCAGATTTTTCATTTTTGGGTGAACTATTCCTTTAAGGACCATAAACGATCAGCTTTGTCAAGAAACCATATGGAAAACCAGTCATTATAAAAGTAACATCTACCATATTTAAAATACCATGATATCATGTCAGTACCCAGTCACCACATTTTTATTGTAGTAAAAACAGCTATAGCATAATGTACTTTTGTGCAAAATATGGTTAGCATAACGATGACTGACAAATTGACGACGTTATTTGGAATACAAAATGTCTTTGTAAGCGCATTTGGAATACATAATTCCACATGGAATTTATTTTAACCTCTTTTTATGTATTAACCTTTTTTGGTATATTGGTATTGAAATAAGGATTGTAAATTATATTGACAGTGTTATTGATCACCACACAACAAGTAAGTTAATTTCACTTTCACAATACATATATTTTAAAGCAGCTTTACAGAAAATTATTCTTTAAGTGTGAATGAGCCTTTTTGGCTCAGGAAGCCCGTCCTCCTCATTACAATAAATTTGCATATGCTAAAAATGATCTAGTTACAAAATAGGTCTTATACTACTAAAGCATTCATTGAAGAAATTATGATATTTAAAATGTTATTAAGCCAATGTTAATTCTGTACAGATAATGATTAAATAGCATGGATAATGACTGATTTATAGTCCTCTGAGGTTCATGTTAATCTGACTGAAAGGATGCAGGCAATGGTGAGTCAAGCGTGTGTCTCTGTCTAGCTGGTATAAACTGTAATTGGCAATAGAGTTGCTTTGTAACGCCTCCCTACATTAATTCACAGTCTTTGAAGTCAATCTTAAAACAGCAAGGCAGTGAAGTGTCAGTAGTTTGGAACTTTTTTAAAAAGCCTGAACTTGTGGTCTCTGTTACTTCTTCTGAAATGAGCAATGTTCACTGTCAGTGAATGACTTGTCACAACATTCCATAACGTTTTCCACATCTTTCTCTCTGAGCTGACAGATGACGCAAAACAGCTTAGTGCGATGAGAATTTATATTCAGTGCGAGAAGAACATCTTGTCCAACAACAGTTCAACAATTTAGTATAATTGTCAAACTATTTGGATGTCAAAAAGACATCAAAAACAAACATCCTGTTATTATTTACTAACATTCACAGCAAGATTAGAGGATCTTCATATAGCTATTTTCTATACAAGAACAAGTCTGTCAAGAAGATAGCCTATATAAAACATAACAAAAAAAGCTTAAAGTAGCAATTCAAAGCCTTTTGTAAGGAACATCAAAATGTACTGCTTCAAAAGCTGGGATATGTTGATGACTCATATAGAGTATATTTATGGTGTTTTTTTTTGTTTAAAAGACACATTTTTGCATTCTTGCTCATTTTGTGCATGCATCCATATGGGTTTTGAATAACATCAAAGTTAATAATAACAAATGCCATTTTTTGGTTATCTATTCCTTTTAATGGAATAGTTCAAATGATCATTTGCTCCAAATGTACTCACTCTGCAGGCCATCCAGGATGTAGATATGTTTGTTTTTTCATGGGAAAAGATTGGGAGAAATGTAGCATTATATTACTTGCTCACCAATGGATCCTCTGCAATGAATGGGTGCCGTCAGAATGAGAGTCCAAACAGCTGATAAAACATCACAATAATCCACAAGTAATCCACACCACTCCAGTCCATCAATTAATGTCATATGCAGTGAAAAGATGCATGTTTGTAAGAAACAAATCTAAAAACAAACCATCTCTTCTGATCAAAATACGAGTCTATAATCAATAACGCTTCCTCCAGTGAAAAAGTCATCCCCCGTTGTCCTCTTGCATCGAAATCCACCAACATATTTGTTTAGAGCTGTTTTCTACTGTTTTTGCTTGTAAACACTGCTTGATCTGTGCAGATTTCTCTCCTGATGCAGGCAAGACAACTTTTTCACTGGAGAAAGCAATAGAGAATTCCTATTTTAGGCGAAAACAACTGTCTAAAGATTAATACAGGATTTGTTTCTTATAAACACACAGCTTTTCACTTCACAAGACATTATTTGATGGACTATAGTTGTGTGGATTATTGTGATGTTTTTATCAGTTGTTTGGACTCTCATTCTGACGGCACCCATTCACTGCAGAGGATCCATTGGTGAGCAAGTGATGTAATGTTACATTTCTCCAAATCTGTTCCCATGAAGAAACAAATTGGATGGTCTGAGGGTGAGTATATTTTCAGCAAATTTTCAGTTGTGGGTAAACTATTCATTTAAACTACTAGCCAAGAAAAAAAAAAAGTAGCCTGTACCTATGTACACAGTTTCACCAGTGGGAGCGTGTGCATGTTTATGCATGCGTGTTTACGCTCATGCCTGTGTTTGTCTGTGTGTGTTCTAACCACAGAAAGGCCATGTTACACATCTCACCACACACCCAGGGTTCAGGTGGTTTTGTACCTTTCATCTTCGACCATTTCATTAATCCTTTGATGCTTCCGCAGGTGTTTGAGCTCTCCGGGAAGACGCTGCCCTTTTATGCAGATCTGGCAACCTCCACTAACGCCTGTTGGAGGAGTCCAGCTTTCACACTCTCTGTCAGTGCCTGGGGAGAAGCTCTTCCAATTAAAAGGGATTAAACTCTGATTGAAGCACACTTAATGAAGCAGATCAACAGTTGCTTCCTCTACTTCACAAGGGGGAATAATGCCTAACGGCAAAATGCAAGTGTGTGGCTGTGTATTGGTTTTTTGTAAGTGGACTCAGATGGGGGAATCACCAATCAATAACTGAATGTTGTAAAACGTGGATTCTCAATTAGTGAGTTGCAATTAGGGTTGCACGATTAATCCAAATAACAGCTCATGATTCTGTGTTTTCAGTGTCTCAGAGCAGCTTGTTTTGCAGTAAAAGTTGCTCCACACAAACTCGTCTCTGCATCCTCTCCGAGTATATGATGTGCATTTTGGAATGCCAACCATCTTCCAAACATATAAACCAGCTGTTGTCAACAAACGAAAAGCTTTAACGTGATGGTTCATCAAAAAGTAAAAAAATCTGTCATCATTTTCTCACCCTCAAGTTGTTCCAAATCTACACAAGTTTCTTTCTTCCATTTGGATCGCAACTAGGTCTTCACAATTTGGGGAAGAAGCACAACAGAAGATATTTTGAAGAATTTTGGCAATTAAACAGTTAATGGTAGCCACTGATTTACATAGTATACTATGGAAGTCAATGGCTACCGTCAACTGTTTCAACTGTTACCAACATTCTTTAAAATATCTTCTTTTGTGCCTTGATTTTTCTTACCCGAATTGTGAAGCCCTAGTTGGGATCCAAAAATGTTTCTGATAGGGTCTGGACAACAAGGTAAAAAACAATGCAAATAGCAAATAATAGTAAAAGGCAGAGCATCCAATTAAACTTTACTGTATTTTAGTGCAAATTCATCTGTCACTTGGTAGAAGCTAATCTAAATATTCAGATTATACAGCAACATATACAGCAACCCACATTCTGGAAATGTTGGGATGTTTTTTAAATTTTAATTAAATGAAAACTAAAAGACTTTCAAATCACACAAGACAATATTTTATTCACAATAGAACATAAAGAACAAATGTTTAAACGGAGAAATGTTACACTTTTATCCACTAATTGAGCTCATTTCAAATTTGATGCCTGCTACAGGTCTCAAAAAAGTTGGTACGGGGGCAACAAAGGACTGAAAAAGCAAGACATTTTGAAAAGATTCAGCTGGGAGATCATCTAGCAACTAATTAAGTTAATTGACATCAGGTCTGTAACATGATTAGCTATAAAAGGGATGTCTTAGAGAGACAGAGTCTCTCAGAAGTAAAGATGGGCAGAGGCTCTCCAATCTGTGAAAGAGTGCGTAAAACGATTGCAAAAGAAAACAACGTTCTTCAATGTCAAATTGCAAAAGCTTTGCAAATCTCATCATCTACAGTGCATAACATCATCAAAAGATTCAGAGAAACTGGAGAAATCTCTGTGCGTAAGGGACAAGGCCGAAGACCTTTGTTGGATGCCTGTGGTCTTCGGGCCCTCAGACGACACTGCATCACTCATCGGCATGATTCTGTCATTGACATTACTAAACGGTCCCAGGAATACTTCCAGAAACCACTGTCGGTAAACACAATCCGCCGTGCCATCTGCAGATGCCAACTAAAGCTCTATCATGCAAAAAGGAAGCCATATGTGAACATGGTCCAGAAGCGCCGTCGTGTCCTGTGGGCCAAGGCTCATTTAAAATGGACTGTTTAAAGTGGAAAAGTGTTCTATGGTCAGACGAGTCCAAATTTGAGATTCTTGTTGGAAATCACGGACGCCATGTCCTCCGGGCTAAAGAGGAGGGAGACCTTCCAGCATGTTATCAGCGTTCAGTTCAAAAGCCCGAATCTCTGATGGTATGGGGGTGCATAGGTGCATATGGTATGGGCAGCTTGCATGTTTTGGAAGGCACTATGAATGCTGAAAGGTATATAAAGGTTTTAGAGCAACATATGCTCCCCTCCAGACGACGTGTATTTCAGCAGGACAATGCAAAACCACATACTGCAGCTATTACAACAGCATGGCTTCATAGTAGAAGAGTCCGGGTGCTGAATTGGCCTGCCTACAGTCCAGATCTTTCACCTATAGAGAACATTTGGCCCATCATTAAACGAAAAATACGTCAAAGACAACCAAACTCTTCAGCAGCTGGAAATCTATATCAGGCAAGAATGGGACCAAATTCCAACACCAAAACTCCAGAAACTCATAACCTTGATGCCCAGACATCTTCAAACTGTTTTGAAAAGAAGAGGAGATGCTACACCATGGTAAACATGCCCCCATCCCAACTATTTTGAGACCTGTAGCAGGCATCAAATTTGAATTGAGCTCATTTTGTGCATACAATTTTTTTTAATTTCTCAGTTTAAACATTTATGTTATCTGTGTTCTATTGTGAATCAAATATTGGCTCGTGTGATTTGAAAGTCTTTTAGTTTTCATTTTATTCAAATTTAAAAAACGTCCCAACATTTCCGGAATTCGGGTTGTATAATCGACAAGTTGTGTTGACATGCTTTCATTCTCAAAAACATGAATTAAATTGAAAGATAAAAAAAAATCCCCACACATTTCTCAATCTTCCTCTTTATTTTTACTTCTGCCTGCAACTATCATCCCGCAGCGAGACCTCCTGAGGAAAACAAAGGTTGCCGAGGAAAGAGGTGTTAGTGAGGCCAGCAGCAGGGGGCGCTCTTTTAATCGGCTGCATAGTTTTAATTGATCAGTGTGTGGTGAGTGACTAAGACATTATGCTATTACACTGTCCTTCGCTAAACCGACTCCGTGTGGTCATTAAAATCATTGAGTTTTTAAATTTTGGCTTGTTTCAATCATGGTGTCCTAATCAGCCCCATCTTCACTACACTCATAGCTTTGTAAGGCTCCTCCCGCCGGCCCAAACAGCAGAATCCAGTGGCCTGGTCCAAGGTTTAATGCATGTTTGGCCTTTTACTTGCGCCTCTGAATTTAGTTTCAATTTTAGTCTAGCTCCGTGTACAATCTGACTCCAATTTCAAGTGATCATTAAATTTAGGCAATATTCTTAATTAAAAACTGATCACAGATATCGATTGTATATTAATTTAGATATTTTATTATTCTAGACATCCCATACTTTCATAGATTCGTTCACTGGGGACCTAATGTCGCATAGAGTCTCACGCCCCGGGTTTTTGCGTAGATCTCACGGACACAAACTCGCCAGTCTGATGATAGTCAGAGGGTGTAGGTAGACTAATACCTAATTGTCTGCCACCAACTGCTTGCTTATGACAAAAAGTGTAGTTTAGTCTTTTCCCATACAACTTGCTAACACTAGTGATAGACAGAAATCGGAGGTCTCCGATGACGTGCCTACTGCTCTGTTCATTCATGAGCCTTCAGTTTGACCTATCCTGGCCGTAGATTTGCGGTATCAAAAGCCTCCTCACAGTCTAATAGTCATAATGATTTCAGGACAGTTCAGAATAAATCAAATATAACAATTTATTATTAGTCAAGTAAAAACGTGTCATGCCAATTGCATAACTAAACAATAAGAAGCCAATTCAAAAATAAGAAAATACATAACATCAGTTGTTCAAAGATGAATCTAGGAGTAAAATGTTTACCTGACTTCAAGAAGATACATAGTATGGAGCATATGAAATACACGCCACACTACGGGCTGATCTGGCTACAGAATCACCCAGTAGTGTTTTGTCACCTCCCTTATATACCCAGATAACACAGCTTCAGATCAGTTGTAAAAACATAAAAGACCTTTTGGTGTTTTTGGTTCTAGAGCTCCAGGGTCGCACCTGGATGAAGATGGATAAACATTCCTACAGACCCCTAAAGGGGGACACACCCCCTCCTCAGTAGAACACAATTCTACAAAAGTTTTCAATATTTCTCATAATATAAGTGACTGCTGTGAAATTGAGACCAGTTTACCAATCGCACAGAGACCTTTAAAATGATACCAAACATGAAAAGGAAAAACAACATTGACAAGATATAACACTTGTGGCATATGGATATTCTTGTGGATATTCTTGCTTTTTGGGGAAGAAAAGTGAGGGGGGAGGGTCAGAGGCAGGGAGGGCAGGTTGAGAAGGGGGTCGCAAATGAACAAGGGGAGTGGTGCTGTTTGTTGTCTTTGAGATCTCTTCTCCAGATTAGTTTTATGGTTTTATTGCATGGCATCTGTGAGTTCCTGAGTTTTGGCTTCATGAGGAGTTAATTTCAATAAGAGGAAATCATTTCACTCCCTACACTTTAATGGAGGGCATCCTAGTGGATGCTGGACACATGGGTGGTGATTGAACAGACTCCCAGACGCACTTTAAAGTGGTTTGAGTGCCAAAGCACTATATAAATTAAGATGACTGCTATTGATTTAATTCATATACCCTTGATGTCAGGGTTCTGTTGTGTGTGTCATGTGTTCCCGCCTCTTGTGTCCATATTTGGTTTGTTTCCTGTCCTCGTTAAGTGTCATTATGAGTTAATCCTTGTCCAGCCATGTTTGTCTAATTATCTATGATTTACCTGTGTATTTATAGTCCTGTCTGTTCAGTTAGATTTCATCTGGTCTACTCGTTACTCCCAGTGTTTCCTGCCTTGTCCTGCCTTGTCCACATTAAAGACTGTTATTTGAGTTTATGTCCTCATCTGCGTGTCCTTGTTCCTCCCTGCTGTGTGCACCGTGACACTTGATCTTCTAATTCAATTTTTGAAAATGTCCTTTGTTTATTCTGGTTTCTAAAGCAGATCCAGTTGAGATCCGCAGGTTGAAATCATACAGTGACAGAGAATGAAGAGAGAAAATTGCCTCACGGTGCTCAGTGAAAAGCTTCAACAAGGCTGTGTTTAATGAGAAGACCCTGGGATGTCTCGACTCAAACTCCATAACCATGCCACTACCGTCTCTGTCTTCACAATACTCTTGTTGCTGAAGCTCTCAGCGGGGTCCTACTTCACATGTTTCTAGCACTTCAGAACAGAGATTGCCTTCTATCACTGATTACATCCATTGTGCACACAGCTAGTTTAAAAATGGCTTTCTCCTGCTACAACGAGAGAAGACCCAGTCCTCAAAAGAACTACCTGATTTCATTCAAGCTCTCTGCAATCTCACATCTTTAATTTCTGGGCTATTTTTAAATCAACTAGGTTAAATTACTCCTTTCAATCATATTGACTGAGTGCACTTGCCAGTTTGAGTGGTACTGCTGCTGGGATTGAAAGAGAAAATGGATGGAAAAACCAGCCGCTCTGTGCTCTCATGTGACATTGTGACATCAAGCTGATTGAACAAGAGACTGAATTGCTCTATAATTAGCTGTATTATTTTTGGTCATTTCATAGTTTCCAACACCTGTTTATACTCTTTAGGGGAGATGATGGGGGAAACATTCATCATATAAACTAGAACTTGACAATAAATCTAAAAGTACAAGTGCTGTGTGAATTTGGAGAAAATACTTCAAGGCTTAATTGTGTATGAGAATTCAGATTAACGTCACATATTGTAATTTACTTTCCAGAAGAGGGCAGCAGAGTATGAAAACTGAAATAAACATTTGCAGAATATCTCGAAATAGTTGCAAACCAGCAACCATCATTTTTCACCATCGAGTCATTTCAAAACCATATGCTTTTATCATGCTTTTATAATTGTTCCCCTGTGGAACAATCTTAATGCATTTCTTGGCCATACAACAACAGTTCATATCATGGATCCAACAATTTTAGCAAACATTCCAGTATGATTTAATGCTAAACAGGTAAAGAAAAACTGAAAACTAAATAAATAAGAAAAACGTATAAGCAAAAAAAACATGATCAAATGAACATTGTTTTACTAAATTCAGAATTAAGTTTGAGAATGATTCCCACAAAACAGTTTCTGCAAGCTTTTTCTCCAATACTTTTTATTGGAGATATTTTAATTTACAGTGCAACAACAAAAACTGTGAATAAAAAAATAGTTGTATCATTTTAAAACCTAATCCCCTGCAGACTTGAGATTTAAGGACGCTGATTGGCTAAATTCTATGTCATATCTTGAATGTTTATATCTTCAATAAGTCATTGGCTAAACTGCTACACAGACCCGCCTCTTGTGGGCGATTTCTTAATTTAAGACATGCGCACAGGCATATAGGAAAAACATCAATCTTAGATAATATAATTTATAATAATAATTACTATTATTCTCATTGTGTTGAGACATAAGAGCTGAATCTGCATCAACCGTGTAACATTTTCTCACACACAGCAACTGTTCATCTCCTGAGGAAGTGCGAGGGAAGAGTAACAGGAAATACTGAAACTCTTCCCATTATGTAGAGTCGTTATGTTTAGGTAAAAATAATAACACACCCTTTTGTTTTAGCGCATATGAGTCAGCAAAACGCTCGCTTCATGCTGGAGCTTCAGTGGAAGTGAGAGTAGCTGTAACATCAGCATCATGTGTGAAAGATGATCCAGGGCTGGTGACTGAAGCAGGTAGAGGAGGACGAGGTAAATCATTGTTTCGTGTTTTGCATGCCCTGTCACACCTCACCGTATGTGTCCAAAGGTCTGTTATGCTTTGTGCAACTTCACTCAGTAAGACTATTAGAGGAAAAGCAGTTGGAGGAAGGAGTGTAACAACATTAGAAACAACAGTAGGATGATTTCCTTTCACTTTTGTAGCCTTTGCTCTGATATGTTGCATGTTATTGAAGAATGTGAGACAGCTTGGAATAATAGTCTTCATAAATGCACACAATTTAACAGGGCAACAGAATACATAGTTCCGAAGTAAAACAGCAAAACTTCCTCTAGCAACAGAGCTAAACTAATCCCATAGTCACATGTTCTTAAAGGTATACACACATGGATAAACACTCTCCAAATGAGAGAAAACGTTGGTGTAATTGTTACCCACTAGTTGGCCATAACTTTATTAGAAACTGCATTACACAGTTTGAAATTCTATGAAAGCCATATACATACTAACAGTCTACTAAAGAAAGCAGTTTTTCTAAAGAAGGACAAAATCCATTATGCACAAAACCTCCACTTCTTTTCATTTTATCCTGTTTTTCTACTACTACAAATCATTAGTAAATTCCATGATATGAAATTGTTTAATATGACATGATTATTAAATTGTGAGTCTTAAAAAAAAGATTTTTTGGCAAATCCAGGTGATTTACCATAGAAATATGATGTTTTTTTTATGTATATGACTGTTATAGCACCAGATGTGGTCCGATCCCCTTAAAACTTTGCATGCTTGTTTAGAATCAACTGTCACATGTGCTCAGCAGGTTTCGTGAAGTTTTAATTTTTCTTTTAGGCATTATAGGATTTTGGGTAAATTTGGACAAGCCCTTTTTCTAAATGACCCCATTATAGCTTCCCAAAGGGTAAATTTCAATAAAAAAAAAATATATATATATATATATATTATTGCCCTAGAGAGTCCAGAGAATTGCACTGCATTATTTTTTCCCAGATTGAGCAAAAAACCTAGGACTAGTTCGCAAAAGTAGTTTTTTTTACATCTTCTCAATCATTTAACAAACGATTTGATTGACAGCAGTGGTTCTAGAGGCAAAGTTGTCCGTAATGAATGAATGAATGATGCATTTATATAGCGCTTTATTGTGTATTGCCATACACCCAAAGCGCTTTACAATCATGTGGGGGTTCTCTCCTCAACCACCACCAGTGTGCAGCATCCACTTGGATGATGCGACGGCAGCCACAGGACAACGGCGCCAGTGCGCTCACCACACACCAGCTACAGGTGGAGAGGAGAGAGAGATAGAGCCAATCAAGTGGATGGGGATTATTAGGAGGCCATGATAGACAAGGGCCAGTGGAGGGAATTTGGCCAGGACACCGGGGTTACACCCCTACTCTTTACGATTTAGGAATGAGGAGTTCTATGGTATGATAGGAATATTGTGCGTATGTGCGAAAAAACGTGTGACGTACAATCATTTACGCACTTAAAAAATGTGATATCGCCCCCCCGGTGGCTGATTTCTTTCACATTTCTCTCAGACCTTTTTGGGCCGTGAGTCGAACAGGCCCACTGAGTTTCATTCCGATCGGCCTCCATTAACCTTGTCTAACAGGTGCTCAAATTTCATTGGCCAATTGTGGCCATGTTTTTTGAGATACGCAAATGACCGTGTAGACACCTGTGGCACATTGGACCAAGACCATGCACACTGATTTTCATGTTGATAGGACAAATGGTTGCGCAGTTATAGCCATGTATGTTTTTCCCTCTTATAGCGCCACCAAGTGGCCAAGCTCCGCTATTTTTTCCTGTGACCTCAGCTTGAGCACTTACATAAGTGCTCTGAGTTTGGCGAAGATATCTCATTCTGTTCAGGAGTTGTAGGCATTTTACTAAAAGTGGCCCTGCCCCTTTCAAAGTTTTGGCGCCCCATTGTGACGGTGAGTCGAAAGTTAAACTTTTTTTGAAAATTATTGATATTCAGTCTCCAGAGAATCTTTCTGCACTGGTTTGGTTCCGATTGGGCAAAAAAAAAAACTAGGACTAGTTCGCAAAAGTAGGTTTTTCAAAAAATGTGAAATGCCAAAATATTTCGCCAGGCTCATGATCGAATCTGAGCCTGCAACTGATGGTTTAGGAGTTATGAGCGATTTCGTACTTTTGATCACTGTAACGCCCCCGTCAGGCCGATTGGGGCGAGCCTTGGTCACGTTGGTGGTGTGAGTACTACCATCCCTCCAAGTTTCAAGTCTCTACGATGATTTTTGGTCTGCACGATCAGTTTTATGTGGAGATAGCTGATCCGTGACCATTCTAACAATTACAATAGGACAGGGGTCACCAGACATGGTCCTGGAGGGCCGGTGTCCTGCAGAGTACGCGCTTGAACCCCTAAAAACACTGAATGGGATGCATTGAAAGACATGCATTAAAATATTGCTGTGACATCTGAAAACAAAATAAGACTGTTATTACTTTTCTCTTGTAGATGGCATTAGCATTTCTGCCAGCACTGGCTCGTATGGCCGTATGTGGCGGCACCCATGGGAACGAGCTGTCCGGTGTGTATGTGGTGCAGGAGATGGAGCGACAGCAGAAAGAGAAAGGCGAGGGTGCGTGGCCGATTCCTGTTACAACCGTGCTGTCAAACCCAAGGGCTGTGAAAGAGTGCAGAAGATACATTGACACGGATATGAACCGCTGCTTCAACAGAGCCACACTGAGGTGAAATGTGGAACTGCAATATTAAATGCAGTTTTTTGAGAATCTCTTATTTAAAAAAAGATGGTTAGGTATTTATATAATGGATAAAGAAATAAAAAATGTGGCCTGTTTAGGACAAGCTTAATCATTCACTAGAATGATTTTCTGATTTTCCAAAATGAGAAAGAGGTCCCTTTAGGACAAACCAATTCACTTGAATGAATCAGACTTCCCAACACTACACATTAAATAAAAAGAGTCGTTTAGAAATGAAAACCCAGAAATTAAAATTCTATCATCTTTTAGTCACTCTAAAAAGTTATTTGGAAGAATGTTGGTAACCAAACAGTTGACAGTAGCCACTGACATCCATAGTATGGCCCTGTCCCAAATGGCACCCTAAACCCTCACGGTCTTCCTCTGAGTCTGCACTTTCATGACGTAATGCCGCTTTGACTGTCGGGTAGAAGTCTGCTGCAGAGCTCACCCCAGTGCGGGCTCGGCAGAAGTGCGTATCGAGGGCGCATAGCGGCCGCAAATGGGGCACTTGCGAGCACCCTTTTGAATGCTAAAATGACGAATGGGACACCCTACAGTCTCGTGGACTTAACAGACACACGCATACGGCAGCCATTGTAAGTCTGCAAGACTGAAAGTGCACATGAAGTGTTCCATTTGTGACAGGGCCTATGGAGAAAAAAAATATACAATGGAAGTCAATGGTTACCGTCAGAGCTGAGTAGATGTTGCCTTCATTTTGGGTGAACAGCACCACTTTTACATATTGTTTGAACTGAAATGTGTGTTGGCAGTGTGTGTACACAACCACCCTATAATGATAAAAATCCACCCAGTGTTTTGTTTTTTTAATTCTGATAAATGATAACCCCTTTCTCAAATCAAGCCTTTCTCAAATTCTTGATGGTGTGACGTCACACAGACCAAGGCCGCTCCCACGATTGTTGATTTACACTGGTGTTTTACCTTAGACCTGCCATGAGTGAGCTGTCACCAATCCGCCATTGTTTTGATGTGTGTAGACTAGGGATGTCAACGATTAATCGACGATCGATTATGGAAATGATTGAAAATTGACATCCCTAGTGTAGACAAGAATGTCTCAGATTAAGCGATTGAGGTGTTTTGTTGTTGGATGTAATAATGAACATAGCAGTCGTCATTTACTCCCGACATCCGAGCTGCTGACACAGTGGACTACATTTGTTTGTGAAGGGAATGCGCCCCCGATCTACCTAAATGCGTCTATGTTCGCACAAATCATTTGTGATCCAGCTTCACCTATAGAAGAAGTGAGTGTAAGTTTTTATGAATCTTTGCAAATCGCCTTTCCTAATAATGTGCTAGTTAGCAGGTTTCATGATTAATGCGGCTAAAGTTTACCGTCTCATGAGAACGGCTCGTCACCCCATGGAAGAGAGGGGAGGGGTGAGCAGAGCTCATTAGCTTTTAAAGGAACATGCACTAAAACGGCTTGCTGAAAACAGAGCTGATTTTGACAGGGTAAAAAGGGTGTTGTTTTACACTACCATTGAGAAGTTTTAACCAAAGTATGTAATAGACTTTTCATTAAGACCCTAAAGAATCATACGTATGAACTTGTGGAAAATGGGCATCCGATGACCCCTTTAATCTAATATCACCTCTCTCTTGCAGTTCTCCTATTACAGACGGCAGCCCGTATGAAGTTAGGCGTGCACAAGAACTTAACAATCTGCTGGGGCCAAAAGGATCCACTGATGCAACAGACATGATCTGTGACCTTCATAACACCACGTCTAACATGGGTCTCACACTCATCCATTACACATCCAGTGACTGGGTGACCCTGCACATCTGCAGATACTTACAGGCAAGAGCATCACAAGTTTGCTTTAATAAATGCCATACTAGAAACTGGGAGGTTTGACCCAAAATTGGAC
This sequence comes from Schizothorax lantsangensis, assembly GCA_027422415.1. Lineage (NCBI taxonomy): Eukaryota > Metazoa > Chordata > Actinopteri > Cypriniformes > Cyprinidae > Schizothorax > Schizothorax lantsangensis. The sequence continues at coordinate 37,893,351 of CM049841.1, read as the reverse complement.
AGACAGCAAGAGAAAAAGCAGTTGTACTTAATATCGAGTAAAATCTGGTTCCTGAAGCAAAACCAGTGAAGAACTACATACCTGTTGTTGTAAATGTTCCATTTTAAATGTGTTGACCATTCCATGAGTAGAATAGGTTTTTTGCACCTGTGCACGTGTGTTTTGATGCTTTGTGTTGTCATGTACACATTTAAGACTAAGATAACCAAAGTGCCTGTGAGAGTGCTGGTACTGGATTTCCCTATTAGTGACGCATATAACTTGGAGTCGGTATCCAAGCATGGCTTTAGTAAGTGATGGTGATCATCTCATTGCATTTGCTTTGTGTACTCAACCACAAATGCACATTCAGATGACCTGTGTTTCTGTAGCGCTAGAGATCGGGCCGCAGCCGCATGGTGTCGTCAGAGCTGACATCTATATCATTATGAAAGAGGCTGTCGACTTGACAATAGACTGGATCCACAAATTCAACTCAGGTACTGTAAGACCTAAACAATTGTGGTTTATATTTGTCTGTTGTAAGTGTGTTATTTCAAACTATGTTGTTTTCAGGAACAGTGTTTGAAGGCGGGGATGTAGAAGCCTTTAAGTTTATCAAAAGTGTTGATTATCCCAGAGATCCAGAGGCTCGGACTCTCACCGCTGCCATTCATCCTCAGCTGCAGGTGCCAATCGTTCTGCTATTTATGATATTTACACACAGAATCCACAAAGATGATGCTGTGAACAATATGCCCAGATCACGTTTCATGCCTGAGCTCAAGCTTGCTTTAGGACTATTTTTATTACAGTAATGGAGAAAAAGATCTCATTGAATTACTTTAATGGGGAAAAAACATAAATGATTAAAATTAAAATTAAAATTATTTTATTGCTGTATTTTTGGGGAATTATATAAAATGGCAGAAATGTATGATGTCTGTATGCAAGTATGTTTTGTAAGTTAAATAATTTTTTCATACTTTTTTATTTTTTTTTATTTGATTCATCTAAAAAAAAATCTAGGACAGAGACTTCTGTCTCCTCAAGCAGGGAGACCCTTTGTTTTTTACATTTTCTGGGGAAACCGTGAAGTATGAAGAAGAAGAGACACTTCATCCTTTCTTTATCAATGAGGCTGCCTATTATGAAAAAGGAATCGCTTTTCACTTGGCTAAAAAGTTGACACTGACTATTCCAACGGTGCAAGTGCAGAAAGACTGAAGGATGGGAGAGGAAAGGATATCAAACTCAGCATGATTGCCAAATCTAACATCAATCAGATGATTTTACAACACAGAATGCCACTTAAATGATTTTAACATTTTTTCAATCACTTATAACTCAGGTAGACATCATGTACATATTTGTAGCTATGTAAATGAAAAGCAAATTTAATTGTCAAAATCCATGCATTCAGACACATATTACACATTTTAAAAAATTTAATACAATATTTGGTCCAAAGTTTCTTATGCATGTAAGGCTGTAACTAACTTCTGCTGTTTAGGAATTTACAAAATTGTAAATTTCCCAGCCTATGTCATGTTATATATTTTTCATATTGTTGGGCCTTTGCTGTTTATAGTAATAATAAATATTATTGCTTCTTTTTAAAGACATTTTGTTGCCTTGGGTCTTGAAGCAAAACCAGTTGAGAACCACTAATCAAAGTGATGATGTGAAAACGTGTCTGGCCGTCCAAGCCTGACATCACACACAGAGACACGAAACTTTGTGGAACGGTTCGTTATGACACCTGCTACTCAGGCAAGCAAACACACATCTTGTGGACACTAGGTGATGCTATAATATGGCTCGAAACAATTATTTTTTTTATCCCTGAATTAATTTTCCTGCACAGCAGCTCGGGCATGTGCTGGTAAAAAGTTACCAAAAGAATTTTGATTTGTTGAAGTGTTGTGTATATATAAGCAAATTAATTGGTCTGATGTCGTTGGTTCTTACAAATTAACATACATTTTCTGAATGCAATGTCCAAATGTAACACAACTTGATACACAAACTACAGAACATACTGAGGACACACGGCAAGTCATTTAAGAATTGCACCTATAGGGGGCACTACAACTGAAAATCCTTAATAACATTGAATCCATATGATTGTATTTGGTGGATGTCCTATTATATTAGGTGTGTTCGACTTTATGACTTCAAAGTACCACAAGAGTGATTCAAAAGCATGCAGAACTGTCTTCTCTCTATAGCCCTTGTGGTACTTTGATGTCATACAACGATCGGTCTGCAAAGTGCTGCTTCAAGTTGAACAAACCTATTCTGTAATATGACTCGGATACATAAAAAACCATGTCTGCCAGCAGCCAATCAAATTTCAGCACCTAATAATGTCAAATCTAAGTCAAAGACATATGTACTGCTGTTGCTCCGAAGAGCATGTGAGCCGCATGTATTACTATCTATGTGTGCCTGGGCTACCACGCCGACCGGCTTAAAGGGCTACTCCACCCCAAACTGAAAATTTTGTCATTAATCCCTTACCCCCATGTTGTTCCAAACCCGTAAAAGCTTTGTTCGTCTTCGCAACACAATTTAAAGGGGTGGTTGACTGTTTTTTTTCTAGGCTTGATTGTGTTTATGGGGTGCAGTCTAGAATGTGTTCATGCTTGTTTTTTTTTTAAAACGCATTATTTTTCACATAATTTACCTTTATTCCACACCTCTCTGTCCCTTCTCTGACAAATGCCTCGATTTATTTCCTGGTTTTATGAAGCTCCTCCTTCAGAAATACGCGATGGGCTGAGATTGGTTAGCTGGCTCAGTGTGTTGTGATTGGCTAAACCGCCTCTACTGCACGTCTGAACGTCCCGCCCCTCTCCTCAGCGGCATGCGCTCCGGTTGAATTGTAAACAGTGGCGTTGTCTATAATGCTTATCAATTTGAGCCCGATTGAGACCCAGAGGATATTAGTGAAGAGGATCGTGCAGAACCTGTGCAAGCACGGCTCTTAATGGTATGTTTGGTTGTTGTTGTCTCATACTTTTAAATACGCTGCTATTTGTAAGTGCTACTGCTTCTGTTAGCTTTTAATATACGGTTTTATCCTGATTAAAGCTTCAATACAGCACAGCAACCGCACGCGTGTCCATTTATAATGCTTCTCATTGCTGTGTGAAAATAAGTGTATAATTGGAACAGTTTGTTGGAGCTTATCTGACGATCTGAATGAGAGAGAGAGAGAGAGAGAGATGCAGAGCAGGGCGACAGAGTAACAGTATTAAGAACTGCTGCTTTAATGATTTTGAAACTTGTGAATCCATTAGAATCGTTAGAAGACAGAATCGCGATTCATATGAATAGCTTTTTACGTACATCCCTAGTTTTCTCTTCCTCTTCTCTAAAGCAGTGCAGCATGGCCTCGCCCCCTTTGCTGCGTGTTCCCGGGGGCAGGGTTTATCTGGGTCTGTGACGTATCAGACCCGGGAAGTAACTCGTTGTAGTCCCTTACCTGTCGTTTTTGTAGGCATTAAACTGCCAGAATTTTAAAAGAGGATATCTCCGTTTGCATTGAACTTTCAGCGCCGCAACTCTGCAGATATTGTTTATGCTCAAACAGCAACATTACACACTAACTAATGTTAAAAAAGTGAAATCGCAATCAACCACCCCTTTAAGATATTTTGATATTATGAAAACCGGGAGGCTTGTGACTGTCCCATTGACTGCCAAGTAAATAACACTGTCAAGGCCCAGAAAAGTATGAAAGACATAGTCCATCTGCTATCAGTGGTTCAACCATAACGTTATGAATCTACGAGAATACTTTTTGTATGCAAAGAAAACAAAAATAATGACTTTATTCAACAATTTGTCTCCTCTGTGTCACCGTAGCGCCATTTTGGAGAGTATCCGCGGAATGCAAACTGCATACACTGTTCTGTGTCAGCCGCGCCACACGGATACATTTTCTACATTTATTTACGCTTTGATTTGAAAGAAAACAGCGTATCCGTGTGGTGGGGCATGCATTCAGATATTTTGAGATCGGTTTCATTCATATCTGTGGAAATAAATCAGATATAAATCAGATATGTGCCAATGTGACTCATATAAACAGGCAGATCCGATTTTCTGAGGCATTGTGTTCTGTAAGTCATTAAAACTGTGATAATTTGGTACTTCTCCATGGTTTAATGACGTCATATTATTTAAGCACGTGTGGAGGCGGTAAACAACGCAGGAGAACTTTGCATATATCGCAGAGCTAGCATCAAGCATGTTCCGCGTTCGTCCATCTTGGCTTGTGTGTGGTGCATGAACCCCCTTTAAGCATGTACGATGTTTCAGATGGTATGGTAAGTGTAAACACATGAATCGGATATGGTCACACACAATAAGGGATGGTAAAAAAATCAGAATCAGAATTGGGCATCAAGACCTGCAGTGTAAACGAGGCCATTATGTCAGATTGAGTTTGACCTATCAGACTGCACCATCTACAGTTTCATGCCAGAACTTTGGATATAAATAGCTAACATTTAGACCACTTAATTTAGTGATTGCTATAAGGATGTGAAAAGACTTTCAACCAGCATAACAAAAAATGTTTTTGAACCATATCACCTATCCTGCCTTTAAAATGTATCAACCATTCTAATTTTCTGTTCAAAATCATTCAATGCGGTTGGTCCGATTTGTATGAAATTGTGTGTGTATCATAGATGCTCATGACAAAAAGAATCATTTAATCATGTAGCTAATATAGGCTAATGTGTTTCTGGGTGTGGCCCATAATGACTGATTGACATATATATTGTGATTGCAACATCCAAACTTAGCAAAACTTGATACACATGGACAACATTAGAAGGCAATCTGTTTTCAATGCTTGGAGGCACTATAAGTCAGCACAGTCCTAACAGCACAATTCCAACCAAAGGATTTTTTTCTTTATTTTTCTAAATTGGCTGTTTTGCAACAGCAGGTGTCCATGCCCTGAGGAAGTAGGAGGGGATTTGTGACAGGAAATACTGGTTTGTCATTATAGACAGGCAGGAGCCAGTTGTAATGTTTAGGTATAATTGTAGGGCCTGCAGTCCTCTCAGTTGTCATGTTTTTCCTCCCCCCTCCCCCCCCCCCCCCCCCTCTCTCTCTCTTTAGCGCATATGAGTCAGCAAAACGCTCGCTTCATGCTGGAGCTTCAGTGGAAGTGAGAGTTGCTGTAACATCAGCATCATGTGTGAAAGATGATCCAGGGCTGGTGACTGTAGCAGGCAGAGGAGGACGAGGTAAATCATTGTTTTGTATGTTACTTCACTGTGTTTGAGCAATAGAGGAAGTGTCTCTTAAACTATTAATGTGTTTGGGTGTGTGTGCAGATGCAGCCTCTGCAGTGTTGTGGCCCCTGAGGCTAGACTAGGCCTGTACCGACTGAATGTGTGTCAGCAAGCATGCCCTGTCACACCTCACCGTATGTGTCCAAAGGTCTGCCGTGCCTTGTGCAACTTCACTCAGTAAGACGATTAGAGGGAAAGCAGCTGGAAGGAGGAGTGAAACTGCATTACTTCTGTATTAAAAATAACGGTAGGTTTACCTTTCATTTTTAGAGCTTTTGCTCTCATATGTTGCATGTTGTTGTAAACTGTGAGACCGCTTGTAATAATGGTCTTCAATAAATGCATATTATTTAAGAGAGCTACAGAACACTTCATTCTGAAGGAAAACAGCAAAACTCTCTCAAGCAGCAGAGCTTAAACTAATACCATGATCACATGTTCTTAAAGGTATACACTTCTTAAAGGATAAACACTTGCCAAAGGAGAGTAAACAGATGAAATAAAGTAACCTGCTAGTCGACTATAACTTTATTAGAAAATGCAACACAGTTTGCAAAGAATTTTTGAAATGCACTGAAAAAAATTATACTACTTTTTTAAGGTAAGTGGTTGCAAACAATTCATTTTAGCTACATTTAAATAAACAAATGATGTTGAAAGTTAGTCAACTAAATTTGTTTATTTAAATGTATAGCTAAAATAAACTGATTGCAATCACTTACCTTAATTTTTTTTGTAAATTCATTGAATCATTTTTTTTCAGTGTGTGATCTATGAAAGCCGAAGACATACAAACCGTCTGCTAAAGAAAAGTGTTTGTGACTCGCACAACTTCTGTCATATATGGAACATTCTTCAGATTCATTAAATATGAGGAACATTTTTCTTAAACACTTCCATATCTGCTCAGTGTCATTTTAGTATCATTGATATACTAGTATCGTTTTTATTAGTATTTTAAATTAGTTTTTATTTTTATAGCTTCTGTTTTCATTTTGGTTAAAGGTTTAGTCATTTTGATGTGTGTTTTTGACATTTTTGCTAGCTTTTTAAAAACTACATTTATATATATATATATATACACACAACTTACTAACTAAAAATGTTACTTAAAATACATAAAATTTAAATGTATTTTAATTTAAGTAACAATTTTAGTTAGTAAGTTATTTATATATATATATATATATATATATATACATATACATACACGTGTACACACACACACAACTTACTAACTAAAAATGTTACTTAAAATATATCAAATTGAAATATTTATTTTAATTGAAGTAACACATTTTTAGTTAGTACGTGTGTGTGTGTGTGTGTACACACACACACACACACACACACAAACTTACTAACTAAAAATGTTACTTAAAATATATCAAATTGAAATATTTATTTTAATTGAAGTAACACATTTTTAGTTAGTACATTTGTGTGTGTGTGTGTGTGTGTGTGTGTGTGTGTGTGTGTACACACAAAACTTACTAACTAAAAATGTTACTTAAAATATATACAATTGAAATATTTATTCATAGTAACACATTTTTAGTTAGTAAGTTGTAGGTAACAATAATAACCCTTCGTCCATTGCTTTATTTTCATTTACCTGGTTTTCCCTAATTTTCAGGAAATAATTGTTTTTCTCAAGTCCAACAATTGTCTTTTGTTCTCATTAACAGTGCTGTTTTCAGTCTGTTGTGCCAACCATGCAAAATAGTCAATGTGTGACCCTTGTTCTGGTGATCTCCGCCGTAGGATTATTAATGATGGTTTTGTTGTTTATTAACTCTCTCATCAGTTCTACAAATCACATACAACTACAAATCATAAATCAACTACATAATGTTATTATATTGTCAGTTAGAATAATAATAAAAAAAAATATGGGTTTTAGTATGGGTTAATCTGAATGAATTAAAAAAAAAGTTTACACTAATGCACTTACAACTGAAGTCAAATTACTGTCAACATGCCATAGAGCTCAATTTATACTGGCCACACCTCTTTCTCACCCACTGATGGAGATTTTTTGCAAATGCAAATTGGTAATGGGTAAAAAAAATCTGTTTAATACAGTGTGTCAAGTCAAGTCAAGTCTGCTTTATTGTCAATTCTTCCACATGTACAGCACATACATACAGAGAATTGAAATTGTGTTACTCTCAGACCCCTGGTGCATACAGTTAACATTAAACACTGACAGTAGACGTACAAATACAGATAAATACAGTTTAAACATATGTACAAACAAACTATACAGATATACAAATGAGGACATTGTAGATAAAAAAAGAGATAGATAAAGTGGCATAAGGCAGATAGAGTGCAAACCAGTTAAATAAACAAAACAAATAATTGGTGTCCACCAATAACAACATGCAATAGACTGTAAATCAATATTCAGATCACTGAATATGCTCATGATATAATACTTATGGTAGACAGACATTAAAATATTGCCATACCATTTGAAAACTCAGAGTGTTATACTTTTCTCTTGTAGATGGCATTAGTGTTCCTGCCAGCACTGGCTCGTATGGCCGTATGCGGCGGCACCCATGGGAACGAGCTGTCCGGTGTGTATGTGGTGCAGGAGATGGAGCGACAGCAGAAAGAGAAAGGCGAGGGTGCGTGGCCGATTCCTGTTACAACCGTGCTGTCAAACCCAAGGGCTGTGAAAGAGTGCAGAAGATACATTGACACGGATATGAACCGCTGCTTCAACAGAGACACACTGAGGTGAAATGTGGAACTGCAACATGAAATGTAATGTTAGTTTATTATATAGCTTGTATATTAGGCTATATTGGGACATTACGTAAAAAAATAGTGAAAGTTCTAAATTAGGTCTATTGTTTCTTCTAATTGGAAAGTAATAATTTTGAATTATTAGCAAAATATATTATAATAGTATGTGATCGCATTTACTCTTATTTGCATGCCTAATATGTTGAAAATGCAAAACACTTCTGGTCTCATCACATTCAGGAATTACATGAAATTTAAGAGTTTAGTTTGCATTACTGGATAATACTGTCCGCTATTGAACATTTCTATAGACCTTTTTCACATTTCCGGGTTTCTCGGCAGCGGAAGTTGTCATAGCTGGGTAAACTTCTATAGCGGTGAATGAGAAACTACCACAAATATATATTTTTTTACCACAAAACATATTCTCAAATAGCAAAAGAAAAGCTACACAATTTTTTTTTCATGACTTTCAAAAAAAAAAAAGGAAAAAAATAGAGAAAGACTGATAACGGCAATCAGAAGAGAGAACGATATCAAATTTTTCGTCACGCCTATCGACGCTGTATTAGAAACACCCTCGGCTTTAGCTTTAATTAGTTTTTTTGTAATTTGATGCAAATGTAATGTAATACAAAATATAATGTTATCAATGTACATCTAAAAAAAACGTTTTACGATGGATAGGATAGGATTTTCTATGCTGATGACTGTTGAAATGTCATCACAGTCTTGTGAAAAGGGTCCATTGTAAAACAGTTGTGAAAGTGTAAATGTTTCACTACTTCCTCCTTACCTCGCTCTCTTTCAATGTTTAAATTGACACTTTGTGCTGGAATTAGCGCTCAGTAAACTCCGCCTACTTTGATTTGATTGGCCATCTCAAGCATTTTGACACTGACGTGCTTGGTTACACCGCTGAGGCAGACCAGCCTAAAAATGTAACTTTTAAAAATACAAAAATACCTCTTTGCAGCAACTTTTGTTAACAAAAATCTAGTAAATATATTTCTACATGCAAATATGTTACTGTGTAGCTCTAAAATGCTCTGTTTCTTGCAGTTCTCCTATTACAGAGAGCAGCCCGTATGAAGTCCGGCGTGCACAAGAACTCAACAATCTGCTGGGGCCGAAAGGATCCACCGATGCAACGGACTTGATCTGTGACCTTCATAACACCACGTCTAACATGGGTCTCACACTCATTCATTACACAACCAGTGACTGGGTGACCCTGCACATCTGCAGATACTTACAGGCAAGAACATTACTAGTGTGCTTCAGTACACACCATACTGGAAACTAAAGTCAGTCGTTCTCAACTGGTAGGTTGTTGTGACCAAAAACATAATAAATACATAATACCAAAAACACATAATAATGTTTTCTGACTACTTTTGGAATACATTTAGATTACCTTATATCTATCTTGTTTATAGATTTAAATGGGATTATTGTTATAGTAAATAAATGACATTACTTGTCATCTGAGAACATGCAAATGTGTTGTTAAAGCTGCAGTCTGTAACTTTTTTTTAGTTAAAAATGACCTGAAATGATTTTTTGAGTAAGTACATAACCAGACAGTGTTTAAAACTATCGCATTACTTTAGCCTGATTCACAATGGTAAGCTTATAATAATGTTTTCTAATTTCAGTGGTACTGCTAGGAATTCACGGGAAATTCAAGCATTATGTCAAGTCTGTAAACATAAAGATGTTGTCCCGGCTAGTAGTTATATCGCATGTGAGGATCCTGCAGATAGCAGATCGTTTCTCACAGCAGCTGGAATAATTCAATTTATCATTCTGATGGTGGATTGTAATCCAGAAAGGATTATGTGTTTATGAAACACATGTGACTGAAATTAGATTGTATTCCAGTTTTAAATGTGCTTCTGATTACAGATCGCCTATGTGGGATTACACAAGTTTTGTATCTTAAAAGAGAACCAGTTCGAAGGAAGAATAATTTGCTTTTTGGGTTAAAAGAATTATGAAATTCGTATGGTATGACAATTACAGATTAGACCTTACAGAAATTGAAATCTACACGCTAATACACACTACATACACGTAGTCACGCAATGCTGATGTTGTTAACATTAACAATTTGGGAACAAAGTATAACTAATAATAATTTGCATGGTTTTATGTGATATGAGCTAACTGTTACATTTAATCACCTTAGGTAGTGCGATTTAAGTTACTTGTTCAGATGAAAATATCCGGTGAACATTCTTATTGGGGTCATCTATTCCAAGATGTAGGTTAGAATCTGTGATTCCTAAGTACAGTATTCACACCGGTGCCGTGCCGTGACTGACAGCAACACATACTCCTCAAAACATTAGATTCATCTGCCGGAGCACAACCCACACAAAGATGATAATTTTGCAAATAACTGCAATTGCAGGTTTCAAACAGAGATGGCGACAATGAGATGAAGCTACAGACTGCAGCTTTAAATTATGAAATTCAAAAACAACTGTAATCTGATTATTAACATTTTAGAATGAAATATAATCTAAATACTAAATTTATGGAATCTGATTATGTAACCAGATTACATGTAATCAGTTACTACCCAGCACTGAAAATACAGAATATTCAGTGTAAAATACAGATCCTGAAAAAAAAAAACCCAGTTAAGAACCACAGACCTATGTTTTTGTTTATGTGCCATTGCACGTGTGTTTTAATGTTGTGTGTTGTCATGTACACATAAGACAAAGATAACCAAAGTGCCTGTGAGAGTGCTGGTACTGGATGTCCCGATTAGTGATGCTTATTCCTTGGAGTCTGTATCCAAGCATGGCTTCTGTAAGTGATGCTGATCATTTCATTGCATTTGCTTTGTGTACTCAACCACAAATGCACATTCAGATGACCTGTGTTTCTGTAGCAATAGAGGTCGGGCCGCAGCCGCATGGTGTCGTCAGAGCTGACATCTATATCATTATGAAAGAGGCTGTCGACTTGACAATAGACTGGATCCACAAATTCAACTCAGGTACTGTAAGACCTTAGCAAATGTGGCTTACTTGTGTACTTTTTGTATATTATTAAGTGTTATATTTTGAGCTATGTTGTTTTCAGGAACAGTGTTTGAAGGCGGGGATGTGGAAACCTTTAAGTTTATCAAAAGTGTTGATTATCCCAGAGATCCAGAGACTCGGACTCTCACCGCTGCCATTCATCCTCAGCTGCAGGTGCCAGTCGTGCTGCTATTTATTGTATTTCCACACAGAATCAGCATGAACGTGTCTAGATCATAAGAGAATTAGGTTTATTTTAGGACCAGTATTATTTGCTTTCTCCATTTATTTATTTTTATCTTTCTCCATTTTTATTACAGTTATGGAGAAAAAACATCTAATTCTAAATATTATGTGGAAAAAAAAAAGATCAATTATTAAAATGGTAAACAGTGCTGGGTTGTAACTGATTACATGTAATCTGGATTATGTAATCAAATTCCAAAAGTGTAGTACTTGTAATTGGATTTATTACATTTTAAAATGCTCATAATCACATTACAGTTACTTTTTATGGATTACAAGTCCCCCTAAGATTTAAAGATAATATTTCAATAATTTAATAACACATTCACATCTTCTCAGTTAATGGTCATATTGACCTGAAGGTAAACAAAATATTTCAAATTTGGGTGTTCAAGTGTTTTATGTTTTTATTTTAAAACAATTTAAGATTTTTATGATGTAATTAATTATTAGCTCTTCATCAATTTATAAACCCCCTGCAGTTCTTTATTTTACCACAATTTGGGAAACTACAGCAATGTTATGTTTAATGCATTTGATGGTTGACAAGAACAACAAAAAAAATTGAATCTTATTTTATTTATATTTTTAACAATAATCCCATTTAAAGTAAGGTCAAAAGTAATCTAAAAGTAATCCGAAAGCAGTCAGAATAAATTACCTGAAACGAGTAATCTAGATTACATTACTCACTCTTCATCATGTAATCTATAATCAATTTGTAAATAATCTACCCAGCACTGACAGTAAAGTATTAATTCATCATGTTAGTATTTGTTGTACTGCCTTTATGTATGTAGCTTTTTTTTAATGGGAGTTATACAAAATAAGATGTCTATATGCAAACATGCTTTGTATATCACGAAATACAATCTTAATCGGCCTTAAAAATGCTATATATAATTTATCTTCTTGATTTTGGTTATAATGTGACCTAGACATATTTATGTGAAATACACCCAAAATCTAAATAGTTGTTTGTTTTTTTGTTTTCTAGGACAAAGACTTCTGTCTTCTCAAGCAGGGAGACCCTTTATTTTTGTCATTTTCTGGAGAAACTGTGAACTACGAGGAAGAAGAGACACTTCATCCTTTCTTTATCAATGAGGCTGCTTACTATGAAAAGGGAATCGCTTTTCACTTGGGAAAAAAGATGATGCTGACGATTCCAACGGTGCAAGTGCAGAAGGACTGAAGGATGAGAGAGGAAAAGATACTGTATTAAACTCAGCACAATTATCACCATCAATCAGATGATTTCTCAAGAATGTGACTGAAATGATTTTAACAATCACTTGTAACTCAGGTATATGCTATGTACTGATTTGTAACTATATGAGAATGAATGGCTCATTTATCTGCTGCTAAAACACGAGCAACAGTGTTTTGGATGAAAATATATTTATTGTGACCAGCAAAATCTTGACAGGAATGTGTACAAAACTGTATAAAAGCAAAACCGTCTGAAGTATTGACATCATGATGATGTCACAGTGGAGTGTGAGGTATCCTCTTGACTGTATTGCTCATATGCTGTTGATCTTGCCTGATTGCTGTGAGAAAATTGAGCCTCTCATGGACTCAAAATAAAAAGACAAAACAAAAAAGCACTCACTTGAAAAAAACGTCATCTCAAATATTACAACACGCAGAATAAACCACATGGCACAATGAAATCAAGTGAAGCTGGATGTGCACGGTGTGATTTTTTTACCACTGGTACGATTTTTGAACAATATGATGCCAGTGAAATCTTAAGTAAAATATACAACTGACAGCAAGTCATCTACAGATTTTTGTCAAAGTGTGCATGATATACGTGATGACAGCAGTAACTGTCACTCGTCCACATCATTTAACATACAAAATTGACATAAAAAATAAAATTGTGCCTTTGCTCTAATTTCACCAATGTTACATTATGATTATTATGACGTTACATAACATCACATTATGCAATCCTGAACTGCTGAGAAAATCTGCAAAGTATAGCGAAAACAACGTGGTAAAAAAAATCACATAACGTGCACCAGCTAAATGTTTTAAATGAAGTATAAATAAGTATATAAACCACAGCTGAGATGGTTTTAAATTACTACTTGAACCATCACAAAACATAACTGGATTCTAATCAAAGTCACTAAACAAGTGTAAAGGACATAATGAAATACATTATCAAAGAGAAACTAAATGGTAAACAATAGAGCAAATGCAAAGCACAAGAAAAAAAATAAGCAAACCAAATGTTCAGGAAAACACAAAAGGCTCAAGTGGTTAATGCTTGAGACGGACACAAACATTCAGTCTTTCAGGCCAAGGCAAAACCCTATTGCATCTTGGGATTGCAAAGCACTAAAATGCAATCGCTTCAAGATGTCACTGAGTAGCTACAACGCAGGCTGAATAAAAAACACGCTGAGGAGATGAAACTAAACCTAACACATCAAAATAAATGTAGTCAACAGGTAAAGTGTGAATAAACAAAAGGTGAAGCCCTGAATAACTACTGTTATAGATGCTTTTCTGTTGAGCGAGAGTCTGTGGGTGAGAAGTTTAGTTTCTCATCCTCAACAGCACAGATGCTAACAGAGTGGTTAAAAAGGCAGTTATATAGTAGGAAGATCCTTCAAGAAATGAATATATTCACAGGACAGTGCTACAGGTGGATGGCGTTAGTTAACCTACTAACTTTGAGCGGTGAGTTCTGACTGTTTCCTTCATAACTTTAGCTTGGTTAGTGGTAAAAGCAGCCGCTGAAGCGAACATGGCTGGGTGCTTTCTGTAAGAGCAGACAATCGCTTCGGCGACTCTATAGTCAATCCTCTATTGCCTAAGCAACCCTGTAGGCTGTCATTCGAGTGTAGTGTTGGCGGTGGCTCCTCGCGGCCCAAATGAAGAGCGCAGCAGCCATGATCTGCATCGGAGACGAGACCACAGCCAAAAACAAGGACCAGTCCGGTGAATAGTCCATCCCCTCGGGCAGCTCGGATATTTCGTGTAACAAATACACGCCCGCGAGGAAACAGCATACAGTGGCCATGGAACACAAGCCTGAGAAAACAATATACATCAAATTGTATCTTTTTCTGGGAGCTGTGGAAATACAGCTATTAGCTGTTATTAATGTCTTACCGGCCAGCAGATGCAGCAGTCCTATGAATAGTGTTGGAGTGATACTGCGGCACAGGCAGGCACACACTCCGATCAACACCGCTAGAAACACCAGCCCCACAGAGACCAGCGGCAGCAGGAACTGACACTTCCACAGGCCTGTGGACACAAACATTCAAAACAAATAAAACATCCTGTTGCTCACTGCTGCTGGTTAAAATACTAGATATGAATGAATCTTACTTAAAAAAGAATTTGTTAGGACTGTCTAGACAATAAACAATAATAAGTGAATGCAAAGAGCATTAAAAATGTTGAGAACTCTTTTCATTGTTTCATTGTCTCCGCATGATTTTATTATGAGTGCTAGTCAAAGAGCTGGGCAATATATATTTAATATTTTCAATGTCTTCACAATGATTTTAATGGCAATATAAAATTAGGCAGTACAGTTTTAACATGTTTTTATTTGGTCATTAAGTTTACAATGAAATGTTTGATATAAAATGAAAAGAAATAAAATCTTCCCAATATATACACTACCAGTCAAAAGTTTGCAGACTGTAAGATTTTTTAAATGTTTCTGAAAGTCTCTTCTGCTCACCAAGACTGCGTTTATTTGATCAAAAATACAGTAAAAACAGTAATATTGTGAAATATTATTACAATTTAAAATAACTGTTTTCAATTTTAATATATATTAAAATGTAATTTATTCCTGTGATTCAAAGCTGAATTTTCAGCATCATTACTCCAGTCTTCAGTGTCACATGATCCTTCAGAAATAATCCTAATATGCTGATTTACTGCTCAAGAAACATGTATTATTATTACCAATGTTGAAAACAATTGTGCTGCTTCATATTTTTGAGAAAACTGTGATATATGCCTTTTTTCAGGATTTTTTGATGAATAGAGAGTTCAAAAGAGCAGCATTTAAAAAATATATATATATTTTGTAACATTAGAAATGTCTTTACTGTCACTTTTTACTGAATAAAAGTATTAATTTAGTAAGACCCCAGCCTTTTAAATGGTAATCATCTAAAGAAAGCCCTAGAAAGTATAGGTGTGTGTACATGACTGATTTAGAGTTAGGACGTACATGTACGCAGCAGATCTTCTCCACTGTTAATATTTCCAGGAGATTTGTACTTGGATTCCCACTGCTGTGGCAAAGTAAATGCCTGACATTTAGTCACCATTTGATCTGGAAAGGAGGAAGCTGAGAGCGAGAAGAAAGACAAAGCAAAATGTAGTAAGCATCAATTTTTAACCAAATGCACAACTAATAATAATACATAACCATAAGTTCCTCTCCTTACCAGGCTCTTTGGGCACCAGTATGCAGCGCCACCAGAGACCCAGCGTGCCGTTCAGCCGGAACAGAGCGACGCTGTAGCTCCTCTCATCCATGTCCTCCCCCTCAAAGTCCTGCCGCAGCGTCTGCAGGTCCGAGCCGTTGTTGGCGTCGTTGCTGGCCGGCTGGCTATGGTACTGGTACCAGTGCTGCGTTCCCATAGCAACAGAGAGATAGACGGTGGCAAGCAGGCTCAGCACGGAGCCGATTACCAGCGCCGTGGCGTATCGGTTGTCCACCATGGTTTTGATGACGTAATATAAAAAGACTTTCTGTAGATGGCCAACAATTAACTCTTTAGTTGATGAGTGTGGTGACTGATGTGAGGAGAACGGTCATATCATTTGTAAGTTTTTTGGTGACAGAGATTGCTTTTCATCCTCTTATAATATCCAGTGCAGATCGTCAGATCTTATCCTCGTGGAGGTGATCCAAAGAAGTGTGTCATCTGAAACAGAGAGAGTGTGATTAAATCTCAAAGTATTCAAAGTCATGTTTACATAATTAACAAGTTAATACACTTTTAAGGAGGAATAAGCCGCTGGATTTGCAAAAGACACTCCTAGTTTCGAGGCATTTAGCCAGGTAGCTAGACACTTGTGAGTAAACCTGTGTATTGTATGACTGTGAAATGATTTATACTTACTATTGCATAAGTTATTTCACATAAAAGCCACTAAACCGCACATAACAAAAAAAAAAAAAAACGAGGACTAAGTTAGTCCCTTCTAATATCAAATGGTAGGCCTATAACAACACGACTTTATTAAAAAATGAAAGAAAGAAAAAGAAAGGATTTTACATAATCAAAAAAGTACGATAAAAAATAAAACAAAAGAAAACAACAGTCAAACTCTTCATGTAACGTTAAGTGCTCTTTACCAGGTCTATGTGCATTATTATTATTGAGTTAACTATATAATAAAATCATTTTCGCAGCGTTTAAAAGCACAAAGGAGCATTTATTTCCAAATATAATTTATATAACGTTATATTTAACTGACACAAGAGCTTACCGTTCAATATTGCGTAACGTTACGTTACATTAAAGTTGTTTAACGTTGGCTAGCATGAGAGCTAACAGGCTAGGGTGTTTTAGCGACATACTCGAGACTTTCGCGAATAAAAAAGTATTTCAACTTTTAAGTGTTCTGAACTTCATTTAAGAACGAAACATCCTATATAGGTTTTTGTTTACAGCAATAAAAGTTGTTTGCGATTGTCACTTACCCTGCACACACCCTTCGCGCTGACGGCGACTCCACTTCCGGTTACGATTACGAACGCGCGTGCACAACTCAACCTAAATCCGCACGGACTCGGGCACGAGCAGTGCTCTCGACCAGATGCACATTGTAAATTTGACTAGGTTTCGGGTTTTCACACGCCCTTACCAAAACGGAAGGACAAAAAAGATAAGAAACTAAACAGTTTTCTTATGTTCACGCTGTCCTTGCCTTTTAAAAGTGGCTTATATCTCTCTTACGCTGCATTTTAGTTGGGTGTTCAACTTTCCATTCAATTATTATTATTTTTTTGAGGCCCAGACAAACAGAATAGAGAATAATAGTATTACGTAATTTAACAACAACAATCATCATTATTATTATTAAATATTAGAACCTGAAAGAAGAAGCATGATGTTTGAAAGAATCGGTGGGTATTTTGTCAATGATTGTCTGTCATAATAAGCATCTCACAAGTGTGTGTGTGGGTGTGTTTTGCATGCCATCATCTTTATGCAAAATAATGTTTTAAATTATATACATAAGAAAAGGTTATCATGCTTTTGACAACTCACACCTTAAGTGAATCACTGCTTATTTGGAGATTTCACATATAAAATCATGTAAACAGCCCACTTTAGACCCCTGAAATAAAACAAATGTGAAAATACCATATATATCACTGGTAAAGAATGTATAAAACAGTGCAGTTTATTTTGCACACAATTCCTGGATTTTCATATGGCTTTAACAGTACAATTACAAGACATACAGTATACAGATACAAAAACATTTACCATTATTTCAAAGGATCAGCCAACATGGGTGCACAATAAAGTCACCCATTTGCAAAAAAATAAGAGCACTGGACAAAACACCATAGCATGTTTGTCCAAATAAAAATTAAGATTTCTAGTATCATTTAATAGAATTAAAAGTGCAAATAATAGAAGGGCTAAAAATCAGCAGTAGAAAATCAATGGTAACATCATCTTGAAGGCATCTAGTGCATTAAAATTAAGACAAAGCTCGTTCTCTGAACAGCTTTGACACCTGAGAATTACTGTACAGTACATTACTGTACATGTGCGATATATTACTGTAGATTCACAGTGATCATCATATATTCCATACAGTACTCATGTGTGTCATATCTTTTACAACTTCCTACTTCAGACGCCTTCAAATCAGTAAAATGTGTGACGGGAATGTTTTATTCTAAGATCGTTCTGCTCCAGAAGGTCTTGTCTGTTGAACGACTCTTGTAGTGGCCGGTTGACTTCACAGTGCCGTTTATGACAGGAGTGTCAGTGAACTCCACAGTGCAGGAACCTGAGGAGCAAGGTGACGCCTCCAACTCCAGGACAGTTATGTTGTTTTGGGCCGAGGTGCTGAGCAGGTGGGCTGGGACAAAGAGCGTTATCTGTGGCCCACGGGACGGCCAGTAGCGGCCCACGTTAAAACCATTAATCCACACTTGACCCTGAAATAAAACATGCGTTGTGATCTCTTTATTACACCAGCGCTGATCTATTGAAAATCTGATCTCTTCACATTTATAAATGGATTTCAGTATAACCAACATAATCAGTTAAGACTCCTACCTTCCTCCAGTTGGGAAACTGGATGTATGTGTCCTGAGGGAGGTCAGGGATACCGTCAGGGATGATGAAGCTGCCAGCGTAGAAGGTTGGAGGTGAAAGAGCAGGAGGAGGGGAGGTATTGAAGCTGCTGGAGGTGGAGATGAATCCACTCGAAGCTGATAACAGGCCCTTGTGCACTGCTTCATCTATACTCAGAGAGTACACTGTCCAGTTACCCAGAACATCAGCACCCAGAGTCAGATTAAACACCAGACCCTGAGGAACAGAGAGAGGAAGTGAAAATGAGACATGGAGAAGGGAAGAAAGGATATGGAAAAGTGGTAAAGATGGAAAAAATAATAATAATAGTAATAATAAAATAAATGTGCATTTATAATGTTTATGATTTTTTTTATTTATATTTAATATTACTACTTAATATTTACATTTTTAAATTAAGGTTTCATTTATTTTTATTTCAGTTTAAGTGTTTTATTTATTTATTTATTTATATGCAGTTTAATTTTAGTGCTTCATTTTCTGATATTCATTTTGTTTAAGTTTTTGTATCTTATATTTAGATTTTATATTATTTTATGTTAGCTTTATTTAAATTAACAAAAATGTTTTTGAAGTTTGTTTTAGTTAACAATAATAATAGCCCTGCTGTGGACATAGCTTGAAAGCTGTGAGAGGAATGACAGTCTAAATTTTTCAGTGGGATTTATGATTTATGATTGTTAGAACAGGCTGGGGGATTAAGAATTAAGTGGATAGGAAAGTTTTGATTGCCTTGAAGTCATTAATTTCTCTGCCGTAGTTGATTGTGCCCATGTTCTCCACCAGGATGTCCACACGACTGCCAGCTTTCCCTGTTATATTAATGGTGAGTGCCTTGTTCCTCTCCAAAATACCAGCAGCAATCTAAACAATAAAAGGATTTAATAAGCAAAAGAATGAAATTTAACAATCCTGTTCAATAGTTTGGGGTCAGTAAGTTTTTGAAAGAACTCTCTTATGCTCAAAATTTATTTAATCAAAAATACAGTAAAAACAGTAAAATTGTGAAATATTATTACAATTTAAAACAACTGTTTTCTATTTGAATATATTGTAAAATGTAATATATTCCTGTGATTAAAGCTAATTTTCAGCATCATTACTCCAGTCTTCAGTGTCACATGATCCTTCAGAAATCACTCTAATATGCTGATTTGATGCTCAATAAACATTTCTGTTTATTATCAATGTTGAACACACTTGTGCTGCTTCATCTTACTGACCCAAACTTTTGAACGTTAGTATATTGATGTTGTGTTATGCAAAAGTTTCCAATTAGATATAAATCGGTGCACAAAATGTATCTTATGTTAAAATCTTACAGAGCACCATCGCAGCTATTATGATTGAGTAACTCATAGCTCAGTAAGACAGTCAACAAAGTAAAACAGTGCTTCTTACACCATCAATGGATATGTAGGCCCGATCATGAACTCCATTTAGAGGGGACGACAGCGGGGTGGGCTTCAAACAGTTGACAGGTAACACAGTCTGATACAGCATAAAGCCAAATGCCTGACCAGATAATGAGACGTCCATAGTCAATGCACGAATAAGATAAAGCAATGAGCACAGAGGGAACATGTAAATAACTAACATGACTGAACATAACTTCACATTTACTGACGAGATGTGGGCATACCTGATTCATTTCAGTAAATGTTAGTGGGTAAAGAGTTTTTACAGGGCCAGAGAAAGATAATATATCTAAAAACTCTGACACAGTCTTGAGCTGCAAGGACAAAGAGATCATTCACACTTCAGTCGCAAGAAAAACTGAGGTGTTATACAGAAAACAGAAAATATAAATCATGTTACAACAGTAGACAGGCAAAGATGCAAAAAATGACTAACCTTTGTCATCTGCACTTGCCCATAAGCAAATTTAGGTGTTGATGGAGGCAGCAGTCCCCCTGGTATCTCTTTGTACTGTATATAAAAAAAAAAAATCAGATCAGTTTGCATCATTAGTGGCCATTGAATTTCTCTATCAAAAAAAAAAAAATCATAATTCTTTTGAGAAATAGCTACTTTTCCAATCTTTACCATTTTGATGACTTCTCTTATGGCAAAATACTTTTCTGTGAGGTCTCCAGCTTCTGTAAGAGGGGCATCATAGTCATAGCTGGTTGGTTGAGGACTATAAGGAGAGTTGGCACCTATAATGTGATAAAAACATGAATCGACACATATTCTTACTTATTTTTGGCTTGTTGAGGTCCAAATCTCCAAAACCTACCATTCCAATAGCCAAAGTTAGTTCCACCGATGAACATATATCTTGAAAACAATAACAAAAAATAACAAAAGTGAATGAATTTTGGTAACAGTTTATTTTATGGTGTCCTTTAGACACGTTACATGTACATACTATTATAATAAAAATAAATTATGTATAATTACACGCTACTAACCCTAAACCAAACCTTCAACCTAACCCTAACCCTATAGTAAGTACATGTAGTTAATTAATATTACTCAGTACTTATATGTATAATTACACTGTAACAAGGACATCTTAAAATGAAGTGTAACCTGAATTTCTTTCAAAGGTTTTCAGTGTAAAATGGATTTCTCAGTTTAGTTGTTATTATAGGTGATCAGCTCACAAGTTGACATTGGCTCCCATTTCCAGAATTTCATTGAGGGTCTTGACCACAGCAGCTGTGGGAACCACAGAGTGTTTCTCGCCCCAGTGATCCAACCAGCCTGTGTAGAACTCAGAGTTCACCTGCAAAAAAGTGCCCTCATTTCCATTGTCCAGAACACATTTCTATCTGTTAAAAATGTTTATGCATGAGGGACATCACACATTTGATCACTTTAGATAAAAGCATTTGCTTAATAAATATATGTAAATGTGTTTCAAAGCAGCTTTGCCCTCCATCGTCTTTACATTCAACCACTGATAAGAAGGTTTTTGCTTCTTACCAAAGGCCCACGTGGCTCTGCATGTCTCTGTGCTTGAAAAGCAGCAGTCACATTTGAACCTGCACAAAAATACAACAATAGCATTGTTTATTGAATTCCAGAGTTAAAAGACTGTTATGTCAGAGGTGACGTAATTATCATTTTTTGAAACACTTTAAGGAACATGAAGGTGATATGGCTGATGTATAGGATATGCAGACCTGGGCCGAAGTCAACGGTGGCATAGATACCCTGGAGGGATCCACACTTGAGATAACCCACACCTGCTCCATCTGTGGTGAACAGGACCACCTCATCTCCCAGATGAGAGCGGAACAGCTGGCTGAGATGTCGCATGTAATTATAATCACAGGCAAAGTAACTGCCGTATTCATTCTCTACCTATGTATGGGGGAAAAAAATATGTATTTGTCCTGAAAAATGGTGCAAATACATAAATAAATTTTATTATAATAAAGTTATTTACCTAAAAATTGCATATATTTTCATTTTTACTGGTATATTCACAATTGTCAATTTCTTTCCTGTATATATATATATATATATATATATATATATATATACAGTATATATATATATATATATATATATATATATATATATATATATATATATATAGGAAAGAAATTGACAATTTATTTATTTGTTCACACCTTGCATGTTTAGCACAATGCAAGGTGTGAAACCATATATTCAAATGTGTTAATAAATATGTGAAACACATACATGCACATATAAACAGACGTTACTTTCATCAGTGTGATTGTTATATAACTGTCTTACTTGCACTGTAATTATAGGTCCTCCATTCTGGTAGACGTAACGGTTTATGATGGGCAACAACTGCCCCATCCACTTATCAACTGCTGCAAGGTAATCTAGAACAATATAAAGAACTCCAAATTATTACTGTAGTTTATAAGCCATACATTTCACTCATTCAACTGCATATTTTCCCATCTGAGGTTAATCAATAACTGTATTACCTGGATCAGATGATCGCAGCAAAATATCTTTCTTTTTCAACAGCCAGGAAGGCAAACCCCCCTAAAACAAGAAATATTGAGACAATTGTGGTTAGAAAAGATTAACACTGGATTAATCTCATATTCTGTTTCCTTTACAACACACTTTTCTTTTCACTAAACACAACTGCTATTTTGTTGAAATATTGTTTAAACTTTAAAATAACATTTGAAACATTACATTAGTCTTTACATGAGTCTTCTAATGATTCTAAAATAATCTATTCTGTTTTTTTAAACATTTCTGTGGAACAATACTTTAAATATCACTGCAATTAAATTGCCAACAAATTAGTTGTCTCTCAGTCTTTTCTCACCATATCCCACTCCGCACAGATGTAGGGACCCGGTCTCATGATGACCAGCAGGCCGATGTCTTGGCACAGCTGTAGGAAGTGCTCTAGATCCCGGTCTCCGCTGAAGTCGTACTGACCAGGCTTCGGCTCGTGGAAGTTCCATGGCACATATCTGTGGGTCAATTTGGCCATTTGGAAAATCTGAGTTGAAATCAGCTTATGGGTTTATAAAAAGTTAGAAGAAAACTAATATTCAGGGTTCTGCTCAAAGAATTTCCATTGATTACTACATATTACAAAATAAATTCATAATTAATTATAACTGCAAAGAGCAACTTAACATATTTTATAGCAAAAAATTCCATGATTTTGATTTAATTAATATAGATGATTTTTCCAGGCTTGAAAATCACAATTTTGGCTGGTTTTCCATGACTGTGCGAACCCTAAATATTGTATATGACTGACACTGAATCATAGTCAGTTGCTCTTACGTCTGGATGGCGTTCAAACCAGCCATGTACATCTTGAGTAGCCTGTCCTTCCAATAAACACTAGGAATCCTGCTGTAGTGGATGCTGCCGGAGATGTAGCGAAATGGCTCTCCATCTCTAAGGAAGCAGTTTTGATGGTAATCGATGGAGAAACTGGGTGTTGTGGCATACTAAAAGAAGGAAGATACATGAAAATTGTTTTTCAAGAGCTAAAGAAAACAGAAAACTAAACTAAAATTGAACAACTGGAATCAAGTACAGTATTCCAGAGAGTGTAATTATGTCATTTACTCAGCCTCATGTTCCAAACATGTTTTCTTTCTTCTATTAAACACAAACAAATATATTCTGCAGAATATCTCAACTGTTTTTCTATACAAAGTGGATTTGTGGGGCATATGAGCTCCCAACGACCAAAACATGATCTCACGGGGTCATGACAGGTTTGAAGTCTAAGATGGCTCTCATATGTCTTGTAGCTTATCATAATTGACAGTCAAATTGCACAATGTCATGACAAGAATTTTTTTGGGCCGTTTTTGGAGCACAACAGTCCCCCATTCACCTTTACTGTATGGAAAAGAGCAGTATTTTCGCCATGCTGCAAAATATTTATGTTTATTTTGGAAGAATTCATACTGATATGGAACAACATGAGGATGAATAAATGATGACAAACAACTGCCCTTTTCCAGCGAACTATCCCTGTAAATATAACAACAGCTCTACATAATTGTCATTATCGTGTAAAGGTTTATGTTTGATGACTGACTTCCTCACATGACATGTCACAAGACAACAGTCATGACAGTCTGGACGCACTTGTCAACTTCAAAGATCCGCGTTTTTAGCATAATATCAGTCCGACAGTGCGACCGATTCTCTCAAAGCAGGAATATTCGTCTATAAACTGCAAATTGTCTGAATTACAAAACACTGAAAAGTATGACACCTACAAGCAGCCTAATGGAGAAAACATCTGCACACTAACGTTACTAGCCAATTCATCTAGTAGTAACCAGTTACGTTTGGTTTAAATGATACTACTTAAAGAAACAGACAAAGTTAATACTTGCCGTGACCAATGGTAGGGTCAGAAGGAGAGCCGACATCAGTTCGACACCGGGCGCCATGGTGTTTGAATCGGCAAACAGCGGTCCGGAAGTCAAATGCAGTTGTTTTGGTTAGATGTACGACTCGTGAATGAATCGTTCTCTGGAGTCGAATCTTTTTATGAACTAGCTGAACCGGTTCGCTCTGAACAATTCGATCTCGAATCGAACTGAATCGTTAAAACGAGTCAACAACTCTTGAGAACCGTCTCTTTCAGACGAACAACTAGGCTAGTTTACACTACGGGCCGGGCTAGGGCCTAAATTTTAGGCCCGTGCAGGGCTCTATATCGGCACCCCAAATTAAGTTGTGATGATGCTTCGTTTCCTTGCCATAATGTATTCTCTTGAAAAGTCTTTATTGTCAAATGCGTGTTGAATGTAAACTCCTATTAGGAATTTAACCATTCAATGTGAATTTATCTGAGAATATTCTTAATTAAGGAAATCTATTCAGTGATTGGTCCATGCGTATGTCGTCATCCAAAATCCCGTTTGTGGCACAGCAAAGTGTGTGAATCATCTCTAAAACTGACACTTAAAGGGGGGGTAACAATGCTGTTTCATGCATTCAGAGTTGTTTACACTGTTAAAGAGTTGGATTCTCATGCTAAGCATGGACAAAGTTTAAAAAAAAAAAAATTGGACGTATAACAGAGTATTTCTGTGCCAAAAATCTCACTTCCGGATTCGTACAAGTTTCGGAGAGTTTTTTTCGATCGTTGTTCTTGATGACGTAAATGACGGTGGAACTCCTTATATGGGCATTTCTCCCGGAAGAACGCGTCTGTGCACGCATCGCGCCCATCAACGCGCTTCAATCGGCAGGCTGGCAGCACAGGACTGGCTCCGGAAGAATGTCTCTAAAGAAGTGTGTTTTTGGTTGTGAGGGAAAGATAACCTTGTTCAGCTTCCCAAAACAACCCACCATTGTGAACAGTGGATATAGTTTTTGGGGGCAGCAATGGAGTTTCTCAAGTGTTTTGTTGACGAACGTTTTATAAACAAGGCCCAATTCGACGCTGGATTTGCACATCGTTTAATACTGAAAGATGGAGCGGTCCCAGCTATAAAAGATCCCGGTCATGATTCAGAACTGCAGATGGTAAGTGAAACAGCATCAAATGTCTCTGTTTTGTTGGAGATCAGTGCAAGTGCTCGTCACTCTTTAGCTCCGCCCACACGGCACGCCTCCAGGAGCTCGGCTTTTTTCGGAGAGAATCATAAATCTGTATCTTTCTTTTATAAATATAATAAAACTAAAGACTTTTTGGAGATATGAAGGATGCAGTAATACTCTATAGGTACTCAAGATTAACATGAGATTGGGTGAAACTGTGTGCGTTAGGTCCCCTTTAAGATTTAATCCTACACTTCCCTTAAATTACGACTGAGATGATTGATAACTAACTTTTAATCGCAGCTTTGAGCCAAGAATTTTTTTCCACTTAAGTCAATTCTTAGCAGTGTTTTTGAGAGTACTTAGAGGCTTGATAAATACAGGCCCAGAGACTGAATTTTACTAGGTTTTGGGTCTTGACACGTCCTTACCAAAACGGAAGGTGAGAAACTGTAGATCATTGTGATAAATGATCTGTTCAGAAATGCAATGTGATTTGTGTATTCTAATGTGTTGCACTTTAAATGTGTTGGGCTCTTTAAGAACAGGCTCTCCCTCATTGGGTATACATACGAGGAACACATGAGCGCTGTGTCAGTGTGTAATATGTCGTGTTTGTGACACGAACTCTGTTAATAAAATATCACGTTCACATGTGGCCGTCACAGTGTTAATTCTTGGGACTGAGCATACAACATGGTGTCAGAAGACGGCACGGACTTTTCGCCTGCGAGTGAACCATTTTTGTAGAAAACAGAGTCTGCTCATAAATGTTTTTTTTCTCAAGGCCGCATAGTGAGTGACTATGGCGGATTGTTTTCGGAGACCTGACCCGCTCTCATTCGAAGGGAACGTTGCCGACAACTGGCGAATCTTCGAGCAGGAGTATGACATTTTCATCGCGGTGGCGCACCATGATAAGCCTGCCAAGACAAGGGCCTATATCCTCCTCAATCTCGCAGGGCCGGAGGCCATAGAACGAGAGCGTTCGTTCGTCTACGTAGCGGAGGTGCATGCACCGGGTGAGAATGGCGCTGTTTTAACTCCCGCTGAATCAAGGGAGGATCCCGAATGCCTGAAAAGGAAGTTTCGTGAAATTTGCAACCCTCAACAAAACAAAACCATGGAGAGACACAAGTTTCACTCCAGAAACCAGAAACAAGGAGAGACTATTGAGTCATTTATCAGTGATCTCAGGATCAAAGCAAAAGCATGCCATTTCGGAGAACTGACAGACGAGCTAATCTGTGACAGGATAGTATGCGGAATCAACAGTGAAAGCTTAAGGAAAGCACTGTTAAGGGACAGCGACTTAACTCTGACTAAAGCCATCTCAATATGTCGCATACATGAAATGACTGAAGAAAATAATAAAACATTGGCGATGCCACAGACGCCCACTAACGTGGTACATCCAATTTCCAGCAGGAGGCGCCAGTACACAAGACAAAAGCCCAGAATAGAACAGAGTGATTCACCAACCATAACGAATTGCAAAAACTGTGGAAACAATCATGTGGCAAAGAAAGAAAAATGCCCGGCTTTTGGACAGCTGTGCCACAACTGCAAGAAAATGAATCATTTCAAAAAATGTTGCAGATTGCATTGTCAGTTTGGACCAAAGAAAGCAAACTACAAAAAGACTGTACATGAACTTGAAATGGACAAGCCCCCTGTATATGATGACACTTTCTATGTTGATGGCATTGAATTTGATAGGAGTGTCGACACTGTTAACTCTTTCATGGCTGAACAGGAAGAGGGATTTGTCACTTTGCACATAAACAAAACTCCAATTGAGGTGAAAGTCGACACTGGGGCAAAGTGTAACGTAATGTCACAAACGACATTCAAGCGAATTGCCACCAATGCACAACCAGTGGAGCAAGAAAGCACACCTAACCTTGTGGCTTATGGTGGGGGTAAAATTGAAACAAAAGGTTTAGTTACATTGTTGTGTAGTTTAAAAGGACAAAGTCATTCACTCCCATTTTTCTTGGTGGATCAAGAAGTCCAACCGCTGTTAGGATTTCGTGCATGTTTAGACATGGGGATTGTCACGATGAGCCCACATGTTCATCTGGTCTGTATGGAGAGCGGTACTGAACAAATCCTCAAAGACTACAAAGACTTGTTCACTGATGAACTTGGAGAACTCCCAATCACATACTCCATGACAGTGGACCCAAGCGTGCAGCCTGTAGTTCGCCCTGTACATCGCATTCCACTGGCAATGCAGGACCGTGTTAAAGCAGAGCTGGACCGCATGCAGAGTTTGTGTGTCATAACACCAGTCTCGGAGCCAACAGACTGGGTTTCGTCCATGGTTGTGACACATAAAAAGGACAGACAAGAAATCAGACTGTGTATAAATCCTAAAGATCTCAACACTGCCTTAAAGAGACCCCATCACCCAATGCGCAGCGTAGAGGAAGTAGCATCCCAGATGTCGGGGGCAACTGTATTTTCTGTGCTGGACACAAAGAACTCTTTCTGGCAGATACGTCTTGACCGCAAGTCCTCTATGATGACTACGTTCAGCACTCCATTTGGGCGCTATAGATTTCTTCGTATGCCTTTTGGCATAAACTCCGCAAGCGAAGTGTTCCAGCGCACACTCATTTCTGATAACGCCAGACAGTACACAAGTCAACAATTCAGAGACTTTGCCAAACAGTGGGACTTTATCCATGTCACCAGTAGTCCAGAGTTCCCGCAGTCAAACGGCCTGGCAGAAAGAGCGGTCCGCAGTGCCAAACAGCTGATGGAGAAATCTCACAGAGATGGGACGGATGTATTCCTCAATCTTCTAAATCTGAGAAACATTCCTCGTGACCCGACGTTAGGTTCCCCTGCACAACGCCTGTTGTCACGACAGACACGGTCAGCCATTCCCGTTAACTCCAAGCTGTTAGAGCCAGCTCCCAAACATGCGCAGCAAGTCACTGCACAGCTCCTCCACAAGAGGATGACCCAAAAGCGATACTACGATGCCTCAAGTCATCCATTGCAACCACTGACAGAGGGACAAGTTGTCAGAATGCAGACCCCGAAAGGATACGACCACCTTGGCACAGTAAATGAGGTGAACAAGGAGCCTCGGTCTTACACTATCCAATGCAATGGGAGAACATACAGGAGGAACCGACGTCACATCCTTCCCGTTGGAGAGCCCCCTCCTTCACGGCTTACCCCCGAGGACATTGACTCTCAAAATACCATGACACATACACAGGACTGTGCTTCCCCAGCACCACAAACACACCTCCCACAACCAGAATCTACACCTACTGTCTTGCTAAAGCACACAGTACAGTCCACTACTAAGGTTGGCAGTGCACCTTACAGAACACGTTCAGGTCGTATTTGCAAGCCTAACCCAAGATATGAACAGTGAGTTCTACTAATGGTAGATTTAGTGTCATTTTGGTTCTTATTTTGAATACATGCTGAATGGGTTTATTATGGCAATTTCTATATTGCCAATATAATTTTTTGTTGATGTGTTTTCTTAATGTATACTGAGACCATCTTAAGATTTGTTTCTGCAATGGTTACATTGTTATAATGGAAGTCATTCATATTCTCAGTTGCTGACCAAGTTAATGTCATGCCGCAAAATTTCTTTATTGTTAAAAAATGTTTTTTCTTTCGGTAGGAGGTTTCAGCTAAAGGAAGGGGATGTAGATCATTGTGATAAATGATCTGTTCAGAAATGCAATGTGATTTGTGTATTCTAATGTGTTGCACTTTAAATGTGTTGGGCTCTTTAAGAACAGGCTCTCCCTCATTGGGTATACATACGAGGAACACATGAGCGCTGTGTCAGTGTGTAATATGTCGTGTTTGTGACACGAACTCTGTTAATAAAATATCACGTTCACATGTGGCCGTCACAGTGTTAATTCTTGGGACTGAGCATACAACAGAAACTAAACAGTTTTCTTATGTTCACGCTGTCCTTGCCTTTTAAAAGTGGCTTATATCTCTCTTACCTCCATTTCAGTTGGGTCTTTAAAGGGATAGTTCACTTTGAAATTAAAATTTGGTATCTATCAGCTTACCCCAAGGGCATCCAAGATGTAGGTGTCTTTTTTTCTTCAGTAGATCCAATTTTGATGTTTTTAGGTCAAACCGTTCTAGTCTGTCAGTCATATAATGGCAGGTATAGGTCACTGTCTCTATAAGAGGGAAAAAGAACATGCACAGAGAAATCAAAATTAAACATTTCCCATCGTAACTACACATTGATGGCCTAAGACACGAAACGAGCGGTTTGTGTGAGAAAACGAACAGTATTTATATCGTTTTTTACCTCTTGTACACAACCATGTCCAAGTGATCTGAGTGCACACACATCCGGTGTGTGACCTGTGTGTGCACGCGCGCTCTGGCTCACGCTTGACGGAGGGCGTGTCTGAAGCGTGGTGCTGACGCAACTTTTCAAGCGCCAATGGAGGTATCAGCCAATCAGATCGCCTCATGCAAATACCCAATCCAGGTCATGCAACACCAGAGAAGTATGTGATTGGTTGTTGTAACTATGACGGCGCGTCAGCACCACGCTTCAGACACGCCCTCCGTCAAGCGTTGACGCCGACGAGCCAGAGCGCGCGCACACACGTCACACACCGGATGTGTGCGCACTCAGATCACTTGGACATGGTTGTGTACAAGAAGTAAAAAACGATATAAATACTGTTCGTTTTCTCACACAAACCGCTCGTTTCGTGTCTTAGGCCATCAATGTGTAGTTACGATGGGTAATTGTTTAATTTTGATTTCTCTGTGCATGTTCTTTTTCCCTCTTATGAATGAATGAATGAATGATGCATTTATATAGCGCTTTATTGTGTATTCCCATACACCCAAAGCGCTTTACAATCATGTGGGGGGGTCACTCCTCAACCACCACCAGTGTGCAGCATCCACTTGGATGATGCGACGGCAGCCACAGGACAACGGCGCCAGTGCGCTCACCACACACCAGCTACAGGTGGAGAGGAGAGAGAGATAGAGCCAATCGAGTGGATGGGGATTATTAGGAGGCCATGATTGACAAGGGCCAGTGGAGGGAATTTGTCCAGGACACCGGGGTTACACCCCTACTCTTTACGATGAGTGTCATGGGATTTTTTAATGACCACAGAGAGTCAGGACCTCGGTTTAACGTCTCATCCGAAAGACTCTTATAGAGACGGACACCTATACCTGCCATTATATGACTGACAGACTAGAACGGTTTGACCTAAAAACATCAAAATTGGATCTACTGAAGAAAAAAAGACACCTACATCTTGGATGCCCTTGGGGTAAGCTGATAGATACCAAATTTTAATTTCAAAGTGAACTATCCCTTTAACTTTCCATTCAATATTTTTTTTTTTTTTTTTTTGAGGCCCAGACAAACATAAGAGAATAGTATTATTACGTAATTTCACAACAACAATCATCATTATTATTATTAAATATTAGAAACTGAAAGAAGCATAATGTTTGAAAGAATAGGTGGGTATTTGACAATGATGGTCTGTCATGTGGTCTGTGTGTTTTGCATGCCATCATCTTTATGCAAAATAATGTTTTAAATTATATACATAAGAAAAGGTTATCATGCTTTTGACAACTCACACCTTAAGTGAATCACTGCTTATTTGGAGATTTCACATATAAAATCATGTAAACAGCCCACTTTAGACCCCTGAAATAAAACAAATGTGAAAATACCATATATATCACTGGTAAAGAATGTATAAAACAGTGCAGTTTATTTTGCACACAATTCCTGGATTTTCATATGGCTTTAACAGTACAATTACAAGACATACAGTATACAGATACAAAAACATTTACCATTATTTCAAAGGATCAGCCAACATGCAAAGCAAAAAAAAAAAGAAAAAAAAAGTCACTCATTTGCAAAAAAAGGAAAAAAAAAAAGAAGAGCACTTGACAAAACACCATAGCATGTTTGTCCAAAATAAATAAATAAAAATTAAGATTTCTAGTATTATTTAATAGAATTAAAAGTGCAAATAATAGAAGGGCTAAAAATCAGCAGTAGAAAATCAATGGTAACATCATCTTGAAGGCATCTAGTGCATTAAAATTAAGACAAAGCTCGTTCTCTGAACAGCTTTGACACCTGAGAATTACTGTACAGTACATTACTGTACATGTGCGATATATTACTGTAGATTCACAGTGATCATCATATATTCCATACAGTACTCATGTGTGTCATATCTTTTACAACTTCCTACTTTAGACGCCTTCAAATCAGTAAAATGTGTGACGGGAATGTTTTATTCTAAGATCGTTCTGCTCCAGAAGGTCTTGTCTGTTGAACGACTCTTGTAGTGGCCGGTTGACTTCACAGTGCCGTTTATGACAGGAGTGTCAGTGAACTCCACAGTGCAGGAACCTGAGGAGCAAGGTGACGCCTCCAACTCCAGGACAGTTATGTTGTTTTGGGCCGAGGTGCTGAGCAGGTGGGCTGGGACAAAGAGAGTTATCTGTGGCCCACGGGACGGCCAGTAGCGGCCCACGTTAAAACCATTAATCCAAACTTGACCCTGAAATAAAACATGCGTTGTGATCTCTTTATTACAGCAGCGCTGATCTATTGGAATCTGATCTCTTCACATTTATAAATGGATTTCAGTATTGCCAACATAATCAGTTAAGACTCCTACCTTCCTCCAGTTGGGAAACTGGATGTATGTGTCCTGAGGGAGGTCAGGGATACCGTCAGGGATGATGAAGCTGCCAGCGTAGAAGGTTGGAGGTGAAAGAGCAGGAGGAGGGGAGGTATTGAAGCTGCTGGAGGTGGAGATGAATCCACTCGAAGCTGATAACAGGCCCTTGTGCACTGCTTCATCTATACTCAGAGAGTACACTGTCCAGTTACCCAGAACATCAGCACCCAGAGTCAGATTAAACACCAGACCCTGAGGAACAGAGAGAGGAAGTGAAAATGAGACATGGAGAAGGGAAGAAGGGATATGGAAAAGTGATAAAGATGGAAAAAATAATAATAATAGTAATAATAAAATAAATAAAAATAATAGTTATTATTCTTACAGAAGTTAAGAATTTGTGCATTTATAATGTTATAATGTTTAATATTACTACTTAATATTTACATTTTTAAATTAAGGTTTAATTTATTTTTATTTCAGTTTAAGTGTTTTATTTATTTATATGCAGTTTAATTTTAGTGCTTCATTTTCTGATATTCATTTTGTTTAAGTTTTTGTATCTTATATTTAGATTTTATATTATTTTATGTTAGCTTTATTTCAATTAACAAAAATGTTTTTGAAGTTTGTAGTTAGTAGTTTGTTTTAGTTAACAATAATAATAGCCCTGCTGTGGACATAGCTTGAAAGCTGTGAGAGGAATGACAGTCTAAATTTTTCAGTGGGATTTATGATTTATGATTGTTAGAACAGGCTGGGGGATTAAGAATTAAGTGGATAGGAAAGTTTTGATTGCCTTGAAGTCATTAATTTCTCTGCCGTAGTTGATTGTGCCCATGTTCTCCACCAGGATGTCCACACGACTGCCAGCTTTCCCTGTTATATTAATGGTGAGTGCCTTGTTCCTCTCCAAAATACCAGCAGCAATCTAAACAATAAAAGGATTTAATAAGCAAAAGAAGGAAATTTAACAATCCTGTTCAATAGTTTGGGGTCAGTAAGTTTTTGTAATGTTTTTGAAAGAACTCTCTTATGCTCAATTTATTTAATCAAAAATACAGTAAAAACAGTAAAATATTATTACAATTTAAAACAACTGTTTTCTATTTGAATATATTTTAAAATGTAATATATTCCTGTGATTAAAGCTAAATTTTCAGCATCATTACTCCAGTCTTCAGTGTCACATGATCCTTCAGAAATCATTCTAATATGCTGATTTGATGCTCAATAAACATTTCTGTTTATTATCAATGTTGAACACACTTGTGCTGCTTCATCTTACTGACCCAAACTTTTGAACGGTAGTGTATATGAATGTTGTGCTATGCAAAAGCTTCCAATTAGATATAAATTGGTGCACAAAATTTATCTTATGTTAAAATCTTACAGAGCACCATCAAAGCTATTATGATTGAGTAACTCATAGCTCAGTAAGACAGTCAACAAAGTAAAACAGTGCTTCTTACACCATCAATGGATATGTAGGCCCGATCATGGACTCCATTTAGAGGGGACGACAGCGGGGTGGGCTTCAAACAGTTGACAGGTAACACAGTCTGATACAGCATAAAGCCAAATGCCTGACCAGATAATGAGACGTCCATAGTCAATGCACGAATAAGATAAAGCAATGAGCACAGAGGGAACATGTAAATAACTAACATGACTGAACATAACTTCACATTTACTGACGAGATGTGGGCATACCTGATTCATTTCAGTAAATGTTAGTGGGTAAAGAGTTTTTACAGGGCCAGAGAAAGATAATATATCTAAAAACTCTGACACAGTCTTGAGCTGCAAGGACAAAGAGATCATTCACACTTCAGTCGCAAGAAAAACTGAGGTGTTATACAGAAAACAGAAAATATAAATCATGTTACAACAGTAGACAGGCAAAGATGCAAAAAGTGACTAACCTTCTTCATCTGCACTTGCCCATAAGCAAATTTAGGTGTTGATGGAGGCAGCAGTCCCCCTGGTATCTCTTTGTACTGTATAAAAAAAACACACACACAATCAGATCAGTTTGCATCATTAATGGCCATTGAATTTCTTCATTTTTTCAAAAATCATAATTCTTTTGAGAAATAGCTACTTTTCCAATCTTTACCATTTTGATGACTTCTCTTATGGCAAAATACTTTTCTGTGAGGTCTCCAGCTTCTGTAAGTGGGGCATCAAAGTCATAGCTGGTTGGTTGAGGACTATAAGGAGTGTTGGCGCCTATAATTTGATAAAAACATGAATTGACATGCATTTTAACTTATTTTTGGCTTGTTGAGTAACAAATCTTCAAAACCTACCATTCCAATAGCCAAATGTAGTTCCACCGATGAACATATATCTGGAAAGCAATAACAAAAAAAATAAAATGAAATACAAAAATCAATGAATTTCAGTCAGTTTTCAGTGTAAAACGGATATTTCTGTTCAGTTGATATTATGGGCGACCAACTCACAAGTTAACATTGGCTCCCACTTCCAGAATTTCATTGAGGGTCTTGACCACAGCAGCTGTGGGAACCACAGAGTGTTTCTCGCCCCAGTGATCCAACCAGCCTGTGTAGAACTCAGAGTTCACCTGCAAAAAAGCCGTCATTTCCATTTTACAGAGCACATTTCTATCTGTTAAAATGTTTAACATCACATTTTACTGCTTCAGATAAAAACATTTGCTTGTTACCACTGATAGGAAGGTTTTTGCTTCTTACCAAAGGCCCACGTGGCTCTGCATGTCTCTGCGCTTCAAAAGCAGCCGTTACATTTGAACCTGCACAAAAATAAAACAACAAATGTGGTTTTTACTGAATTCCAGAATTCAGAGTTAAAGCCTGTAATTTAAGAGGTTTAGTAATAAGCATTTTTTGAAAAACTTTAAGGAACGTGAAGGTAATATATAAGTCATATGGGTGATGTAGGATATGCAGACCTGGGCCGAAGTCAATGGTGGCATAGATGCCCTGGAGGGATCCACACTTGAGATAACCCACACTTGGTCCATCTGTGGTGAACAGGACCACCTCATCTCCCAGATGAGCGCGAAACAGCAGGCTGAGATGCCGCATGTAATTATAATCACAGGCAAAGTAACTGCCGTATTCATTCTCTACCTGCGTATTGGGAAAATATTTATTTGCCCTGAAAAAGGGTGAGAATACACATATACACACACACACACACAAACACAAACACACACACACACACAAACACATACACATACACATACACATATACATACAGTATCTCACAGAAGTGAGCACATATTTTATTATATCTTTTCATGTGACAACACTGAAGAAATGACACTTTGCTACAATGTAAAGTAGTGAGTGTACAGCTTGTATAACAGTGTAAATTTGCTGTCCCCTCAAAATAACTCAACACACAGCCATTAATGTCTAAACCGCTGGCCACAAAAGTGAGTACACCCCTAAGTGAAATTGTCCAAATTGGGCCCAAAGTGTCAATATTTTGTGGCTACCATTATTTTCCAGCACTGCCTTAACCCTCTTGGGCATGGAGTTCACCAGAGCTTCACAAGTTGCCACTGGAGTCCTCTTCCACTCCTCCATGATGACATCATGGAGCTGGTGGATGCTAAGAGACCTTGCGCTCCTCCACCTTCCGTTTGAGGATGCCCCACAGATGCTCAATAGGGTTTAGGCCTGGAGACATGCTTGGCCAGTCCATCACCTTTACCCTCAGCTTCTTTAGCAAGGTAGTGGTCGTCTTGGAGGTGTGTTTGGGGTCGTTATCATGTTGGAATACTGCCCGGCGGCCCAGTCTGCTTCAGTATGTCACAGTACATGTTGGTATTCATGGTTCCCTCAATGAACTGTAGCTCCCCAGTGCCGGCAGCACTCATGCAGCCCCAGACCATGACACTCCCACCACCATGCTTGACTATAGGCAAGACACACTTGTCTTTGTACTCCTCACCTGGTTGCCGCCACACACGCTTGACACCATCTGAACCAAATAAGTTTATCTTGGTCTCATCAGACCACAGGACATGGTTCCAGTAATCCATGTCCTTAGTCTGCTTGTCTTCAGCAAACTGTTTCGGGCTTTCTTGTGCATCATCTTTAGAAGAGGCTTCCTTCTGGGACGACAGCCATGCAGACCAATTTGATGCAGTGTGCGGCGTATGGTCTGAGCACTGACAGGCTGACCCCCCACCCCTTCAACCTCTGCAGCAATGCTGGCAGCACTCATACGTCTATTTCCCAAACACAACCTCTGGATATGCCAGTGGCGGACCTGTCAATTCTGGTGTTCAATGGCAAATGCCAATCGAGCTCCACGGTGCCGGGCAGTGAGCACAGGGCCCACTAGAGTACGTCGGGCCCTCAGGCCACCCTCATGAAGATTGTTTGATCAGAGACATTCACACCAGTGGCCTGCTGGAGGTCATTTTGCAGGGCTCTGGCAGTGCTCATCCTGTTCCTCCTTGCACAAAGGAGCAGATGCCGGTCCTACTGATGGGTTAAGGACCTTCTACGGCCCTGTCCAGCTCTCCTAGTGTAACTGCAGTCTCCTGGAATCTCCTTTATGCTTTTGAGATTGTGCTGGGAGACACAGCAAACCTTCTGGCAATGGCACGTATTGATGTGCCATCCTGGAGGAGTTGGACTGCCTGTGCAACCTATGTAGGGTCCAGGTATCGCCTCATGCTTCTAGTAGTGACACTGACCCTAGCCAAATGCAAAACTAGTGAAAAACAGTCAGAAAAGATTAATTTTGGAGGTCGTCTCATTGTTGCCCATCTAGTGCACCTGTTGTTAATTTCATTAACAGCAAAGCAGCTGAAACTGATAAACAACCCCCTCTGCTACTTAACTGACCAGATCAATATCTCAGGAGTATAATTGGCATGATGCTATACTCCGATTAAAAAGTGTTCCTTTTTGAGCAGTGTTCATCACACCCATAAAATTCCTAAGCAGACAACTTGAATATTAAATAATAAGGCGGAAAAGAAATGGACGATTGTGAAATACCAGTTCAACAGGAAATATCACTGATCAGTACCATGGGTTAAGCACAATGCAAGGTGTGAAACCATATCTACTAATGTGTAAATTAACATCTGACACACACACACACACACACACACACATAAATAGTTACTTTCATTAGAGTGATTATTATATAACTGTCTTACTTGCACTGTAATGATGGGTCCTCCGTTCTGGTATAGGTTACGGTTCAAAATGGGCAACAACTGCCCCATCCACTTATCCACTGCTGCAAGGTAATCTAGAATAATACAAAGTGCTCTGAATGAATTACTGTAGTTTATAAGCCATACATTTCACTCATTCAACTGCATATTTTCCCATCTGAGGTTAATCAATAACTGTATTACCTGGATCAGATGATCGCAGCAAAATATCTTTCTTTTTCAACAGCCAGGAAGGCAAACCCCCCTAAAACAAGAAATATTGAGACAATTGTGCTATTCTGTTCATATTCTGTTTCCTTTACAATACACTTTTCTTTTCGCTATACACAACTGCTCATTTGTTGAAATATTGGAGTATTGGACACGGTTTAAACTTTAAAATAACATTTGAAACATTACATCAGTCTTCCATGGTGGTGGTTGAGGAGAGACCCCCCCCACATGATTGTAAAGTGCTTTGGGTGTACAGCAATACACAATAAAGCGCTATATAAATGCATCATTCATTCATTCTAATTATTCCAAAATAATCTATTCAGGTTTTTAAGCACTTCTATGGAATAATACTTTAAATATTTTAATTAAATTAGAATGATTGACTTTATAGGACACACATGTAAAAAATACATGCGTCTCTGCCTACAATTTAGTTGTCCATCAGTCTTTTCTCACCATATCCCACTCCGCACAGATGTAGGGGCCCGGTCTCATGATGACTAGCAGGCCGATGTCTTGACACAGCTGTAGGAAGTGCTCTAGATCCCGGTCTCCGCTGAAGTCGTAATGACCAGGAACCGGCTCGTGGAAGCTCCATGGCACATATCTGTGGGTCAATTTGGCCATTTGGAAAATCTGAGTTGAAATCAGCTTATGGGTTTATAAAAAGTTAGAAGAAAACTAATATTCAGGGTTCTGGCCATTGATTACTACATATTACAAAATAATTTCAGAATTAATTGTATCTACAACAAGCAACTTAACATATTTTATAGCTCAGAAAAAAGTATATTATTACAAAAATGTCCATGATTATGATTTTATTAATATCCATGATTTTTCCAGACTTGGAAATCACAATTTCTACAGATTTTCCATGGCGAACTTGTAATATTTCATATGACTGACACTGAATCATAGTCAGTTCCTCTTACATCTGGATGGCGTTCAAACCAGCCATGTACATCTTGAGTAGCCTGTCCTTCCAATAAACACTGGGAATCCTGCTGTAGTGGATGCTGCCGGAGATGTAGCGAAATGGCTCTCCATCTTTAAGGAAGCAGTTTTGATGGTAATCGATGGAGAAACTGGGTTTTGTGGCATACTAATAAAAGGAAGATACAGTGTGCTTTAAAAACATGAAATTTGTTTTAGACAGATCACCCAACTAAAAAAAATAATTAAAAAAATCACCAATAGGTACAGTATTCCAGAGAGTGTAATTATGTCATTTACTCAGCCTTTTATGTTCCAAACTGGCTTTCTTCCTTCCATCCATTGAACACAAACAAATATATTTTGCAGAATATCTCAACTATTTTATTTCTATACAAAGAGGATTTGAGTGGCATGTGAGCGACAAAAACATGATCTCACATATAAGTTATTATTATTATTTTTTTAATTTTTGGGGGGGACAAAAGTCCCAGTCCCCATTCATTTTCATTGTATGGGGGAAAAAAGCAGCTTTTTCGCCATACTTTAAAATATTAATGTTTATTTCGAAAGAAAATCATACTGATATGGGACAACATGAGGATGAATAAATGATGATAAACAATTGTGATTTTCTGGCGAATTATCCCTTAAATATCACAACATAATTGCCATTATCATGTTTATGTTTGATAACTGACTTCCTCACATGACATGTCACAAGACAGATACATGACAGACTGGACGCGCCTGTCAGCTTTAAAGATCCGCGTTCTTTACATAACATCTGACCGAATCTCTCAAAGCAGGGATATTCATCAATAAATTGCAAATTCTCTGAATTACAAAACACTGAAAAGTATGACACTTTTCGCAAATGTAACATATAAAATCACTATCATAATTACAAATAGCCTAAAGGAGAAAACATCTGCACACTTGCCAATGTATCTAACGTTATTGGTAACCAAACTTTACGCTTGGTTTAAATGATACTGTTTAAAGAAACAGACAAAGTTAATACTTACCGTGACCAATGGCAGGGTCAGGAGGAGAACCGACATCAGTCCGACACCGGGCGCCATGGTGTTTGAACAGGCGAACAGCGGCCCGGAAGTCAAATGCCATTGTTTTGGAGGATTGGTTCTACTAGAGATGTACGACTCGTGAATGAATTGTTGTTGTTCTTCTTCTTCTTCTTCTTCTTTTCCTTTTATTGGCAACCGCACTTAACAGTGCATTACTGCCATCATCAGGTAACGTTAGCTTGGATCAGAAAAAAATCCTATATCTCTTAACATTTCTACCCCACCCCCAAAGCAGGATTATTTTTTTATTATTATTTTTTTAAATGAATAAATAAAATAAAAACACTGGCGCTGCGTGTTCAGTTCAGCTCCTCCAGTTTCCATCCCAATTCGAATGAATTGTTCTCTGGAGTCGAATCTTTTTAATGAACTAGCTGAACCGGTTCACCAGACTGCTCTGAACAATTCGCTCACGAATCGAACTGAATCATTAGAACGAGTCAACAACTCTGAAGCGTCTCTTTCAGACGAACAAATAAGAGTTTTAACTTTATTTGAATCCGACCTAGTATTATTATTTATTTTCACTACAAGTAATTAAGTGAAGTCAAATTAAAAACGCAAATGCTTATGCACAGTGAGTTAAAAAATATATATTAGTAAGAAATTAATTTTAACTGAAATAAACACAGATATAAACAAGAATTGCGCAAAAAACAAACAAACAAAAAATATCGAGAACCATCAGACATGTTCACGAATTAAATGTTTTAACCTAATTAAAAACAAAAATGCATTTTACTATTGCGAAAAACTAAACCGGACAGGTGAAAATAAACACCATTATTAATAGAAAATCGTAATAAACAAAAAATATGAGAGAGTACATCTTTACTGGAACGCTGTCAAATGATAGCGCAAAAGGTTCTACAAAAATTAAAAATTCATATTAATTTAATATGCTCTTTTTTTCAAATTTCTTATTTGTTTTGTTCCTGCCAGTATACCCAGCATTTTCGGAATAATGTGGACGTTTTCATTGTTGATAATATTTTAAAATCATTCACCTTAAACATGCGATTTTGGGTTATTATAAGGATCGCTCTTTAAAGGATGTTGGTTTTAATATAAATTTTATTTTTATGTAAATTTCACATTCATAAATGTAAGTTTACAAAGGGCAAACCTCTTTTTATAGTTCTTGAAAAATAGATTAAAATAGATGTGATGTCAAAATCTAAAAATAGTAAAGCAATTAAAACGATTAATATGCTCCTCCTTTAACATTAAAAAAAAATCCAATGGTGCTTAACTGAAAAGTACTTTTTTTTTGTATTAAAATTGTATTGTAACATATATGGAAGTGTAGAATATGTATAATATTTGTCTGTAAACTGATGCTTATGTAGCCTACCCTCTCTCCTTTTTATTTTATTTCCCCTCTCTTTTTTCCTTGTTCCTTCTTGTTGATGCATGTGAAATGTTCATTGTTATACTTGGCATTGTACATGCTATTTGCTGACAATAAAGCATTAAAAATGATAGCGCAAAAGGGTCACTGATCCGGATCTTTGAACCGCTTCGAGAACCGACTCGCGGAAATGAGTCGTATTCCATCACTGCCACGCGACTCCCAAGCACTCTCGGCAGGAATCACCACCCGATGAATGTACAGCAGATACTAAAGGCGATCAGTGCAGTCCAGAGACAGAACCAGTGTGTCCAGATGTATCTACATCAGCAGATGTCAGTCAAGAGTCAGTGTCAGACACTGCAGGCTTGATAGGGTCAGATCAGACCAGTGAGAAGGAAAATGTGGTAAATAATACAGAGACTAAATCCACTGGTCCCATTAACCCCAAGAAAAGGGCCAAAAAAAGTACTCACTCAGAATCCAGTGAGAAGAAAAGTAAGATGGTACCTCTCGGGAAACCTAAGTCTGGAAGAGTATGGAAAGACAGAAATAATCAAAGGTGATTAACACTATAAAGTGTTGTATTGCTGTCCATAATAATGCTTAGATACATAAACTTTTTCTCTTAAGTTTTCTAACCCGTTTTGTCTTGTGACTATTTTTATAGTATAACCAGCTCTATTTGTCTGTTTACTAGTACATTAGTGTTTCTTCTGTCTGTTATCTGTCTGTGTTCAGCGCTGACTTTGTTTTGTAGGTTCTCTGCTCTGTTGAGAGACAAGCCTCTGCGTACTTCATGGGAAAAGAAGATGGAGGTCAAGAGAGAGAAGCAGCTGGTGAAGCAGTACCAACAACAGCTGAAAGATGAGCAGGTGTTTTACTTCACCCCGCTCCGAGCGGGATTCGAAACCACAATCTCCTGCATGGGAGGCAGGTGCTATAACCAGGAGACTAAAGGCCACTAGAGCACCTCTTATTGAGATTAGGGGAGTGAGGTTTACACGCACCAGCACTTACTGGCCTACGTCTGTTACACAGGCCAGAGAGAAGGAGGTGAGTTTATGCCCCAAACCTGCGTGTTTTTGTCGTTTTCTTTTATTGCATTGTGTCCAACACCTATACAACTTACATAGATAAGTTTCTTGACAAGTCTCTTATGTTCACCAAGGCTGTGTTTATTTCACTTTTGATCAATGTAATGCTTCCTTGTTCAATAAAAGTGTACATTTCTGAGAATCCTGGTGATGGTGACATTGTGATCTGTGGACAGTATCATGGAGTTTTAAAGTTAAAAACTTAAATTAAAGTGAACATTGGTCATATGTGCTTTTCTGCTTCTAAATTTGCAGGAGAAAAAGAGGAGGAGAGCAGAAAACCTGAGAAGCCGAGCAGAAAATGAAAGAAAAGCAGAGATTGTGCAAGTGGTAAATGCAGAATGTCAATTTGCACCTTTTAATCTGTCAAATTTGTCTTTGTTTGTCTTTTTAAATAACTCATTACGGCTTTGCCCCTTTCAGATTAAGAATACAGCAAAGATTAAGAGAATGAAGAAGAAGCAGCTGAGGAAGATTGAGAAAAGAGACACGCTCTCGATGGTGCAGAATACACCACCTATTGTAAAGAAGGGCGCAGGGAAAACAAACAGCAGCTTGTAGAGAGTTTTAACAGACTTATGTGGGAAAATCTCATCAGACCTTAACATGCTGTTATTTGAAATGAATGTTTAGTGCCTGTTAAATGAACTGGCATGTGAACCTCACTATGGAAAAGACATTATGGAAGTGTAATACTTTTGGATATGTGACTCAAAGTAGACTGCTTTGTATATCAGTAATTATGATAAAATGACACTGAGTGGTTTGTGTATCAGCTTTAAGTCTTTGGGTCCGATGTAATATTTGTACAGCAAATTGAAATACACATAAATCGGTTTAGTTTTAATGGACATCTGTTTCCATCACCATTTGTGTGAATATGAGTTTATCTGATTGTCACATGATAAAAAAAATCCAAATAAATATCTTTATAGACCCGTCTTTAATCAGTTTGTTTCTGTTCCAAACATGTCATTTGTATTTGTTATTATTTTATAGTACATTAGATGTTTCATTTTCAAAATTGACTTGGGAATTTCCACTTGGAAAGATATGGTTATGCGTGTTAATATTAAAATTAAATGTTTAGGATTGGTGATTTAAATCTGTACTCTTCAAAATAAATAAATAAAAATGTGAGAAAAAAAAAAAAGAAAACGAAGGAAATAGTAAATTTTGATAGTTATGACTCTGGGGGTTTTTTCCATGTTAATTTCCGCCAGATATCCTTCCCTTGAATGTTTTTCATAGTTTGTAATCTATCTCCTGGTCTGAGGTGAACTAGGCAGAAGAAATCAACCAAGTCATATGAGGTGATTCTAGAGGCGGAGTTCACATCAAATAATATAAAAGGGACTTTCCATCGGCAATGCCTATAAAAAAAATATCACAGCAAAACGAGCACAAGAAACAGAGGGCGAGAAAGAAATCCCGTCTTGGCAGAATGGCAACAACTGCCTGTGCACAAGTGGTAAGATTATTTTAAATGCATTTTACAGCAGACAATCATTTAACACAACATGCCGTCATTTAAAATATGATTTTTTTTGCATGAAAGTGTTGTAATTTTCAATCATGTCCAGCCTTAAGTGTTTGTTTTATTGTGATCAAGTGCCCCACTCATGATGTCTTGGCTCTCTTTCAGGCTCAATACCTTCAGCCTCAGAATGAAGCATCTGGACTCTGGCAATGTGTCAAAGCAGACCCCAAAGACACTTTCCATGAGCCGATGAAACAAACCACCCACACCGTTCTCCAGGTTCAAGAGCTAGAGTCAAGTTCACCAGGTCCTAACCGTTTTTCTGTAAATATCTTTAATGGCTCTGATGGAGTCAAGATTCCTATGACTGTGAGGAGCACCTATTCTGTCAGGAGACTGCAGCAGAAGGTCCTGAAACTCAGACCAGACCTCGGAGCAAGCCTGAATCTGGTCTACAATGGCAAACCGGTTCAGCTGCACCAGAGGCTGTCTGAGCTGCAGGTGAAGCCTGGAGTCACGTTCATCACCTACCAGAAATGCCATGGAGGTTAACAAGGTCTTATATTGTATCCCTTTC
This sequence comes from Schizothorax lantsangensis, assembly GCA_027422415.1. Classification (NCBI taxonomy): domain Eukaryota; kingdom Metazoa; phylum Chordata; class Actinopteri; order Cypriniformes; family Cyprinidae; genus Schizothorax; species Schizothorax lantsangensis. The sequence goes on along the minus strand of CM049841.1, from coordinate 37,849,058 downwards.
ATTTCTGCCCTTATGCTGAATCATACAATAAATGTGCCTTATATACATTTGCTTGTCACATCTTAAATTACTTTTAGCTAGTTTGAAGTGTCACATATGTCAAAGTGTTTGGATAGACATAACTCGACTTAATCATCAGTAATGCAGCAAACCCTATTGATGTGAATGGAAATGAAAGTGACAAAATTAAACAGAAGTTGAATGTGTTATTTGTTTTGCAAGGAAACATGAGCAGAAATGTTGTTTAAATAAGTGTTTTGTTTAATCTGGTGGAACAAAGATGTACCTTTTGATTTGTTTGATTTTGTGCTTTTACTTTATTTTGTAAAATGGACAACATTTTCTCATGTAAACTCATACATGTCTAACATATTAAAATATGTTCTAAAAGAAAATTCTTAAATAAATATGTTAATGGAAGCATTAAACTTTCCGATTAAAATGTCAACAATGGACTGTAATTGTGATTTGCACTACATGTAAATTTGGCTCTCCTATTTTAGTTAAAAATAAATACAATAATCTGAAACCTAGTAATAAATGCTATTTTGCCTTCTTTTCTAATTCAATATGATTTAAATATGTTGTTTAAAATGATAGTTATCCAACACTTGAAAAGTTTCATTGAAACATTCAAATGAACTTCAGAATTTCTTCATAGAATTTGTTATAATGACAGCAGTACTAGAGCTACATGAACAAAACCTGATAATGATGTTCTCCAGCATGATCTGGAATATTCTAAAGAAGATCATGAGCTTCAATGGAAGCCAGACATGTAACCGTCTGTACAAAAATTACAGACATGTTCAGTGTCACAGATCTTTTTTTTTTCATTTTACATAATTTCTTTGTTTTTAAAATTTCTTTTATTTTTGAAATTTATTTCCAGATTTAAATCCAATATGAAGGTGTTTTTTTTTTTTTTTTTTTTTTTGGCCTGTCAGTAGCACAGATAACACATGACAGTACATATGCATGGCTATACTATCATCATTCACAGCCTTTTTTTTTTTTTTTTTTTTTTCTTTTTTTTAATTAAATTTATTTATTTATTTTTTATATTAATTAATTAATTTAATTTTATATACCCTTTTACTTAACCACACTGTGATAGACAAGACCAGGGGACAGAGAAAACAAGAGAGAGAAAGAAGAAAGGAAAAAAAAAAAAAAAAAAAAAAAAAAAAAAAAAGGGTGTGGGGAAAGTCAACAAAGAAGGGGAAGAGAGAGAGAGAAAAAAAGGAGAATGGGGGATAGAGAGAGAGCGGGAGAAAAAGCAAAAACAAAAAAAACAGACAATTTGCTTCAATACCTGCTGACAAAAAGAGAAAACAACCGAAGACACAACATCAAAGAGACTGCAGCAACAACCAACATCTGTATAAATCACAATAAATTCTAAATGTTAAATGTTATTGAGCAGCACACATAACTAATATTACAAAATAAGTTTTGAAGCAACAGCAGATCAAGACAATGTGTGTCTGTGAGCACCTGTTTTTACACCAATGTGAATGCTTGAGTGTACACCTGTGTGTGTGAGCGCGCTTGTGTTCATAAGGTTCCTCCATGTAAATGTTTAATAGTGTGTGTGGGGAACAACAGCCCCATCCCGCAAGGCATGAAGCAGGCACGGAAAAGACCCGGGCCCCAAACATCCGGAGGCCCCCCAGGGCACGGGACCCCCAGGAGAACCACCGCAGGGACAACCGCGGCCTCCACCCAAAAAAAAAAAAGGGCAGAGGAGAGCCCGAAGGCGGGACCTCCGACAGCCACAGTGTAGGCGCCCCAGGGTGCCGTGGCGGCAAGCCCGCAGGCTCCACCGGCAGCCGACCACACCAGGGCGGACCGGGCCCTGGGCTCGGAGACCCAAAGGCCCCCCACCCCACAATCGGGGCCCAGCAAGGCCAGTAAGGCCAGGCCCCGCCAATCGACCGCCGAGAGTGGGCCGGCGCTCGCCCGAGCATCCTGCCCCGGCGCGAGAAATCACCAACGTACCGGCGGCATCCTCCACCGGCAGGGCATGGTGGTGGGGTGGGGGTCGACTAAGATGATGAGTGAAGCGGAGTCTAAGGCCCGACCTGACACATAGACGTAGACGACAAGCACACATATACACAAGCATATGTTCCCACCCTCATGCACGCAAACAAATATTCACACCTTCGCCCCACATGTAGACACACAAAAATGAACACGGTACCCACACTCACACTCCCCATATGCACTCTATACTCCTAGGTCCAGGCACCACCACCCCCAGAGGGGTAGCCAGCGCCCGATCCCGGAGCTAAACCCCCTTCGCTCCGGCGTGGGGACAGGAAGACCACCCCGGTCCCCGCAGCAGCAGAGAAAATCAACAGCCCAGACCCCGACCGGGCGGCCAGCTCATCCTCACATCCCCCGGCCCCAGACAGAGAACAGAGAACAGGGGTGTGAGAAAAAAAAAAAAAGAGACCCCAAGGTGGTTTTAACACTCAGTTAAATTCAACAGGCCTGTTAAGATCTGGGTATTCTCATTATGAGTTTATTAACTGTACAATTATTTTTGACACATAGTTTCTTATATTAAAGGAGGCAAATAGTAGTCTGTGAAATTACATATACCCCTTATCTTCCCTATGGTTAGCAGGTTATAGACCATCTTGCACAAAAGTAAAATAATAATCTGAAGAAAACTAAGTTCTTCTATCATGTATATAGGTTTGATTCTTTGACTTAAAACTTGTTGACCATAACCACATATGACACATAAAAACAACTACCACTGCTTAAAATGAAAAAAAACACTATGAAACTAATTGTTTTGGACTGCAACTAAAGTACGGTGATTCACGTTTTTTGTGATGGGTCAAATCTGATTATTGTTGTTGCACTGTTGTGGTAGTTACGTAGCAGTGTGCTGTTCCTGTAAATGCATGTTTGATGAAAATCAACCAGGGTTGGGCTGAGCATGTTTACTAGTACCACAACGCATGGGAAGTCAGGTACATTCCCCAAGATGTCTCTTTGACTTTATAAATTCATTGAGCTGCAGTAAGAGAACATCATTTCTGGATTGTAGATGGTTGGCAGCTCAAGGCAGCATGGCTACAGACATTCAAGCAGCACCGGTAAGATGATTTCAAATACATTTTATAAGAACAGGACATTTTTAACATGATAGTGTTGTGTATGGTCTTATGAAAATGTTGTCACTTGTGTCTTGATTTGTTGTCATAAGGTGCCATGCTTACATTCTCTGAATATCCTGATTCTCTTTCAGGCTCCAATCCTTCTTCAGCCTGAAGCATGTGGACCCAAGCAGTGTGTCATAGGAGACCCCAAACATCCCAAAGGAGACCCTGTTCCCCTCCCTGAACCGTTAGAAAACACCACCCATGCCGTTCTCCAGGTTCAAAAGCCAGTTTCACCAGGTCCTAAAAGCTTTGCTGTGGATGTCTTAAATGGCTCTGACGGCATGAAGATTTCTGTGACCGTGAGGAGCATCGATACCATCGGGAAACTACAGCAGAAGGTCCTGAAGCTCAGACCAGAACTAGGATGTGGGAATCTGGCCTATAATGGTAAACCGGTTCAGCCGCACAAGAAGCTGTCTGAGCTCCAGGTGAAGCCCGGAGCCATGTTCGTCACCTACCGGAAATGTACTGGAGGTTAAGAGACTTTTCTTCTTGTTTACATTTAACACTATAATATGAAATCTTGGACTGTAAATGTGCTTTTTTTATATTATCAATATGTTATGATGTGCTATCTTACATTACCTTACATTACATTTTAATAAAAAAAATAACAACAGATATTGAAGGAAAATCAGCTAAAAGTATATAAAGACATCAAATATTAGGTTATATAAGATAGCTTATTTGTTTATTTCTAATTTCATTGTTTTGATAACTTTACTATAGCTACACATGAAAAATAGCAAAAATGAGAAATGTATGTACATGCTAAATATCACATCGTTACTGTACAAGATATTTACCGTTTACACATTTAGTAACAAAGCTGTGTAAAATGCTTTTTTGTATTGTGTCTAAAACAAAACAACAACAACACAAGCCCAGCGCATGCAAGTGAAAATAAAAGCAATCAAATAAAACCGAAAGCAATTGTGTGAGTTATGATAATGCATGAGCAGACCGTTCTGTTTAAGCTGTCATTGAACTTGACTGACTTATATATTTTAAAAGATTAAAATATTATACTTTGTATTGTCTTGTGTTCTGTATAAAAACTGACCAGGAAGGGTTGTGAAGCCAGAACACATGGAGTCTATATTACAACAAACAGTTTCACTTTCAGTCTGTAACTTTATCGTCCACATTTCTGCATAAAGTGATAAAACGACCACCAAACAAATACCAATAATCACGAAAGGCACAACAAGATGGCTAAACTACTAACTATTGTCAACTTTCATAGTAGCCTACAGTAAAAGCTGTATAAGTTTGATCCTTTGACTTGTGACTAACATAGATCCTTAATCACTGATCAAATCAAATATAGCCTACTAGAAATAAATCAACGTACTGTTAAACACAGTGATGGAAACTAGTTTGTTTCGAACTGTAAGACAAAGTACGGTGATTTCCAGGAACCTGTCACAGTGATGGATGTGTTTATTAATGCCATAACAGAAGAAGGGTAGATAGGTGAATTCCCAAACAAAGTTTCTCTTTCACTTTATAATTTTCACGTACATTTTTAGGTAGAAGGCCTATCAGTATAATTTATAAGAAGTATTAGAAACATATCTGCAATGGTATGAATGTTTTACATTATCTGAATTATTCTGACATTTCACAGTTTTGAATGAACAGGACACACAGAATGTAAGCAAACTAATAATGTCATATAGTCAGCAGTTTCAATAACAATACAGTTTTGAAAACAGCTGAAAAAAGTCTGATAACCATTGCGTGGCTTCAAATACCTAGCAGAATAATTATAAAATACTTATAGAATTGTTAAAAAATCGTCAAGTATGTGTAAAATTCTTTGTTAAAAAAATTATTCAAACAGTTAAAACAAATATTGTTCATTATTACTATAGCTAATACATTAACAAGTGTATACAAAAATTTTAATGTTTCGTCTTATAGGCTAATTATGTTCTGAACATACGTTGCCTTATTTAATTTTATATATAAATGACAAGATGTATATGAAGGTCTGGTAAGTCTTTTTGAAATAGACATCTCTTCTCCTTTTCCTGCGAATGAAGCTAAATATGCTGTTAGTGCGACCTCTACAGTTAATGTTTTAAAATTGCACTTTAAAGATGCCCTCGACCTTAAAATAACCCTCGATTATTATTCAGTAATTCTAAGAATACAGAACATAAAAAATAATAATCATAAAATGCCTTATTATTCGCTAGGCCCTATAATATTTTTTGCTACTGTCACATCCCTTCCATTTTTAATGTAATTTAAGACACAGGCTAAATTTAGATTTGATGTGTAGGCCTCAATCTCTGTGATTTTGACTGCTCTGTCAATGATCGTTTATTCAGTTTGATTAAACCAGTGGTGTAGTCTAGTTTTTTGTAGTGAGCATACTGTGATTTTTCCTTCCCTCACCCATCCCAAAGTGACACCCCATAAGCACCACTCATGTGTAGAGTATGCATCTATATGTAACTGACAGCATTCTGAAAGACTTACATTTATATTTACATTTAGTCATTTTGCAGACGCTTTTATCCAAAGCGACTTACAACAGGGGAAAACATAAAGCGATTCATCTTGAAGAGGCAATCAGACAGAGGAAGTGCTCGTAACACCAAGTCTCAGTCATTGTTCAAATAAGTACAAGCTAGCAAGGGAAGGAGAGAAAGATAAAGGGAAAGGTTTTTTTTGTGAACAAGTTTAGGATGAAGTCAAGTAGTGCCGAAAGAGATGAGTGCCTGTTTTTATATTCCCTAGCCTGACCTTCAGTCCACAAGGCTGGCCAGGAGTTCTCATCTCTCTCATCATCTGAAACAAGGAGATATAAACATTGTATTCAGTTTAACTGCTGTACACAGACACACACACATATCTGTGTTATCTCTCCCCTTCTCCTGCATTCATTGATCCGCACACTAATGTTACTGAAGTTATTAGCTAGTTATGTTGGCCTGAGAAACTCAACATGCTGTTGACTGCATGCGTGAAAGATGCTTGGGACAGTTGACTGATCTGTCACTGCTCCCCGGGCCGTAGCCGGGGTTTGCAGGGCCCCAGTGCAGGTTGTACCTGTGGGCCCTGTTTGAAATAGTTTAATATACGTTTGTTCTATATATTTATTTGTGCTATTTACACAATGTTTAAGTTTTTTCAAGTTTGTAGGTGTCCAGGTACAGAAACCGAATAATCAAATATAAAATTGCATTGCATAGTCTTCACTGTATAAATTAAATATACTTGTGCATCTTAATAAATTAGAATGTCGTGGAAAAGTTCATTTAATTCAGTAATTCAACTCAAATTGTGAAACTCGTGTATTAAATAAATTCAATACACACAGACTGAAGTAGTTTAAGTCTTTGGTTCTTTTAATTGTGATGATTTAGGCTCACATTTAACAAAAACCCACCAATTCACTATCTCAACAAATTAGAATACTTCATAAGATCAATAAAAAAAACATTTTTAGTGAATTGTTGGCCTTCTGGAAAGTATGTTCATTTACTGTACATGTACTCAATACTTGGTAGGGGCTCCTTTTGCTTTAATTACTGCCTCAATTCGGCGTGGCTTGGAGGTGATCAGTTTGTGGCACTGCTGAGGTGGTGTGGAAGCCCAGGTTTCTTTGACAGTGGCCTTCAGCTCATCTGCATTTTTTGGTCTCTTGTTTCTCATTTTCCTCTTGGTTCAGGTCTGGTGAGTTTGCTGGCCAGTCAAGCACACCAACACCATAGTCATTTAACCAACTTTTGGTGCTTTTGGCAGTGTGGGCAGGTGCCAAATCCTGCTGGAAAATGAAATCAGCATCTTTAAAAAGCTGGTCAGCAGAAGGAAGCATGAAGTGCTCCAAAATTTATTGGTAAACAGGTGCAGTGACGTTGGTTTTCAAAAAACAAGTGTGGACCAACACCAGCAGATGACATTGAACCCCAAATCATCACAGACTGTGGAAACTTAACACTGGGCTTCATGCAACTTTGACTATGAGCTTCTCAAACCTTTCTCCAGACTCTAGGACCTTGGTTTCCAAATGAAATACAAAACTTGCTCTCATCTGAAAAGAGGACTTTGGACCACTGGGCAACAGTCCAGTTCTTTTTCTCCTTAGCCCAGGTAAGACGCCTCTGACATTGTCTGTGGTTCAGGAGTGGCTTAACAAGAGGAATACGACAACTGTAGCCAAATTCCTTGACACGTCTGTGTGTGGTGGCTCTTGATGCCTTGACCCAAGCCTCAGTCCATTCCTTGTGAAGTTCACCCAAATTCTTGAATCGATTTTGCTTGACAATCATCATAAGTTTGGGGTTCTCTCGGTTGGTTGTGCATCTTTTTCTTCCACACTTTTTCCTTCCACTCAACTATCTGTTAACATGCTTGGATACAGCACTCTGTGAACAGCCAGCTTCTTTGGCAATGAATGTTTGTGGCTTACCCTCCTTGTGAAGGGTGTCAATGATTGTCTTCTGGACAACTGTCAGATCAGCAGGCTTCCCCATGATTGTGTAGCCTAGTGAACCAAACTGAGAGACCATTTTGAAGGCTCAGGAAACCTTTGCAGGTGTTTTGAGTTGATTAGCTGATTGGCATTTCACCATATTATAATTTGTTGAGATAGTGAATTGGTGGGTTTTTGTTAAATGTGAGCCTAAATCATCACAATTAAAAGAACCAAAGACTTAAACTACTTCAGTCTGTGTGCATTGAATTTATTTAATACACGAGTTTCACAATTTGAGTTGAATTACTGAAATAAATGAACTTTTCCACGTCATTCTAATTTATTGAGATGCACCTGTAGATTAATTCTTGTTAAACTACAAAGTAGTTCAGTAAAGAGCTGTGAGTGATTTTCTCTGATTTAATTTCTTGGATTAACATTAAGGACACCGACAGCAGCAAGTAAATTAGGCGCGATCACTTTAGAAGACAATACATCCCATCTAATACACATCCGTTTTTTTTCTCAACTGTTTAGTTCACTAATGCGTCCTGTCGGATCAGCATCTGACGGCGATATAGGCTATATCATATTTAGATGTTTTATCCTAATGTTAGGCCCTATTCATAATTGTTCAAAATTTGGATTATTTAATTTTTGTTTTGCCATTTCTATCGTTTACTGTTCGCTTGTGTTGCTATTTTATGGAAGCCCGTTTCCACCATTGAATTTCCACCACTGACTTTTTTTTCACATAATCGTGAGATATAAAACTTGCAATTGTTCTGATCTTGTGAGTACATTAAATATTTTGATTGTTTAGGTTGTTGTTAATCTTGTGATTGTATTGGGTTATGTATCTGGTCTTGCTCAAATCGGTATTGCTCATTTTGGAACCCAGAAATTGTTGTTTATTTTGGGGTTGATTTCATTGGATGATTGTTTTTTTGTATCTTGTGGGGTGGTAATAAGGTGCATGGGTTTTTTTCTTTTCTTATTTGGTTGTTTGAGTGATTTGGTTTATTGTTATTGAAGGGTTTCTTTGTGTTTCTGATTATATGATGCCTTATATGATGTTAGACAACCGTTGCCCAAGAAAAAAACAACTAACAAGCAACAGACAACTTTGGTGTTATTTCTTTTATTATTATTATACTTTTGGTGTTGTATGTTATAATTTAAAATATATTGATTATTGTTATATATGGTTGATATTTTGTGTGTGATGATGGGTGTAACGGTGGTTGGGTTATTGGCCCATTAACAGAGCCTCTTGGTAGGCTATTTTGTTTTGAGGTATAGTGCACACCATTGTAGTTTGGTATTGTGGGCCCATATGTAAGGTATCTTGGCCACCCTAAACATTGTTACCAGGTGTTCGCGCTGGTTAAGTAAATTGTGAATAAAGGGGGGAATGGATTTATATTGATGTTGAGCTCAGTGTTTTAATAGTGAATGTAGAAAAATAAAGTTGTGATTTTAGTGGGAATCTGCCTTTACTTGTCACTTTCCATTCAGTTGGAAACTTACCATTGGGGAAGAAAGGTTATATTCTGGGGTCTGGGTAGTGGAAGCCATAATTAATTATTCTGTCTCCAGTTACATTTATATTTGAGTTTAAACGTGAATATGTCTATGAAAGATTTTGTAACTGTACTGTGATAAAAGAGGATCACAATGCTGAAAAAGCACTTTCAGTATAACAACGTTTGGATTTGAAATCAAAATAATGGATAAATGTTGTGTTTGTGGTGAACAGCCGCGGATCAGGAGCGGACTGCAAAGCCTAATCAAGACCTAACCCCCAGTTTCACAAACATGCTTAGGCCTAATCCCAGACTAATATGTAAGTCTTAGCAGTTTCAACTAAACTTGCACTAACTGATCTTAAAATATGTGCCGTTGTTTTGTCTCAAGATACACATCAGTATTGTTTTTTTTTAAAGGCATGTTCATAAAAAGTACTTAAATGTCCTAATTGAACTATAATCCTGGCTCAACCTAAACCCTGTCTGTGAAACCAGGCCAAAATGTTTTAACCTAAAACCGAATATTTATTTCATGTTACAAGGCATATTTATTTTAATTAGGCCTACTAGTTAGTAACCCAACAAAACAAAAATAAAAATGGCTAATTAATTTTTGAGAATATAATTTTTTTGTCATAATAAAAGCATTTGACCATTGCGAAAAACTAAACTGGACACATAAGATTAAAATAAACACCATTATTAATAGAAAATTGTAATAAACAAAAATAATAGCGTACATCTTTACTGGAATGTTGTCAAGTGCAAAATGATCACTGATCCGGATCTTTGAACCGACTCGCGGAAATGAGCCGTTTTCCGTGACTGCTGCGCGACTCCCAAGCACTAGGTGGCGATTGATCGCTTCCTCATGATTTTTCTTCGGCTCTCGGCTAAACACAGGAGGAATACACGTGTGTTTCCGCACGTGTAGATTTTATTACTGTTTAAATATTGTTGTATTGTATTGATCGACACAACGCTGACGATGCCTGTGTCTAAAAACAAGAAAACAGACGGCGGAGATGCTGTTGCAAAGGAAGAAGCTCTCGATAATGAAGAGGACTCTCCTATTGTGAGCCGCACACGGAGCGGTCGCAGACTACGGACACCCGCGGCCAAAACCCCCGTCCGCCGGACCAGAAAGTCTGTTGTGCGAGAAGATCCGGCAGAAAGCACCGAGTCTCGGCAGGAATCACCACCTGATGAGTGTACAGCAGATACTAAAGGCGATCAGTGCAGTCCAGAGACAGAACCAGTGTGTCCAGATGTATCTACATCAGCAGATGTCAGTCAAGAGTCAGTGTCAGACACTGCAGGCTTGATAGGGTCAGATCAGACCAGTGAGAAGGAAAATGTGGTAAATAATACAGAGACTAAATCCACTGGTCCCATTAACCCCAAGAAAAGGGCCAAAAAAAGTACTCACTCAGAATCCAGTGAGAAGAAAAGTAAGATGGTACCTCTCGGGAAACCTAAGTCTGGAAGAGTATGGAAAGACAGAAATAAGCAAAGGTGATTAACACTATAAAATGTTGTATTGCGGTCCATAATAATGCTTAGATAAGTTACATAAACTTTTTTTCTAACCGGTTTTGTCCTGACTATTTTTATAGTATAACCAGCTCTATTTGTCTGTTTACTAGTACATTAGTGTTTCTTCTGTCTGTTATCTGTCTGTGTTCAGCGCTGACTTTGTTTTGTAGGTTCTCTGCTCTGTTGAGAGACAAACCTCTGCGTACTTCATGGGAAAAGAAGATGGAGGCCAAGAGAGAGAAGCAGCTGGTGAAGCAGTACCAACAACAGCTGAAAGATGAGCAGGCCAGAGAGAAAGAGGCGAGTTTATGCCCCAAACCTGCGTGTTTTTGTCTTTTTATTTTTATTGCATTGTGTCCAACACCCATACAACTTACATAGATAAGTCTCTTATGCTGAGTTCACACTGCATGATTTTCAAAATCATCGGATCACAGTTGTTTTCACACTGTACGGCTATCTGGGGTAGCATTCAGTCGCTGCTGTGTTCACATTGCACAATGGATCGGCGACAGGAGAGGTTACACACTGCATGACTTTACAATAGGAAGAATCGCTGACAACTCTGTCTGGTCCACAAACTACACCCAAACACACGAGAAGTGATAAGGAAGTAACTCAAGATCACGCTGATATTATGGTCTATAAGTCCTCCACGAACACGCAATAATTAACAAAGATGACTTCCTTTTTAATAACATACTTCTGCTGGGGAGATTTTATATACACAAATCTAAGTACTTGAAAGTGAAACAAACGTTTTGTGCATTTTTTAAGGGTTTATTTCTAGCCTACAAAAGCCCTCAAAGTGATGAAAAATAAAAATGCAATAAATATTTTGTCCTTTATAGAAGAATATTATTTACAGGAAAAACCCTAACCCCCTTTTATGTTTCATTTTATTTTTTTATTTTATATGTTTGTGTGTGTGTATATATTATATTAGGCATATATATATATATATATATATATATATATATATATATATATATATATATATATATATATATATATATATAGCCTATATATCATCTTGTACCTGTTCTGTATATTCTAATGCAAAAATGTACTGATTTGTACATAAGTAATTGCTTAATAAAAAAGAAAGAAAACAAAGTCCTCCTGGAACTTCCCGCTGCCCTGTATCTTGCTCTCTCATCGGCTGTTGGTCATCGCCGATGTATTTTTCAGTCAGAACTCATTCACACAGCAGGGTTGTGAATCGCTGACAGCTCCAGATATTTAGCATGCCAAATATTTCACTGGTGTCGGCGACGCATCGGTGATTCCCTCAGATCACGTCTTTGATAATTCACACTGCGTGATTTTCACTCGTGTGAACGAGCACCGATTTGCCTCTGATTTCAGGCATTTGTCGGCGATTTATCAAAACCTGTCGGCGAGTGAAAAATCGGGCTAAACGTTCATGCAGTGTGAACTCGGCGTTATACTCACCAAGGTTGTTTATTTCACTTTTGATCAATGTAATGCTTCCTTGTTCAATAAAAGTGTACATTTCTGAGAATCCTGGTGATGGTGACATTGTGATCTGTGGACAGTATCATGGAGTTTTAAAGTTAAAAACTTAAATTAAAGTGAACATTGGTCATATGTGCTTTTCTGCTTCTAAATTTGCAGGAGAAAAAGAGGAGGAGAGCAGAAAACCTGAAAAGACGAGCAGAAAATGAAAGAAAAGCAGAGATTGTGCAAGTGGTAAATGCAAAATGTCAATTTGCACCAAAAATTCAGTTGTTACTAACACTTTTTATCTGTCGAATTCTTCTTTGTCTTTTTAAATAACTCATTACTGCTTTGCCCCTTTCAGATTAAGAATACAGCAAAGATTAAGAGAATGAAGAAGAAGCAGCTGAGGAAGATTGAGAAAAGAGACACGCTCTCGATGGTGCAGAAAACACCTCCTAGTGTCAAGAAGGGTGCTGGGAAAACAAACAGCAGCTTGTAGAGAGTTTCAGTGCAGTGATGTGAGAGAATCTCATAAGACCTTACCATGCTATTGTTGATATACATGTGTAATGTAGTGCCTGTTGACTGGACTGGCATGTGAACCTCACTATGGAAAATACTAGGGACGTGTAATAATGTTGGATCTGTGACTCTTAAGTAGACTGCTTGGGTTGTGAATCTGCTTCAAGTCTCTGGGTTTGATGTAATATTTGTACAGCAAATTAAAAATCAAATATGTTTTGAACTCATGGATAAATGTCACCTATCATGTTTTTTATGTGATTATCACATTAAAAAACAATTTAAATAAATATCTTTATAGATAAATCAGTCGATTTCTCCTTGGTTCATGTATGTAAAATGATTTTCATTTTGTTATTGTTTTGTATAAAGAGGTTTCATTTTCAATATTGCCTTGGGACTTTCCACTTTTTTTTTCATGGCCAGATATGGTTCGATGCGGTAATATTTTTCTAGCTGAGATGCTTACACTTTCAGTATCTTGGGTACTTTTTACATAATGAGGTGGAGTGATCGGTACTTTTCAGTCCAAAACAATACTATAAAAACTACAGTCCTAGAAGGCAAAACTGTAATGTTCAGAAGTGGTGATTTAAAATTGTACTCATAAAATGAAATAAATAATAAAGAAATAAAACATGACTTGTCAGGGTGTTTTTGTTTTTGGTAACCACTTCCGTCAGATGTCCACCCATATTGAATGTTTTTCTGTAAATCTCCAGTGGCCTGAGGTGAACTAGGAAGAAAGAAGTAACCAAGTTGTAGGGGGTGGAGTCTGTCACCAAAAAATAAGAAGGTACTTTCTGTTTTTTGTTTTGTTTTGCCTATAAAAGCAGAAGCGTGACAAACCAAGAAAAACAGAGGACCAGAAAGATATCCTGTGTAAGACAGCATGGCTACATCTGTTCATGCAGTATTGGTAAGATTATTTTAAAGCAGACAATCATTGAACATAATATGGCAACATTTTACATAATACTTTAACAAGAAAGTGTTGTGATTGTCACTCGTGTCCAGCCTTATGTTTGTTTTATTGTCACAAATGTCTTGGTTCTCTTTCAGGCTCGATACCTTCTGTTTCAGCGTGAAGCATGTGAACCCAGGCAATGTGTTAAAGGAGACCCCAAAGACACTGTGCCTGTTCCCTACCATGAGCCGCTGGAAAACACCACCCACACCGTTCTCAAGGTTCAAGGGTCAGTTTCACCAGGTCCTAAACGCTTTCCTGTGAATGTGTTCAATGGCTCGAAAGGCATGAAGATTCCTGTGATTGTGAGGAGCACTGATACTATCGAGAAACTGCAGCAGGAGGTTTTGAAACTCAGCCCTGACCTCGGAGCAAGCCTGAATCTGGTCTACAATGGCAAACCGGTTCAGCTGCACCAGACGCTGTCCGAGCTGCAGGTGAAGCCAGAAGCCATGTTCATCACCTACCAGAAATGTCGTGGGGGTTAACAAGGACTTGGATGTATTTTGTCATTACGCTCAATGATAAATCATCCTGTATCATAATGTGCCTTAGATACAAACTAGCTTTTTACATCTTCTGTTACCGTTAACTAGCTAGATGTGTCATGTATCAAGACACACATAACTTGATTTAATTATCAGTAATGCAATAAGCCACGTTGAATAAAAATGAATGTGAAACAAAAAAGAAGTTGAATGTTATTTTATCTGCAAGAAAACATTATTAGAAATTTTATTTTTTGCTTAAATAAGTGTTGTATTTAACCTGAAGGAACAAAGATGTAATTTAGGTTTGTTTGTTTTTGTGCTTTGAACTCAAGAATTGAAGAGTTTCAGTCTTAATCGGTGCATTGCAAGAATCTTTCCACATAGAAGAGGAAACTGTCTAGCATATTTTATTTTGTAAAACAGACAACATTTAATCATATGCAACCTCATAACATGTATGAACAGATGTTTTCAAAGAAATGTACTGAATGTGTAAATGGAAGAATTCAACTTAAAATGTCACTATAGTTTTTTAAATGGACTGTAATTGTGATTTGCACTACATGTAAATTTGATTCTGTTGCAATGAAAATAAATACAAAAATCTGAAACTTCTAGTTATAAATTCTATTTTGCGTTGTTTTCTAATTCAATACCATTTTAATATATTATATAACATGATAGTTATGATATTCAACACTTGAAAAGTTGCAATGAAACACAAATGAATTTCAGAATTCTTCATAGAACTGATCTGTTCTAATGACAGCAGCACTGGAACAAATCCTGATAATGTTCTCCTGCTTGATCTTGTATCTTCTAAAGCAGATCATGAGCTTCAATGGAAACAAGAACATCTGACCGTCTGTACAAAGAGAACAGACATGTTTAGTGTCCCAAAGAAATAGAACAGAATCTTAAATATTTCTTCATTTTTCACCATTTACATTTTGAAATTTATTTCCAGATTTAAATCCAATATGAAGGTGGTTTTAACACTCAGTTAAATTCAACAGGCCTGTTTTCTCATTATGAGTTTATTAACAGTACAATTATTTTTGACACATACAGCTTCTTATATTAAAGGACGGCAGGTAAATAGTAGTCTGTGAAATTACATATACCCCTTATCTTCCCTATGGTTAGCAGGTTATAGACCATCTTGCACAAAAGTAAAATAATAATCTCAAGAAAACTAAGTTTTCTATCATGTATATAGGTTTGATTCTTTGACTTAAAACTTGATGTTTATCCTTAATCATGTTATCATAACCACATATGACACATAAAAACTACCACTGCTTAAAATGAAAATGAAATAAAACACTATGAAACTAATTGTTTTGGACTGCAACTAAAGTATGGTGATTCATGTTTTTTGTGATGGGTTAGATCTGATTATTGTTGTTGCACTGTTGTGGTAGTTATGCATCAGTGTGCTGTTCCTGTAAATGTATGGGATTAACTTTGTGCCAATTAAAATGAATGTAATTTTTCAAGAAACGTATGAAAATATAAATTGAAACGGAATAAAATGTCTTTGAAACTGAAAAAATAAATAATTGCATGCAAAATGTTTGACTTCGTTTTTAATACACTGCATGTTTTGCAATGGTTTTCTCCTCTTTCATTCGTTGATCGGTACTTACAAATACGCTTCCAGAGTTTTCATTTATGCTTCTAAAGTTTTCGTTTACGATTCTGAAGTTTTCGTTCGCCCTTCTGGCACAAATCTCTCGTGGGGGCGGGGCTAGCAGCGGTGTGTTCTCATTGGCTACTGAGTTTTTGATTGACAGCTTCTTGACCTGGAAGTGAAGACGTCAGTGTTGTTGTGTCAGTGTGGATCTGAGCGTCTCTTAGCAGCTTCCTATTTCATTTTAATTATATAAAGTTAGGAGTTTTGTTTTTGAATTCAATCTGTATTTATCTGTTGCTACTACTCTGTCAACATAAGCTTTTAGGAGCGAGAGAGAAAAAGAAGATCATATTGAGGGTTAATTATTAAAGTACTGTATATAATACTGGAAATATTGTATAATGGCCAATGTTCTCGTAGGATATTTGTTTATTGCTCATGATTCTTTTGCATTGTAGGGTCTAATTAGGTTGAGCTGTTACATTTGAAAGATACTATCATATATATGTGTGATATATTCAGACGTCAAGAAAGTCTCACTCCAACCTGACAATCAAGCTCATTTTATTACATATTCCACACAAAAGGATGTTCTTGCTGCTAATTGTTTTTATCATGCTGATAATTTTGTTTAGTTATTTTATTTAGTTAACATTATCATCTAACATTTAAAATTGGAAATACATTTTTAACAATCATCAACTCTTTCAAGTGTGACTTTTATAAACCTGTTGAATGAATGTAAATGAAATATGAAATAATTCAAATAAATTTACATTCTTTATTGTCACTATAGCATATACACAAGTATCAAAGTGAAAGACTTGGATGCAATTATGACAGGAAAGACCAGAATCCACGAAACACTAACTGCATAGTATACATGTAATGCACTGTATTCTCATAATTTACATTACATTACAAGAACATAATATACAGAATATGTTTAAAATTCATTATATGTTTTAAACACTGCAATGATCCTTTCAACAGTTCCTGTTACAGTATAAGCTACAAAACAGTGAATGAGTATGTTATAATGGAGTGCAATATCAGTCTTTATGGGGATAGTCCATCCAAAAAAATGAAAATTCTCTAATTATTTACTCACCTTTATGCCATTCCAGATGTTTATGACGTTCTTTCTTGACATAAACACAAAGATTTTTAAGAAAATAATCCATCTCTGAGAATCCAAATGACACAAGTGGATTGTAACCCATGCACCTATGACAGCTGAACGGAAGCGATTGTTAATAATCAAAAGTTTAAATTATTAGTGTTTTTCTTATCTGTTGTTTTACTTTTTAACCACTAAGGTCAGATGGATTACTGTCACACCGACTCGTGTGTGTTTTTTTAAAGCATCTGTTAGCAAAGGACTCACAATTAGATGGATCAAAAATGATTAAAAATCTTAATTTGTCCAGTCCAGCTGTCAACTGTGAATAGCATGGAGGAGACAGATGAGGGTGAGTAAAAGATGAGAGAAGTTTTATTTTTGGGTGAACTATCCCCTTAACAATCATATGCTGTTGGTATGCTAATTCAAGATCAGCATAGACTAATAAGAATAAAGTGCAACCTCTTGTGTACGTGTGAACTGTGTTTGTTTTAATCTAGAGCTCCAAAGAAATTAAAATATTTGCATAATATCAGGTGTCTGAAGATCAAGATCCCAGTCATTCAAAGGTGATGTTTCTGAACAAAATAAGATTCCTGTCTGATGAGGGCAATGGATCTCTGGTACTACCACTGCATCCTCTGGGTCAACATCAGAAGTTTGTTTATGGAAAAGTTGCTCCACTCCCTGGAAATTGAGAAAGATGCATTATAGTGTAACAATACCAGCTGCTTTGAACTCCCATGACACATTTCAAACTTAAAATATTTCAAACAAATAAATACACAATATAATTATTTAATTTGATATATATTAGTAATTTTAACTTAGTAATAAATACATCACAATTATGCACCATTTATCATCTGTAATACCGTTGTGTAACCATTAGATGGCTGTATAGCCCTATATATCCATGACTGTGTATAGTGGCTGGAAACTGATTTCAGTCATAATTATTTGTATGTATAAGGTTTTGCATTTGGATATATATTTAGGCAATATTAAAGACTATAATTTTTGTCAAAGTTTGTTTTGAGTAAGAGCCCCCCCAAAAAAATGTTCATCTGAAGTGACCATTTTTGCATTATTATTAGTCAAATCTGCACACAGAAAAAGCATGGTTAAAAAGGCTTTACATTGCCAAAGTTGACAGCGCAGTGACTGACAGTGCACTTGTAAAATATCATCGGTCATTGTCAGATACAGTACATTTAGTACTGTACATTATGCTATGTGCTGGGGGGAAATATGAACTATAAGCAAATTATCTATGAAGGCTATAACTGTATGTAGATAACCAGGTCCAGAATGATTGGGCTAAATCAAGACAACTTACCGTGAGTATCCTGATAACGACGATGTTATTGATGATGATGATGGTATCATTCGCTGTGCTATTCCTAAGAAATCATCTCAACAATGTAGTGTACAGCAGAACAATACTGATAAATAATAATAATAAAAATATTTATATATTATTTTATATCATTAAAATGAAATAGGAAGCCGCTAAGAGATGCTCAGATCCACACTGACACAACAACACTGACGTCTTCACTTCCAGGTCAAGAAGCTGTCAATCAAAAACTCAGTAGCCAATGAGAACACACCGCTGCTAGCCCCGCCCCCACGAGAGATGCCAGAAGGGCGAACGAAAACTTCAGAATCGTAAACGAAAACTTTAGAAGCATAAATGAAAACTCTGGAAGCGTATTTGTAAGTACAGATCAACGAATGAAAGAGGAGAAAACCATTGCAAAACATGCAGTGTATTAAAAACGAAGTCAAACATTTTGCATGCAATTATTTATTTTTTCAGTTTCAAAGACATTTTATTCCGTTTCAATTTATATTTTCATACGTTTCTTGAAAAATTACATTCATTTTAATTGGCACAAAGTTAATCCCATATTAATGCATGTCTGATTAAAATCAACCAGGGTTGGGCTGAGCATGTTTACTAGCACCACAACGCATGGGAAGTCCGGTACATTCCCCAAGATGTCTCTTTGACTTTATAAATTCATTGAGCTGCAGTAAGAGAACATCATTTCTGGATTGTAGATGGTTGGCAGCTCAAGGCAGCATGGCTACAGACATTCAAGCAGCACCGGTAAGATGATTTCAAATACATTTTGTAAGAACAGAACCTTTTTAACATGATAGTGTTGTGTATGGTCTTATGAAAATGTTGTCACTTATGTCTTGATTTGTTGTCATAAGGTGCCATGCTTACATTCTCTGAATATCCTGATTCTCTTTCAGGCTCCAATCCTTCTTCAGCCTGAAGCATGTGGACCCAAGCAGTGTGTCATAGGAGACCCCAAACATCCCAAAGGAGACCCTGTTCCCCTCCCTGAACCGTTAGAAAACACCACCCACGCCGTTCTCCAGGTTCAAAAGCCAGTTTCACCAGGTCCTAAAAGCTTTGCTGTGGATGTCTTAAATGGCTCTGACGGCATGAAGATTTCTGTGACCGTGAGGAGCATCGATACCATCGGGAAACTACAGCAGAAGGTCCTGAAGCTCAGACCAGAACTAGGATGTGGGAATCTGGCCTATAATGGTAAACCGGTTCAGCCGCACAAGAAGCTGTCTGAGCTCCAGGTGAAGCCCGGAGCCATGTTCGTCACCTACCGGAAATGTACTGGAGGTTAAGAGACTTTTCTTGTTGTTTACATTTAGCACTATGATTTGAAATCTTGGGCTGTAAATGTGCTTTTTTATATTATCTATATGTTATGATGTGCTATCTTACATTACCTTTAGTTCATATGATGCATCATATATTATCAAAGTTATGTAATTATTGTACTGAATTATTGATCTAATGCCTAAATGATTTGATTGTTTTTGTATATAATTTATACATTTCTATATAAAAACAAACATTTTAATTAAAAAATGTACCAGATATTGAAGGAAAATCAGCTAAAAGTATATAAAAGACATCATATATTATATAAGATAGCTTATTTGTTTATTTCTAATTTCATTGTTTTAATAAATTTACTGTACACGTGAAAAATAGCAAAAAAAAGAGAAATATATGTAGGCCTACATGCTAAATATCACATTGTTACTGTACAAGATATTTACCGTTTACACATTTAGTAACAAAGCTGTGTAAAATGCTTTTTTGTATTGTGTCTAAAACAAAACAACAACAACACAAGCCCAGCGCATGCAAGTGAAAATAAAAGCAATCAAATAAAACCGAAAGCAATTGTGTGAGTTATGATAATGCATGAGCAGACCGTTCTGAGCTGTCATTGAACTTGACTGACTTATATATATATATATATAAAAAGATTAAAATATTATACTTTGTATTGTCTTGTGTTCTGTATAAAAACTGACCAGGAAGGGTTGTGAAGCCAGAACACATGGAGTCTATATTACAACAAACAGTTTCACTTTCAGTCTGTAACTTTATCGTCCACATTTCTGCATAAAGTGATAAAACGACCACCAAACAAATACCAATAATCACGAAAGGCACAACAAGATGGCTAAACTACTAACTATTGTCAACTTTCATAGTAGCCTACAACCTGTATAAGTTTGATCCTTTGACTTGTGACTAACGCAGATCCTTAATCACTGTGGATCAAATATAGCCTACTAGAAATAAATCAACGTACTGTAAAACACAGTGATGGAAACTAGTTTGTTTCGAACTGTAAGACAAAGTACGGTGATTTCCAGGAACCTGTCATTGGTGTGTTTCTCATAATGGGACGGTCCAGTCACATGAACATATTTGGTTAGTTCAGTGGCAGTGCTGAGCTCTTCTTGTAAATCATGTGTTTGGTGAGAATCTGGAGTGATGGATGTGTTTATTAATGCCATAACAGAAGAAGGGTAGATAGGTGAATTCCCAAACAAAGTTTCTCTTTCACTTTATAATTTTCACGTACATTTTTAGGTAGAAGGCCTATCAGTATAATTTCTGGGTTGTAGATAGCATAACAGGAAACATATCTGCAATGGTATGAATGTTTTACATTATCTGAATTATTCTGACATTTCACAGTTTTGAATGAACAGGACACACAGAATGTAAGCAAACTAATAATGTCATATAGTCAGCAGTTTCAATAACAATACAGTTTTGAAAACAGCTGAAAAAAGTCTGATAACCACTGCGTGGCTTCAAATAACTAAAAGAATAATTATAAAATACTTATAGAATTGTTAAAAAATCGTCAAGTATGTCATTAGTCTTTGTTAAAAAAATTATTCAAACAGTTAAAACAAATATTGTTCATTATTACTATAGCTAATACATTAACAAGTGTATACAAACATTTTAATGTTTCGTCTTATAGGCTAATTATGTTCTGAACATACGTTGCCTTATTTAATTTTATATATAAATGACAAGATGCATATGAAGGTCTGGTAAGTCTTATTTAAATAGACATCTCTTCTCCTTTTCCTGCGAATGAAGCTAAATATGCTGTTAGTGCGACCTCTACAGTTAATGTTTTAAAATTGCACTTTAAAGACGCCCTCGACCTTAAAATAACCCTCGATTATTATTCAGTAATTCTAAGAATACAGAATATATATATATAATCATAAAAATGCTTTATTATTCGCTAGACCCTATGTTATTTTTTGCTACTGTCACATCCCTTCCATTTTTAATGTAATTTAAGACAGGCTAAATTTAGATTTGATGTGTAGGCCTCAATCTCTGTGATTTTGACTGCTCTGTCAATGATAGTTTATTCAGTTTGATTAAACTAAACTGTTACGATGCAATCATTCTATAAATGTGAAATATTTTGCTTATTGATTAAAATGTTAATTATATAGCCGAATTTATTCAGTATCACAGTCTGAATTATAGATATATACGAATTCGTACGAACAACCCCTCACAGAAATCGTACAAAATCAGAATACGAATTAGCCACCTCATAAAATATGAATTGGTCATGATATATACAGTAAGTTAACCTGAGGCTTCTCATCCCTGTTAAAATGTTGTGCAAAATGACTGTGATTACAGCCCTAGACTAATCAGCAATAGCCCTTTATAGGGTCCCTTGTAAGAAGACCATCATACTTAGGGGTTCGTTCCATCAATGACACGTTCCTGTTAAACAGAAATCAACCACAAGGTGCCACTCTTATACTGACACACCTACAAACAGCTGACTAAATATCCCTCAACCTCTGCACAGTCATGCCTGAAGCATACAGAAGCCTGCTGAATGTACAAGTAACCACTTTTATTCTTTGAGCTATGTGGGTATTTCTTCTCATGGCACTTTTAATATTTTTATTTGAACTAACAGTTTTAAACTCATATATAAATGTCATTAAAACCATCATGAAACTTTTTTATTAATTATACGCTTACATTAGTGTTCAGTACTTTTCAAATGTCTGTACACATTTTTATGTTTTACAATTTTTCAAAATGCAGACATTCAATCTTAAACTGAAAAGTCATTATATTAATTAATTAATTAAAGTTTAAAAATGTGATGATCTAAACACAGAATCAAACATACATTTCAATGTACTTATTTCATTTCATACATTTATTATTTATTATTTTATAAATTTCATAAAAAAATTATGCTTTTCTTGTGAAGATCAAAGCAAATGTGAATTCTGATTTGCATGTCACTGTAATTTAGCTTTGCTTGATCGTCTGCATTAGGATATGTAAATACATTCGCAATATATACTGTATGCAACATTCAGTTTTTTAAAAATTGTACATTTATTATTTAAAAATGAACTTGCATGGCTTAAATCATATTTCTAAAAGCAGTGAACCTGGGGCTGTGTGAATGAGTGATTCTAGCATGAGGAACAGGGGATTTTAAGCACACAAGTAAAGGAAGTTCCTCTGAATTTCAAAGGGATTTGCCCATACAGATGCCTCAGGCTCTCATGCACCTGCAAACACACAGTACGTTCTCTGGTAATTAAATCAGAGTCACTCCCTGCTCTTACACAAACTCAAATATGCATTGATGGTAAACATCACATGATAGAGTAAACAAACATTTCTGTACAACTGTGCATCATACTGCCATGAACTTGATGTTATGGGATGAAGTTAACATGTCACGAATGCTTCAGATTCCTCAAATTCAATACAAACTTTCTTTAATTGCAGAACAAAATACATCCTAAAATAATTGAATGTTTCATTAAAAAAATAAATATATTAATTACAGTAATTCTTCAAGATTTTCTCATATAGGTTTTTCATATAAAGGACATTTGTACATTAAATTTGTAAATTGATTAATGAGAAATCAAACCTTTCACTGGTTACACTGCCCCCCCCCCCCTTAACATTATTGTTATAAAGGACTAATTCATATCATGTCAAAACACCTCCCGCTGACTAACCTAAATCAATTATAACAATAAATCCTTTCACACAAACATTAAATAACACAAATTATATGGTTAAATAAAACAATATGAAAAAAATCAACAACAATTAAATATACATTACTTTTTTTAACAAGGAGGGTAAATATAACAACAGCTTCTTCATACTCTGAACTTTGTCCATAGAAATACATTTTTGCAATTTTATTTTTTAAGTTTTTAACATTAACATCAATGTCAAAAAATAATAATAATTTTCAAATAATTTAAAATATTATTTACTCATTTTTTTATAGCTTTTTTGCACACTCACCTTATTTAAAAATAAACAAATACATGTCAATTTTAATCAATTTCAAACAATTAAAAAAGTTCAAAACAATACTGAGGAGCAGTTTCATATTATTTAATAAATTGTGTTATAGAATGGTGTTCAATGTGTTTTTTAAGGTGTTATGTTGTTAGTGTATTTGGAAATGTTCTCATGAAGTCAAAAATGGTTGTCATTGTATTTTGAGAATTTCCTGCCAGAGCAAATATTCACATATAATAACGATATTTATTACAGCTTTCAGTAAATTTCCTGTTTCTTTCATTGAAACCTGTTGGTTCATAGTTTCACAGCTGCTGTGCACAACATCAGATCATCAATCAAAGAGAAGTCACATGACACGGAAAACAAGACAATGCTTTGTTATGCAAAAGGGAAAAATCCAGTCTCTTCTTAATGCTGTTATGTTTCTAAGGGTCAGAGAATGCGGCTGTCGCACTAGTTTAGATAGTTTGTGTGCAGGGATGTGACGTGATGAGAACAGACTTTGGGTGTGTCATTCAATGTTGTATTGTTACATTTCTCTGCTTTTGAAGCTTATCAGAAATCTCTCACCAGGACATTAAGGCCGTAATAGGAAGCCCAAGGTATGTTGGGTCATTTCTTTGGTATTCTGAGATCTGATAAGGAAAGGAGTGGGTAATACATGACATCAGATAATCTCATATTGTTTAATACAGCTGAACAGTTGTCAAGCAGGAAGCACTGGACTGCATTTTCCATCCATCCATTTTCCAAAACTCTTGTCCTATATAGGGTCGCAGGATTTGTTTTCTTCTTATCCCAGTGTCTTAGGATGTAGGCAGAAAAAATACCCTGGACCAACGACTATATGGATTGTTTACAATCTATTTCAAATCTGTTACTATTGTAAATGAAAGGAAATTCATTTTTAATAATTAACCATGGGAACTACTTGAATATCAAAATAAAACAGGAATATTAACTTTCTTAAAAAAGTAAATTTCAGAATGCAGAGTAATTCTTTTTTCTCATTAAAAAGCTTTACACAAAGAAATGAATACTGTGTTTTGAATTTTGAATTTAAATAATGTACAGGATAAATCTTCTCATTTGAAATGAAGGCTTATGAAATCGCTAAATAAAAGCTATAAAAGCTAAATAAAAGTTTTTATTTTTAGCTTTACATTTTTTTAAAATTAAAATTAAGCTTAATAATTATATTTTTACTACTTTACTTTTATTTATTACTACAGCATTTCTACAATAGCATCTGGATCAGCAGATTCGGCTGAAGCAAATGATTCATTGAAAAGCTTCAATGACTCACAATAAAGGCTCAAAAGAAAAAAATTTTTTTTGGACATCATGTTCACATACTTATCCTATCTAACCTCACAAAATCATATGTCATACGTCTTCAAATGTCAATACAAATAAAAATAGCACACGTTGTTGTATATATAAACTACTTTTATAATAAATAGAATTGGTCAAAAACAAGTTGCAATTTTGGAGGTCGGCAGCCAAGTCCTCATTAACTAAAAATAAAAAATAAATATAAAAATAATCTTAATTATATAAAAATAGTGGCCAAAATATTCTTCAGAAATACATTTATTCCCCACAGAAGAAAGACAAATGGGTTTCATTTATTTTTGAGTAAATTATACTTTTAAAAACACTGTTTACTGCACAAGACAGTAATTATGTCAACATGCAGAAATCATACTTAAAATAGTGGGACTGTGGCCAACAACAATGAGAAAGCAGCAATGAAAAACAAAAAGTTCCTGCTTTTCTTCCTCTACACTGAATGATGCAGAAAGATGGCAGGGAGCATCTCTGTTTATGTATATTCACACCCTTGTCTGCCATTGCAAAGTTCCCTCGAGCTGTGAGACTAATCAAGCACTTTATCTGACAACTTACACATTGACATTCCACCTCCACCCATCTCAACAAACACCTGACTGTATTTAACACTCAGCCCTTGCACAGTTCTGGCTGATGCACTGTACTTACGAAACAAAAATACATGGAAAATATACTGTATATTAAACAGTACATTTCCATATGGGAAATGTTTCAATATATTGCAATAAATGTACGGACCAAGTATGGCTATATATTGATAGCCTATATATAAAAATATATAGCATTGAAGACAAAAACTGCACTGCTTATATAGCTTGCATGAGTTGACACATGGTTTCACACAACTGAAACATATTCACATAGGCCTATTAAAAATATATGTGATGCATATAAGAAAAACACGTTTATTGAAAAACAATTGGACAATTGGATTTGTTAAAGTCATGACAACACAGACACACACATATTTGTTCCTATATTGTACAAATGTTAAATACATACTCAAATAGTACCATATATTATTAATGTAATGAAACTTTGTGAGATGTATTACTGAATATAAAACTACACACATTATGATAGCCTATATAAGCAATATATTGTTACATTTCAAGACATGAAAAGTGGCAATTTATAGGCCTACATTTTGTAGTATATTAAAACAATGTAGCCCATCATTGTGCTTCAGCCAAAAATAAATGTGATAGTTACTATGAGTTTTGTTTAATTGCTGAAAACTATTTTATATATTTGTAAGTGAACTGTCAAATAATTAATATTCAACAAGTTCCAGTTGGAGCAATGGTACAGATAACATATTATACAGGGTATATAAGGAGCATGTCCTGAATCTATTCCTACACAATTCCGTGTCACATCAACACTGTCCAAGCTAATAAATTAGAAATGTTAAGGTACAGTCATGGGACGCGGAAGTTTTTGTGCACCAGATTTCGAGTGCAAAATCGATGTAGGCTTGTTATAATTAGCGCAGACTTGACGTGGATATCGTGCTTTACGCATGACTTTACCAGTTCTGCAACTTCCATTGAGTTGTGGAGCAATTTGCTGTCATGCTGACGAAGGTGACAACACCATTTCCTTGTCGTCATGCTGCACATACCCTATGATTGGAATCAAACATGATAAGGGATAAAATATAGCGAATTTATTTTTATAATAATAGCATATCTATTTTTTTTAAATAATTTATTAGTTTCACCTGTACTTAAATCACTCATAAATCACTTTGTTTAAATACGCATCTCGGTAGAATTATATTCCAGTTTAATATAGGCTAGTTTAACATCTCTTCCATCTTTATTTGAATATGCAGAGACTAAGGTTGATATCCCTGAAAATTGTAAACACTCTAGTGTTTTTCCACACAGTTCTTTAACCCCGGATTATCATCGTTCTAATCTCAGTTTTTAACCCCGGATTATCGTCGTTCTAATCTCAGTTTTTAACCCCGGGAATCTCAGTTTTTAACCCCGGGAACAGTTGATTTAAAGGGTCGGTGGGGGTAGCACCACTACTTCTTAGCCAGGGTTATGAAACCCTGCTCCTGTTTTCATAAAGGCTTCCATGTATTAGCATATATGTTGCCGACAGTACAATCAAATTTTGAACAAATTGTTTTGGTTTAAAGAAAAAAAAAGCATTTTCTTCACTCCAGCAACATGCTTTACAACCCCAATCAATGATGGTGTGAGCTTGGGGCGGAACTATTTATTTGGCCGACCAATGGCAGACGGGGGAAACTTATTTGAAAACAATCCGTTTGTGCAGTTCAGTTTGGTGACGCTGGGTTGCGCAAAAATTTATTAAATTACAAATCATCAATAACCGAGTCATTTGTATGGATCAGTGTTACACAATTCAGCCTAAAATCAAGGTAGTCTACTGCTGTGTGCTTTTAAGCAAAGTTGTAACAATTCAGAGTCTCCAAACTGTACAGATTATAAATACTGTAAACAACAATGAGCCTATGTGATGGCAAAGGAAGCAGAAGCAGCTGCTGATGAAAGCAATATATGAGGTAGGGATTACAGAGATTAACTGGTTGCATACATTTTAATATGCAGTTTTTTGAAGAACAGACTTTCCTCATCATGAATTAGTCTCTTTAAGTTATTTAACCCTTCAACACCACCAGGGACGGGCAGTTTATGTATTTCAAATATAAAATAGGATTTTGTCATTTGTATTTGATAGGGTTGATGATCAAAATACTTCAGTGTTTTGTATTTTTGTAGTTTTATAATTCTGTAAAATACTTTGGAAGAAGTCTACATGATGACATCATAAAAATGCGGCCTCTGATTGGTGCCTACTCAGTAGTTTGCCCAGACTTGTTACTACACTATTAATGTGTATATACTTCTATATATATATATATATACACTTGTATATAAAGATTCAGTGGTTGGAGTTGGGTTATACTTCTTGACAGGTTCTGTTGCTAGTTTCTGATTACTTTCAGGCTACATTTAAAATCAAAACATATTGATCATTTAATAATTGTTGAAATGCTAAAAATGTTTGTTTTCAACTTCCAAATAGGTGTCTAATGATTGATAAATAAATACATATTTGATTGCAGAATATTATACCCTAATTGAAGTAGCTGTTTAGTAGGATCTTGATTTTGCATACCATTGCATGAATGACTGCCTGACACATAATATATTATTATGTTTATGATTAACAATCAAATTATTAATTAGTTAGAACCTAGTTACTATGAATACAGGTGCCATCAGTTGTCTTCTTATGAATGACTTGTTTGTCACTGAGTCAGTGTTGCTGATGCAAAGTAGGCCCTTACCAAACACCAAGTAACTAAATTAGGATATATTTATGAGTCATTCACAAACTGTTAAACATTAAACAATTGTTTACTTTAAAACTAACCTTTATCTCGGAGATCAGAGGGATATGTGAATATTTGATCTGTTAACTGGTTGCATATGTCAGATTAATTGCGTGACTCGGGCAGAGAAAAGCTGTAGCTATCAAACAAAAGTATTTTTTAGTATTTTTAAAATACAAAAAAATACAGTAGTTTATTTTGATACATGGTGTGGCTGCTGTATTTTGTAGTTTATTTTGATACACTTAAAATTAAGGTATTTGGTATTTTATTTCATTTTTTTTTTGGCCTGTCAGTAACATAACACATGACAGTACGTATGTGTAGCTATATTATTCATTCATTTTGTTTGCTTCGATACCTGCTTACCAGAAGAAAAGAAGTCATAGAGACTGCAGCAACAACCAACAACTGTATGCAGTTATTGAAGCACACAACTAGAAGCAACAGCAGATCACAATGCGTATGGACTTTGAGTGTACACCTGTGTGTGTGAAGATCTGTGTGTGGGTCATCTGAATCAAACATGTATGCCTCTACCTTCACAGTGTAGACTGCAAGCCCTTATGAGATCCAAATTCGGGGCTATCCTCCAAGTGCATGCTGAGATGATGAGTTCTAAACCTGACACATAGAAGTATACACAAGCATACGGTAGACATGTAGACAGGACACGGTTCACACTTATGCACTCTATACTCCTAGATTGAATTCACTCTGGCGTTTCGCATCATCCTCACAGCATGTGAGAATTGACCCCAAGGTCAAATGTAGTGTTGGTGTGTGTTGTTCTAAGGTTTTACAGTGATCTACAAGCTTGTGTCAGCTCGTCGCGCCCTCAAATGTGCAACCACTGGCACCAGAGGGAAGGCTCTCCGGATATTCAGTGTTATATGTATGTGTCATGTGACAGTAAGTACTAAGCTTAATGTGTGATTGAGATTACCACCTTTTATGTGTTGATGTGATTGAAGCCCTACATCCAAAATATTTGGAGTCAACCCCCATAGGTAGCTCCAGACCAATGGCATTAGTCAGCTCCCAGACTACAAAAGACAATAAGGGTAAAATTTATCTATTGGAGCTTGAATTACGAAGGCCCATCCAGATCTATGCATCGAAATATGCTGACACCCACCAGGATTTAACCTACGTACAGGCATAGCATGCATCACCAATACCCCATCCAGGCCATAGATGTCGTCGGGATGATGATGGAGCTGATTTGATCCAGCAGAGACTGTGTTGTATATTGGTTGATACACTTAAATTATTAAGGTATAAGGTATTTTATTTCAAAATACATTTTGATGTATCTTTGCCCAACCCTGAATACCACCCTAATACAATGACAGTATTAATAGGCTACAATAAGGGTCTATAGCAGGGGTGGAGAACGTCGGTCCTGGAGAGCCACAGCCCTGCAGAGTTTTGCTTCAACCCTAATCAAACACACCTGAACAAGCTAATCAAGGTCTGAAGAGTTACTAGAAAGCTACAAGCAGGTGAGTTTTAATTAGGTTTGGAGCTGAACTCTGCAGGGCTGCGGTTCTCCAGGACCGGAGTTCGCCACCCCTGGTCTGTAGGTTTAATGTGAGAAATACTTTGATGTACAGTTTACTTTTGGAATGCATGTGAAGTCCAAATATTAGTCAACCAGGTAGCTGAAATTGTCTGCACACTGGAAAAATACAATCAGACGAAAAAAAGGTCTATCAAAATAGCTTTTATTTTCCATACAGTGCATCTGGAAAGTATTCACAGCACTTCACTTTTTCCACATTTTGTTATGTTACAGCCTTATTCCAAAATGGATTAAATTCATTATTTTCCTCAAAATTCTACAAACAATACCCCATGATGACAACATGAAAGAAGTTTGTTTGAAATCTTTGCAAATTTATAAAAAAAAAAAAAAAAATAACATGTACATAAGTATTCACAGCCTTTGCTCAATACTTTGTTGAAGCACCTTTGGCACCAATTACAGCCTCAAGTCTATTTGAGTATGATGCTACAAGCTTGGCACACCTATTTTTGGGTAGTTTCTCCCATTCTTCTTTGCAGGACCGTCACCTCTCAAGCTCCATCAGGTCGGATGGGGAGCGTCGGTGCAAAGCCATTTTCAGATCTCTCCAGAGATGTTCAATCGGATTCAAGTCTGGGCTCTGGTTGGCCCACTCAAGGCTTATAATGGCCGTTTCTCAAACGGAAGGCTGCATTCCGTAGGTCACATTTGTAGGCTGCATACGTCATAAAGAAGACCTTATTTTAGAATATTAACAGTTATAAATTTGACCATTATTCTTAGTTAAGTGTAAATTGTTGTAATATGCTTTTGACTCGCAAATGTAATGCTCAGTTAACTGAAATAAACTAAGCTTGATGACGTATGCAGCCTACAAATGTGACCTACGGAGGATGCAGCCTTCCGTTTGAGAAATGGCCTTATACTCGACGTTCGCAAGTTCGCTTTGGTGCGCGCGGCAAATATGACGTCATTGCGGTGTTGGCGGAAGTTCGCTTTGAGTGCGCGCAAACTCATTTCGCGTGGCGGTGTGCACGGCCATTTTTTTGTAACTTTCCACGCAGCTCCGCTTCCGAAGATGCACAAGTTCAGGGCGACTCTAGCCGATCATGCACGTCTGTGCTGGAATTGGTGTGAAACAGAAGCAGTTTGATGTGAAGTTCAAACTCCATTAGGTGCATTCTTGAGCTTTGAGGGAAAACAATGTATAGTTTTATAGTTTGTCCAAGGCTTTTTATTTGAAGTACGTTTTATTTTTATTGTATAAAAATAGAATTAGAATTAATTTAGATACTTTTTATACACTATTTGCTTAAAGTTGTCTTGTGTTTGATGCAAAATAAAGCCAATAGATTAAGATTGATTTAATCAGTTTGTTCATAAAGAAATGATTAATTCATCAACTCATTCATGACGCGAGAAGTACCGGCAAATTACTTCTTCTCACCGGTGATTCCTGATGGTTTTAGAGGAATATTACTCCTCGTTGCCCCCCTGTCGTTTCAAAGAATAGTACAACAGCGAACGCGACAAATATAAAAGCCTCGTCCGTTTGGGAAGGTGTACACGCAGTCAGCGGAGGCTCGCGGAGCGGAGCCAGGCGAAAGTATAAATCCCACTTCACATTGACAGAGTTGTCCTGTAGCCACTTCTTTGTTATCTTGGCTGTGTGCTTAGGGTCGTTGTCCTGTTGGAAGATGAACCTTCGCCCCAGTCTGAGGTCCAGAGCTCTGTGGAGCAGGTTTTCATTAAGAATGTTTCTGTACATGGCTGCATTCATCTTTCCCTCAATCCTGACTAGTCTCCCAGTTCCTGCCGCTGAAAAACATCCCCACAGCATGATGCTGCCACCACCATGCTTCACTGTAGGGATGGCATTGGCCAGGTTCTTCCTCCAGACATGATGCTTGCCATTCAGGCCAGAGTTCAATCTTTGTTTCAACAGACCAGAGAATTTTGTTTCTCATGGTCTGACAGTCCTTCAGGTGCCTTTGGCAAACACTCTGTCAGAGTGTCCATTGGGTTCTTGGTCACCTCCCTGACTAAGGCCCTTCTCCCCCAATTGCTCAGTTTGGCTGGGTGGCCCGCTCTTGAAAGAGTCCTGGTAGTTCCAAACTTCATCCATTTACGGATGATGGAGGCCACTTTGCTCATTGGGAACTTCAATGTGGCAGAAATTTTTCTGTACCCTTCTCCAGATCTGTGCCTCGATACAATCCTGTCTCGGAGGTCTACAGACAATTCCTTGGACTTCATGGCCTGGTTAACTGTGGGACCTTATATAGACAGGTGTGTGCCTTTCCAAATCATGTCCAATCAACTGAATTTACCAAAGGTGGACTCCAATCAAGTTGTAGAAACAGTGGAAACAGTGGAAACAGGATGCACCTGAGCTCAGTTTTGAGTGTCATGGCAAAGGCTGTGAATACTTATGTACATGTGCTTTTTTTATTTTATTTTTTTAATAAATTTCACGTAAAATTCACGTTGTCATTATGGGGTATTGTTTGTAGAATTTTGAGGAAAATAATTAATTGAATCCATTTTGGAATAAGGCTGTAACATAACAGAATGTGGAAAAAGTGAAGTGCTGTGAATGCTTTCCGGATGCCCTGTATGCAAAAGTGAAAAAGTGCAAAGTGTCTTAAAAACAGACCAAGGAGCAGATATTTCAGGACTCGTGAGACAAAAAGCAACAATACACTTTTATAGGCACAATTGCAAATTGTTAAAAGCTGATCGTAATCAATGAGGGATAATTGTCAAACCAACAATTTCTCTTTACAAAAAAATACAAGATCCATTTAATCCAGTAGGGGTTAATGAATTCAACTCAAAAATCCAAAAAGATTCTCTTTGTAACAATTTTCTATCACGGTTATTGCCTCTCCTATGCAACAGAACCCTCTCAATGCCCTTGAATTTGAATTATTCCAAATATGAATCATATCCACCTGACAATACAGCAGCTATTTCTCCCTAGTACCTGTCATAGGTTAAATATGCTGAGGCTCATGGGCAAACTGATGATGTATAACATGACTCACTGGATTAAGATCAATGGTTTGAGAAAACAGTCAGGTTATACAAAGCATCTATAATCAGAATCAGAAAGAGCTTTATTGCCAGGTGTTTATACGAGGAATTTGTTTTGGTGACAGAAGCTTCCACAGCACAAAAAGAATGACAGTGACAAGACACAGATAATAAAAATAATAAAAATAGGATAAGTAAATAGGAAATAACAATTTACAAAATAATAATAATAAAAATACACAATATACAAAGTTGACAATAGATGGTATTTGTGTGTACAGGTGTGTTATGAACAAATGCAAGGAAATGTAAAAAGAGGTATGTGTGTTAAATAAATAAATGTATAAATACAAAGTTCTGGCATGAAACTAGGTGGTGCTGTCCGATAGGTCTAACTCAATCTGACATAATGACATGATTATTACACGGCACAGCTGATTGCTTCTCTCCTGTATCAGTAGCCAATGAGCTAGCTGCTCAACATTCAAATATATGACTAGTGCTTGCTGTAGCAGTTTGCAGCGTGCTTCAGAAACCCTCCACCTTCCCCAGCTCCACCTAGATCTGCTACGGTGTGATCATTTATGCTATATGGGGGTTATTTCATGTATGTTATATGTGCTGCAGCAGTATTTCTTACATGCTCACAGCAGCATGTTGTGGTTGTATTGGCAGTAGCAAGTCTCAGTGCTTGCTCTGCCACAGCAGCAGCAGCAGCAGCAGCAGCGTTGCAGATCTATTTCACCAAGACCAAATACATTAACATTGTCATGTACATTACCATGCAAATCACTCCGAGAGTTGTCATGACAGAAATAGTGTTGTGTATAGCACGTTTATTGCCAGGTTCACTGTTCATGAGATCGATTGCCTGAGGGAAGAAACTGTTCTTTTGCAAGGCCGTTCTAGTGCTCAGTGCTCAGGGGGTTAAAGCCTGTGTCACGTGCTTGTGTGGTGAGTTATTGTCTTTATTGTTTTTACTTGTCCAATATTTTCATTATTACATTGTTTAATATCATATTGATGTTAACACATTTCAGAGGTTTTTTTTACACAATTGTGGTAGTGTGCTTGATCACCTCTTGATGTCTAATATAAAATCTGGGTCCCACGACAAAACCAGAATCAAGATTCAAGATTTTTATTTGTCACATACACAATTATACAGAGTATAACCAGCAGTGAAATGTTAGTCAGGTCCGCTCCATGGACAGTGCAATTATATGGAATACAAACACAAAGAATATACATAAATATAAAAAAAATGAATGAAGTTGAGAATAAAAAATAAAAATAATAAAATATAAAATAAAATGTGCAAAAAAAATAAGTTTGCAGGACAGTATACTGTAGACTTAATAAATAATAATATAAGAAGGAATGTGCAAGAATATGTGCAAACAGGTTGTACAGGGTATTTACATAGCAGCAATATGAATGGTAGAAAAATTACCATTATAATTACCAATAACTTACTGATTATTAGTGATTATTAAATGGAGTCATGTTGATGTTATGAGACCGAGTTTGAGTTTAGAGCCTGATGGCCTGGGGGAAGAAGCTCCTCCTAAGTCTCTCAGTTGTTGCCATCAGGCTACGGAAGCGCTTACCAGATGGTAGCAAAATGAAGAGACAGTTACCAGGGTGATTTGAGTCCTTGATGATTTTGACAGCTCTGTTTCTGCAGCGTTTGAGGTAGATGTCCTGCAGGGAGTGGAGAGCAGACCCAGAGATACGCTCAGCTAAGCGCACAACTCTCTGCAGGGCTTTACAGTCCTGGTTGGAGCTGTTTCCATACCACACTGAGATGCACTGAGTCAATACACTTTCTATGGTCCCTGAATAGAAAGTTTTCAGGATTGCTGGTGAGACCCTGAATTTCCTCAGCTTCCTTCACAATCACTGTTCTAGTGTGTTTTCTGCTGGGTTCAGTGTGCAAGTGAAGGCCAGGGTGTGTTTTCGGGGTGTTGCCCCCATTGTGTCAGACTTAAAACAATTCAAGAGCCTCCCTAAAATTCATTGCAGAGATATGCTGTACTGGTATTAAAATAAAATGGGTGTAATATTGTGTCCATCATTCACATACCAAATACAGTATGATACAATAGCTAATTCTGCTTTGGACTAAATGCCACAATCATACGAGCTTTAGGCCTGAAGGTGAGATTCGAGTTCCTTTTCACGTTTTAATTGTTGTATAAGTTAGTTTTTACTTATGTTACTTTTGCTAATTTAGTCAGCTTTTGAGGGGGTTCTCAATTCTTTGACTTTTGGGTACAAAATTAGGACACAATGAGAAGTTTGTTAGCTATTTAATAAATATATATACCACGGGTCAAATACCTAGTTAGGTGGTTATTAGCAGTCCAGTTAGCTACAGAGAAACGGGAGACATTTAGGTAAAAGAACACCCATACAATTAAATAATGTAGCAGGCAACATTTTGTAGAGAACAAAAAGCACTGAAAATGAGGATCTAAAAATAAATATGCAGAGTAATGCGTAATGTAGGTAATTCTCTATAATGTTGTATAACTTACTGTCTCTTCCAGGCTTTAGATGTATATTTGATACAAAATTAATTTTGTATGAATTTATACAAAACAATATGGATTTGTTTGCATTAATACAATATGGTTTAATAGACTTATAAAATTGTAAGAATTTGGCTCCCATATTGAATTCGTTGTTGCTACCAGGCTTATTATTGTGATAGAAAATAGATTGTCTAAGAAAATACAATTTGATAACCATTCAAAATTAATAAATTATATGTTTTTTTTTTGTCAATTGTTATACATAGCATAGTAGAAGTTTACTCACAATGACAATATTTTTCTTGAGTTGTGCCCTGTGAATACTGGTACCTTTTAACGACCATTTTAAATGCTGTTACGACTAGGGATGCACCGATCCGATACTCAGGATCGGTATCGGCTCCGATCCGGTCATTTTCTGCGGATCGGGTATCGGAGAGACAAGACCGATCCAAATCCGATATTGTGTGTATACTATTCTGTGTTATTGTTAAGCCCCACGAAAGCACAAAAGCATTATAAAGCACCATAAAGTCAAAGTCCAAGTGTTCTGAAGCCGTTCCATAGTTTAATGTGAGGTACAGATGAATATTTAAGTTGTTAAATTCAAGTTCACTAAACTCTTCTCTCTGCTGCGGCTGTCCGTTATCCTCCGTTCAGCGTTCAAACTGCGTGTTGCGTTCGGTTACTACAGTCAAAACAATGAAACTCTCCTCAAGAGCGCTCAATAACTGAGATTTAAAACCATTAAAAGAAAAGGCTCAATAAACTATCGCGCAGATTTAATAAGCTACGCATCAATATCTCTTTCCTCTGTGCTTTGAACTCCGGAGCTGTGCTGTGACTCCGTGCTGCTTCAAGCGCATCATTCTGCGCACGGGATGCACATAAGAGCTTTGTGCCGCTCTCTATTGGAGCTTTTCGTATTATAATACTTTTGCGCAATGAAATATTATTTATAGCGTTTCTTGTACTGCCCTATCAAGGCTATTAATAATCTAATGTATAGCACAGTAATGGAGGCAGGACTCCTCTATCATATGTTGCTGCCTTCATTACTGTGCTATAAATTTAAAAGAAATGTCTTTTAATTTTGTAGTTTATATTTATAAATAAATACATTTACCTGTTTTCATTAATGTATTTTACAACAATGCAAAGAGCAATGTGTAACATTTTACCAGGTTTAGTCCTTCACATATTCACTTTTATTTGTTCTCCACTAAATAATGTTATTTCACTAAATGTTTAGATTGTTTACACCTGGTCATTTCATGTGTTTTCTCTGATGGGATATCTATCTGATTTGTTCAAACGTTTCCATTTACACTTGGCCACATAAATCTTCACAAAATGGATATAAATCCGATCTTCAATTCCCGCGCTGTAGCCTATATAAATTTAACGAAGTTCACGTCAACGAAATCAAAAGCGCTGCATTTTATTAATTATCAGCTCATTTCCAGATCAAAGACCGCAATATGAGAGCGCGCAGCATCAGCACTGGAAAGATAAGCTTGTCTTATACTTTTAATGAAGATGATTGTGTTGAGCGTCTGCATCTTTCTTTCAGTTTCACTCGCGGCAGTTTGCGCGTCTGCTGAAGAGATACTCAGCTCATCCTTGTTGCATTAGCGCAGTCATATCTGACTAAAATGTCATATAGCCTATAACACTGTCTCACACGTTTATTATTTTTACATTTTGGGAGGAGTAAAATTCACATATGTGGTTTCAACCACCAGATGCATTTACACATGTCCAGTTCGTCTGGAATGTGGCTCAGACCTCCTCCTGAAGTGTTTTGAGAGATCGGATTTATATTACAAAATGCATGAAGTGACCAGGTGTAAACAGCCCCTATATATTTTTTCATGTTATTTTTCATTAAAATGAAGTTGTCTAGTAGATTGTGTTTCACACACAAAAGAGTGGAACAGAAGTATAGAAACTCTACATTGATTAAAAAAAAAAAAACACTGCGCTAGGATCGGATCGGATCGGTATCGGCCGATACTCAGAATTTTCTGGATCCGATCGGATCGGATCTGAAAAAATGGTATCGTTGCGTCCCTAGTTACGACCAAATAAAGGCTGTTACGTATTTGTAATTGTAATATTGCTTTAGATAAATATAGATTTTAAAAGCAGAACAGGTGAGCCAGAGTTGTTGTGGGGTGTTGTTTTGCTTTACTGAGCAACACCCAAAACTAAGTACAAAGGATGAACAATATGGGAGGCTGGCTTTTGAATATTTCTCTTTTGTGAGATATTGGGTTGGTTTTGATGTAATATGGGTGTGATACTGGTTTGTTAAATGAGTCTGTTATACGTACAGTATGTTGTCATTTAGAATCATGGGAGTAATGGTGGATAGATGTCTTAAAACTGTTGGATTTGTTGGAGATAGTCACGGTCAGTGTCGGTACGGTAAGACCTTATTCAGTTATTTTTTTTAGAATATTAGGGCTACAGTTGCCTTAAATGTAGTGAGACTCAAAACTGATAAACGTGTACTGTAGAAGAATGCAGATCTGAAAACTTGACACCTTAGCAGTACGATAACGGTTGAAGTTAAAGAGTAACTGGAGTAGTTTGGTTATTGTAAAAATAGGAGGAGCTGCTGATAGTGCTCTAGATAGCTGTTTTAATTCAGGCTGTGAAACATGTAACAAACTCTGGTTGAGAAAACATAACACTGTAAAAAACGTCAGGTAACCTAAAATATGCTATATGTGCTATAAATAAAATTTAGTAAAGATGCATTATTGTTGTGAGTGTGTTTTGTTAGTTCTTAAATTTTTATTGTTGTGTAAAATTGATATTCATGTTGTTTGCTGAAGTGACAATGTTGTTTGCTGATACACCACAGATTAAGTATACTCTTGGCTTTTTTTGTCACTTCTGTTTAGAGCCTGTATTACTTATGGCAAGTTTTATAATGTTCTATATTATTACATGGTTGTATTTTCTTACAATTTTGTAGGGGCCACTGATTCTCGTTTTATGTGGTGTGTTGACATCTGGATATACTCGTGCCTGCCTTGTCCTCAAGAGGTATAACATCCTTACTTAAACTCACATCAGTCTCATTCCTTGTACTTTTACGGTTTATTGTCACATATCAGAAAAGTATGTTCTTGTTCAGCTGCACTTTGTGCCAGAATATTTTGAAGATTTTGTGACACCATGTAAATGTGTAAAACCTGCTAATAAATTAATCCTAACCTTTTTCAATAACTCACATTTTATTACGTTTTTTTTCAAACAATTGAATGCAGTTCCAAGTGCTTTAGGTGATAAAATTTAATTTTGGTAATACCATGCAGATTAAATTTGAAGTTAATATCCCAAAAGTCTTGTCTCTTGGCTTGGGTTTAGACCTAAAATATATTTAGTTCAGGAGTCAGTTTCGCTCTCTGTGCCTTTGATCCAATAATCAAAGCTTCTGTTTTATCCTGGTTGAGTTGTAAACAAATCTGTGACATCCAGTCTTGGATAGAGTTTTGAAATGAGTCAATTTCTGCAAGTTAGCCTTCATTTTACAGGAGTGTCAGAGACAAGTTTAGGGTCATATCATGCAGATTCACTAGTGATTTTAACATTTGGGTGTAGCAGAGAGTACCACCCTTACACCCATACAACTTGTTTGGCAATTCCTTCTGTGGCTTGATTAGCTGCCAAAAATCCTTGAAGAATGTTTTGATCATGTGTTTATGTGGCCATGATAGAGCGCAGTTGCACTGTATGTCGACGCACTAACCAAGGCTATCGGTGCCGACATGTTGTAATACATTTTTAATGCCAACTTCTAGCAACAACACACAAAAATGCCAGTTGCTAGCTTACTGATATCCATACGAACTTACAGTAAAGAAACGTTGACCAAAATTTGAGTAAACTAAGTGTAGTTGCATTTGAACATTGAACCGTAAGAAGCCATGTTTAGCAATTATTGTAGTGTCTTTTCATGATAGCAAAATTTTGGACCATATAAACATTTTTGTATAATAATAGTTTTAATAATATACCTTTATTTACATGAGGAAAAAGATCCACTGCACCCTCCAATAAATAGCATGAAAAAAAAATCTGTCCATTTTTATTCAACAGTCTACTATTAAACAAAGAACAATGAAATATCAATCTAATATTTCACTACCCCATACCAATATTTGAGAGTGTACAACAATGGCAAATACTATACCATGTAATAAGAAAAATACATTTGCTGTTTGTTTAATTTGTTACAGCGTGTCTTATTGAACACTCATGTTTGGTAGATATATGTTTAAGGCCTCTATAGGAAAAGCCTTAATATTTTAGACATAGTAATGAGGCATGTTGCTTGGCGCAGGCTAGATTCAATTTTCAATCTGCCTGAAGCTGTAGTTGCTGTATTTGCTGTGGTTTCTGCAGGAGTGACAGTTGTAGCTAAAGCTGTAATAAAAGCATCAGCAAAATAGCTGGATTTCCCTAAAGACATAGTTATAGTTAAAGAAAATTTACAGGTATAAAAGATTTTAAATCTACTGAGTAATAGAGTTTACCTGAACCATTGACTAAAATTGATTGAAGAATCATGTTAAGTGGATTGACATCTCCTGTTCCCACTGCTGTCAAGAGGTTGTTTATAGTCTCTTGAATGGATGGGATAGTTTGGTTGAAGCTGAAGACTAGTTGTGTTGATGTAATGATTGATCCTCGTCTGAAATATATAAATGTTAAAATGAATATTTACAAATCCAGTTTACTGAATGATTGAATGATTTATAAACTGTTTTCTTCAGGGGGACTGAAATTTTGTCCATGCAATGTCAGATTTTACTATCCTTGTGGGTAAATTTGGTCCCCACAGCATAAGTAATACCTGGACTGGACCTGGACCACACACACATCTAGTTTGCTATCATTGTGGCATAGGGGTAATAGGCATGTTTCTACTGTACAAACTGTATTTTCTATCCCCCTTCACCTAAACCTACCCCTCACATTACATTCTCATTCTGTATGATTTATTAGCTTGTTTCCTCATGGGGACCTCAATTTAGGTCCCCATGGTGATACGAGTCCCCACGAATCTGTGTGTATTCAGGTTTAAGTCCCCACTGGGATATAAAAATAGGTACACACACAGAGACAGCATACATAAAATAAGCAGCATTGCAATATACTGTAGTTACCTGAATCCTAGAACAATCACTTAGAGGAAGTTAGCATACTTGGGTATATAGACTGCTTCAAGCTGGAACAGATAACAAACAATTAGAAACATCACTTAAAATAGGGTAATATCTGAGTGTTTGATACATAATTGTTGTATCTTTTGTTAACTATATGTTTAAAAACCAAAAAAGTATCATCAGTGTGTTCCAGTAAATACCATAAATGGATTTTAACTCACCTCATTCCTGACAAGCTTAGCCCTATTCTTGAACTCTGCAGAGTTTGAATAATTGAGCACATCTATAAATCTGTCAAAAGAGCGAAACTCCAGATCTGTTAGCAGTGGCGCATCTGTAGTACCTGCACCCCAGGTACTATTTTTGATGAAGTTGCTGTGGAAGATGTAGATACTGTAGATGCTGTAGACTCTGTAGATGCTGTAGAAGCTGTAGACTCTGTAGATGCTGTAGAAGCTGTAGACTCTGTAGATGTTGTAGATGTTATAGAAGCTGTAGACTCTGCTGTAGATGTTATAGAAGCTGTAGACTCTGTAGATGCTGTAGATGTTATAGAAGCTGTAGACTCTGCTGTAGATTTTATAGAAGCTGTAGACTCTGTAGATGCTGTAGATGTTATAGAAGCTGTAGACTCTGTAGATGTTATAGAAGCTGCAGACTCTGTAGATGCTGTAGATGCTGTAGACTCTGTAGACGCTGTAGATGTTATAGAAGCTGTAGATGCTGTAGATGTTATAGAAGCTGTAGACTCTGTAGATGCCGTAGAAGCTGTAGACTCTGTAGATGCTGTAGAAGCTGTAGACTCTGTAGATGCTGTAGATGTTATAGAAGCTGTAGACTACGTAGAAACTGTTGACTCTGTAGATGCCGTAGACGCTGCAGACTCTGTAGATGCCGTAGAGGCTGTAGACTCTGTAGATGCCGTATAAGCTGTAGACTCTGTAGATGCTTTAGAAGCTGTAGATGCTGAAGAAGCTGTACACTGAGCAGACGTGGAGGACACTGTAGAAGCTGTAAACACCGTATACGTAGAAGGAATAACTGTTGTAGCACTAGTGGTCGACGTGTCAGTGGCTGGTGAAGAGGAAATCACTGAAATCAAGGTAGGAGCTGTTGATTGTGGTCCTGCCATGGTAATTGCTGTACTGCTGGTGGATATTCCAGAAAGAGTTTTTGTTTCAGCAGAGAGTGCTGTTGTTACTGTTGTGGATGCTGTGGTTCTACTAACAGTTGTACTTTCAAAGGCCAGTGAAGAGGAATTAACTGAAGTCAAGGTAGAAGCTTTTGATTGTGGCACTGTTGTGCTTATTGCTTCATTACTGGTGGATGAACCAGTAAGAGTTGCTGTGGAAGAACCTGTTGGTGTTGAAGTTGCTGATGTTGTGGATGTTTCAGCTGTACTAATGGTTGTTCTATGAAATGCACTTGAAGAGGGAGTGGCTGAAGTGGACAGTGTTGTTTCTGATGCTGTTGTGGTAAATGCTGAACTAGTGGTGGTTGGTCCAGCAAGAGTTGTTGTGACAGTTGAGTATTTTCAGGTTAGATAAAACCTCAAGTCAACACTGACAATAGAATGCCACTGTATCCTGTTCAATCAATTACCAGTTTAGCTACAATATACTACATTTATTTTGCATATTCCTTATTTCTGTAAGACTGTTACACATGTAAAAAAAATAATTCTTTAGACCTTTTCTTTTCTTTGGCATTATCAGGCATTAAAGTGCCTCACACATACAATATAAGTTTTGTTAAAACATTTTGCTTTTATGTGCTGTCAGACATACCTATATGGTTAGATGTTATGTTCAGGGCATTAAGAGTTTCTGTATCACTCAGTAATGTGTCTGCAATTTCATCATCTGATGGGACATACTGTGTAGAGTTGAAAACAAGATCCGCTGTGGTAATGACTGACCTAGCTCTGGAATTAAATTTTCAGAAACAATGTCATACTCTATTAATTTCTAATATGCCAATCTGGCCACTATATTGCTCTCTCTTAGTTTTATGTTGGGTGTTTATGTTTTATGAGGACTCTCCATAAACATAATGATTTTTATACTGTACAAACTTTAAATTATATCTCCTAACTCTAACCCTACCCCTAACCTAACCCTTACAGAGAACATTCTGCATTTTAAAACATAATTTAGTATGATTTATACTGTTTTCCTCATTGGGACTTGTCCCCACAATTTCAAAAATTTAAGATTTACTATTCTAGGTCCTCACAACATACCTGGACAACACACACACACACACACACATGTTATTGTGGATTGAGTTGCTGCATTTTCTATGGTTCCTGAAATAGTTAAATATTTGACATATCAGTGAATCAAAGAATTGTTTTGTTTTTATAGATGTTATTTTTATATATGTAATAAAAGTCGATTGGTTTTATGAGATATTACGTTGATTCACCTACCGAACAAAAAGTATAAAATGATAAAAACTTTTGTGTCCATCTTGGAAAGAGTCCAGTGGTAGTGATAAGAGTCTGTAAAGTAATTATATTATTGAACAGTTAATGTGTGTGTTGTATATATAGTATATGTAAACCTTCTATAAGTAATTTGCTACCTCTGTGATTCCCTACCTCCTTTAAAAAATCTGTCATCATCCCTGTGCCTAAGAACAATAAACCCTCTTGTCTGAATGACTATCGTCCAGTTGCCCTCACATCAATAGTCATGAAGGTCTTTGAGAGACTGGTAAAGAACTACATTTGCTCCTCCATCCCTGATACTTTGGACCCTCTTCAGTTTGCCTATCGCCCCAATAGATCTACTGATGATACCATCTCTCACATCCTGCACTTATCTCTCACACACATTGACAGCAAAAATGGGAACTATGTAAGGCTACTATTTATCGACTATAGCTCAGCTTTCAACACTACTGTCCCCAGCAAGCTAGCTTCTAAACTCATAGACCTCGGCCTTAACTCTTCACTCTGTGACTGGATCCTGAACTTCCTCACCGGCAGACCTCAAGTGGTGAAAGTAGGCCAGTTCACCTCCAACTCCATCACCCTGAACGTAGGAGCCCCACAGGGCTGTGTCCTGAGTCCCCTGCTCTACTCTCTCTACACACACGACTGCGTGTCTTCCCACAACTCCACATCTATTATCAAATTTGCTGATGATACTGTGGGTCTGGGCCTCATTTCCAATAATGATGAGACCGCATACTTGGATGAGGTAGAGAAACTAACATCATGGTGCCAGGACAACTGTTTCTCTCTGAATGTGAGCAAAACTAAAGAGC
Organism: Schizothorax lantsangensis; assembly: GCA_027422415.1. Taxonomy (NCBI): domain Eukaryota; kingdom Metazoa; phylum Chordata; class Actinopteri; order Cypriniformes; family Cyprinidae; genus Schizothorax; species Schizothorax lantsangensis. The sequence goes on along the minus strand of CM049841.1, from coordinate 37,805,202 downwards.
TGATTGTTGACTTCAGGAAGAGACAGCAGCGGCCCTACACTCCTCTTAAGATAAGTGGGACCCCTGTGGAGAGGGTGAGCAGCTTCAAGTACCTCGGTGTAAACACTCAGAGGACCTGACTTGGACTACACACATTCAAACACAGGTTAATAAAGCCAGGCAAAGACTGTATCATCTGCGACAGCTGAGGAAATTCAGGGTCTCACCAACAATCCTGAAAACTTTCTATTCAGGGACCATAGAAAGTGTATTGACTCAGTGTATTTCAGTGTGGTATGGAAACAGCTCCAGTCAAGACTGCAAAGCCCTGCAGAGAGTTGGGCGCTTAGCTGAGCGCATCTCAGGGTCTGCTCTCCCCTCTCTGCAGGACATCTACCTCAAACGCTGCAAAAGCAGAGCTGTCAAAATCATCAAGTTACAACCACCCTAGTAACTGTCTTTTCACTCTGCTGCCATCTGGTAAGCGCTTCCGTTGCCTGATGGCAAAAACTGAGAGACTCAGGAGGAGTTTATTCCCCCAGGCCATCAGGCTCCTAAACTCAAACTCAGTCTCTTAACATCAACATGACTCCGCTTAATAATCACTTAACAATCAGTAAGATATTCATTACTCTCTACCTCATACTGACAGTGTCATTTGCACACAGCACTTTCTGTGTTTTGGTATTTTATGTTTATTCTTTTTTTTTTTTTTGTATTGCTGCTACATGACAACCATGTACAACCTGTTTGCACATTCCTCTCTTGTACAGTCCTGCTTATCTTAATATTTAAGTCTACAGCAGTGGTGTAGTCTAGTTTTTTGTAGTGAGCATACTGTGATTTTTCCCTCCCTCACCTGTCCCAAAGCGACACCCCATAAGCACTACACTAATGTGTACAGTACGCATCTACATGTAACTGACAGCATTCTGAAAGACTGCTTATGTGATATCAACATGTCAATTTATTATAAGCAACACAAGACAGCCAATGACATTTACAGCTGGGGAGACTGGACTGATTTTCTACTGTGTTAATCATCTAACATTTTCCCTGAATAATATGGTACCTGGAGCACAGGTTTTATGAGCTGGCAATTTTCAATGCACATTTAAGAGTGCCTGTTTTTATATTCCCTAGCCTGACCTTCAGTCCACAAGGCTGGCCAGGAGTTCTCATCTCTCTCATCATCTGAAACAAGGAGATATAAACATTGTATTCAGTTTAACTGCTGTACACAGACACACACATATCTGTGTTATCTCTCCCCTTCTCCTGCATTCATTGATCCGCACACTAATGTTACTGAAGTTATTAGCTAGTTATGTTGGCCTGAGAAACTCAACATACTGTTGACTGCATGCGTGAAAGATGCTTGGGACAGTTGACTGATCTGTCATGGCTCCCGGGGCCGTAGCCGGGGTTTGCAGGGCCCCAGTGCAGGTTGTACCTGTGGGCCCTGTTTGAAATAGTTTAATATATGTTTGTTATATATATTTATTTGTGCTATTTACACAATGTTTAAGTTTTTCAAGTTTGTAGGTGTCCAGGCACAGAAACCGAATAATTAAATATAAAATAGCATTGCATAGTCTTCACTGTGTAAATTAAATATAGATGAATTCTTGTTAAACTACAAAGTAGGCTTGTTCAGTAAAGAGCTGTGCGTGATTTTCTCTGAATTAATTTTCTTGGATTAAAATTAAGGACAATGACAGCAGCTAGCAAATTAGGCGCAATCTCTTTAAGAGACAATGCATCCAATATGATTTTTTTTTCTCAACTGTTTGTTCACTTAAGTTTACGTTTGCTCTGTATGTGTGCACCGAACACTGCGCGCGAGTACTCATTTAAGTTGTTCCGCGTCCTGTGTTTGAATGCTTAGAAACTCTTTTGAATGTTTAAATGGGAAAGGCATAAAAACATGTTCAAATGATAAGCTTTCGTGGCCACGCGCAGCAGTGGCGCATTTTTATGATGGCCTCAGCCAGTCAGATGAAATGAAAGAGTTGCGCAACTCATCAACAGAAACACAGTGTGATTTTCAAAAAGTCAGTGCTTTGATCGCAACACAGACGGGGTGAATTTATGAATGAACGTGTGAAAGTTCTGTCACAAAGGTGTTGTTACATATCCTCGCACTTTTTTAAGTGGGTATACGGAAATCCTTGACCTTTGCTAGTGGGTATATGCCGTATACCTGCGTATCACGTAGACTACACCACTGGTCTACAGTATACTGTCATGCTCATTTTTATATTTTATATTTAGTTCTTTATATCTTATTCTTTACTTATTTCATTTATGTATATTTCCTCTGTGTTTGTATTCTATAATATTTGCACTGTCCATGGAGCGGACCTGACTCACATTTCACTGCTGGTTATATATTCTATATAATAGAATATATAATATAATATATATTAATATAGAGTCTATATAATCGTGTATGTGACAAATAAAAATCTTGAATCTTGAATCTTGTTAACACTTAACTTTACTAGAACACAAAAAGAACAACCCCACTTCCAGAAAATTTGGGACATTTTTTCAATTGCAGTAAAAACTAGATTATCTGATTTGTGAATTCTCAGAGAACTCCCAGAGAACTTGACAACATCTCTGCATAAGATTGATTGTATGGCTTTCTCCTTGCGTAACAGAGATTTAAGTTTTTTTTTGATGCAGTGACTGTGTTAAGTGACAATGGGTTTCCAAAATACTCCTGAGCCCATGTGGCTTTATTTAGCACAGTAGTATAATGGTTTCTCATTACCAATCCTCTAGCAGGTATTTTATACTGAACACACAGATTAGTAATTCACTGTTGCTTAAGTGGATCCAGTTTCTCACTTCTTCTGAATCACATGTGTAATTTCTGCCTCTTAAATAACACACAATAATGCCCTGATAGTTGTTTTTCTTTATTGAAATGCACAAATAAGCTAAACGGAAAGTCCACTTGCAGATACTGTGATGATTTGTTTCTCACTTTTTTTTTTCATTAGCAATGTCTAAGTTAAATATACTTTTACATTTTTTAATTTATACTTCACTTTATGTCATAATGGATATTTCATGGTTTTCATTCATTTCATTTCAATCAAACATTATTGGTAATATTTACAACCTGGCTTAATTGTGAGGGGGAAAAATGAAATAAAAAATTTAAATTACATAAAGTAAAAATAAAACGGGGTTTGAGATACGTTTTCTCTTGTTTGGTGGGTGTGTCAAAAATGTCAGCCCAATCAGCAGCAACATGTATAAACCACGCGGTATTAAAGAGACAGATCGCACAATGGGTCTAAGTGAAGTCATTTACAAATGTGTCCGCTGCAGCTTGGTATATGCAACAATTGAAGATAATAGAAGACATGTTTGTCGTAAGAGTTTTATAGTAGCATAGCATATCAACATGATGATGATGAATTTGTAAGTAAATGTAATTAACATAAAAATAAATTCACAAGAGCAAGTACAGTATATTGTTTGCACATGTTTATTTTCGTTAAAGGCAAAATAACTGAAATAATAAGATCACAAGTATAGATCTGGAACTTTAAATAAGTCTGTCTAAATATCATGTAGTAATTGCAATGTCTTCTGGTCCAAGGTTCAAGGTTCTTTATTATTTGTCACATACACAATCATACAGGGTATAATCAGTAGTGAAATGTAGGTCAGGACAGGTCCGCTCAATGGACAGTGCAAAAAAAAAAAAAATGAAACATAACACAAGAGAATATATATAAATATAGGTAAGAGTAAGATAGAAAAAATAATATAAGGAGTAAATGTGCAATGAAATAAAATAAAATGTGCAATACAGTCTACTGTGGATTTAATAAATATTAATATAAACAGGGATGTGCAAGAGGAATGTGCAAAACAGGTTGTACCAGGTATATTCACATAGCAGCATTGCGGATGATGGAGAATAATGAATGTTTTTACAGTTTATTAAATTGAGTCCTGTAGATGTTATGTTATGAGACTGAGTTAAGGAGCCTGATGGCCTGAGGGAAGAAGCTCCTCCTCAGTCTCTCAGTTTTTGCCATCATGCTCCTGAAGCGCTTGCCAGATGGCAGTGAGATGAAAAGACGGTTACCGGGGTGATTTGAGTCCTTGATTATTTTTGCAGCTCTGCTTTTGCAGCGTTTGAGGTAGATGTCCTGCAGAGAGGGGAGGGCAGACCCTGAGATGCGCTCAGCTAAGCGCACGACTCTCTGCAGAGCTTTGCAGTCCTGATTTGTGACATTACTATACCATACTGAGATGCACTGAGTCAATACACTTTCTATGGCCCCTGAATAGAAAGTTTTCAGGATTGTTGGTGAGACCCTGAATTTCCTCAGCTGTCGCAGATGGTACAGTCTTTGCCTGGCTTTCTTGACCTGTGTTTGAATGTGTGCAGTCCAAGTCAGGTCCTCGGGAGATGTTTACACCGAGGTACTTGAAGCTGCTCACCCTCTCCACAGGGGTCCCACTGATCATAAGAGGAGTGTAGGGCCACTGCTGTCTCTTCCTGAAGTCTACAATCAGCTCTTTAGTTTTGCTCACGTTCAGAGAAAGACAGTTGTCATGGCACCATGATGTAAGTCTCTCTACCTCACCCAAGTATGCGGTCTCATCATTGTTGGAAATGAGGCCCAGAACCACAGTATCATCAGCCAATTTAACAATAGAAGTGGAGCTGTGAGAGGACACACAGTTGTGTGTGTAGAGAGAGTAGAGCAGGGGACTCAGGACACAGCCCTGCGGGGCTCCTACGTTCAGGGTGATGGAGTTGGAGGTGAACTGGCCCATTTTCACCACTTGTGGTCGGCCGGTGAGGAAGTCTTGAATCCAGTCACAGAGTGAAGTGTTTAGGCCGAGGTCTGAGAGTTTGACAGCTAGCTTGGTGGGTACTATAGTGTTGAAAGCTGAGCTATAGTCAATGAATAGCAATCTGACATAGTTGCCATTTTTGCTGTCAATATGTGTGAGGGAAGAGTGCAGTACCTGAGAGATGGCATCATCAGTAGACCTATTTGGGCGATAGGCAAACTGGAGAGGGTCCAAAGTAGCAGGGATGGAGGAGCATATGTGTTTCTTTAAAAGTCTCTCAAAAACCTTCATGACTGTTGATGTGAGGGCAACTGGGCGATAGTCATTCAGGCAAGAGGGTTTACTGTTCTTAGGCACAGGGATGATGACAGATTTCTTAAATGAGGTGGGAATCACAGAGGTAGCAAGGGACTCATTAAAGATGGAAGTAAATAAACCAGCAAGCTGATCGGCGCAGGACCTCAGAACGCGCCCGGTAATCCCATCAGGTCCGGCAGCTTTCCTGACGTTCACTCTCTTTAGTTCTCTCCGTACCTCGTCCTTCGACACGGTGGTAACATGATCAACATCACTGCTCTGTCTGCTGCATCCTGACGCGCTGATCGGCAGAGTCGCGCCGCCATTACATTCAAAGCGGCCGAAGAAGGTGTTTAACTCTTCAGCCAACAATGGATCTGCTCTCACCTCGGCGGAGGAGTTATTTCCAGAGGAACAGATGGTCTTCAGTCCCTGCCACATGCGTCAAGAGTCATTGAGCTGAAAATGTGACTCAATTCTCTCCCTGTATCGGAGTTTAGCAGCTCTAACTGCCCTGTTGTTTCCTGACAAAAGACCGGCGTTGTATGCGGCAGTGCGTTGGTTAACCGCAGCACGGATTGTTCTGTCCACCCACGGTTTCTGATTTGAGAATGTCCTTATTGTTACCGTTTCACTGGCTTGGTCGGTTAGCATGTTAACAAAGCTTAATGCTACATCCGTGAACTCGCTGACGTCAGCTGAACTCGCCCGGAACATGTCCCAGTCAACGTCATCAAGAGACGCCTGTAGCATAGCTTCAGAGTGGGAGGACCAGCTTCCCTCTCCCCCGGGGATTCCTTTGTTTATATTCCGGTGTGAGGAAAATGGCGGCGTGGTCCGATTGACCAAAAGCCGGCAGGGAACGAGCTTTGTAGGCATTCTTAAACCGAGTGTAGCAATGATCCAGTGTATTCGGTCCTATAGTTGGACAGGATACATGCTGATGGAAGTTCGGCATGACCTTCCTGAGGTTGGCTTTGTTAAAGTCCCCCGCGATGATAGAGGCAGCGTCAGGGTGTTTGCTGATGTAGCCACTGAGCTCGTCGTGTAGTTTGGACAAGGCCAAGCCGGTGTCTGCCTGAGGTGGAATGTAAACGGCATTAGTGATGATCGCTGGGAACTCTCGGGGCAGATAGAATGGGCGGCAGATAATGGAGATGTTCCAGATGAGGCGAGCAGGAACGCAACAGAATGGAGATATTCCTGGGGTCACACCATTTCTTGTTAATCATGAAACACACTCCACCACCTTTGGTTTTTCCGGCCTCGGCTGTTCTGTCCATCCGTAAAACAGAAAAGTTATCAGACGGTGTTGCAGCGGTGTCCGGGACCGAGGGAGTGAGCCATGTTTCAGTCAAACAAATGATGTTACAGTCCCTAATGTCCCATTGGAAACTTATCCTGTCTCTAAGATCGTCCATCTTATTTTCCAAGGATTGGACATTAGCGAGCAGAATACTCGGCAGAGGAGGACTGTGAGCTCTTTTTCTCAGTCTGTCACGAATTCCAGCTCGTCGCCCGCTGTGTTTCTTTCGCCTCCTGGGATTATTCAGGCGGCCTTTGTTAACCTCGGTGTTGTGGAAAAGTGGAAAAGTGTTCTATGGTCAGACGAGTTCAAATTTGACATTCTTGTTGGAAATCATGGACGCCGTGTCCTCCGGGCTAAAGAGGAGGGAGACCTTCCATCGTGTTATCAGCGTTCAGTTCAAAATTTTTGCTCATTCCACTGAATCTTTTGATGATGTTATGCACTGTAGATGATTAGATTTGCAAAGCCTTTGCAATTTGACATTGAGGAACGTTGTTTTTAAAGTATTTTAATCTTTTAGTTTTCATTTTATTCAAATTTAAAAAACATCCCAACATTTCCGGAATTCGGGTTTTAATTCCATTGTTTGTGGTCAGTTATTTTGTCATGTGTAGGTTGCAGCAGGACAAAATAAAAGCTGTATTTAGCCTGTCTTTATTAAACAGAAACTCAGATGGAAAAAAGCTCAAAGCTAACTATTACAAGCACAAACAGAACATCCAACAATAGCTACGTTTACATGGACACTTTTTGCTTCCATTGGAATTAATTCATTCTGATTGACGAATCCAAACGTAGTGTTTACATGAACGCTAAATAAAGTGATCGGGCTGATGTGATCGATTATATGTCCCAAGCTTCTGATCTGATTTAATCTTTTGACATGCTCACACTGCATGCATATTCAGAGTTTCCCGCTGTTGTCGCATATTGTTTTAAAAAGCACACTTGATATTTACTTCGGGTCCTAATTAGGCGACGACCAGCACATTAACTATTGTGCAGTGCTGCTTACTTTAGAAAGCCGTAAAAGTGCCCCTTCCCGTGCCCAAAACCAGTCGTGTGTGGATGCGAGTCTTAAACAAGGACTGGTGAGACGTTGTACTGCTCCACTTCACATACTCTGAATGAAAGCAGCGTTTTAGAATGACTGGACACTCATTTATGACACTTTTATTCACCAGGAAGAACAGCTCCTTCCGTGCGTCATATGTCATTACGCTATTGTTACGTCATTGCACATGCGCAGTACTTTCCAGTTTCGGTTTTCAATCCGATCAAGTGTTTACATGTCCTCTCGTTCGGATTACAAAAGAAATAAACCACCCCTTACGATCCGATCGAAATTTTAATCAGATCTGGACAATTCAATCCGATTGACGTGTTTACATGTGACTTTTTTATTCCGATTGTGCTTTAGTCCTATTATGATCGGATTATTATGGTCCATGTAAACGCAGCTACTGATGATAACAGATCAACTAAAAGACACAGTGAGGGCTAGATATACACAAACTTATCAAGAGTGTAATAGGGCTGGGCGGTATATCGAGTTTGTACGATATATCGATATGTTCTTTATAAGCGATACGATATAAGGCAATATCATTTATGTCGATATAGTTTGAAACGAGCGCACCTGAAAATATAGCGGAGGACACAGACTGAGCTGCTGCGGAAAATGTGCATAATACAATTTGTTCTAAACATGTGACAAACTTTATATGAAGGGCTTTAAAAAAACTTGTAAGATATAGAAGCCTATAGTTTAGTTTCAGTTTAAAACGGCTCTGAGAGAAAGGCTGCGTGTGCCGCTGACAGAGACTCGCGCTGTTTAATGTGTTTGAGATGTGCTGTTCTCCTAAATGCATAACTTACATTTCACAGGTATATTCTCCATCTGCAAATGTTAGAAAGCCATGGACATATTTCCATTTTGCAGTCAGAAGTACACGAGCCTTCTGCTTTGAGATTCTCAGCTAAACTTCACAGACTTCATTGAACGTGCCGCCTCGCGCATGCGCGCCAAACAGACGCGCAATGTAATAGGAGCGCAATAATTCTGACTAAAATATACATTTTGTTGAAATATTTGTAGTTAATAAACAATAAATGTGACATATGTAGAATTTTAAACCTACAAGTAAGTGTATTTGTATGATAGCACTCACTGTAAAGTGACTGTAATGGGGTAATCAAAACAGCCGTTTTACCCAATTAGTCTGTGCTTTTTTTTATTATTTTCATTTTTAGTTTAGTAAATTTAACTTTGCTTTAAAAGCATTATTTTAGTTTTTAGATTGCAATGTTACAATGTTAGAATGTAATGTGATTTTAACCCCTTTTTAACATAATATAGGCCTATGCCTATGGTTACATTCACTTTATTTGTTTAATCCAAATACAAAAGCGTAGAAAATACCTATATATAGATATATACCGTATATACCGCAAATCAGCCAAAAAATACCAAGATATGAATTTTTGCTAATATTGCCCAGCCCTAGAGTGTAATAGGACAAGTGTGACTAACTCCATGAACTAATGACTAACTGTCGAATCTAATCAGAAGCAGGAACAAGGTACCAAAGAAACAGGAACAGAAAACTAAACAAAAACTGAGCATACATTTTATGTGATGACAGAATGTCCATTTTTGGGCGAACTGTCCCTTTAACATGGATACAGACACTTTGTGAAGTTAGCTGTCAGACACATCAAATCTGGTTGTTGGCCATATGTTTAAAGGAGTGTCAGAGTTTAGGGCTATACCATCCAGAATATTCACCGGTGATTTTAACATTTGGCAGAGTGTCTATTTATCTATGTCCCACTCTATGTTCCTTCTGTTACTTGATTAGCTGCCAAAAATCCTCTTAGGTGGCCATGATAGTGACTTGTGTCATCCCAGACATGGAATTGCTATTTTTTAATGCTCCAAGCAACATTTCACAAAAATGACAGTTTCTGGCTTACAGCTCTCCAAAGGAATGGTTTTATGCAAGCCTACTTACAGTTAAAGAAACATTGACCGAAGGTTAATGTTAATGTAAAGGTTCATGTAAAACTTAGTCTAGTTGCATTTTAGCAGTAAACACTGTACCGTAAAAAGCTATGTTAACATGTATAGTATATATTGTATTTTTATGAAAGCAAAATATTTTGGACTATATAAACATAATAAATATTTTTATTTAATTAAAATAAAATATGACATCTTGCAATGTTAGAACTTGTTAGGGAAAAAAGTATGACCAGTAAAACCTCAAAACAGTTAAACAACATTGACATTGTTTACATTTGAAAACATACATTAGGAAATGCAGGAGGAAAAATATCCACTTTTCCCTACTAGAACAGCCTGCTGTTAAACTAATATCTGCAATTCTTGAGAAACAAAACATCATCAAACGTATCTTTATATTGCACTATAACATTATTTGAGAGTGTGCTACAATGGGAAATATATTCTATATGCAATGTAATAATAATAAATACATTTGTTGTTGAATTAATTTGTTACAGCTTATGTTGTATCTTATTGAACTCTCATGTATGGTTGATATACTGTATGTTTATGGCATCTATAGGAAAAGAATTAATATTTTAGACATAATAATGAGGCATGTTGCTTGGAGCAGACTGGATTCAATCTTTAATCCGCCTGAAGCTGTAGTTGCTACAGCAGGGACAGTGGTAGCTGAAGCTGTAATAATAAAAAAAAGCATAAGCAAATTAGCTGGCTATCCTTATAGTTATAGATAGATTACAGGTATAGAAGACTCTAAATCTTCTGAGTAATAGAGTTTACCTGAACCGTTGACTGAAATTGATTGAGGAATTATGTTCAATGGATTGACATCTCCTGTTCCCACTGCTGTCAAGAGAGTTTTCGAAATCTCCTCAACAGATGGAACAGCTTGATTGAAGCTGAAAGCTAGTTGTGTTGATGTGATGATTGACCCTCGTCTAGAATATATAAATGTTGAAATTAATGTTACCTTTTAAAAATTCATTCACACACACACACACACACACACACACACACACACACACACACACACACACACACACACACACACACACACACACACACACAGAGAGAGAGACAAACAGCATGCATAAAACGAGCATAATTGCAATATGCTGCATTTACCTGAATCCTAGGACAATCACTCTGAGGAAGTTAGCATACTTCATTCTGTAGATGGGCTCAAGCTGGAACAAAAAACAAATGATTAAAGACATCACTTAAAACAGGGTAATCTAGTTTAAGTGTTTGTTACATAATTGTCTCTTCTATTAATTAAATGTTTAAAAGTCAAGAAAAGTATCATCAGTGTGTTCCACTAAATATAATAAATTGATTTTGACTCACCTCATCCCTGACAATCTTAGATCTATTCTTGAACTCATCACTGTTGCTATCACTGAGTGCATCTATAAATGCATCAAAAGAGCGAAACTCCAGCTTTGTTAACACCTCAGGTACTATTTTTGCAGTAGTTGCTGTGGAAGTTGTAGATGTTGTAGAGGCTGTAGATGCAGTAGAAGCATTTGACGCTGTAGAGACTGTAGATGCTGTAGTTGCTGTAGTCACTGCAGGAGTGACAGTTGTAGCTGAAGCTGTATTATATATCAATACATATGCAAATTAGCTGGATATCCCTATAGAGCTATAGTTATAGATATATTACAGGTATAGACGTCTCTAAATCTACTGAGTAAAAGAGTTTACCTGAACCATTGACTGAAATTGTTTGAGGATTTATGTTTAATGGATTGACATTTCCGGTTCTTACTGCTGTCAAGAGGGTGTTCGAAATCTCTTCAATAGATGGGATAGTTTGATTGAAGCTGAAAGCTAGTTGTGTTGATGTGATGATTGACCCTGATCTGGGATATATAAATGTTGAAATGAATGTTAAAATTCAGTTTATTTCAAGTTTCTTTCTTTCTCTCTCTCTCTCTCTCTCTCTCTCTTTCACACACACACACACACACACACACACACACACACACACACACACACACACACACACACACACACACACACATAGAGAGACACACACAGACACAGAAAGAGACAACATGCATAAAATGAGCAAAACTGCAATATCCTGCATTTACCTGAATCTTAGGACAATCACTCTGAGGAAATTAGCATACTTGGGTCTATAGACTGCTTCAAGCTGTAACAGATAACAAACAATTGCAGACGTCACTTAAAACAGGGAAATCTAGGTTAAGTGTTTGTAACATAATTATCTCTTCTAATGATTAAATGTTTAAAAGTCAAGAAAAAAATAATTAGTGTACTCCAGTAAATATAATAAATGGATTTTACCTCACCTGATCTTTGACAAGCTTAGCCCTACTCATGAACTCCTCACTGTTGCTATTGCTGAGTGCATTTGTAAATGTGTCATTAGAGCGAAACTCCAGATCTGTTAGCACCTCAGGTGCTATTTTTGCATTAGTTGTTGTGGATGTTGTAGAGACTGTAGATGCTGTAGATGCAGTAGAAGCCTTGGACACTGTAGTGACCGTAGATGCTGTAGAAGCTGTAGATGCAGTAGAAGCGTTAGACGCTGTAGATGCTGAAGACACTGTAGACTCAGCAAATGCTATAGAAGCTGTAGACTCTGTAGATGCTGTAGACGCTGTAGACTGAGAAGATTCAGAGGACACTGTAGAAACTGTAGACTCCGTAGAAACTGTAGATCCTGTAGACTCTAAAGCAGCTGTAGACACTGCAGGTTCTGTAGCAGCTGTAGATGCTCTGGAGTCTGTGGTCTCTGTTGAAGCTCTAGACACTGTAGACTCAGCAGATGCAGAGGACACTGTAGAAGTAGAGACTGTAGAATATGTATAAGGAATAACTGTTGTAGCAGTAGTGGTGGATGTGTCAGCGGATGGTGAAGAGGAACTGACTGAAGTCAGGGTAGAAGCTGTTGATTGTACAACTGTTGTGATTATTTCTGCACTGCTGGTGGATGTTCCAGTAATAGATGTTGGGACAGTGGATGAACCTGTTGAGGATTTATTTGTTGTAACACTAGTTTGTGGTGCTGTTGTGGTAACTCCTGGAGTGGTGGTGGATGATTCAGTAATAGCTGTAGTGGTTGTTAAGGGCACTGCTGTTGTAGCTGTTGTGGAGGATTCAGTTGTTGTAACACTAGTTTGTGGTGCTGTTGTGGTAACTCCTGCAGTAGTGGTGGATGATTCAGTAGCAGTTGTTGTGGTTGTTAAGGGCACTGCTGTTGTTGTGGCTGTTGTGGAGGATTCAGTTGTTGTAACACTGGTTTGTGGTGCTGTTGTGGTAACTCCTGCAGTAGTGGTGGATGATTCAGTAACAGCTGTAGGGGTTGTTGAGGGCACTGCTTTTGTGGAGGATTCAGTTGTTGTAACACTAGTTTGTGGTGCTGTTGTGGTAACTCCTGCAGTAGTGGTGGATGATTCAGTAACAGTTGTAGTGGTTGTTGAGGGCACTGCTGTTGTGGAGGATTCAGTTGTTGTAACACTAGTTTGTGGTGCTGTTGTGGTAAATCCTGCAGTAGTGGTGGATGATTCAGTAACAGCTGTAGTGGTTGTTAAGGGTGCTACTGTTGTTGTGGCTGTTGTGGAGGATTCAGTTGTTGTAACACTGGTTTGTGGTGCTGTTGTGATAACTCCTGCAGTAGTGGTGGATGATTCAGTAACAGTTGTAGTGGTTGTTGAGGGCACTGCTGTTGTGGAGGATTCAGTTGTTGTAACACTAGTTTGTGGTGCTGTTGTGGTAACTCCTGCAGTAGTGGTGGATGATTCAGTAGCAGCTGTTGTGGTTGTTAAGGGTGCTACTGTTGTTGTGGCTGTTGTGGAGGATTCAGTTGTTGTAACACTAGTTTGTGGTGCTGTTGTGGTAACTCCTGCAGAAGTGGTGGATGATTCAGTAGCAGCTGTTGTGGTTGTTAAGGGAACTGCTGTTGTTGTGGCTGTTGTGGAGGATTCAGTTGTTGTAACACTAGTTTGTGGTGCTGTTGTGGTAACTCCTGCAGTAGTGGTGGATGATTCAGTAGCAGCTGTTGTGGTTGTTAAGGGAACTGCTGTTGTTGTGGCTGTTGTGGAGGATTCAGTTGTTGTAACACTAGTTTGTGGTGCTGTTGTGGTTACTCCTGCAGTAGTGGTGGATGATTCAGTAGCAGTTGTTGTGGTTGTTAAGGGCGCTGCTGTTGTTGTGGCTGTTGTGGAGGATTCAGTTGTTGTAACACTAGTTTGTGGTGCTGTTGTGGTAACTCCTGCAGTAGAGGTGGATGATTCAGTAGCAGCTGTTGTGGTTGTTAAGGGAACTGCTGTTGTTGTGGGAGGATTCTGTTGTAACACTAGGTGGTGCTGTTGTGGTAACTCCTGGATTGGATGATTCAGTTGTTGTGGTTGTTAAGGGAACTGCTGTTGTTGTGGCTGTTGTGGACTAGTTTGTGGTGCTGTTGTGGTAACTCCTGCAGTAGTGGTGGATGATTCAGTAGCAGCTGTTGTGGTTGTTAAGGGAACTGCTGTTGTTGTGGCTGTTGTGGAGGATTCAGTTGTTGTAACACTAGTTTGTGGTGCTGTTGTGGTAACTCCTGCAGTAGTGGTGGATGATTCAGTAGCAGCTGTTGTGGTTGTTAAGGGAACTGCTGTTGTTGTGGCTGTTGTGGAGGATTCAGTTGTTGTAACACTAGTTTGTGGTGCTGTTGTGGTAACTCCTGCAGTAGTGGTGGATGATTCAGTAGCAGCTGTTGTGGTTGTTAAGGGAACTGCTGTTGTTGTGGCTGTTGTGGAGGATTCAGTTGTTGTAACACTAGTTTGTGGTGCTGTTGTGGTTACTCCTGCAGTAGTGGTGGATGATTCAGTAACAGGTGTAGTAGTTGTTGAGGGCACTGCTGTTGTGGAGGATTCAGTTGTTGTAACACTAGTTTGTGGTGCTGTTGTGGTAACTCCTGCAGTAGTGGTGGATGATTCAGTAACAGCTGTAGGGGTTGTTGAGGGCACTGCTTTTGTGGAGGATTCAGTTGTTGTAACACTAGTTTGTGGTGCTGTTGTGGTAACTCCTGCAGTAGTGGTGGATGATTCAGTAACAGTTGTTGTGGTTGTTAAGGGCACTGCTGTTGTGGAGGATTCAGTTGTTGTAACACTAGTTTGTGGTGCTGTTGTGGTAAATCCTGCAGTAGTGGTGGATGATTCAGTAGCAGCTGTTGTGGTTGTTAAGGGTGCTACTGTTGTTGTGGCTGTTGTGGAGGATTCAGTTGTTGTAACACTAGTTGGTGGTGCTGTTGTGGTAACTCCTGCAGTAGTGGTGGATGATTCAGTAGCAGTTGTTGTGGTTGTTAAGGGTGCTACTGTTGTTGTGGCTGTTGTGGAGGAATCAGTTGTTGTAACACTAGTTTGTGGTGCTGTTGTGGTAACTCCTGCAGTAGTGGTGGATGATTCAGTAACAGCTGTAGTGGTTGTTGAGGGCACTGCTTTTGTGGAGGATTCAGTTGTTGTAACACTGGTTTGTGGTGCTGTTGTGGTAACTCCTGCAGTAGTGGTGGATGATTCAGTAACAGCTGTAGTGGTTGTTAAGGGCACTGCTGTTGTAGCTGTTGTGGGGGATTCAGTTGTTGTAACACTAGTTTGTGGTGCTGTTGTGGTAACTCCTGCAGTAGTGGTGGATGATTCAGTAACAGTTGTTGTGGTTGTTAAGGGAACTGCTGTTGTTTTGGCTGTTGTAGAGGATTCAGTTGTTGTAACACTAGTTTGTGGTGCTGTTGTGGTTACTCCTGCAGTAGTGGTGGATGATTCAGTAACAGTTGTTGTGGTTGTTAAGGGCACTGCTGTTGTGGAGGATTCGGTTGTTGTAACACTAGTTTGTGGTGCTGTTGTGGTAACTCCTACAGTAGTAGTGGATGATTCAGTAACAGTTGTTGTGGTTGTTAAGGGCACTGCTGTTGTGGAGGATTCGGTTGTTGTAACACTACTTTGTGGTGCTGTTGTGCTAACTCCTGCAGTAGTGGTGGATGATTCAGTAACAGTTGTTGTGGTTGTTAAGGGAACTGCTGTTGTTTTGGCTGTTGTAGAGGATTCAGTTGTTGTAACACTAGTTTGTGGTGCTGTTGTGGTTACTCCTGCAGTAGTGGTGGATGATTCAGTAGCAGCTGTTGTGGTTGTTAAGGGTGCTGCTGTTGTTGTGGCTGTTGTGGAGGATTCAGTTGTTGTAACACTAGTTTGTGGTGCTGTTGTGGTAACTCCTACATTAGTAGTGGATGATTCAGTAACAGTTGTTGTGGTTGTTAAGGGCACTGCTGTTGTGGAGGATTCAGTTGTTGTAACACTACTTTGTGGTGCTGTTGTGCTAACTCCTGCAGTAGTGGTGGATGATTCAGCAACAGTTGTTGTGGTTGTTAAGGGTGCTCCTGTTGTTGTGGCTGTTGTGGCGGATTCAGTTGTTGTAACACTAGTTTGTGGTGCTGTTGTGGTAACTCCTGCAGTAGTGGTGGATGATTCAGTAACAGTTGTTGTGGTTGTTAAGGGAACTGTTGTTGTTGTGGCTGTTGTGGAGGATTCAGTTGTTGTAACACTAGTTTGTGGTGCTGTTGTGGTTACTCCTGCAGTAGTGGTGGATGATTCAGTAACAGTTGTTGTGGTTGTTAAGGGAACTGCTGTTGTTGTGGCTGTTGTGGAGGATTCAGTTGTTGTAACACTAGTTTGTGGTGCTGTTGTGGTTACTCCTGCAGTAGTGGTGGATGATTCAGTAACAGTTGTTGTGGTTGTTAAGGGCACTGCTGTTGTAGCTGTTGTGACGGATTCAGTTGTTGTAACACTAGTTTGTGGTGCTGTTGTGGTAACTCCTGCAGTAGTGGTGGATGATTCAGTAACAGTTGTTGTGGTTGTTAAGGGAACTGCTGTTGTTGTGGCTGTTGTGGAGGATTCAGTTGTTGTAACACTAGTTTGTGGTGCTGTTGTGGTAACTCCTGCAGTAGTGGTGGATGATTCAGTAACAGTTGTTGTGGTTGTTAAGGGAACTGTTGTTGTTGTGGCTGTTGTGGAGGATTCAGTTGTTGTAACACTAGTTTGTGGTGCTGTTGTGGTTACTCCTGCAGTAGTGGTGGATGATTCAGTAACAGTTGTTGTGGTTGTTAAGGGAACTGCTGTTGTTGTGGCTGTTGTGGAGGATTCAGTTGTTGTAATACTAGTTTGTGGTGCTGTTGTGGTTACTACTGCAGTAGTGGTGGATGATTCAGTAGCAGTTGTTGAGGGTGCTGCTGTTGTTGTGGCTGTTGCAGAGGTGTCGGTTGTACTAACAGATGATGGTGATGATGTTGAATCTGTTGTGGACTGAGTTGTTGCACTTTGGGATTGAACTATTGCTAGAAAAGACAAACCGTTTGTGTGCTGTTAAAGTTACATATTTTAAACATGTATATCTTATGTTTGAATTGGGGATTTGTTGTTGTTGGTTTGTTTGATTTGTTTTACATTTCACTTACCAATAAAAATGCACATTATAATAAAACCTTTTCGCTCCATTCTGGAAAGACACTCCAATTGTGATAATAAGAGTCTTTCTAGAGTCCAATGGTGATAATAAGAGTCTGCAAAGCAAGCAATATACAGAAAGTTTAAATACACACACACACATACACACACACACATATATATATATATATATATATATATACACACGTGGTCAGAATTGATGGTACCCATGGTAAATATGATCAAATAAGGCTGTGAAAATAAATCTGCATTGTTAATCCTTTTGATCTTTTATTTAAAGAAAAATCACAAAAATCTAACCTTTCATTGGAGCATAAGAATTTTAAATGGGGGGAGATATCATTATGAAATAAATATAAATGTTTTTCTCTAATACACATTGGACACAATTAATGGTACCCTTTTATTTAATACTTTCTGAAACCTCCATTTGCCAAAATAACAGCTCTGAGTTTTCTCCTATAATGCCTGATGAGGTTAGAGAACACCTGACAAGAGATCAGAGACCATTCATAATCACTCCAGACCCTTCAGATTCCCAGCTCCCCGATGGTGCTTCTCCTCTTCAGTTCACCCCACTCCTCTTCTATAGGTTCAGGTCAGAGGACTGGGACGGCCATGGCAGAAACTTCATTTTGTGCACAGTGACCCATTTTTGTGTTGATTTTGATATTTATATTTATATTTGTTTTGAATTATTGTCCTGATGGAAGATCCAACCATGGCCCATTATAAGATTTGGCCCATTATAAGATAACAGAGGCAGTCAGGTTTAGATTTTTTATCTTTTGGTATTTGATAGAATCCATGATGCCATGTATCTGAACAAGACGTCCAGGACCTCCGGCAGAAAAACAGGCCTACAATATTAAAGATCCAGCATATTTAATCGTGGACATGGGGTACTTTTTATCCCTGTTTTTACTAAACCCATCTGGTGGGTTTGCTGCCAAAAAGCTATTTTTTTAGTTTCATCTGACCATAGAAGTCAGTGCCATTTGAAGTTCCAGTCGTGTCTGACAACTGAATTTGCTGGAGTTTGTTTTTGGATGAGCAAGGAGATTTTTTTCTTGAAACCCTCCCGAACAACATGTGGTGATGTAGGGCTGTTTGAATTTTTTTTTTTTTTTAGGCTTTCTGACCCCAAGACTCAACTAATTTCTGCAATTCTCCAGCTGTGGTCCTTGGAGAGTCTTTGGCCACTCAAACTCTCCTCCTTACCGTGCATTAGGACAATATAGACAAGTCCTCTTCCAGGTAGATTTGTAACATCTTTAGTTGATTGGGACCTCTTAATTATTGCCCTGATGGTGGAAATGAGGATTTTTCAATGCTTTAGCTCTTTTCTTACAGCCACTTTCTATTTTGTGAAGCTCAACAATCTTGTTCTGCACATCAGAACTATATTTTTAGTTTTTTCTCATTGTGATGGATGATTAAGGGAATTTGGCCTTTGTGTTCCTCATATTTATAATCCTGTGGAACAGGAAGTCATGGCTGAACAATTTCATGCTCCTAGTCACCCTGGTGTGCTAAAAAATGTAAATATGAATGGGAATATACTTCAGAGATATTTTACTCATAAGAATTTCTAGGGGTGCCAATAATTGTGGCCAACATTCATTGGAGAAAAACATTTATTTCGTCATGATATTTTCTCCCCACTTTCAATTGTTTTACTTCAATGATAGGTTAGAATTTTGTGAATTTTTTGAGTGAAAGATCAAAAGGATAAACAATGCAGATTTATTTTCACAGCCGCCTTTGCTCATATTTATCAAGGGTGCCAATATTAGTGGAGGGCACTGTATATTCCTGTGAAACAGGAAGCCATGGCTGGATAATTTCATGTTCATAATCACTCTGGTGTGCTCAAAATTGTAAATGTGAATGTGAATATACCTAACAGATATTCTACTCATAAGAATTTCTAGGGGTACCAATAATTGTGCCCAACGTGTATTTGAGAAAAACATTTATTTCATAATGAGATTTTCCCCCATTTTCAATTGTTTTAGTTCAATGAAAGGTTAGTTTTTTGTGATTTGTTTTATATAAAAGATCAAAAGGATTAATAATGCAGGTTTATTTTCACAGCCTTCTTTGATCATATTTACCATGGGTACCAACAATTCTGACCACGTGAGTATATATTAGTGCTGTCAATCGATTAAAACATTTTAACTAATTAATCGCACATTTTTTTCTGATTTAATTAATTTGAAATTAATCTTACTAACATTAAAGGTTTTAAATATACTTTTATATTGCAATAATTTCACATTTAATCTTCAAATTAATTACATAAATTACATAAAGACAATATAATTCTTAATATTTGTTCAGTGCCATCTCTTTATGACTGAAGGCAAGTATCAGTATCACTGATACCAATACTGATGTCTCTGATACCCCCCCCCCCCCCCCCAATATTTAACCATTGATTAGCCATTCAACATTACAGTATAAATGAGAGCTATCAAACAACTTTTAATTTAACTTAAAACAATCTTCACAAACCCATTATAATAAATGTCATATTTAGCTACCGGTCCCTTTCAGCAAGGAAATATACAGAAATTGAATAAAGTTATCAAACACTAAATTCTGAATTAAATATAGTAAAGCTACAAAAGTTATTGATTTCCTCTTTTTTTTCTTTTGTTCTTTGATTAACAGACATCACAGCAGCTGGTTATTAGGTTATTTGGCTGCTATTTCTTTAATTCAAATTCAAACTGTTTATCATTATCCAAACTAAAATATTATTTTAATATGACTCTTTAATATTAAACACAAATGGTTCAGTAAACAAATGGATACCCCTTGATAATAGGAATGTCCTTTAGATATCAAGATAAATGAGCACTTATTATTATAAATATTCTGACTACATAGGCTTCATTTCATATAAAATACATTCAAAAGTAACAGAACACAGACTACTGCAAATATGACAAAATTGTTACATTTCATCACATTACTACATTAGCTATGTAGGCTCTATGTCATTAAAATAGTAATGCTTTGATTGTTATTATGCCCCAGATGCAATATTTCCCGCGATTAAAATGTATAATATAAATATAATTAAGACAAATAGCCTATATTTAGTGAAATAAAATGCTCTTACCAGTCCTTGAGCAGATAGGATATATATTATACTGAACACGCAGTTGTCTGATCCAGTAGTTATTCTGTGCTCCAGTTCTTATTCTCTTGAATCACCTGTGGTGCTGCCTCTTAAATACCACTTAGTGACGTCCTGACCTGTGGTTTGTTACTTCATTGATATGCACAGATAAGGTTTATGGAATGCTTTTTGGCAGTCACCATGACGATTTGTTTAAAAAATCTTTTGTATTGTGCCCGTCTAAAGTGTCGGGCGTGGCAACAATTTATTATAGGCAGGCTTATTTATAGAAACTGTTAAGCACTTTGATAAAGCCATATAGTTGCACATTTTAATTTATAATCGTATGTCATTCTCATACCATGATTATCATCATGGTTTTCATTTCAATCTGACATTATTTTAGCTAAATGTAGGCTTTCCAAAATTCGCGGAATAGAGCGATTTCTTTGAGGGCACAATTGTAGGCTATACACAATTTGGTTTTCATTACATTTATTTAATTTAGCAGACCCTTTTATTCATTTAGCAGACCCTTTTATCCAAAGCGACTTTTAGGAATAGGCTACAATAGCCTAAACACAGGAAGTGCTCGTAATAAAAAAAGTTTCAAACATTATTCAAATTAGTAAGTTTTATTTTCCTAATTTGTCGATATTACTGCATATGTTAGTGGAAACAATAGAGAATGGGATTATACAAAAAACAACATCAAACACAGAGATTCCAACGAGTTTAATCATTTGTGTGACCATAGACCGATCATCGTGGAGCACGTGATCATTTTATGGATCCTACGTCAACTGATCACGATTAGCCTACTACACATGTAAGATGTCAAAATGTTTACCTATGCATTCTTCACATACTGACACTTAGTTTCACTGGCTTCCCTGACGTTTTTGAGGAAGTTTCCCCTCTCTAATGAAGCGTCACTAAACACTTGAACTGTCGAGACGCACATATTTAGAATAAACCTGGTAGGCTGTTTTGTTTGGTTAGAAAAAGGTTTACACAAAAGTACAAAATAATAATAATAATAAAATCGGTGGAACGGCTGACGCTTTAATTTAATCGTTTAATTTTTGATGACTGATCAGTTTGCTGGTGTGCTTGTATCACGTAATTTGCTTTCAATTGCGACCTATTGTCTATGTGGTTTTATTTCATTAAAATCATAAGGGCTATTGAACATTTCTGTAAAAAAAAAAAAATGTCAGGAAAATTATAGTTAGGCCTAGCCTATATAATTACAGCTAGGCCTAGGCTACTTTATCGAAGAGACACTTAAAAAAAAGAATCTTCTTGAAATGTGTTTGGCTATAATAGGAAAATCAATAAATTATTTAGTGGAAAGAAAAAAAAACAAGGTATATAGATATATAAAAATGATTTCATAATTAGAAACATTTGTTGAAGAGGCGAGACGCCAGTAAGTGGCTAGTAAGTGGGCTATAATAAAAGCATAAGCACATTCATTGTATTTTGTGCCATCTTTGATAATCAAGTCAAGTGAAGTAGTTGTCATTCCTCGCATTACAATCAAGTCTGAGAAATGAATCCTTGGGTGTGGTGGGTGGTACAGGTGAACACCCATCACTTTATTTCTAGAAACTGCACAGTGATGCTTGTTGGAAGTCAAGTGATGTTTACACATCATTTACATTTACTTGGTGTTCTGAATGGATTATTTTTATGATTTTTTTTTAATTATAATTATAATTTTTTAATTGTATTATGAATTGTATTTTCACAGAAAAAAAATGGTATCCAGTCTAAATAGCAAAGAAATCCATGTGGGGTCAAGTTTGCCTTGTAGAGAGAATTAAGAATTGGATAAATTGAAATAATCAGTGGATTCTGCATAACAGATGAAAAGATTGTTCATTAGCAGTTATTTGCTTTCATCTATGGCAGCCATCATCCAATAGATTTAGAGCTTCTCTCTTTCTCCAGTCTGAATTTGTGTTCAATTTATACTTAGGCTATTACAGTAATCCAACGCAGAACTTTACTGAAATCCCTCAGTACAGATTTTCAAGCCAAATTTATCCATCTGCTTTCTTCCTTGGTCCTGGATTTTATATATATATATAGCCTACTATTGGTTTGCCTCGCAAAACGTAAATTCAAATTAGTGCACTGCTACTGTCGTCACTTTTAAAAACGATAAGAAGAATATCAAACTTGATGATCAGGATACTTGTTTATTTAATCAGCATCTCATTTTTTTTAGATCAAATTTCATGTTTTGCTTTACCCACCAACGCACACATCTCGATTAAAAGAGATTAAAAGGGAGCATCTATTGGCGAAATTGGCACATTGCAGGTGGACAGGAATGAAACAACATTCACAATGAAACTTTCATTTTAGATAAGAATTTTCTGAAGAGGCTCATTGGAAATATTCTGAGCAAATAGTCTACACTCCACAAAAAGGAACAAAAGCTGTCACTGTCTGGGACGGTTCCTTTTTAAAAGGTAATTTATTCCTAAAGGGTGCATATAATTACCTAAAGGTACATATTAGTACCTAAAATGTACATATTATTACCTAATTGGTAGGCCTGCATATTCGTTTCTTTTAAAGGGTACTGTCCCAGTGACAGCTTTTGTACCTTTTTTTCTACAGGCATAGGGATTTTTTCATACCATGGTTGTAATCAGCTGTGTTATTATTTATGCCATGCACTTACATGTACTTTTGATACTTCTGTACATTTAATATCAGTTACTGTTCTCAAGTATTATTTCTCATAAACTAATTTATTTATTTATTTAAATAACTTGAGCATGGTTGGGTACTTTATGCAGTACTGGTTATTTGGGACACTATCAAGCAAGAAGGAGAAAAACTGGGAATCCGAAAGAATTAAAGTCATGGGGGGTTGTCATGGGATATCCAAATCGAGTCCCAGTTACTCCCTGTCCTCGTGAATGATTGAATGAATGAATGAATGAATGAATGAGGCATTTATATAGCGCTTTATTGTGTATTGTTGTACACCCAAAGCGCTTTACAATCATGTGGGGGGTCTCTCCTCAACCACCACCAGTGTGCAGGGGGATTGGGTGATATGCCGAGGGATATCCCCCTCGGTAGAAATCGCAATTGCGTTCCCGAGCCCGTCTTTTTTTTCCCCTTCTCCCAAATCAGATTATACTGTTTCAGATATTAAAATTGTTCAGTTTTGTATGTAATGGCAAAGTGATAATATTTCGTTTTGGTTTTTTATAAAGTTAATTTAGAAAAACGTTTGGAGCATTTTTTTTGTTAGTTAAAGTTTTTTCTTTCTTAAAGTAAGACCAAGCGGCGGCAGACAGATCACAAAATATATATATTTTTTTTTTGATACAACATTTGATTAATCAATGCATGCTGATGAACTTTTATCATAGTTTATAGTTATAAGGTAACGAAAGTGTTCAACATTCAACCTGTTCTTTTTCATCAGTATTATTTGTGATTTAAATTTTGTGACAGGAATTCCTCTTTTTGCTTTCACTTTCACGATCTTGGTGTCACGCTTTACAAGAAAAGATAATTGTCTGTTTTGCTTATATCTATACACCTTTCACTTTTTAAGACTAAAACAAAAGATGGATTCATTGTTATTCTTAATTAAAAAGCACAACAACAATAAAACAGTACTTTACAATGACCAGGTAGCATAACATTTATTAACAAAATCGAATAAGACCAGGTATGGCATAGGACACATCACACACTGCCTCTGCTCTGCTCTGCGTGCGGTGTGAAACCAGGCTCTACTGAAGCGCTCGCACCTGATCAGTGAAATCTTTCTCCTGCTACAATGTGCTGCGGCTGGCAGCGCGCGCGCTTTGGAGCAGCGCAGACCATGCACTAGCACAAGTGCGACCACATCAAATTTTTACTCACACACTCTCAAAAAATGGTCGCATTTTGGTCGCAGTCTAGAGCCCTGAATATATAAAATAATTGTATAAAATAAAGAAAACAATGATGTGCCGTCTCGTCTTGAACAGGAGCACTTCACAAAAATGAACCGAAAGTCAGCGAATACATGCCTCACAGACATGATAAATATATCTATAGAAAGCTTTAAATTACTACTTAACGAAATAAATCAAATCGAAAACAAAAACTCTTTCATTATAATCCGTGAAGATGCACTTCTCTCTAAAGGCGAGTCTAATGAGGAGATGGGAGTCAGGATCTTCATCTGATTCTTCATCTTTGCCACACTGACACAGAAAACACTAGTTTATTAGTAAATAATAAACTAGTAATAAATAACTTAAACCTGCCGCCGCTTGGTCGTTACATTAAGAAAGAAAAAACGTATTTAACTAACAAAAAAAATGCTCCAAACGGTTTTCTAAATTAACTTTATAAAAAACCAAAACGAAATACTTATCACTTTGCCATTAATTTAAAGCATACAAAACTGAATTTTTGTGAAGTGCAATTCATTGTTAATATCAGGGCTCTAGAAAAAATGCGAGAGAGTATAAAAATTTGACATGGTCGCACTTGTGGGCAGAAAGCGCATGCGAAAAACGGAGCGGGCTTCGGAAGAACGCAGATGCGTCCTGTCAGCGACAGACAGTTTCTAAAAGCTTGTTATCGTTATGGTATGGAGGCTTTCCTTATTTTTTTAATATTATTATTATTTGATTTCTCAGTGTTTGCTAAACATTCTGGTATTAGTCGGTATAATACAGGAGGGCCCGAGCGAATATGCTGTCAGGGGGCCAGACAGTAATGACACGTCGTGAAAGTGGCAAAAAGAGGAATTCCCACTGCTGTTCATTGTAAGTATTAAATTATAATTATAGGCCTATATATAAGCTCCTTAAATTAACTTTATAAAAAAACAAAACGAAATATTATCACTTTGCCATTACATACAAAACTGAACAATTTTAATATCTGAAACAGTATAATCTGATTTGGGAGAAGGGGAAAAAAAGACGGGCTCGGGAACGCAATCGCGATTTCTACCGAGGGGGATATTTCTGCCCGGAAGGCAGGAGGGCCCGAGCGAATATGCTGTCAGGGGGCCCAGAATCCGTAGTGGCGCCCCTGCTGTTCATTGTAAGTATTAAATTATAATTATAGGCCTATATATAAGCTCCTTAGAGTTTGTATTTATTTGTGTTGCCGCGATGCACCTGTCCTGCACCGCTTACAATAGAAATCGTTATGTTACGTTTCTTCCTGTTGTTTCAAAGATTAAAGGCAAAATCACTTTCCCAAATAGTCTGCAGTAACGTGGTAAACACTAAAATGTGGGGTTTAATAATGTTAGCGTTCTGAACACTTGGAATTTTAAGATGTAGAATAGTGAACACCTGTTTGTATTGAATAAACAAACGTTTTTGCGTGGTAGTCTTTTTTTATTTTCGTTTGCAATGTCCAAGAACAGCTTCACATTTAAATGATTTTGTCTTTAATCAGATGAGAATATGGCTATTAAATATACTATTTGTGTAATATTGATGATTAAGTTAGAGTTTTTTTTTATTTTTAGACAGAATTCTGTGTAAAAAAAATGAAAAGGGGACAACAGCAGCAATACATTCAAGGTTTCTTCAAGAAGAAACCATGT
Source organism: Schizothorax lantsangensis (assembly GCA_027422415.1). Classification (NCBI taxonomy): domain Eukaryota; kingdom Metazoa; phylum Chordata; class Actinopteri; order Cypriniformes; family Cyprinidae; genus Schizothorax; species Schizothorax lantsangensis. Next base: position 37,779,558 of record CM049841.1, on the reverse strand, counting down.
CAAAGACAGGTAGATACAGTGCAGTGCAGGTCAGAGCCAATCCACCCGGCAGGGCCAAGTTGGCCAGCAAATTAGCCCTGAACCTGGCAGCACAGGTCAAAGCTGGTCAGAGAGGGCCAGCGAGGACTACACCAGCAGCCATCTATCTGCAGCAACGGGTGAAAGTCAGAACATGAAAATATTTTACAAAAAGTTCACTAGACACACACACACACACACACACACACACACACACACACACACCGTCTGTTTGGACAATCAAAGTTGAGAACAAGTATTGTCTGATCGGTGGTTTTTATTTATAAAAAGAGAGATGAGTTGTCCAGGCACTTGTGCAGTGCCATTTTTATGTGACTTTTACATGACTTTTCCTATGGGCCCCCCCCTGGCTGGTTCTTGGTCCCCCCTGTGCCACCCCATTAAAAAAATTCTAGAATCGCCCCTGCTCGAGGGCCCCCTCCCATCGTCGGGCCCTTAGAATTGTCCTAACTTTCCCCCCCTTATGGCGCCCCTGCACCAGCTACAGGTGGAGAGGAGAGAGAGATAGAGCCAATCAAGTGGATGGGGATTATTAGGAGGCCATGATTGACAAGGGCCAGTGGAGGGAATTTGGCCAGGACACCTGGGGTTACACCCCTACTCTTTACGATGAGTGTCATGGGATTTTTAATGACCACAGAGAGTCAGGACCTCGGTTTAACGTCTCATCCGAAGGACTCATATGACCTCCTGTCCTGTTTTATGTTTTTTTTAAAGAAAAGCTTGTATTTGGCCAGCAGAGGGCAGGCTTGTATTTGCTGTAAAATAATGCTAGTGTATGAACTCCTGCCTAAAACTATATCTTCAACCATGTGTTATTAACACAAGTAATACTGACACTGAAACACTCAAAGATATAGCGTAATTATCAAAATGTAAAAAAATATCATAAATTCAGGATAGTATGATTAATGAGACCTATTAGATAGTATGCATTAACAAGGCCTATTTTGTTCTTTCTTTATAGCAACATGACAGGTAATGAGACATCAATGAGTATCACTAAACCAAGCTTCTTCATTTTTTACTGAAATGGAAATACTGCACATCTGACAGCTGAGTGGCTCACTTTTTTATTATAAACCTTACTTTACATAAGCTATTGTATTAATCAACCTTACTAGCAAGTACTGTATACTGTATATATATTTATATTTTTGAAAAAAATATATCTAGAGTGTATTATGGCTAGGAAAAACAATGAAAGTGTCTTTAATCAACAACAACTGTAACAACCTGCTCTGCAAACAGTGTTTTTGCAGAGGTTTTCATTTTTCATGTACCGCTCGCAAACAATGCAAAGCATTAGAACATTTTTATTTTGCTAGTCACAAAGCAAGTGTGTTGTACACTCGCTAATTCATTCTATTAATGTCATAATCATTTGTCAGATATCCCTAAAAACTGTACAATGCCTTGTATATACATGCATATGGTATTTTAAAGTCATCTTTTTGCTGAAAGTGTATGACTTCTTCATATACTGTATGATTACAGATTGACAAATTGCATGCAGTATATAACATGGAATATATCTCCTTCTCGTGCCATGAAAAAGGAATGTCTCTGGATCTTTGCCAGGTGATATAATTACACCACATGAACTCTTTTCTCTATATAATTGCCTGTGTCCGTTCTGGTGTGCAAGGGATGTTTGTCAGAAAGTTTTAATGACCAAAAGTACATTAACTACAAGCACTATCTTCCTTATGGTTCAATGTCTTTTGTTTTGTGAAATCATACTGTGTGTGTCTGAAACAGACATACAGTACAGTTAAAACTAATTGATGGGATTGTTTGCCCCTTAACAGTATATGCAAGAGCCATTTTTGCTTTAAAGACAGAAGTCAGTTACATTTAATACTAGAAGCTTTTTCATTTCTGGATTTCATGTCTTCGTACATGGCTATTACACTGAATAGATGTCTGGGTGACATTTATGTACAATACTATCAAGCACATACAGTGTTTTTGTGACAGCTTACAGAATCCAACAGTTAATTTCTTTTAATAACCTCTGATAAGTTCTATCGTACTGTGACTTGACCTTATCTTTGACAAGGTTGATTTGTTTGTGGTGAACCACTGACTTGACCAGTCTTGCTTGCTTGTTTGCATTACAGACTTAACTCGAAACTTATTTTGTGACATGTTTGTGATCTGTGACAATCTGTGCAATTCACTCCCAGCTGTGGTAAACCAGTGCAAAAATGGGTCATTAATAGATGGAAAAAAATTATTTATTCATAATATAAAGATAAGTTGTAGTAGGTTTATTTTTATACATCTGTCCTATTTTACTTTATTTTTTTACTCATCTTTGCTATTATAGAGAAGGTGATGTTAGCTATTACCACAAGTAAACCCACGTCTTCATGCGTGCGTTCAGAGATGACTGGATCTTACTTTCTACGTCTGTTTGTCTTTTGTTTTCATTCATTCATTTGACAATAGACTTGTCTTGCATAACAGTTTTGCATTTTCTAACTATGTACATCATGATATTTTGTGTTTCAGAAATATCTGATTTTTTTTTTTTAATAAAGTCTATGCATAACACTATGTAGGGTTAGGGTTACATATATATTTAAGGCGCTAGGAGGTCTTATGTCGGACAAATTACAAAGCATTTCTGTCATGATGGGTCTTAGTATTGTTGAAACAGGCGAGTCTTGGGGCAATGCCTGAGGGATTCTAATACTCTGACATTCTTCCACTTTCACACCTTCTGTATTATTCTAGGTGTTGATAAAGTTCTTTATAAAATGATCCGCAGAGATTAAAGAAGTTATAATGAAGGGTAAATAAAACGCCCACATTTTCAGAATGTCACCATGAATGGAATGTCACACATTCTTTGCTGTTGAATAACAATTCGCAACCTGTTCACCCCATATACTTCTATGTTGCCTTTATCTCTCTGTGAAGACTGTGAAGTTTCCTGATTAAGGGAACTTCAAAGTGAGAATCTTTGTGGTTATTTGAGCTGTACTCTGGTTTTTCACGGGTGTATTTATTTTTATTTTTTTTAAGTGAGACTGCTAAAATGACAGTGAACTGACAATAAAAGAACTGACTGAAAACTATATTATTGTACTTAATTGTGATCAGCCTAAGTAGTTAAATTACACTGCTGGAATTTAAAAGTTTTTATTGCAAATTTTATTTTCCTTGTACCTGCCTGCAGAACTCAAAAAAAAAGAAAAAAAGAAAAGAAAAGAAAATTATGTCATTATTTATTTACCCTCATGTTGTTAAAAACCTGAGAACTTTCAACTAACTTTCAAAATATATTCTTCTGAGAAAAAAGAAAGTCATACATATTTGAAATGCCATGGGGTGAGTAAATGACAGTATTTTGGGGTGAACTAAAGAGTTTGCAATGGAAGAATTATGCCAGTTAAAGTTGCATTAAGACTTTATTTAATTGAATTAATATAAACACCTTGTACATTTTAAATAAATGTAAATACTACAAACAATCATACAATTTTGGACCATCTGAACTTAATAAATATGTTTATTTGATTATAATAAGATGAAATAAGCATACGAGACAAAAGAGAATTACAGTAAATAGTCTTTAACCTGCAGACAGGCGAACAAAAGCATTACATCTAAAATACTGAGGAAATAGGAATTTTCCTTATTTGATTGATTACTACAACCTACTGATAAATAAATACACATATATAATATTTTCTAATTACTGCTGTGCTCCTGAGAATCAATGCAATTTTAGGTTTACGTTTATTTCGAGAGTGTGCTACAATACTAAATAACATGTAATACACATACACATACAAAAATAATATAATTTGCTAATATAATTTGTGCCTTGCACAAGCCTTTCATTTCTCGCAACTCACATTATTTGTTAAGGGATCTATAGGAAAATCTGTAATATTTTTGCTATAATAATGAGCCATGTTGCTTGGAGCAGGCTGGATTCAATCATCAATCCACTTGAAGCTGTTGCAGCTGCAGTTGTAGTTGAAGCTACAGTCGTAGCTATAACTGTGAGAAAAAGATTAATGAATTAGATCAACAAAGTATCTCTTTGTTTTTGTTTAGTTTAAGTCCAAATGTACTATATATTTTGTGTTATTATTATATCCATATAGTTAACTAGTGACTAGTGCTATAGAAGGTTAGAAGTTCCACAAGCTCTATTGAGCCAAAGTGCTAGGCGCAGTTGTTGTAAGACTTTCAGAACATGTTGCAATCAAACTTACCTGAACCATTGACTGAAACTGTTGAAGGGATTATGTTCAGTGGATCAACACCTCCTGTTGTCACTGCTGTCAGGAGGGAGTCTGCAATCTCTTTAACGGTTGGAGCAGTTTGTGTGGAGTTAAAAACTAGTTGGGTTTCTGTGATGATTGACCCACGACTGGAAAAAATAGATGAATGTCAAATAAGATTCCTTAATATGAGCATGTTACTATTATATAATAACTTTACTGCATAATAAGTTTACTGCATTATTAAACCCACAATGCACATAAATTCCATATTTACCTGAAACTTAAGATAATCACTCTGATAAAGGAAGGATATTTTGCTCTGTAGATTGGTTCAAGCTGTAACATACAATAACAGGCAGTCACAACCACAATCAGAATGATCTTTTTTATTTGTTAAATTACATTGATAACCATTGTGGACTTTTTTTACTTTATGAGGGTTGGGGGGGGGGGGGGGGGACAAAATGTGTCACTTATTTATGGTAAACTAAACAATTTAAATAATAACAAACCCCTTTACACAGTATGTTTGTCTTTGGTCTAAAATATCTGTATTCTGTTCTCTTAAGTAAAATATATTTTCTGTGTGTCACCTGTGAATCTTGTAAGTTAATTTTAACTCACCTGAGATCTGACAAGCTCAGATCTTGACTTGAAGGCCTGAGAGTTTTGATCACTGAGTTCAGTTATAAATATATCAAAAGAGCGGAACACCAGAGCTGTTAGATACACGGGTACAGATTGTGTAGTTGTAGTTGCAGGCACTTTAGTTGTAGATGTCAAGGGTCTTGTTGTTGTTGTTGTTGTTGTTGTCTGTGTTGTTGTTGTTGTTGTTGTTGCCGTCGTTGCTGTTGTTGTTGTTGATGATGCTGTAGTTGAAGTAGTCACGTTTATAACTATAAGAAAGATGTACAAATTAGATAAACAAAATGCACTGCATGTTTTGTGTGTCAGAATACATAGTGATATGAAGGTTGTAAATTCTACAAGATCTATTGAGAAAAAGTGATAGGCACAGTTTTTCTAAGACTTTCAGAATTTGCAAGATGTTTTCTGAAATGCAAGCAAACTTACTTGAACCATTGACTGAAATTGAATAAGGAGTTATGTTCAGTGGGTTGACATTTCCTGTTATCACTGCTGCAAAGAGGGTGTCTGAAATATCTTGAACAGTTGGAACAGGTTGTGTGGAGTTGAAAACTAGCTGTGTTTCTGTGATTACTGACCCTTGTCTGGAAAATATAAAATAATGTCATATAGGATTCCTCAACATGAGCAAATTACTTTTATTTTAAGTTTACTACATAGTTATTTTTTTAACCCACAATGCACATGAATTCCTTATTTACCTGAAAAGCAAGACAGTCATTCCAATAAAGGAAGGATATTTTACTTTGTAGATTGGTTCAAGCTGCAAGAGTAAAAGAACAATAATAGGCTGTCACAACCACAATCAGAATCTTTTTTTTTGGAATTGTTAAATTACATTGATTACTGATGAAGACTTTTTCACTTCATTGGTACAGGCAAGATATTTTCTGTGTGTCACCTGTGGATGTTGTTAAGTTTAACTCACCTGAGATATGACAAGCTGAGCCCTTTTCTTGAAGGCCTGAGAGTTTTGGTCACTGAGTTCAACTGTAAAGTTGTCTAAAGAGCGGAACTTCAGATCTGTTAGATACACGGGTGCAGATTTTGTACTTGTAGTCGCAGGCACTTGAGTTGAAGATGTCAAGAGTCGTGTTGTTGTTGTTGTTGTTGTTGCATTAGTGGTTGAGACAGTGGTTTTATTTGTGGTCGAGGCAAATGAATGTGTTGATGTTCCAGCTGTGCTACCATTTGTAGTGTTTAAGGTAGTTGAAGAGGGAGTTGCTGAAGTAAAAACAGAAGTATTTGTTTTTAGTGCAGAGAATCCTGTTGTTGTTGTTGTTGCGGATGTTTGAATGGTATTAACAGTTATGCTCTCAGAGACATTTGAAGATGGAGAGAATGACATAAATGTCGGTGGTGCTGTCATGGTAACTGCTCCACTAGTAGCAGGAGCTGGTATGGATGTTGTAAATTCAAAGACTGTTGAAGTGGCTGAGGCAGAAAAAGACGCTGTTGTTTGTGGCAATGTTGTAATAACTGCTTCACTGGTGGTGGATGTTCCAGAAGTAGTTATTGTGGCAGCTGAGGGCCCTGTTGTTGTGGAAACTCCTGCAGTATTACTTTCAGCAGGAGTTGATGTCACTGTTGAAGGATGTGTTGTTGTTGTAGCTGTTGGTGTTGTGGGTGTTGTTGCTGTACTGAGAGTGGTGCTTTCAGTAGTGGTTGAAGTGGTAATCACAATAGGTTCTGCTGTAGATGTTGTTTGTTGTGATGTTGTGGAAACACCTGCAGTAGTAGTTTCAGCTGGAGCTGATGTCAATGTTGAAGGATGTGTTGTTGTTGTAGCTGTTGGTGTTGTGGGTGTTGTTGCTGTACTGAGAGTGGTGCTTTCAGTAGTGGTTGAATTGGTAATCACAATTGGTTCTGCTGTAGATGTTGTTTGTTGTGATGTTGTGGAAACACCTGCAGTAGTAGTTTCAGCTGGAGCTGATGTCACTGTTGAAGGATGTGTTGTTGTTGTAGCTGTTGGTGTTGTGGGTGTTGTTGCTGTACTGAGAGTGGTGCTTTCAGTAGTGGTTGAAGTGGTAATCACAATAGGTTCTGCTGTAGATGTTGTTTGTTGTGATGTTGTGGAAACACCTGCAGTAGTAGTTTCAGCTGGAGCTGATGTCACTGTTGAAGGATGTGTTGTTGTTGTAGCTGTTGGTGTTGTGGGTGTTGTTGCTGTACTGAGAGTGGTGCTTTCAGTAGTGGTTGAATTGGTAATCACAATAGGTTCTGCTGTAGATGTTGTTTGTGGTGCTGTTGTGGAAACTCCTGCAGTAGTAGTTTCAGCTGGAGCTGATGTCACTGTTGAAGGATGTGTTGTTGTAGCTGTTGGTGTTGTGGATGTTGTTGCTGTACTGACAGTGGTGCTTTCAGTAGTGGTTGAAGTGGGAATCACAGAAGTTACAGCAGTCGATGTTGTTTGTGGTGCTGTTGTGGAAACTCCTGCAGTAGTAGTTTCAGCTGGAGTTGATGTCACTGTTGAAGGATGTGTTGTTGTTGTTATTGTTGTCGTAGCTGTTGGTGTTGTGGATGTTGTTGCTGTACTGAGAGTGGTGCTTTCAGTAGTGGTTGAAGTGGTAATCACAATAGGTTCTGCTGTAGATGTTGTTTGTGGTGCTGTTGTGGAAACTCCTGCAGTAGTAGTTTCAGCTGGAGCTGATGTCACTGTTGAAGGATGTGTTGTAGTAGCTGTTGGTGTTGTGGATGTTGTTGCTGTACTAACAGTGATGCTTTCAGTAGTGGTTGAAGTGGGAATCACAGAAGTGACTGCAGTAGATGTTGTTTGTGGTGCTGTGGAAACTCCTGCTGTAGTAGTTCCAGCAAGAGTTGTGACTACTGTTGTTGATGTTATAGATGTTTCTGCTACACCAGTGGTGGATGTTTCAGGAGCAGTTGTTGTGGCAGCTGAGGGCCCTGTTGTTGTGGAAACTCCTGCAGTATTACTTTCAGCAGGAGTTGATGTCACTGTTGAAGGATGTGTTGTTGTTGTAGCTGTTGGTGTTGTGGATGCCGTTGCTGTACTGAGAGTGGTGCTTTCAGTAGTGGTTAAAGTGGTAATCACAATAGGTTCTGCTGTAGATGTTGTTTGTTGTGATGTTGTGGAAACACCTGCAGTAGTAGTTTCAGCTGGAGCTGATGTCACTGTTGAAGGATGTGTTGTTGTGTTGTTGCTGTAGCTGTTTTCAGGTGTTGTGGATGTTGTTGTTGTTTGTGGTGCTGTACTGAGTAGTAGTTTCAGTGGTGCTTTGAAGGATGTGTTGTTGTTGTTATTGTTGCAGTGTTGGTGTTGTGGAGTGGTTGAAGTGGGAATGGTTGAAGTGGTAATCACAGAAGTTACAGCAGTCGATGTTGTTTGTGGTGCTGTTGTGGAAACTCCTGCAGTAGTAGTTTCAGCTGGAGATGATGTCACTGTTGAAGGATGTGTAGTAGTAGCTGTTGGTGTTGTGGATGTTGTTGCTGTACTAACAGTGATGCTTTCAGTAGTGGTTGAAGTGGGAATCACAGAAGTGACTGCAGTAGATGTTGTTTGTGGTGCTGTGGAAACTCCTGCTGTAGTAGTTCCAGCAAGAGTTGTGACTACTGTTGTTGATGTTATAGATGTTTCTGCTACACCAGTGGTGGATGTTTCAGGAGCAGTTGTTTTAAATGTGGAAGTCTCTGTTGTTGTAGATGTTTCTGGAGCAGTTGTTGTGATTGTGGAAGTCTCGTTTGTTGTAGATGTATCTGCTACAGTAGTGGTGGATGTTTCAGGAGCAGTTGTTGTGATTGTGGAAGTCTCTCTTGTTGTAGATATTTCTGCTGCACTAGTGGTAGATGTTTCTGGAGCAGTTGTTGTGATTGTGGAAGTCTCTGTTGTTGTAGATGTTTCTGCTGCTCTAGTGGTGGACGTTTCCGGTGCAGTTGTTCTGATTGTGGAAGTCTCTGTTGTTGTAGATGTTTCTTCTGCACTAGCGGTGGACGTTTCCGGTGCATTTGTTGTGATTGTGGAAGTCTCTGTTGTTGTAGATGTTTCTGCTGCACTAATGGTGGATGTTTCAGGAGCAGTTGTTGTGATTGTGGAAGTCTCTGTTGTTGTAGATGTTTCTGCTGCACTAGTGGTGGATGTTTTAGGAGCAGTTGTTGTGATTGTGGATGTTTCTGTTGTTGTAGATGTTCTGCTTGCAGTGGTGGATGTTGAGATGTTTCTGGAGCAGTTGTTGTGATTGTGGAAGTCTCTGTTGTTGTAGATGTTTCTGCTGCACTAGTGGTGGATGTTTCAGGAGCAGTTGTTGTGATTGTGGAAGTCTCTGTTGTTGTAGATGTTTCTGGAGCAGTTGTTGTGATTGTGGAAGTCTCTGTTGTTGTAGATGTTTCTGCTGTACTAGTGGTGGATGTTTCAGGAGCTGTTGTAGTGATTGTGGCTGTTTCTGTTGTTGTAGATGTTTCTGCTGCACTAGTGGTGGATGTTTCAGGAGCAGTTGTTGTGATTGTGGAAGTCTCTGTTGTTGTAGATGTTTCTTCTGCACTAGTGGTGGACGTTTCCTGTGCAGTTGTTGTGATTGTGGAAGTCTCTGTTGTTGTAGATGTTTCTGCTACACTAGTGGTGGATGTTTCAGGAGTGGTTGTTTTGATTGTGGAAGTCTCTGTTGTTGTAGATGTTTCTTCTGCACTAGCGGTGGACGTTTCCGGTGCATTTGTTGTGATTGTGGAAGTCTCTGTTGTTGTAGATGTTTCTGCTGCACTAGTGGTGGATGTTTCAGGAGAGGTTGTTTTGATTGTGGAAGTCTCTGTTGTTGTAGATGTTTCTTCTGCACTAGTGGTGGACGTTTCCGGTGCAGTTGTTGTGATTGTGGAAGTCTCTGTTGTTGTAGATATTTCTGGAGCAGTTGTTGTGATTGTGGAAGTCTCTGTTGTTGTAGATGTCTCTGCTGCACTAGTGGTGGATGTTTCAGGAGTGGTTGTTTTGATTGTGGAAGTTTCTGTTGTTGTAGATGGTTCTGCTGCACTAGTGCTGGATGTTTCTGGTGGAGTTGTTGTGATTGTGGAAGTCTCTGTTGTTGTAGATGTTTCTGTTGCACTAGTGGTGGATGTTTCAGGAGCAGTTGCTGTGATTGTGGAAGTCTCTGTTGTTGTAGATGTTTCTGGAGCAGTTGTTGTGATTGTGGAAGTCTCTGTTGTTGTAGATGTTTCTGCTACACTAGTGGTGGATGTTTCAGGAGCAGTTGTTGTGATTGTGGAAGTCTCTGTTGTTGTAGATGTTTCTGCTGCACTAGTGGTGGATGTTTCAGTTGTTGTGATTGTGGAAGTCTCTGTTGTTGTAGATGTTTCTGCTGCACTAGTGGTGGATGTTTCAGGAGCAGTTGTTGTGATTGTGGAAGTCTCTGTTGTTGTAGATGTTTCTTCTGCACTAGTGGTGGACGTTTCCTGTGCAGTTGTTGTGATTGTGGAAGTCTCTGTTGTTGTAGATGTTTCTGCTGCACTAGTGGTGGATGTTTCAGGAGCAGTTGTTGTGATTGTGGAAGTCTCTGTTGTTGTAGATGTTTCTGGAGCAGTTGTTGTGATTGTGGAAGTCTCTGTTGTTGTAGATGTTTCTGCTGCACTAGTGGTGGATGTTTCAGGAGCAGTTGTTGTGATTGTGGAAGTCTCTGTTGTTGTAGATGTTTCTGGAGTGGTGGATGTTTCAGTTGTTGTGATTGTGGAAGTCTCTGTTGTTGTAGATGTTTCTGGTGGTGGAGTTTCAGTTGTTGTGATTGTGGAAGTCTCTGTTGTTGTAGATGTTTCTGCTGTACTAGTGGTGGATGTTTCAGGAGCTGTTGTAGTGATTGTGGCTGTTTCTGTTGTTGTAGATGTTTCTGCTGCACTAGTGGTGGATGTTTCAGGAGCAGTTGTTGTGATTGTGGAAGTCTCTGTTGTTGTAGATGTTTCTGCTGCACTAGTGGTGGATGTTTCAGGAGCAGTTGTTGTGATTGTGGAAGTCTCTGTTGTTGTAGATGTTTCTGCTACACTAGTGGTGGATGTTTCAGGAGCAGTTGTTGTGATTGTGGAAGTCTCTGTTGTTGTAGATGTTTCTGCTACACTAGTGGTGGATGTTTCAGGAGCAGTTGTTGTGATTGTGGAAGTCTCTGTTGTTGTAGATGTTTCTGCTGCACTAGTGGTGGATGTTTCAGGAGCAGTTGTTGTGATTGTGGAAGTCTCTGTTGTTGTAGATGTTTCTGCTGCACTAGTGGTGGATGTTTCAGCAGGAGTTGTTGTGATTGTGGAAGTCTCTGTTGTTGTAGATGTTTCTTCTGCACTAGTGGTGGACGTTTCCGGTGCAGTTGTTGTGATTGTGGAAGTCTCTGTTGTTGTAGATGTTTCTGCTGCACTAGTGGTGGATGTTTCAGGAGCAGTTGTTGTGATTGTGGAAGTCTCTGTTGTTGTAGATGTTTCTGCTGCACTAGTGGTGGATGTTTCAGCAGGAGTTGTTGTGATTGTGGAAGTTTCTGTTGTTGTAGATGTTTCTGCTGCACTAGTGGTGGATGTTTCAGGAGTTGTGATTGTGGAAGTCTCTGTTGTTGTAGATGTTCTGCTGCACTAGTGCTGGATGTTTCTGCAGGAGTTGTTGTGATTGTGGAAGTCTCTGTTGTTGTAGATGTTTCTGTTGCACTAGTTGTTTCAGGAGCAGTTGTTGTGATTGTGGAAGTCTCTGTTGTTGTAGATGTTTCTGCTGCACTAGTGGTGGATGTTTCAGGAGCAGTTGTTGTGATTGTGGAAGTCTCTGTTGTTGTAGATATTTCTGGAGCAGTTGTTGTGATTGTGGAAGTCTCTGTTGTTGTAGATGTCTCTGCTGCACTAGTGGTGGATGTTTCAGGAGTGGTTGTTTTGATTGTGGAAGTTTCTGTTGTTGTAGATGGTTCTGCTGCACTAGTGCTGGATGTTTCTGGTGGAGTTGTTGTGATTGTGGAAGTCTCTGTTGTTGTAGATGTTTCTGTTGCACTAGTGGTGGATGTTTCAGGAGCAGTTGCTGTGATTGTGGAAGTCTCTGTTGTTGTAGATGTTTCTGGAGCAGTTGTTGTGATTGTGGAAGTCTCTGTTGTTGTAGATGTTTCTGCTGCACTAGTGGTGGATGTTTCAGGAGCAGTTGTTGTGATTGTGGCTGTTTCTGTTGTTGTAGATGTTTCTGCTGCACTAGTGGTGGATGTTTCAGGAGCAGTTGTTGTGATTGTAGAAGTCTCTGTTGTTGTAGATGTTTCTGATGTACTAGTGCTGGATATTTCTGCAGGAGTTGTTGTGATTGTGGAAGTCTCTGTTGTTGTAGATGTTTCTGATGTACTAGTGGTGGATGTTTCTGCAGGAGTTGTTGTGATTGTAGATGTTTCTGTTGTTGTAGATGTTTCTGCTGCACTAGTGCTGGATATTTCTGCAAGAGTTGTTGTGATTGTGGAAGTCTCTGTTGTTGTAGATGTTTCTGCTGCACTAGTGGTGGATGTTTCAGGAGCAGTTGTTGTGATTGTGGAAGTCTCTGTTGTTGTAGATGTTTCTGGAGCAGTTGTTGTGATTGTGGAAGTCTCTGTTGTTGTAGATGTTTCTGGAGCAGTTGTTGTGATTGTGGAAGTCTCTGTTGTTGTAGATGTTTCTGCTGCACTAGTGGTGGATGTTTCAGGAGCAGTTGTTGTGATTGTGGAAGTCTCTGTTGTTGTAGATGTTTCTGCTACACTAGTGGTGGATGTTTCAGCAGGAGTTGTTGTGATTGTGGATGTTTCTGTTGTTGTAGATGTTTCTGGAGCAGTTGTTGTGATTGTGGAAGTCTCTGTTGTTGTAGATGTTTCTGTTGCACTAGTGGTGGATGTTTCAGGAGCAGTTGTTGTGATTGTGGAAATCTCTGTTGTTGTAGATGTTTCTGCTACACTAGTGGTGGATGTTTTAGCAGGAGTTGTTGTGATTGTGGAAGTCTCTGTTGTTGTTGTAGATGTTTCAGGAGCAGTTGTTGTAATTGTGGAAGTCTCTGATGTTGTAGATGTTTCTGCTGCACTAGTGGTGGATGTTTCAGGAGCAGTTGTTGTGATTGTGGAAGTCTCTGTTGTTGTAGATGTTTCTGTGCTGGATGTTTCAGTTGTTGTGATTGTGGAAGTCTCTGTTGTTGTAGATGTTTCTGGAGCAGTTGTTGTGATTGTGGAAGTCTCTGTTGTTGTAGATGTTTCTGGAGCAGTTGTTGTGATTGTGGAAGTCTCTGTTGTTGTAGATGTTTCTGTTGCACTAGTGGTGGATGTTTCAGGAGCAGTTGTTGTGATTGTGGATGTTTCTGTTGTTGTGGATGTTTCTGCTGCACTAGTGGTGGACATTTCTGCAGGAGTTGTGATTGTGGAAGTCTCTGTTGTTGTAGATGTTTCTGCTGCACTAGTGGTGGATGTTTCAGCAGGAGTTGTTGTGATTGTGGAAGTCTCTGTTGTTGTTGTAGATGTTTCAGGAGCAGTTGTTGTAATTGTGGAAGTCTCTGATGTTGTAGATGTTTCTGCTGCACTAGTGGTGGATGTTTCAGGAGCAGTTGTTGTGATTGTGGAAGTCTCTGTTGTTGTAGATGTTTCTGCTGCACTAGTGGTGGATGTTTCAGGAGCAGTTGTTGTGATTGTGGAAGTCTCTGTTGTTGTAGATGTTTCTGGAGCAGTTGTTGTGATTGTGGAAGTCTCTGTTGTTGTAGATGTTTCTGGAGCAGTTGTTGTGATTGTGGAAGTCTCTGTTGTTGTAGATGTTTCTGTTGCACTAGTGGTGGATGTTTCAGGAGCAGTTGCTGTGATTGTGGAAGTCTCTGTTGTTGTAGATGTTTCTGGAGCAGTTGTTGTGATTGTGGAAGTCTCTGTTGTTGTAGATGTTTCTGCTACACTAGTGGTGGATGTTTCAGGAGCAGTTGTTGTGATTGTGGCTGTTTCTGTTGTTGTAGATGTTTCTGCTGCACTAGTGGTGGATATTTCTGCAGGAGTTGTTGTGATTGTGGAAGTCTCTGTTGTTGTAGATGTTTCTGCTGCACTAGTGGTGGATGTTTCTGCAGGAGCAGTTGTTGTGATTGTGGAAGTCTCTGTTGTTGTAGATGTTTCTGTTGTACTAGTGGTGGATGTTTCTGCAGGAGTTGTTGTGATTGTGGATGTTTCTGTTGTTGTAGATGTTTCTGCTGCACTAGTGGTGGATGTTTCTGCAGGAGTTGTTGTGATTGTGGAAGTCTCTGTTGTTGTAGATGTTTCTGGAGCAGTTGTTGTGATTGTGGAAGTCTCTGTTGTTGTAGATGTTTCTGCTGCACTAGTGGTGGATGTTTCAGGAGCAGTTGTTGTGATTGTGGAAGTCTCTGTTGTTGTAGATGTTTCTGCTATACTAGTGGTGGAGTTTTAGCAGTTGTTGTGATTGTGGAAGTCTCTGTTGTTGTAGATGTTTCTGGAGCAGTTGTTGTGATTGTGGAAGTCTCTGTTGTTGTAGATGTTTCTGCTACACTAGTGGTGGATGTTTCAGCAGGAGTTGTTGTGATTGTGGATGTTTCTGTTGTTGTAGATATTTCTGCTGCACTAGTGGTGGATGTTTCAGGAGCAGTTGTTGTGATTGTGGAAGTCTCTGTTGTTGTAGATGTTTCTGTTGCACTAGTGGTGGATGTTTCAGGAGCAGTTGTTGTGATTGTGGAAATCTCTGTTGTTGTAGATGTTTCTGCTACACTAGTGGTGGATGTTTTAGCAGGAGTTGTTGTGATTGTGGAAGTCTCTGTTGTTGTTGTAGATGTTTCAGGAGCAGTTGTTGTTATTGTGGAAGTCTCTGATGTTGTAGATGTTTCTGCTGCACTAGTGGTGGATGTTTCAGGAGCAGTTGTTGTGATTGTGGAAGTCTCTGTTGTTGTAGATGTTTCTGCTGACTAGTGGTGGATGTTTCAGTTGTTGTGATTGTGGAAGTCTCTGTTGTTGTAGATGTTTCTGCTGCACTAGTGGTGGATGTTTCAGGAGCAGTTGTTGTGATTGTGGAAGTCTCTGTTGTTGTAGATGTTTCTGTTGCACTAGTGGTGGATGTTTCAGCAGGAGTTGTTGTGATTGTGGATGTTTCTGTTGTTGTGGATGTTTCTGCTGCACTAGTGGTGGATGTTTCAGGAGTTGTGATTGTGGAAGTCTCTGTTGTTGTAGATGTTCTGCTGCACTAGTGGTGGATGTTTCTGCAGGAGTTGTTGTGATTGTGGAAGTCTCTGTTGTTGTAGTGTGTTGCACTAGTGGTGTTTCAGGAGCAGTTGTTGTGATTGTGGAAGTCTCTGTTGTTGTAGATGTTTCTGCTGCACTAGTGGTGGATGTTTCAGGAGCAGTTGTTGTGATTGTGGAAGTCTCTGTTGTTGTAGATGTTTCTGGAGCAGTTGTTGTGATTGTGGAAGTCTCTGTTGTTGTAGATGTCTTCTGCTGCACTAGTGGTGGATGTTTCAGGAGCAGTTGTTGTGATTGTGGAAGTTTCTGTTGTTGTAGATGTTCTGCTGCACTAGTGCTGGATGTTTCTGCAGGAGTTGTTGTGATTGTGGAAGTCTCTGTTGTTGTAGATGTTTCTGTTGCACTAGTGGTGGATGTTTCAGGAGCAGTTGCTGTGATTGTGGAAGTCTCTGTTGTTGTAGATGTTTCTGGAGCAGTTGTTGTGATTGTGGAAGTCTCTGTTGTTGTAGATGTTTCTGCTACACTAGTGGTGGATGTTTCTGGAGCAGTTGTTGTGATTGTGGAAGTCTGTTTCTGTTGTTGTAGATGTTTCTGCTGCACTAGTGGTGGATGTTTCAGGAGCAGTTGTTGTGATTGTGGAAGTCTCTGTTGTTGTAGATGTTTCTGATGTACTAGTGGTGGATGTTTCAGGAGCTGTTGTAGTGATTGTGGAAGTCTCTGTTGTTGTCGATGTTTCTGCTGCACTAGTGCTGGATATTTCTGCAGGAGTTGTTGTGATTGTGGAAGTCTCTGTTGTTGTAGATGTTTCTGATGTACTAGTGGTGGATGTTTCTGCAGGAGTTGTTGTGATTGTAGGATGTTTCTGTTGTTGTAGATGTTTCTGCTGCACTAGTGCTGGATATTTCTGCAAGAGTTGTTGTGATTGTGGAAGTCTCTGTTGTTGTAGATGTTTCTGCTGCACTAGTGGTGGATGTTTCAGGAGCAGTTGTTGTGATTGTGGAAGTCTCTGTTGTTGTAGATGTTTCTGGAGCAGTTGTTGTGATTGTGGAAGTCTCTGTTGTTGTAGATGTTTCTGGAGCAGTTGTTGTGATTGTGGAAGTCTCTGTTGTTGTAGATGTTTCTGCTGCACTAGTGGTGGATGTTTCAGGAGCAGTTGTTGTGATTGTGGAAGTCTCTGTTGTTGTAGATGTTTCTGCTACACTAGTGGTGGATGTTTCAGCAGGAGTTGTTGTGATTGTGGATGTTTCTGTTGTTGTAGATGTTTCTGGTGGTGGAGTTTCAGTTGTTGTGATTGTGGAAGTCTCTGTTGTTGTAGATGTTTCTGTTGCACTAGTGGTGGATGTTTCAGGAGCAGTTGTTGTGATTGTGGAAATCTTTGTTGTTGTAGATATTTCTGCTACACTAGTGGTGGATGTTTTAGCAGGAGTTGTTGTGATTGTGGAAGTCTCTGTTGTTGTTGTAGATGTTTCAGGAGCAGTTGTTGTAATTGTGGAAGTCTCTGATGTTGTAGATGTTTCTGCTGCACTAGTGGTGGATGTTTCAGGAGCAGTTGTTGTGATTGTGGAAGTCTCTGTTGTTGTAGATGATTCTGATGCACTAGTGCTGGATGTTTCAGGAGCAGTTGTTGTGATTGTGGAAGTCTCTGTTGTTGTAGATGTTTCTGGAGCAGTTGTTGTGATTGTGGAAGTCTCTGTTGTTGTAGATGTTTCTGGAGCAGTTGTTGTGATTGTGGAAGTCTCTGTTGTTGTAGATGTTTCTGTTGCACTAGTGGTGGATGTTTCAGGAGCAGTTGTTGTGATTGTGGATGTTTCTGTTGTTGTGGATGTTTCTGCTGCACTAGTGGTGGACATTTCTGCAGGAGTTGTGATTGTGGAAGTCTCTGTTGTTGTAGATGTTTCTGCTGCACTAGTGGTGGATGTTTCAGCAGGAGTTGTTGTGATTGTGGAAGTCTCTGTTGTTGTTGTAGATGTTTCAGGAGCAGTTGTTGTAATTGTGGAAGTCTCTGATGTTGTAGATGTTTCTGCTGCACTAGTGGTGGATGTTTCAGGAGCAGTTGTTGTGATTGTGGAAGTCTCTGTTGTTGTAGATGATTTCTGCTGCACTAGTGGTGGATGTTTCAGGAGCAGTTGTTGTGATTGTGGAAGTCTCTTTTGTTGTAGATGTTTCTGGAGCAGTTGTTGTGATTGTGGAAGTCTCTGTTGTTGTAGATGTTTCTGGAGCAGTTGTTGTGATTGTGGAAGTCTCTGTTGTTGTAGATGTTTCTGTTGCACTAGTGGTGGATGTTTCAGGAGCAGTTGCTGTGATTGTGGAAGTCTCTGTTGTTGTAGATGTTTCTGGACTAGTGGTGGATGTTTCAGGAGCAGTTGTTGTGATTGTGGAAGTCTCTGTTGTTGTAGATGTTTCTGCTACACTAGTGGTGGATGTTTCAGGAGCAGTTGTTGTGATTGTGGCTGTTTCTGTTGTTGTAGATGTTTCTGCTGCACTAGTGGTGGATGTTTCAGGAGCTGTTGTAGTGATTGTGGAAGTCTCTGTTGTTGTCGATGTTTCTGCTGCACTAGTGGTGGATGTTTCAGGAGCAGTTGCTGTGATTGTGGAAGTCTCTGTTGTTGTAGATGTTTCTGAAGCAGTTGTTGTGATTGTGGAAGTCTCTGTTGTTGTAGATGTTTCTGCTACACTAGTGGTGGATGTTTCAGGAGCAGTTGTTGTGATTGTGGCTGTTTCTGTTGTTGTAGATGTTTCTGCTGCACTAGTGGTGGATGTTTCAGGAGCAGTTGTTGTGATTGTAGAAGTCTCTGTTGTTGTAGATGTTTCTGATGTACTAGTGGTGGATGTTTCAGGAGCTGTTGTAGTGATTGTGGAAGTCTCTGTTGTTGTCGATGTTTCTGCTGCACTAGTGCTGGATATTTCTGCAGGAGTTGTTGTGATTGTGGAAGTCTCTGTTGTTGTAGATGTTTCTGATGTACTAGTGGTGGATGTTTCTGCAGGAGTTGTTGTGATTGTAGATGTTTCTGTTGTTGTAGATGTTTCTGCTGCACTAGTGCTGGATATTTCTGCAGGAGTTGTTGTGATTGTGGAAGTCTCTGTTGTTGTAGATGTTTCTGGAGCAGTTGTTGTGATTGTGGAAGTCTCTGTTGTTGTAGATGTTTCTGCTGCACTAGTGGTGGATGTTTCAGGAGCAGTTGTTGTGATTGTGGAAGTCTCTGTTGTTGTAGATGTTTCTGGAGCAGTTGTTGTGATTGTGGAAGTCTCTGTTGTTGTAGATGTTTCTGGAGCAGTTGTTGTGATTGTGGAAGTCTCTGTTGTTGTAGATGTTTCTGCTACACTAGTGGTGGATGTTTCAGCAGGAGTTGTTGTGATTGTGGATGTTTCTGTTGTTGTAGATATTTCTGCTGCACTAGTGGTGGATGTTTCAGGAGCAGTTGTTGTGATTGTGGAAGTCTCTGTTGTTGTAGATGTTTCTGTTGCACTAGTGGTGGATGTTTCAGGAGCAGTTGTTGTGATTGTGGAAATCTCTGTTGTTGTAGATGTTTCTGCTACACTAGTGGTGGATGTTTTAGCAGGAGTTGTTGTGATTGTGGAAGTCTCTGTTGTTGTTGTAGATGTTTCAGGAGCAGTTGTTGTAATTGTGGAAGTCTCTGATGTTGTAGATGTTTCTGCTGCACTAGTGGTGGATGTTTCAGGAGCAGTTGTTGTGATTGTGGAAGTCTCTGTTGTTGTAGATGATTCTGATGCACTAGTGCTGGATGTTTCAGGAGCAGTTGTTGTGATTGTGGAAGTCTCTGTTGTTGTAGATGTTTCTGGAGCAGTTGTTGTGATTGTGGAAGTCTCTGTTGTTGTAGATGTTTCTGCTGCACTAGTGGTGGATGTTTCAGGAGCAGTTGTTGTGATTGTGGAAGTCTCTGTTGTTGTAGATGTTTCTGTTGCACTAGTGGTGGATGTTTCAGCAGGAGTTGTTGTGATTGTGGAAGTCTCTGTTGTTGTAGATGTTTCTGCTGCACTAGTGGTGGATGTTTCAGGAGCAGTTGTTGTGATTGTGGAAGTCTCTGTTGTTGTAGATGTTTCTGTTGCACTAGTGGTGGATGTTTCAGCAGGAGTTGTTGTGATTGTGGAAGTCTCTGTTGTTGTGGATGTTTCTGCTGCACTAGTGGTGGACGTTTCTGCAGGAGTTGTGATTGTGGAAGTCTCTGTTGTTGCAGATGCTTCTGCTGCACTAGTGCTGGATATTTCTGCAGGAGTTGTTGTGATTGTGGAAGTCTCTGTTGTTGTTGTTGTTGTAGTTGTTTCAGGAGCAGTTGTTGTAATTGTGGAAGTCTCTGTTGTTGTAGATGTTTCTGCTGCACTAGTGGTGGATGTTTCAGGAGCAGTTGTTGTGATTGTGGAAGACTCTGTTGTTGTAGATATTTCTGGAGCAGTTGTTGTGATTGTGGAAGTCTCTGTTGTTGTAGATGTCTCTGCTGCACTAGTGGTGGATGTTTCAGGAGTGGTTGTTTTGATTGTGGAAGTTTCTGTTGTTGTAGATGGTTCTGCTGCACTAGTGCTGGATGTTTCTGGTGGAGTTGTTGTGATTGTGGAAGTCTCTGTTGTTGTAGATGTTTCTGTTGCACTAGTGGTGGATGTTTCAGGAGCAGTTGCTGTGATTGTGGAAGTCTCTGTTGTTGTAGATGTTTCTGGAGCAGTTGTTGTGATTGTGGAAGTCTCTGTTGTTGTAGATGTTTCTGCTACACTAGTGGTGGATGTTTCAGGAGCAGTTGTTGTGATTGTGGCTGTTTCTGTTGTTGTAGATGTTTCTGCTGCACTAGTGGTGGATGTTTCAGGAGCAGTTGTTGTGATTGTAGAAGTCTCTGTTGTTGTAGATGTTTCTGATGTACTAGTGGTGGATGTTTCAGGAGCTGTTGTAGTGATTGTGGAAGTCTCTGTTGTTGTCGATGTTTCTGCTGCACTAGTGCTGGATATTTCTGCAGGAGTTGTTGTGATTGTGGAAGTCTCTGTTGTTGTAGATGTTTCTGATGTACTAGTGGTGGATGTTTCTGCAGGAGTTGTTGTGATTGTAGATGTTTCTGTTGTTGTAGATGTTTCTGCTGCACTAGTGCTGGATATTTCTGCAAGAGTTGTTGTGATTGTGGAAGTCTCTGTTGTTGTAGATGTTTCTGGAGCAGTTGTTGTGATTGTGGAAGTCTCTGTTGTTGTAGATGTTTCTGCTGCACTAGTGGTGGATGTTTCAGGAGCAGTTGTTGTGATTGTGGAAGTCTCTGTTGTTGTAGATGTTTCTGGAGCAGTTGTTGTGATTGTGGAAGTCTCTGTTGTTGTAGATGTTTCTGGAGCAGTTGTTGTGATTGTGGAAGTCTCTGTTGTTGTAGATGTTTCTGCTGCACTAGTGGTGGATGTTTCAGGAGCAGTTGTTGTGATTGTGGAAGTCTCTGTTGTTGTAGATGTTTCTGCTACACTAGTGGTGGATGTTTCAGCAGGAGTTGTTGTGATTGTGGATGTTTCTGTTGTTGTAGATGTTTCTGGAGCAGTTGTTGTGATTGTGGAAGTCTCTGTTGTTGTAGATGTTTCTGTTGCACTAGTGGTGGATGTTTCAGGAGCAGTTGTTGTGATTGTGGAAATCTCTGTTGTTGTAGATGTTTCTGCTACACTAGTGGTGGATGTTTTAGCAGGAGTTGTTGTGATTGTGGAAGTCTCTGTTGTTGTTGTAGATGTTTCAGGAGCAGTTGTTGTAATTGTGGAAGTCTCTGATGTTGTAGATGTTTCTGCTGCACTAGTGGTGGATGTTTCAGGAGCAGTTGTTGTGATTGTGGAAGTCTGTGTTGTTGTAGATGATTCTGATGCACTAGTGATGGATGTTTCAGGAGCAGTTGTTGTGATTGTGGAAGTCTCTGTTGTTGTAGATGTTTCTGGAGCAGTTGTTGTGATTGTGGAAGTCTCTGTTGTTGTAGATGTTTCTGTTGCACTAGTGGTGGATGTTTCAGGAGCAGTTGTTGTGATTGTGGATGTTTCTGTTGTTGTGGATGTTTCTGCTGCACTAGTGGTGGACATTTCTGCAGGAGTTGTGATTGTGGAAGTCTCTGTTGTTGTAGATGTTTCTGCTGCACTAGTGGTGGATGTTTCAGGAGCAGTTGTTGTGATTGTGGAAGTCTCTGTTGTTGTAGATGTTTCTGCTGCACTAGGGGTGGATGTTTCAGGAGCAGTTGTTGTGATTGTGGAAATCTCTGTTGTTGTAGATGTTTCTGCTAAACTAGTGGTGGATGTTTCAGCAGGAGTTGTAGTGATAGTGGATGTTTCTGTTGTTGTAGATATTTCTGCTGCACTAGTGGTGGATGTTTCAGGAGCAGTTGTTGTGATTGTGGAAGTCTCTGTTGTTGTAGATGTTTCTGGAGCAGTTGTTGTGATTGTGGAAGTCTCTGTTGTTGTAGATGTTTCTGTTGCACTAGTGGTGGATGTTTCAGGAGCAGTTGTTGTGATTGTGGAAATCTCTGTTGTTGTAGATGTTTCTGCTATACTAGTGGTGGATGTTTTAGCAGGAGTTGTTGTGATTGTGGAAGTCTCTGTTGTTGTTGTAGATGTTTCAGGAGCAGTTGTTGTAATTGTGGAAGTCTCTGATTTTGTAGATGTTTCTGCTGCACTAGTGGTGGATGTTTCAGGAGCAGTTGTTGTGATTGTGGAAGTCACTGTTGTTGTAGATGTTTCTGCTGCACTAATGGTGGATGTTTCAGGAGCAGTTGTTGTGATTGTGGAAGTCTCTGTTGTTGTAGATGATTCTGATGCACTAGTGCTGGATGTTTCTGCAGGAGTTGTTGTGATTGTGGAAGTCTCTGTTGTTGTAGATGTTTCTGCTACACTAGTGGTGGATGTTTCAGGAGCAGTTGTTGTGATTGTGGAAGTCTCTGATTTTGTAGATGTTTCTGCTGCACTAGTGGTGGATGTTTCAGGAGCAGTTGTTGTGATTGTGGAAGTCTCTGTTGTTGTAGATGTTTCTGCTGCACTAGTGGTGGATGTTTCAGGAGCAGTTGTTGTGATTGTGGAAGTCTCTGTTGTTGTAGATGTTTCTGCTGCACTAGGGTGGAGTTTCAGTTGTTGTGATTGTGGAAGTCTCTGTTGTTGTAGATGTTTCTGCTACACTAGTGGTGGATGTTTCAGGAGCAGTTGTTGTGATTGTGGAAGTCTCTGTTGTTGTAGATGTTTCAGGAGCAGTTGTTGTGATTGTGGATGTTTCTGTTGTTGTAGATGTTTCTGGAGCAGTTGTTGTGACTATCGGAAGTCTCTGTTGTTGTAGATGTTTCTGCTAAACTAGGAGCAGTTGTTGTAATTGTGGAAGTCTCTGTTGTTGTAGATGTTTCTGCTGCACTAATGGTGGATGTTTCAGGAGCAGTTGTTGTGATTGTGGAAGTCTCTGTTGTTGTAGATGATTCTGATGCACTATTGCTGGATGTTTCTGCAGGAGTTGTTGTGATTGTGGAAGTCTCTGTTGTTGTAGATGTTTCTGCTACACTAGTGGTGGATGTTTCAGGAGCAGTTGTTGTGATTGTGGAAGTCTCTGTTGTTGTAGATGTTTCAGGAGCAGTTGTTGTGATTGTGGATGTTTCTGTTGTTGTGGATGTTTCTGCTGCACTAGTGGTGGATGTTTCAGGAGCAGTTGTTGTGATTGTGGAAGTCTCTGTTGTTGTAGATGTTTCTGCTGCACTAGTGGTGGATGTTTCAGGAGCAGTTGTTGTGATTGTGGAAGTCTCTGTTGTTGTAGATGTTTCTGCTGCACTAGTGGTGGATGTTTCAGGAGCAGTTGTTGTGATTGTGGAAGTCTCTGTTGTTGTAGATGTTTCTGCTAAACTAGTGGTGGATGTTTCAGCAGGAGTTGTAGTGATTGTGGATGTTTCTGTTGTTGTAGATATTTCTGCTGCACTAGTGGTGGATGTTTCAGGAGCAGTTGTTGTGATTGTGGAAGTCTCTGTTGTTGTAGATGTTTCTGGAGCAGTTGTTGTGATTGTGGAAGTCTCTGTTGTTGTAGATGTTTCTGTTGCACTAGTGGTGGATGTTTCAGGAGCAGTTGTTGTGATTGTGGAAATCTCTGTTGTTGTAGATGTTTCTGCTATACTAGTGGTGGATGTTTTAGCAGGAGTTGTTGTGATTGTGGAAGTCTCTGTTGTTGTTGTAGATGTTTCAGGAGCAGTTGTTGTAATTGTGGAAGTCTCTGTTGTTGTAGATGTTTCTGCTGCACTAGTGGTGGATGTTTCAGGAGCAGTTGTTGTGATTGTGGAAGTCACTGTTGTTGTAGATGTTTCTGCTGCACTAATGGTGGATGTTTCAGGAGCAGTTGTTGTGATTGTGGAAGTCTCTGTTGTTGTAGATGATTCTGATGCACTAGTGCTGGATGTTTCTGCAGGAGTTGTTGTGATTGTGGAAGTCTCTGTTGTTGTAGATGCTTCTGCTACACTAGTGGTGGATGTTTCAGGAGCAGTTGTTGTGATTGTGGAAGTCTCTGTTGTTGTAGATGTTTCAGGAGCAGTTGTTGTGATTGTGGATGTTTCTGTTGTTGTGGATGTTTCTGCTGCACTAGTGGTGGATGTTTCAGGAGCAGTTGTTGTGATTGTGGAAGTCTCTGTTGTTGTAGATGTTTCAGGAGCAGTTGTTGTGATTGTGGAAGTCTCTGTTGTTGTAGATGTTTCTGCTACACTAGTGGTGGATGTTTCAGGAGCAGTTGTTGTGATTGTGGAAGTCTCTGTTGTTGTAGATGTTTCAGGAGCAGTTGTTGTGATTGTGGATGTTTCTGTTGTTGTAGATGTTTCTGGAGCAGTTGTTGTGACTATCGAAGTCTCTGTTGTTGTAGATGTTTCAGGAGCAGTTGTTGTAATTGTGGAAGTCTCTGTTGTTGTAGATGTTTCTGCTGCACTAGTGGTGGATGTTTCAGGAGCAGTTGTTGTGATTGTGGAAGTCACTGTTGTTGTAGATGTTTCTGCTGCACTAATGGTGGATGTTTCAGGAGCAGTTGTTGTGATTGTGGAAGTCTCTGTTGTTGTAGATGATTCTGATGCACTATTGCTGGATGTTTCTGCAGGAGTTGTTGTGATTGTGGAAGTCTCTGTTGTTGTAGATGTTTCTGCTACACTAGTGGTGGATGTTTCAGGAGCAGTTGTTGTGATTGTGGAAGTCTCTGTTGTTGTAGATGTTTCAGGAGCAGTTGTTGTGATTGTGGATGTTTCTGTTGTTGTGGATGTTTCTGCTGCACTAGTGGTGGATGTTTCAGGAGCAGTTGTTGTGATTGTGGAAGTCTCTGTTGTTGTAGATGTTTCAGGAGCAGTTGTTGTGATTGTGGAAGTCTCTGTTGTTGTAGATGTTTCTGCTACACTAGTGGTGGATGTTTCAGGAGCAGTTGTTGTGATTGTGGAAGTCTCTGTTGTTGTAGATGTTTCAGGAGCAGTTGTTGTGATTGTGGATGTTTCTGTTGTTGTAGATGTTTCTGGAGCAGTTGTTGTGACTATCGAAGTCTCTGTTGTTGTAGATGTTTCTGGAGCAGTTGTTGTGAATGTGGAAGTCTCTGTTGTAGATGTATCAGCTTCAGTTGTTGTTATTGTGTAAGGCTCTGTTGTTGCTGTAGATGTTGCAGCAGGAGTTGTTGTGGCTGGTGAGTAATCTGTTGTTGGTTCATAAGAAAATGCTTATCAGTTTAGATGGCATTCGCAAAAGCAATGACACATGAATTAATTACCATTTTGCCAGTCGGTACAGTGTACAATACAAGATTTGTTTAAACAGTTTGCTTTTAGGCTTTGTCAGACATACCTGTATCATTCATTTTGAAAGAAGTTATGTTCAGGTCATTGAGAGTTACAGTGTCACTCAATAACGTCATTGCAACGTAATCATATGATGGGACATCCTGTGTAGAGTTGAAAAAGACTTCCGATGTGGTAATGACTGACCCCTGGCTGGAAAACATTTTTTTTTAAGAAATACTCTCATATATGAATTATTTCTTCATATCCCCACCTGACTAATAAATGGGTTAGTCACATGTATGTGTTTTCTCTCACGACTTCAATCATACACATAGGCACTGTATGTATAAAATAAGCAGCATTGAAGTATAGAGTATTTACCTGAAGTATAGTACAGTGACTCTTATGAAGGAAGGAAACTTCAGGAAAAAGGCTTTAAGCTGAAACAAAATTCAAACAGTTAATATAAACTCTTATAAAATGATAAAAACTTAAGTATTTATGATAAAATGTAATTGCTGATGATACATTGAAAGGATTACATAGTGAATACTGTATGTGGGTTTGAACTCACATATAAAACAACAACGTAAGCCCTTTGTTTGAAAGCATCAGACTGTGAATTACTGAGGTCATCTATAAACAAATCTTTAGAGCGGAACACCAGCTGTATTTTCCTTTCATTTACAGCCTTTGTTGTTGTAGATGTTTCTGCTGCACTAGTGGTGGATGTTTCAGGAGCAGTTGTTGTGATTGTGGAAGTCTCTGTTGTTGTAGATGTTTCTGCTACACTAGTGGTGGATGTTTCAGGAGCAGTTGTTGTGATTGTGGTAGTCTCTGTTGTTGTAGATGTTTCAGGAGTGGTTGTTGTGATTGTGGATGTTTCTGTTGTTGTAGATGGTTCTGCTGTACTAGTGGTGGATGTTTCAGGAGTGGTTGTTGTGATTGTGGATGTTTCTGTTGTTGTAGATGTTTCTGCTGCAATAGTGGTGGATGTTTCAGGAGTGGTTGTTGTGATTGTGGATGTTTCTGTTGTTGTAGATGTTTCTGCTACACTAGTGGTGGATGTTTCAGGAGCAGTTGTTGTGATTGTGGAAGTCTCTGTTGTTGTAGATGTTTCTGCTACACTAGTGGTGGATGTTTCAGGAGCAGTTGTTGTGATTGTGGAAGTCTCTGTTTTTGTAGATGTTTCTGCTACACTAGTGGTGGATGTTTCAGGAGCAGTTGTTGTGATTGTGGTAGTCTCTGTTGTTGTAGATGTTTCAGGAGCTGTTATAGTGATTGTGGCTGTTTCTGTTGTTGTAGATGTTTCTGCTGCACTAGTGGTGGATGTTTCAGGAGCAGTTGTTGTAATTGTGGTAGTCTCTGTTGTTGTAGATGTTTCAGGAGTGGTTGTTGTGATTGTGGATGTTTCTGTTGTTGTAGATGTTTCTGCTGCAATAGTGGTGGATGTTTCAGGAGCAGTTGTTGTAATTGTGGAAGTCTCTGTTGTTGTCGATGTTTCTGCTGCACTAGTGGTGGATGTTTCAGGAGCAGTTGTTGTTATTGTGGTAGTCTCTGTTGTTGTAGATGTTTCTGCTGCACTAGTGGTGGATGTTTCTGGAGCAGTTGTTGTGATTGTGGAAGTCTCTGTTGTTGTAGATGTTTCAGGAGCTGTTATAGTGATTGTGGCTGTTTCTGTTGTTGTAGATGTTTCTGCTGCACTAGTGGTGGATGTTTCAGGAGCAGTTGTTGTAATTGTGGAAGTCTCTGTTGTTGTCGATGTTTCTGCTGCACTAGTGGTGGATGTTTCAGGAGCAGTTGTTGTTATTGTGGTAGTCTCTGTTGTTGTAGATGTTTCTGCTGCACTAGTGGTGGATGTTTCTGGAGCAGTTGTTGTGATTGTGGTAGTCTCTGTTGTTGTAGATGTTTCTGCTGCACTAGTGGTGGTTGTTTCAAGAGCACTTGTGATTGTGGATGTTTCTGTTGTTGTCGATGTTTCTGCTGCACTAGTGGTGGATGTTTCAGGAGCAGTTGTTGTAATTGTGGAAGTCTCTTTTGTTGTAGATGTTTCAGGAGCGGTTGTTGTGATTGTGGATGTTTCTGTTGTTGTAGATGTTTCTGTTGTTGTAGATGTTTCTGCACTAGTGGTGGATGTTTCAGGAGCAGTTGTTGTTCTGTTGTTGTAGATTGTGGATGTTTCTGTTGTTGTAGATGTTTCTGTGGTGGATGTTTCTGTTGCACTAGTGGTGGATGTTTCAGGAGCAGTTGTTGTTATTGTGGATGTTTCTGTTGTTGTAGATGTTTCTGCTGCACTAGTGGTGGATGTTTCAGGAGCAGTTGTTGTGATTGTGGATCTGTTTCTGTTGTTGTAGATGTTTCTGCTGCACTAGTGGTGGATGTTTCAGGAGCAGTTGTTGTAATTGTGGAAGTCTCTGTTGTTGTCGATGTTTCTGCTGCACTAGTGGTGGATGTTTCAGGAGCAGTTGTTGTTATTGTGGATGTTTCTGTTGTTGTAGATAGTTCTGTTGCACTAGTGGTGGATGTTTCAGGAGCAGTTGTTGTGATTGTGGTAGTCTCTGTTGTTGTAGATGTTTCTGCTGCACTAGTGGTGGATGTTTCAAGAGTGGATGTTTCTGTTGTTGTAGATGGTTCTTGTGTGGTGGATTGTGGATGTTTCTGTTGTTGTAGATGGTTCTGCTGTGGTGGACTAGTGGTGGATGTTTCAGGAGCAGGAGCAGTTGTTGTGATTGTGGAAGTCTCTGTTGTTGTAGATGTTTCTGCTACACTAGTGGTGGATGTTTCAAGAGCACTTGTGATTGTGGATGTTTCTGTTGTTGTAGATGGTTCTGCTGTACTAGTGGTGGATGTTTCAGGAGCGGTTGTTGTGATTGTGGATGTTTCTGTTGTTGTAGATGGTTCTGTTGCACTAGTGGTGGATGTTTCAGGAGCGGTTGTTGTGATTGTGGATGTTTCTGTTGTTGTAGATGGTTCTGTTGCTGTGGTGGATGTTTCAGGAGCTTGTTGTGAGTGGTGGATGTTTCAGGGTGGAGCAGGAGCAGTTGTTGTTTGTGGATTCTGTGTTGTCGATGTTTCTGTTGTTGTGTTTCAGAGCAGTGTTGTTCTGTTGCACTGATGGTGGATGTCTCAGGAGATGGTGGATGTTTCAGGAGCAGTTGTTGTGATTGTGGTAGTCTCTGTTGTTGTAGATGTTTCTGCTGCACTAGTGGTGGATGTTTCAAGAGCACTTGTGATTGTGGATGTTTCTGTTGTTGTAGATGGTTCTGCTGTACTAGTGGTGGATGTTTCAGGAGCAGTTGTTGTGATTGTGGTAGTTGTAGATGTTTCTCTGTTGTTGTTGTTGTGAGATGTTTTGTAGATGTTTCAGGAGTGGTTGTTGTGATTGTGGATGTTTCTGTTGTTGTAGATGGTTCTGCTGTAATAGTGGTGGATGTTTCAGGAGCAGTTGTTGTGATTGTGGATGTTTCTGTTGGTGTAGATGTTTCTGATGTACTAGTGGTGGATGTTTCAGGAGCTGTTATAGTGATTGTGGCTGTTTCTGTTGTTGTAGATGTTTCTGCTGCAATAGTGGTGGATGTTTCAGGAGCAGTTGTTGTAATTGTGGAAGTCTCTGTTGTTGTCAATGTTTCTGCTGCACTAGTGGTGGATGTTTCAGGAGCAGTTGTTGTAATTGTGGAAGTCTCTGTTTTTGTAGATGGTTCAGGAGTGGTTGTTGTGATTGTGGATGTTTCTGTTGTTGTAGATGTTTCTGCTACACTACTGGTGGATGTTTCAGGAGCAGTTGTTGTTATTGTGGATGTTTCTGTTGTTGTAGATGGTTCTTTTGCACTAGTGGTGGATGTTTCAGGAGCAGTTGTTGTGATTGTGGAAGTCTCTGTTGTTGTAGATGTTTCAGGAGTGGTTGTTGTGATTGTGGATGTTTCTGTTGTTGTAGATGGTTCTGCTGTACTAGTGGTGGATGTTTCAGGAGCAGTTGTTGTGATTGTGGTAGTCTCTGTTGTTGTAGATGTTTCAGGAGTGGTTGTTGTGATTGTGGATGTTTCTGTTGTTGTAGATGGTTCTGCTGTACTAGTGGTGGATGTTTCAGGAGTGGTTGTTGTGATTGTGGATGTTTCTGTTGTTGTAGATGTTTCTGATGTACTAGTGGTGGATGTTTCAGGAGCAGTTGTTGTAATTGTGGAAGTCTCTGTTGTTGTCGATGTTTCTGCTGCACTAGTGGTGGATGTTTCAGGAGCAGTTGTTGTAATTGTGGAAGTCTCTGTTGTTGTCGATGTTTCTGGAGCAGTTGTTGTGATTGTGGAAGTCTCTGTTGTTGTAGATGTTTCTGTTGCACTAGTGGTGGATGTTTCAGCAGGAGTTGTTGTGATTGTGGATGTTTCTGTTGTTGTGGATGTTCCTGCTGCAATAGTGGTGGATGTTTCAGGAGCAGTTGTTGTGATTGTGGATGTTTCTGTTGTTGTGGATGTTTCTGCTGCACTAGTGGTGGACGTTTCTGCAGGAGTTGTGATTGTGGAAGTCTCTGTTGTTGTAGATGTTTCTTCTGCACTAGTGGTGGATGTTTCAGGAGCAGTTGTTGTGATTGTGGAAGTCTCTGTTGTTGTAGATGTTTCTGTTACACTAGTGGTGGATGTTTTAGCAGGAGTTGTTGTAATTGTGGAAGTCTCTAATGTTGTAGATGTTTCTGCTGCACTAGTGGTGGATGTTTCAGGAGCAGTTGTTGTTATTGTGGATGTTTCTGTTGTTGTAGATGGTTCTGCTGCACTAGTGGTGGATGTTTCAGGAGCAGTTGTTGTTATTGTGGATGTTTCTGTTGTTGTAGATGGTTCTGTTGCACTGATGGTGGATGTTTCAGGAGCAGTTGTTGTGATTGTGGTAGTCTCTGTTGTTGTAGATGTTTCTGCTGCACTAGTGGTGGATGTTTCAAGAGCACTTGTGATTGTGGATGTTTCTGTTGTTGTAGATGGTTCTGCTGTACTAGTGGTGGATGTTTCAGGAGCAGTTGTTGTGATTGTGGAAGTCTCTGTTGTTGTAGATGTTTCTGCTACACTAGTGGTGGATGTTTCAGGAGCAGTTGTTGTGATTGTGGTAGTCTCTGTTGTTGTAGATGTTTCAGGAGTGGTTGTTGTGATTGTGGATGTTTCTGTTGTTGTAGATGGTTCTGCTGTAATAGTGGTGGATGTTTCAGGAGTGGTTGTTGTGATTGTGGATGTTTCTGTTGTTGTAGATGTTTCTGCTGCACTAGTGGTGGATGTTTCAGGAGCAGTTGTTGTGATTGTGGAAGTCTCTGTTGTTGTAGATGTTTCTGCTGCACTAGTGGTGGATGTTTCAGGAGCAGTTGTTGTAATTGTGGAAGTCTCTGTTGTTGTCAGATGTTTCTGCTGCACTAGTGGTGGATGTTTCAGGAGCAGTTGTTGTGATTGTGGAAGTCTCTGTTGTTGTAGATGTTCAGGAGTGGTTGTTGTGATTGTGGATGTTTCTGTTGTTGTAGATGTTTCTGCTACACTACTGGTGGATGTTTCAGGAGCAGTTGTTGTTATTGTGGATGTTTCTGTTGTTGTAGATGGTTCTTTTGCACTAGTGGTGGATGTTTCAGGAGCAGTTGTTGTGATTGTGGAAGTCTCTGTTGTTGTAGATGTTTCAGGAGTGGTTGTTGTGATTGTGGATGTTTCTGTTGTTGTAGATGGTTCTGCTGTACTAGTGGTGGATGTTTCAGGAGCAGTTGTTGTGATTGTGGTAGTCTCTGTTGTTGTAGATGTTTCAGGAGTGGTTGTTGTGATTGTGGATGTTTCTGTTGTTGTAGATGGTTCTGCTGTACTAGTGGTGGATGTTTCAGGAGCAGTTGTTGTAATTGTGGAAGTCTCTGTTGTTGTCGATGTTTCTGCTGCACTAGTGGTGGATGTTTCAGGAGCAGTTGTTGTAATTGTGGAAGTCTCTGTTGTTGTCGATGTTTCTGGAGCAGTTGTTGTGATTGTGGAAGTCTCTGTTGTTGTAGATGTTTCTGTTGCACTAGTGGTGGATGTTTCAGCAGGAGTTGTTGTGATTGTGGATGTTTCTGTTGTTGTGGATGTTCCTGCTGCAATAGTGGTGGATGTTTCAGGAGCAGTTGTTGTGATTGTGGATGTTTCTGTTGTTGTGGATGTTTCTGCTGCACTAGTGGTGGACGTTTCTGCAGGAGTTGTGATTGTGGAAGTCTCTGTTGTTGTAGATGCTTCTGCTGCAGTAGTGGTGGATGTTTTAGCAGGAGTTGTTGTAATTGTGGAAGTCTCTAATGTTGTAGATGTTTCTGCTGCACTAGTGGTGGATGTTTCAGGAGTGGTGGATGTTTTAGCAGGAGTTGTTGTGATTGTGGATGTTTCTGCTGCACTAGTGGTTGATGTTTCAGGAGCAGTTGTTGTGATTGTGGAAGTCTCTGTTGTTGTCGATGTTTCTGCTGCACTAGTGGTGGATGTTTCAGGAGCAGTTGTTGTTATTGTGGATGTTTCTGTTGTTGTAGATGGTTCTGTTGCAATAGTGGTGGATGTTTCAGGAGCAGTTGTTGTGATTGTGGTAGTCTCTGTTGTTGTAGATGTTTCTGCTGCACTAGTGGTGGATGTTTCAAGAGCACTTGTGATTGTGGATGTTTCTGTTGTTGTAGATGGTTCTGCTGTACTAGTGGTGGATGTTTCAGGAGCAGTTGTTGTGATTGTGGTAGTCTCTGTTGTTGTAGATGTTTCTGCTGCACTAGTGGTGGATGTTTCAAGAGCACTTGTGATTGTGGATGTTTCTGTTGTTGTAGATGGTTCTGCTGCACTAGTGGTGGATGTTTCAGGAGCGGTTGTTGTGATTGTGGATGTTTCTGTTGTTGTAGATGGTTCTGTTGCACTAGTGGTGGATGTTTCAGGAGCGGTTGTTGTGATTGTGGATGTTTCTGTTGTTGTAGATGGTTCTGTTGCACTAGTGGTGGATGTTTCAGGAGCTGTTGTTGTGATTGTGGATGTTTCTGTTGTTGTAGATGGTTCTGTTGCACTAGTGGTGGATTTTTCAGGAGCTGTTTTTGTGATTGTGGATGTTTCTGTTGTTGTAGATGGTTCTGTTGCACTAGTGGTGGATGTTTCAGGAGCAGTTGTTGTGATTGTGAATGTTTCTGTTGTTGTAGATGTTTCTGCTGCAATATTGGTGGATGTTTCAGGAGCAGTTGTTGTAATCATGGAAGTCTCTGTTGTTGTCGATGTTTCTGCTGCACTAGTGGTGGATGTTTCAGGAGCAGTTGTTGTGATTGTGGAAGTCTCTGTTGTTGTAGATGCTGCTGCTACACTAGTGGTGGATGTTTCATGAGCAGTTGTTGTGACTGTGGAGGTCTCTGTTGTTGTAGATGTTTCTGCTGCACTAGTGGTGGATGTTTCTGGAGCAGTTGTTGTGGTTGTGGAAGTCTCTGTTGTTGTAGATGTTTCCGAAGCAGTTGTTGTGATTGTTGAAGTCTCTGTTGTTGTAGATGTTTCAGGAGCAGTTGTTGTAATTGTGGATGTCTCTGCTGTTGTAGATGTTTCTGGAGCAGTTGTTCTGATTGTGGAAGTCTCAGTTGTTGTAGATGTTTCAGCAGCACTAGTGGTGGATGTTTCTGCAGGAGTTGTTGTGATTTTGGAAGTCTCTGTTGTTGCAGATGTTTCTGCTGCACTAGTGGTAGATGTTTCAGGAGCAGTTGTTGTGATTGTGGAAGTCTCTGTTGTTGTGGATGTTTCAGGAGCAGTTGTTCTTATTGTGGAAGTCTCTGTTGTTTTAGATGTTTCAGGAGCAGTTGTTGTGATTGTGGAAGTCACTGTTGTTGTAGATGTTTCTGCTGCACTAGTGGTGGATGTTTCAGGAGCAGTTGTTGTGATTGGGGAAGTCTCTGTTGTTATAGATGTTTCAGGAGCAGTTGTTCTGATTGTGGACGTCTCTGTTGTTGTGGATGTTTCAGGAGCAGTTGTTGTGATTGTGGAAGTCTCTGTTGTTGTGGATGTTTCAGGAGCAGTTGTTGTGATTATGGAAGTCTCTGTTGTTGTGGATGTTTCAGGAGCAGTTGTTGTGATTGTGGAAGTCACTGTTGTTGTAGATGTTTCTGCTGCACTAGTGGTGGATGTTTCAGGAGCAGTTGTTGTGATTGTGGAAGTCTCTGTTGTTGTAGATGTTTCTGCTGCACTAGTGGTGGATGTTTCTGCAGGAGTTGTTGTGATTGTGGAAATCCCTGTGTTTGTAGATGTTTCTGCTGCACTAGTGGTGGATGTTTCAGGAGCAGTTGTTGTGATTGTGGAAGTCTCTGTTGTTGTAGATATTTCTGCTGCACTAATGGTGGATGTTTCTGCAGGAGTTGTTGTGATTGTGGAAGTCACTGTTGTTGTAGAGGTTTCTGCTGCACTAGTGGTGGATGCTTCAGGAGCAGTTGTTGTGATTGTGGAGGTCTCTGTTGTTGTAGATGTTTCTGATGCACTAGTGGTGGATGTTTCAGGAGCAGTTGTTGTGATTGTGGAGGTCTCTCTTGTTGTAGATATTTCTACTGCACTAGTGGTGGATGTTTCAGGAGCAGTTGTTGTGATTGTGGAAGTCTCTGTTGTTGTAGATATTTCTGCTGCACTAGTGGTGGATGTTTCAGGAGCAGTTGTTTTGATTGTGGAAGATTCTGTTGTAGATGTATCAGCTTCAGTTGTTGTTATTGTGTAAGGCTCTGTTGTTGCTGTAGATGTTGCAGCAGGAGTTGTTGTGGCTGATGAGTAATCTGTTGTTGGTTCATAAGAAAATGCTTTTCAAATTAAATGGCACTCCCAAAAGCAATGACAAAAGTAAACTAATTGTTTTCAGATTTTGTATGTAGGTTTTTACAGAAATTTTATGAAAAACCATTATTACTGACCAATTTAATTTACAACCATGTCACATCGAACCATTTTTGGTACAGTGTCTCACACATGTACAATACAAGATTTGTTTAGCCTTTTTGCTTTTAGGTTTTGTCATACATACCTGTACCATTAACTGTTAAAGAAGTTATGTTCAGGGCATTGAGAGTTACAGTGTCATTCAATAACGTCATTGCAATGTCATCATATGATGGGACATCCTGTGTAGAGTTGAAATCGATTTCCGATGTGGTAATGACGGACCCCTGGCTGGAATAATTGTTTTTAGAAATACTGTCATATTGGAATTATTTATTCATATCACCACCTGACCAATAAATGGATTAATCACGTTTGTTTTATCTCTCACAGTTTCAAACATAAAACAACCAGCATTGAAGTATAGCGTATTTACCTGAAGTATAGTACAGTGACTCTTAGGAAGGAAGGAAACTTCTGGAAAAGGACTGCAAGCTGAAACAAATTAGAGACATTTTAAATGAATTATTATAACTTATAAGAAACTTAAAATATTTATGATTAAATGTAATTGCTGTTTATTCATTGAAATATTATATTGTGAATAAAGTATGTAGGTTTGAACTCACTAAATCCTGAACAAGTTGAGCCCTTTTTTTGAAAGCAAGAGATTGTGAATTACTGAGTTCATCTCTAAATGCATCTTTAGAGCGGAGCACCAGCTGTTTTTTCACTTCATTTACAGGTTTTGTTGTTGTTGTTGTAGATGTTTCTGCTACACTAGTGGTGGATGTTTCTGCAGGAGTTGTTGTGATTGTGGAGGTCTCTGTTGTTGTAGATGTTTCTGCTGCACTAATGGTGGAGGTTTCAGGAGCAGTTGATGTGATTGTGGAGGTCTCTGTTGTTGTAGATGTTTCTGCTACACTAGTGGTGGATGTTTCAGGAGCAGTTGTTGTGAATTGTGGCGGTCTCTGTTGTTGTAGATGTTTCTGCTGCACTAGTGGTGGAGGTTTCAGGAGCAGTTGATGTGATTGTGGAGGTCTCTGTTGTTGTAGATGTTTCTGCTGCACTGGTGGTGGATGTTTCAGGAGCAGTTGTTGTAAATGTGGATGTTTCTGTTGTTATGGATGTTTCAGGAGCAGTTGTTGTGATTGTGGAAGCCTCTGTTGTTGTGGATGTTTCTGGAGCAGCTGTTGTGATTGTGGAAGTCTCTGTTGTTGTAGATGTTTCTGCTACACTAGTGGTGGATGTTTCAGGAGCAGTTGTTGTGATTGTGGCGGTCTCTGTTGTTGTAGATGTTTCTGCTGCACTAGTGGTGGATGTTTCAGGAGCAGTTGTCTCTGTTGTTGTAGGATGTTTCAGCAGTTGTTGTGATTGTTCTGTTGTTGCAGGAGCAGTTGTTGTGATTGTGGAAGTCTCTGTTGTTGTAGATGTTTCTGCTGCACTAGTGGTTTTCAGTTGTTGTGATTGTGGATGGTCAGGAGCAGTTGTTGTGATTGTGGATGTCTCTGTTGTTGTAGATGTTTCTGCTGCACTAGTGGTGGATGTTTCAGGAGCAGTTGTTGTTGTGGATGTTCTGCAGAGCAGTTGTTGTGATGTTCTCTGTTGTTGTAGATGTTTCTGCTGGTTGGATGTTTCAGGAGCAGTTGTTGAGATTGTGGAAGTCTCTGTTGTTGTAGATGTTTCTGCTGCACTAGTGGTGGATGTTTCAGGAGCAGTTGTTGTGATTGTGGATGTCTCCGTTGCTGTAGATGTTTCTGCTGCACTAGTGGTGGATGTTTCAGGAGCAGTTGTTGTGATTGTGGAAGATGACAGGAGCAGTTGTTGTGATTGTGGAAGTCTCTGTTGTTGTAGATGTTTCTGCTAAAGTAGTGGTGGATGTTTCAGGTGCAGTTGTTGTAAATGTGGATGTTTCTGTTGTTGTGGATGTTTCAGGAGCAGTTGTTGTGATTGTGGAGGTCTCTGTTGTTGTAGATGTTTCTGCTGCACTAGTTGTGGATGTTTCAGGAGCAGTTGTTGTGATTGTGGAGGTCTCTGTTGTTGTAGATGTTTCTGCTAAAGTAGTGGTGGATGTTTCAGGAGCAGTTGTTGTGATTGTGGAAGTCTCTGTTGTTGTGGATGTTTCTGGAGCAGTTGCTGTGATTGTGGACGTCTCTGTTGTTGTAGATGTTTCTGCTGCACTGGTGGTGGATGTTTCAGGAGCAGTTGTTGTAAATGTGGATGTTTCTGTTGTTATGGATGTTTCAGGAGCAGTTGTTGTGATTGTGGAAGTCTCTGTTGTTGTAGATGTTTCTGCTACACTAGTGGTGGATGTTTCAGGAGCAGTTGTTGTGATTGTGGCGGTCTCTGTTGTTGTAGATGTTTCTGCTGCACTAGTGGTGGAGGTTTCAGGAGCAGTTGATGTGATTGTGGAGGTCTCTGTTGTTGTAGATGTTTCAGGAGCAGTTGTTGTGATTGTGGAAGCCTCTGTTGTTGTGGATGTTTCTGGAGCAGTTGTTGTGATTGTGGAAGTCTCTGTTGTTGTAGATGTTTCTGCTGCACTAGTGGTGGAGGTTTCTGGAGCAGTTGTTGTGATTGTGGATGTTTCTGTTGTTATGGATGTTTCAGGAGCAGTTGTTGTGATTGTGGAGGTCTCTGTTGTTGTAGATGTTTCTGCTGCACTAGTGGTGGATGTTTCAGGAGCAGTTGTTGTAATTGTGGCGGTCTCTGTTGTTCTGGATGTTTCAGGAGCAGTTATTGTGATTGTGGAGGTCTCTGTTGTTGTAGATGTTTCTGCTGCACTAGTGGTGGATGTTTCAGGAGCAGTTGTTGTGATTGTGGAAGTCTCTGTTGTTGTAGATGTTTCTGCTGCACTAGCAGTTGTTGTGATTGTGGATGAGTTTCAGCAGTTGTTGTGATTGTGGATGTCTCCGTTGCTGTAGATGTTTCTGCTGCACTAATGGTGGATGTTTCAGGAGCAGTTGTTGTGATTGTGGATGTCTCTGTTGTTGTAGATGTTTCTGCTAAAGTAGTGGTGGATGTTTCAGGTGCAGTTGTTGTAAATGTGGATGTTTCTGTTGTTGTGGATGTTTCAGGAGCAGTTGTTGTGATTGTGGAGGTCTCTGTTGTTGTAGATGTTTCTGCTGCACTAGTTGTGGATGTTTCAGGAGCAGTTGTTGTGATTGTGGAGGTCTCTGTTGTTGTAGATGTTTCTGCTAAAGTAGTGGTGGATGTTTCAGGAGCAGTTGTTGTGATTGTGGAAGTCTCTGTTGTTGTGGATGTTTCTGGAGCAGTTGCTGTGATTGTGGACGTCTCTGTTGTTGTAGATGTTTCTGCTGCACTAGTGGTGGATGTTTCAGGAGCAGTTGTTGTGATTGTGGATGTTTCCGTTGTTGTAGATGTTTCTGCTGCACTAGAGGTGTATGTTTCAGGAGCAGTTGTTGTGATTGTGGAAGTCTCTGTTGTTGTAGATGTTTCTGCTGCACTAGAGGTGGATGTTTCAGGAGCGGTTGTTGTGATTGTGGTAGTCTCTGTTGTTGTAGATGTTTCTGCTGCACTAGTTGTGGATGTTTCAGGAGCAGTTGTTGTGATTGTGGAGGTCTCTGTTGTTGTAGATGTTTCTGCAAAAGTAGTGGTGGATGTTTCAGGAGCAGTTGTTGTGATTGTGGAGGTTTCTGTTGTTGTAGATGTTTCTGCTGCACTAGTAGTGGATGTTTTGGGAGCAGTTGTTGTGATTGTGGAAGTCCCTGTTGTTGTAGATGTTTCTGCTGCACTAGTGGTGGATGTTTCAGGAGCAGTTGTTGTAAATGTGGATGTTTCTGTTGTTGTGGATGTGTCAGGAGCAGTTGTTGTGATTGTGGAAGTCTCTGTTTTTGTGGATGTTTCAGGAGCAGTTATTGTGATTGTGGATGTCTCCGTTGTTGTAGATGTTTCTGCTGCACTAGTTGTGGATGTTTCAGGAGCAGTTGTTGTCATTGTGGAGGTCGCTGTTGTTGTAGATGTTTCTGCTAAAGTAGTGGTGGATGTTTCAGGAGCAGTCGTTGTGATTGTGGAGGTCTCTGTTGTTGTGGATGTTTCAGGAGCAGTTGTTGTGATTGTGGATGTTTCCGTTGTTGTAGATGTTTCTGCTGCACTAGAGGTGGATGTTTCAGGAGCAGTTGTTGTGATTGTGGAAGTCTCTGTTGTTGTAGATGTTTCTGCTGCACTAGTGGTGGATGTTTCAGGAGCAGTTGTTGTGATTGTGGAAGACTCTGTTGTTGTAGATGTATCTGCTACAGTAGTGGTGGATGTTTCAGGAGCAGTTGTTGTTATTGTGGAAGTCTCTGTTGTTGTAGATGTTTCTGCTGCACTAGTGGTGGATGTTTCAGGAGCAGTTGTTGTGATTGTGGTAGTCTCTGTTGTTGTAGATGTTTCTGCTGCACTAGTTGTGGATGTTTCAGGAGCAGTTGTTGTGATTGTGGAGGTCTCTGTTGTTGTAGATGTTTCTGCAAAAGTAGTGGTGGATGTTTCAGGAGCAGTTGTTGTGATTGTGGAGGTTTCTTTTGTTGTAGATGTTTCTGCTGCACTAGTGGTGGATGTTTCAGGAGCAGTTGTTGTAAATGTGGATGTTTCTGTTATTGTGGATGTTCCAGGAGCAGTTGTTGTGATTGTGGAAGTCTCTGTTGTTGTAGATGTTTCTGCTGCACTAGTAGTGGATGTTTCGGGAGCAGTTGTTGTGATTGTGGAAGTCCCTGTTGTTGTAGATGTTTCTGCTGCACTAGTGGTGGATGTTTCAGGAGCAGTTGTTGTAAATGTGGATGTTTCTGTTGTTGTGGATGTTTCAGGAGCAGTTGTTGTGATTGTGGAAGTCTCTGTTGTTGTAGATGTTTCTGCTGCACTAGTGGTGGATGTTTCAGGAGCAGTTGTTGTAAATGTGGATGTTTCTGTTGTTGTGGATGTTTCAGGAGCAGTTGTTGTGATTGTGGCGGTCTTTGTTGTTGTGGATGTTTCAGGAGCAGTTATTGTGATTGTGGATGTCTCCGTTGTTGTAGATGTTTCTGCTGCACTAGTTGTGGATGTTTCAGGAGCAGTTGTTGTCATTGTGGAGGTCGCTGTTGTTGTAGATGTTTCTGCTAAAGTAGTGGTGGATGTTTCAGGAGCAGTCGTTGTGATTGTGGAGGTCTCTGTTGTTGTGGATGTTTCAGGAGCAGTTGTTGTGATTGTGGAAGTCTCTGTTGTTGTAGATGTTTCTGCTGCACTAGTGGTGGATGTTTCTGCAGGAGTTGTTGTGATTGTGGAAGTCTCTGTTTTTGTAGATGTTTCTGCTGTAGTAGTGGTGGATGTTTCAGGAGAAGTTTTTGTGATTGTGGAAGTATCTGTTGTTGTAGATGTTTCAGGGGCAGTTGTTGTGATTGTGGAAGTCTCTGTTGTTGTAGATGTTTCAGGAGAAGTTGTTGTGATTGTGGAAGTCTCTGTTGTTGTTGTAGATGTTTCTGCTGCAGTAGTGGTGGATGTTTCAGGAGAAGTTGTTGTGATTGTTGGAGTCTCTGTTGTTGTAGATGTTTCAGGGGCAGTTGTTGTGATTGTGGAAGTCTCTGTTGTTGTAGATGTTTCAGGAGAAGTTGTTGTGATTGTGGATGTCTCTGTTGTTGTAGATGTTTCAGGGGCAGTTGTTGTGATTGTGGAAGTCTCTGTTGTTGTAGATGTTTCAGGAGAAGTTGTTGTGATTGTTGGAGTCTCTGTTCTTGTAGATGTTTCTGTTGCACTAGTGGTGGATGTTTCAGGGGCAGTTGTTGTCATTGTGGAGGTCGCTGTTGTTGTAGATGTTTCTGCTAAAGTAGTGGTGGATGTTTCAGGAGCAGTTGTTGTGATTGTGGAAGTCTCTGTTGTTGTGGATGTTTCTGGAGCAGTTGCTGTGATTGTGGAAGTCTCTGTTGTTGTAGATGTTTCTGCTGCACTAGTGGTGGATGTTTCTGCAGGAGTTGTTGTGATTGTGGAAGTCTCTGTTGTTGTAGATGTTTCTGCTGTAGTAGTGGTGGATGTTTCAGGAGAAGTTGTTGTGATTGTGGAAGTATCTGTTGTTGTAGATGTTTCAGGGGCAGTTGTTGTGATTGTGGAAGTCTCTGTTGTTGTAGATGTTTCAGGAGAAGTTGTTGTGATTGTGGAAGTCTCTGTTGTTGTTGTAGATGTTTCTGCTGCAGTAGTGGTGGATGTTTCAGGAGAAGTTGTTGTGATTTTGGAAGTATCTGTTGTTGTAGATGTTTCAGGGGCAGTTGTTGTGATTGTGGAAGTCTCTGTTGTTGTAGATGTTTCAGGAGAAGTTGTTGTGATTGTGGATGTCTCTGTTGTTGTAGATGTTTCAGGGGCAGTTGTTGTGATTGTGGAAGTCTCTGTTGTTGTAGATGTTTCTGCTGCACTAGTTGTGGATGTTTCAGGAGCAGTTGTTGTCATTGTGGAGGTCGCTGTTGTTGTAGATGTTTCTGCTAAAGTAGTGGTGGATGTTTCAGGAGCAGTCGTTGTGATTGTGGAGGTCTCTGTTGTTGTGGATGTTTCAGGAGCAGTTGTTGTGATTGTGGAAGTCTCTGTTGTTGTTGTAGATGTTTCTGCTGCAGTAGTGGTGGATGTTTCAGGAGAAGATGTTGTGATTGTGGATGTCTCTGTTGTTGTAGATGTTTCAGGGGCAGTTGTTGTGATTGTGGAAGTCTCTGTTGTTGTAGATGTTTCTGCTGCACTAGTTGTGGATGTTTCAGGAGCAGTTGTTGTCATTGTGGAGGTCGCTGTTGTTGTAGATGTTTCTGCTAAAGTAGTGGTGGATGTTTCAGGAGCAGTCGTTGTGATTGTGGAGGTCTCTGTTGTTGTGGATGTTTCAGGAGCAGTTGTTGTGATTGTGGAAGTCTCTGTTGTTGTAGATGTTTCTGCTGCACTAGTGGTGGATGTTTCAGGAGTTGTTGTGATTGTGGAAGTCTCTGTTGTTGTAGATGTTTCTGCTGTAGTAGTGGTGGATGTTTCAGGAGAAGTTTTTGTGATTGTGGAAGTATCTGTTGTTGTAGATGTTTCAGGGGCAGTTGTTGTGATTGTGGAAGTCTCGGTTGTTGTAGATGTTTCAGGAGAAGTTGTTGTGATTGTGGAAGTCTCTGTTGTTGTTGTAGATGTTTCTGCTGCAGTAGTGGTGGATGTTTCAGGAGAAGTTGTTGTGATTGTTGGAGTCTCTGTTGTTGTAGATGTTTCAGGGGCAGTTGTTGTGATTGTGATTGTGGAAGTCTCTGTTGTTGTAGATGTTTCAGGAGAAGTTGTTGTGATTGTGGATGTCTCTGTTGTTGTAGATGTTTCAGGGGCAGTTGTTGTGATTGTGGAAGTCTCTGTTGTTGTAGATGTTTCAGGAGAAGTTGTTGTGATTGTTGGAGTCTCTGTTCTTGTAGATGTTTCTGTTGCACTAGTGGTGGATGTTTCAGGGGCAGTTGTTGTCGTTGTGGAGGTCGCTGTTGTTGTAGATGTTTCTGCTAAAGTAGTGGTGGATGTTTCAGGAGCAGTTGTTGTGATTGTGGAAGTCTCTGTTGTTGTAGATGTTTCACTAGTGGTGGATGTTTCAGGAGAAGTTGTTGTGATTGTGGAAGTCTCTGTTGTTGTAGATGTTTCTGCTGCACTAGTGGTGGATGTTTCAGGAGCAGTTGTTGTGATTGTGGAAGTCTCTGTTGTTGTAGATGTTTCAGGTGGCAGTTGTGGATGTTTCAGGAGCAGTTGTTGTGATTGTGGAGGTCTCTGTTGTTGTAGATGTTTCTGTGCACTAGTGGTGGATGTTTCAGGAGCAGTTGTTGTCTGTTGTTGTGGATGTTGGAGCAGTTGTTGTGATTGTGGAAGTCTCTGTTGTTGTAGATGTTTCTGCTGCACTAGTGGTGGATGTTTCAGGAGCAGTTGTTGTATGTGGATGTTTCATGTTTCAGGAGCAGTTGTTGTGATTGTGGAAGTCTCTGTTGTTGTAGATGTTTCTGCTGCACTAGTGGTGGATGTTTCAGGAGCAGTTGTTGTAAATGTGGATGTTTCTGTTGTTGTGGATGTTTCAGGAGCAGTTGTTGTGATTGTGGAAGTCTCTGTTGTTGTATATGTTTCTGATGCACTAGTGGTGGATATTTCAGATGCAGTTGTTGTAATTGTGGAGGTCTCTGTTGTTGTGGATGTTTCAGGAGCAGTTGTTGTGATTGTGGAAGTATCTGTTGTTGTGGATGTTTCTGCTGCACTAGTGGTGGATGTTTCTGGAGCAGTTGTTGTGATTGTGGAAGTCTCTGTTGTTGTAGATGTTTCTGCTGCACTAGTGGTGGATGTTTCTGGAGCAGTTGTTGTGATTGTGGAAGTCTCTGTTGTTGTATATGTTTCTGATGCACTAGTGGTGGATGTTTCTGGAGCAGTTGTTGTGATTGTGGAAGTCTGTGTTGTTGTAGATGTTTCTGCTGCACTAGTGGTGGATGTTTCTGGAGCAGTTGTTGTGATTGTGGAAGTCTCTGTTGTTGTATATGTTTCTGATGCACTAGCGGTGGATGTTTCAGGAGCAGTTGTTGTGATTGTGGAAGTCTCTGTTGTTGTAGATGTTTCTTCTGCACTAGCGGTGGATGTTTCAGCTGCAGTTGTTGCGATTGTGGAAGTCTCTCTTTTTGTAGATGTATCTGCTGCACTAGTGGTGGATGTTTCTGGAGCAGTTGTTGTGATTGTGGAAGTCTCTTTTGTTGTAGATGTTTCTGATGCACTAGTGGTGGATGTTTCTGGAACAGTTGTTGTGATTGTGGAAGTCTCTGTTGTTGTAAATGTTTCTGGAGCAGTTGTTGTGATTGTGGAAGTCTCTGTTGTTGTAGATGTTTCTGCTGCACTAGTGGTGGATGTTTCTGGAGCAGTTGTTGTGATTGTGGAAGTCTCTGTTGTTGTAAATGTTTCTGGAGCAGTTGTTGTGATTGTGGAAGTCTCTTTTGTTGTAGATGTTTCTGATGCACTAGTGGTGGATGTTTCAGATGCAGTTGTTGTGATTGTGGAAGTCTCTGTTGTTGTAGATGTTTCAGGGGCAGTTGTTGTGATTGTGGAAGTCTCTGTTGTTGTAGATGTTTCAGGGGCAGTTGTTGTGATTGTGGAAGTCTCTGTTGTTGTAGATGATTCAGGAGAAGTTGTTGTGATTGTGAAAGTCTCTGTTGTTGTAGATGTTTCGGGAGCAGTAGTGGTGGATGTTTCAGGAGAAGTTGTTGTGATTGTGGAAGTCTCTGTTGTTGTAGATGTTTCTGGGGCAGTTGCTGTGATTGTGGAAGTCTCTGTTGTTGTAGATGGTTCTGCTGCACTAGTGGTGGATGTTTCAGGAGCAGTTGTTGTGATTGTGGAAGTCTCTGTTGTTGTAGATGTTTCTGCTGCACTAGTGGTGGATGATTCAGGAGCAGTTGTTGTGATTGTGGAGGTCTCTGTTGTTGTAGATGTTTCAGGAGCAGTAGTTGTGATTGTGGAAGTCTCTGTTGTTGTAGATGTTTCAGGGGCAGTTGTTGTAATTGTGGAGGTCTCTGTTGTTTTAGATGTTTCTGCTGCAGTAGTGGTGGATGTTTCAGGAGAAGTTGTTGTGATTGTGGAAGTATCTGTTGTTGTAGATGTTTCAGGGGCAGTTGTTTTGATTGTGGAAGTCTCTGTTGTTGTAGATATTTCAAGAGCAGTTGTTGTGATTGTGGAAGTCTCTGTTGTTGTAGATGTTTCTGCTGCACTAGTGGTGGATGTTTCTGGAGCAGTTGTTGTGATTGTGGAAGTCTCTGTTGTTGTAGATGTTTCTGATGCACTAGTGGTGGATGTTTCAGGAGCAGTTGTTGTGATTGTGGAAGTCTCTGTTGTTGTAGATGTTTCTTCTGCACTAGCGGTGGATGTTTCAGCTGCAGTTGTTGCGATTGTGGAAGTCTCTCTTTTTGTAGATGTATCTGCTGCACTAGTGGTGGATGTTTCAGATGCAGTTGTTGTGATTGTGGAAGTCTCTGTTGTTGTAGATGTTTCAGGGGCAGTTGTTGTGATTGTGGAAGTCTCTGTTGTTGTAGATGTTTCAGGGGCAGTTGTTGTGATTGTGGAAGTCTCTGTTGTTGTAGA
Source organism: Schizothorax lantsangensis (assembly GCA_027422415.1). Classification (NCBI taxonomy): domain Eukaryota; kingdom Metazoa; phylum Chordata; class Actinopteri; order Cypriniformes; family Cyprinidae; genus Schizothorax; species Schizothorax lantsangensis. Next base: position 37,735,924 of record CM049841.1, on the reverse strand, counting down.
TGATTCAGGAGAAGTTGTTGTGATTGTGAAAGTCTCTGTTGTTGTAGATGTTTCGGGAGCAGTTGTTCTGACTGTGGAAGTCTCTGTTGTTGTAGATGTTTCGGGAGCAGTAGTGGTGGATGTTTCAGGAGAAGTTGTTGTGATTGTGGAAGTCTCTGTTGTTGTAGATGGTTCTGCTGCACTAGTGGTGGATGTTTCAGGAGCAGTTGTTGTGATTGTGGAAGTCTCTGTTGTTGTAGATGTTTCAGGGGCAATTGTTGTGATTGTGGAAGTCTCTGTTGTTGTAAATGTTTCTGCTACACTAGTGGAGGATGTTTCAGGAGAAGTTGTTGTGACTGTGGAAGTCTCTGTTGTTGTAGATGTTTCTGCTGCACTAGTGGTGGATGTTTCAGGAGAAGTTGTTGTGATTGTGGAAGTCTCTTTTGTTGTAGATGTTTCTGGGGCAGCTGCTGTGATTGTGGAAGTCTCTGTTGTTGTAGATGTTTCTGGGGCAGCTGCTGTGATTGTGGAAGTCTCTGTTGTTGTAGATGTTTCTGGGGCAGTTGCTGTGATTGTGGAAGTCTCTGTTGTTGTAGATGTTTCAGGGACAGTTGTTGTGATTGTGGAAGTCTCTGTTGTTGTAGATGTTTCAGGGACAGTTGTTGTGATTGTGGAAGTCTCTGTTGTTGTAGATGTTTCAGGAGAATTTGTTGTGATTGTGGAAGTCTCTGTTGTTGTAGATGTTTCAGGAGAATTTGTTGTGATTGTGGAAGTCTCTGTTGTTGTAGATGTTTCTGCTGCACTAGTGGTGGATGTTTCAGGAGAAGTTGTTGTGATTGTGGAAGTCTCTGTTGTTGTAGATGTTTCAGGTGCAGTTGTTGTGATTGTGGAAGTCTCTGTTGTTGTAGATGTTTCTGCTGCACTAGTGGTGGATATTTCTGCAGGAGTTGTTGTGATTGTGGAATTCTCTGTTGTTGTAGATGTTTCTGGAGCACTTGTTGTGATTGTGGAAGTCTCTGTTGTTGTAGATGTTTCTGCTGCACTAGTGGTGGATGTTTCAGGAGAAGTTGTTGTGATTGTGGAAGTCTCTGTTGTTGTAGATGTTTCCGGTGCAGTTGTTGTGATTGTGGAAGTCTCTGTTGTTGTAGATGTTTCAGGAGCAGTTGTTGTGATTGTGGAAGTCTCTGTTGTTGTAGATGTTTCAGGAGCAGTTGTTGTGATTGTGGAAGTCTCTGTTATTGTAGATGTTTCTGCTGCACTAGTGGTGGATGATTCCGTAAGAGTCGTTATGGCAGGTGTAGAACTTGTTTGCGACTCAGCTATTACTAGAGAAAAGAAAAAGTCAATGTACTGTTGAAGTTTACATTAACATGCCAAAAAAAAAAACTATTTGAAATATATATTTGTCACTTTTGATTTGTCAAAATATTATGCAAATTCATGCCAATACATTTTTTTACCAACTAAAACAATCTGAAAATTATATGTTTTAATTAAATTCAATATTTTTTAGCCCCTAATCAAGCTGTTTACCTCATCTGATGAGAATCAGCCACAAGGTGGCAATATAGTATTTACAATCTCAGTTAACATGGACACCAGGACAAGAAGGGAATACATGTCCAATGATAGAGGGTGCTACAAGTTAAGAATATCTTCAGAATTGTTCAGCCTCTCTACTCTATCCTCAGTATCTCTCACTTCAGATTTGTCTATTTATAGACATGCTCTCCACAGGTGTCTTAGACCCACCTTTCCTAATAATTTAGCTTGTAGGTGTCTTTTTTTCTAATAAATACATAAAGAAATACTAATTGTTTTGAAGTTGAATGACTTACAGATAAAAATCCATGTTATAACAAAAGCTCTCCACTCCATTGTGGAAATTGTCAAGTGGTGAAGAAAAGAATCTGTAAAGTAATAGATCACTTAAGATTTTTTTAATACACACACATTTTGCTTAATCAAAGGAAAAAATAAAACATAAAATACAATGAAACATGAAATGAGCCATCTACTGTATTAGTTGAAACACACACACACACACACACACACACACACACTCTACTTCTCAAAAAAAAAAAAAACTTTAAAATTGGTGAAATTGGTGATGGTTGTGACTTCAGATTTCATGTAGCAGGTCGTTAAGAGCCTTGGAATCACAGCAACATTTTAATAAAAATAAATAAATAAAACTTTCAATTTAAATAAATAATTGGTCCCATTTTATATTTAAAATATAAAATAACTTTTTAACTACTATGTACTTACATAAAAAAATAAGTACAATGTACTTATTTTGTTCATATTGTATTGCAAGACACTTTTGCTGCTATTGAAGTTGGATACAGGTAAGGTTAGGGGCAGGTTTGGTGTAAGGTGTAAGGGATGGGTCAACAGTATAATTAAACAGGTAGCCGATATTGTTCGCACACTGGAAAAAACAATCAGACCAGAAAAGGTCTATCAAAAATATCCTTTATTTTGCATATGCAATGGTGAAAAAAAATGACAAAAAGTGCAAAGTGTCTTAAAAACAGACCAAGGAGCAGATGTTTCAGCCCATGCTTTCTTCGGTGCTCCAGTGCTCAATAGAGTAATTACAAATTAATTACAGATACAATTACATGCAGGTGTTTTTAAACATTATTACAATATAAAAACATGTACACAATAGGTGCATTGTATCAAATTATTAATTTAAATGTAAGCACATAGTAGTTAAGGCCACCTAATCTAAAGTGGGACCAATAATTAAATAATTTATAACTGCAGTCTATAGAGGTGTCAGTTCAGACAACTCTGTTATCTGATAGAATAAACCAAACTACAAACAGAATTTTCATTTTATGTCAGTTTCCCAAACTGTTACCCAGTGCCATAAATAACGTTAGAGTATCAGTTAAAACAGTTTTATGAGCAATTAAAAAAAAAATTCAAGACCATGTGTAAACTAAAGAAATTTAACTTGAGTATCTCACAAAATACATTTAGTAACAGTACACATACAGACTTCTGCTGCAATCAATTTACTACAAATCCATTTTTTGCTTTTTTTTATAACTGACATACTATGAGAAATTAATGCATTTTTTTTTTGTTATCCTATAGTCTGTAAAAAATTATTGTTTAATTTATAATTAATACAAACATCTTTAATAAAAATATAGTTATATAATGTCCTTACCTTATCCTTGAGCAAATATCTTGAACACTGAACTGTGAAATAAAAATGGTTAATCCACTGTTGGTTCAACGGCTTCAAGGACTAGTTATCCTTTGCTCAAGTTTCAGCACTTTTCTTTACTCACCTGTAGCAATACTGCCTTAAATAGAATGCATGACGTGGTTAGTTTTTTCTTTTGAAATGCAAAAATAAGCAATGGAATGCCACTCGGCAGGGGCTGTGATTTGTTGTATTATTGTGTCTGTCAACAGCATCTCTATCTCTCTCTCTCTCTCTCTCTCTCTCTCTCTCTCTCTCTCTGATGATGCTAAAGGAAGGTTTGTCAGGTTTGTAAATAGAGGTTGTTAAACGACTTGACTACCCTGTCTTCAAAAGGTTGATGATAAAATCTAAGTGTGACAATATATGATACAGAATTTTATAGAGTATTTTGTTATGGAGCCTTGAGATTACTTTTATAGAGTAATTCTAAACTTGCTGTTGTTGTTGTTTTTGTTAAAATAATTATATTCTTTGTGATGTTCGAAGCTTATCTTTCTGTTTGCTTATTGTCATTATTATTGATACACAAGATTATAGTTATTTCATATGTATTTCTATAAAAAATAGGCATATTACCTTTATGTTAATTTTTTTTATGTTAATAAATAATACTTTAAATAATAAATGGTTTATTCTTTTTTTATTAATATTGTACCAATTACATGCATATATAGTTTTCCTTGAATAAAACAATCATTTGCAATTGAAACAAATATAATAACCGGAAGACTTATATTCATGTCTGGTGAGAATGTAGATGCATGTTTTCATTTAGATTATCACGCAGCACATTTACATAAATGCGTGTTTATTTTTCCTACGTCAAATGTTCATGCTTGTTACACAAGCAAGATGTCAAGAGACACCTGGTTGACCAAAAGCATTCTTCACATTCACTGCTTCTGGGAACATTTCCCACATGCATCTTTTGAAATTGTGTCTAAGTTAAACTCCTAGTGCTGATTGGATTAAAGAAAATGATTAGTATAATGTAAAAACGGATATATTTCTTTATACCGGCTTAAATAGTGTATATACTGCACAGGTATACTCTCTAATTCAGTTTGTCCATATGTTCATGTTAAGTTTACGTGTTTGTTCATAGTGTGACATTTTTCACAATTGTGAGTTTAAATTGAATTAAAATCATTAAAAAATTTAAATATTTAGAAATGTATTAAATGATTTTAAGTGGAAATCCAACATTTAAAGATGTAGAAAGAAATAAAATATTAAATATGGACAAATAAAATATTTTTTTTAAATCAGAAATGACATTTGCTGAATATAGGTGTTGAATATAAATAGGTGTTGAAATTAAACTGCTGAATAGCAAGTAATAAGAGCTTTAGAGTATGTCATAAAAAGTGTTAAGTATAAAGTTTAGTCTTCAAGTCATTTTGTTTTAAGTGTCACTCTGCTTATAATGTAAAGTCAAGTAGCTGTCATTCTTGCCATTACAATCAAGTCTTAGAAGTGAATAGATGGGTGTGGTGGGTGTTACTGTAAACCACCCACCATTCTGTACGTGCTGAAACTGCCAAGGGATGCTGTGGACATGACTTAGGAGAGATGTTTTATATGAAATAGTATAATATAAAGGAAGTGGTACTGTATTGTCTAATATATATGCTGTCCAATTTGTATTTGTGTGTGTGTATGTGTGTGTGTGTACATGGTACATTTGCACATAGATGTTAACCTTAACCAGGCTAATTATCAGGGTGTGCTAGTAAAAATAGCAACCTCTTCTGTGAACTTCTCTTGCTCCAGAGCAGGTTCCAGGGTGAGGATCTGAAGCAAATGTCACAAAACATCAGAGCATGCGAGTAAATGTTTGCATTTTGACAAGATCCAATAGGCTTTGACGGACAAATATTCAATATTATTATAATACAATAATCTGAATTGTACCTCTTTGTCAGTGCTACATTTCCATTCTTACACATTGTGGATCTGCAATGCAAAGAAATTGTTATACTTGTTAAAAATGAATTCCACAGATGGCTGTTGTTAATAAAATTATCTGAGAAAGATTATAGGTTTAGAATGAATAATTCATAACTTTACTGATTTTAACATTATTAATGTCTACAAATATTGTCACAGTCTTTATGTTATCAATATTGTCATCATCAGATGCATAATGCATCATGCATTGGATATCATATTCTTTTACAGTTCCTTCTGACAACAGGAAATCAATCCATAATATTGATATGCAGGAAACCTCAGAGTAATTTGTCTGACAATTCAAAGTAATGATTTGCAGCTCTTTACTCTTATGCTAATTTAAATTTTGATGCATACATTATCACAAATGTGGAAGCAACGGCTAATCTAAGACTTCTCACAGAAACCTTAACTACCAATTAATTCATTACAAATGGTTTGCATGGGAAATGTTTAATGAAACTTTTCATTGTCATTTATTTTCCAGAGGCTCCTTAGGCACTTTAATTTTAAAGGACATTTTTGAGATGGATATACCATGCTGCCCTAAACTTCTGCATGTACACGATGACTCAGCCTTCAATTTTTCATTGTAATTCTCTGGATTGACTGCAGCCAAGAAAATTATTTAATTGACATGACTGTACTGGTTTCTGTACTGGTTTTCTGATGATGTGACTGAATTTTGAAGTTATTTTATTTATTTATTTATTTATATGTATGTATGTATTTTATATGTATTAATTGTTATTTTATCGAATGGTTGGACTATGTTAATATGTATTGTCAATAACTGCATCTAAATGTGATACGGGAATGGTAAACGGAGAGTGGTTCCTATTGGTGGGTGCGAATTTATTGCACTTTTTTTTAACCAATGTGTTTTCGTACATTAACATTGTGCAGCAATGAATGAATGAATGAATGAATGAATGAATGAATGTGAGTGTGGGTACAAACTGACCAGGATTCATCACCATGTATCGTGCTTGTGCCGCGTTCTTATGTCACATGACACTGTTTTAAATCCTACATGGGTGTGATAGAATTACACATAAATGAAACTGCATTTCTTTGTATGTACTAGTCAGCCCCACCTCCAGGCTAAATCATTTACATAAATAATTGCATAATAAAGACTTCACATTTTGTTCATATGGTAAGTTCCTGAAAATATAAATACAGTATATCCATAATGATGTCAGCAATAATTATATACATTATAATTTCATTTAGCAATAACAACAGAAGATTCACCACAGTTAAATGCTTATTTGCTTCCTCTCCATTTGAAGCTGTAAGTGGTTCTTCTCGAAACCCCATTTTTAATCTGCCTTTCCAATGGGATTGTTTACTTCATTACAGATTGAGCTCATAACCATTTATGAGGATAATCAGACGCATGATTTTCCACTTAAGAAATCGATGCATTTTCTTTACATAGCCGACGCACCCTTTTCTACATAGAAACGCTGAAACATCTTTTAGAGTACAATAGCAAGAAGTAGCATACTTTAAATGTCACACCAAAATACAAAAAGGAAAATTGGGTATGATGTCGTGTACCTCTTGTTCTCCAACTCAGAGCTTCATCCTAATGCAAATTAATAATCATGTTTGGTGTGGCTAATAAGCATCATGCAAAATCTGTTGAATCTGCATGATGCTCATTTTGAAAGGCTCAGGAGTCGAAAGAGGGTCCATCTATTCAAAAACACCATCAACAATTGTGGGATAATAAAAGTGATCATGTTACAATGAAAGTCAAAATTCAGAGACTCAACTAAATGAGTGCAGATATAGAGGGGAAGCAAAGCAAATGCACTATGGCAAAAAAGGAAATGCGAGGAGAAAACAACAGTCATAAAAATAAAGGTTCAAAAGTGTTTTTCTGTTTTACACTATAAAGAACCTTTTGTGCAATGGAAATGTTCCCTGGACATTAACGGTTCTTCATGGAACCACAGATGCCAAAAAAAGATAGTTTATTTTTAAGTGTGAAGGTGATCAATTTTAGCACACTGAAGAGGTTCATTAAGATGAACAAAATGAGAATACAGCTGCATTGACTCTCTGTAACACCACTGAAAAAGAGTGAAAAAGTTTTTAAACACAATTCAAAATGGACTATATAACCCATAAAAAAACTAAAAATCTAGAATCTAAAGACCTCAGGTTACCCTCAGGACATAGCAACAATACCAACACATCCCACACAGCTAACAATTATACAGCCTCGTCATATCCTGTCATGCTCGTGACGCACTTGAATGGTTCTTTTGCAAGCATTGGCGTTTCTTTCAGGAAGTTTAGCTTTATTGTATTGTTGCTGCTGCCATTATTTAAAATAGCATGAAGCTATATCAAACTTGACAAGCAGGATACTTGTATTCTATACTTGTATAGAAACAGCAGATTGCTTTCAACTAGGCTTTAAAAAGATTACACACGGCTGGCTCAGGCATCCAACTAGACAGGCTGCATGCCAATGAGTTCAAATCCTATTTTAGTACCTGTTAGAGCAGGTAACAATAAAATTGACCAAATAGTAAAACATTAAAAAAAAGTACATTTGCCAATTACACTATATTATGCTTGTAACTTCATTTTGTGACATGGATGGAGGTGTGGGGATTGCGGACCAAAACCTTACAAGTTTTGAAGGTGACATTGCAAGCAAATGACATGCACAACATAAACATGAAGCTGTCTCCACCCATAGCTGGAAAAAATAAACAAAACTCAAAGTCACAAAGAGAGACTTTCTCAATGCTTAGGTGCCACTCTGTTATGAAGTTTAGCAATTAGTCACAATGGTGTTATTTACTGGGGACCTGGCAAAGGAAGCAGACAGACTGGATTAACCAAACTGCCTGCAGACGTCACATAGGTCACCTAAAATGCATGTAATTGAAACTGTTTACAGTAGCATACTTGGCTTCATTCAGAGTTCACAATGCGAGATTAATTCATATGAAGGGCTTGTGCTTAACATGATACCATGAGATATGTAAAATGATCTCTTCTGTTTTTAGTTCGATCACTGTATACAGATCCCCAGGGGGTGAATGTGATTTCACCAAGTGCAACGTGTTCCTGGATCAACATCCATGTTGATCCTTGAACAGCATTCAAATCAGCCAATCAGAATTGAGGGATAAGTAGGAAATGTCCATCGTTGCCTTACTACCAGAGTTAAGTGCTTCTACATTGTTATTCAATCATCATTTCCCTCTGATTTTAGAGATAAATTATGGGTAGGGTTAGGTTTAGGGGTAGGGATTGGGTTAAGTCTATATTTTTGGACAGTAATGTTGATCCAGGATCAACAAAAGATGTTGATCCAGGAACATGTCTTCCTCTGCCAAATCACATTTATTAAAGAAAATGTAAAAAATCACTCTCAGGCTCTTCAGAAAATGGCACACAGATTTAAGAAACATTTGGAAGTTATCTGAACATGCAAGGAAGGATAGAGCTTCTAGTAGTTACCCAGACTTTAGCCACGTCTGCATATTTTAGCAAACACATAAGCAAATCAATCATGTATTCATCACATTATTTAACTAGCTACATCAACTAAATGTACAAATATACACACATAGAATATATACTGGATATTGCAGAACTATTACTTTTTGCTTACTGCGCCACGATAGGAAACATCAGTTTTGGATTTCCAAACACTCCCTTTGAAATTATTGTGAGATATTTGTGAGATTATTGAAATTGTTGAAATATTGTGAGATATTTTGTATGAACAAGGAGTCCTACAAACAGTAGTTGCGGTCCACATAGAGATCTGATCTCACCGAGCCTGTCGGGATTGCATGAAGAGAAGCAGATGAGACAGACTAAATTCATAGAAGAAACTTCTAGCAGGCAATCTCTGTAAAATGCTTGGAACAACCAACCAGCCAAGGTAGAATGTTCCAGGCACAAAACTGCTGTGTGGATGTGAGGATGATTTCAAAAATAACTCTGACAGTAGTTTTTATTTATCAATTATTTCTAATAACAAATTGAATTAATGTTTGATGTGAGCAACCTTTGCCTTTTTGTGCACCATTTTTAAAGCAGCTTACAGGAAGTTTGTTCCTAGCATCTTTTCTTTTGTGTTCCAATTAACAGGGATGTATTTTTAGACTACCTGACAACATATTTTACAGTAGAGTGGGTGTAACTTGTATCTTATCCTCATAATAATAGAAATGTTCAACTAATTGTTCAAGCAGGTAATTCAACTACTTTCTCTTTCGCTCAGAATAACTTATAAAATCTGATTGATTGTTACTCCTAAAGGTCAACAAACTTGATGAGCGGGATACATTTAGTAAATTCATCACGCAACAGGAATCCCAGAGTCACAATTGCCACAGTATGTTTTTCCTTTGAACTGGACTGAAGATGGAATGCATGCGGGCTGTTTCCAAAGTAAGGTGCTTCCTAACTTGAAATAATTTTTAGGCAGCATCTATGATGCCCTGAAATGTTGTTTAGGTCGGAGGCAACTGCAGATTCTCATAGGTTTCCCCCCAAAACACCAGCTCTGAAAGTTACATTCATTAATCATTTGCTAACCACTACATCCACTTCACTCTACAGAAGTACAGAAGTGATAAGCAAGATGATAATAATGGGTGTGGAGATGAATGTATAATGCTAATGTATAACAGTCAAAACAGCAGGGAAAATACAATTCACAATTTTACGGTTAGTTGCAGTTTATTATTGTCATTAGCATAGCTGGCACAACAATATACATGCTTCTCAACTTTAAAAGGTAGGAGATAATGCTACCTATAATATATTTGTTACTGATGTCAAAGACTGCGCACCAAATCAAACAAGGTATTTTCACACAAATACACCTGTCACTTACGGTAAAATTGACAATACGAACACAATTGCTGAAAAAGAAGTTTTGTTTCATTCATTAATTGTATTGGTTTTAGTATGAATGTTAATAAATAAACATTAAATAACAAAACAAATAGGCTACAACTAATTTATTATGATTAAATACATTAAACATATTTCATTTTCAAAACCCTTTAAAGAGGATACTGTAGCAAAAATGGGGATTATGCACTAAATAGTTCATCTTAAACCACTAAAAAAAATTTAAAGAACGCGTTAGGCTATAGTACTGCCATGCAAACAAGTAAAAATAATGTTAATACATCCACGTTAACTAACATAATCAACACCAAACATATCACACTCTCCACATCAGCTTCAATTTTAAACAGCTCGCACTTCAGTTAAGATTTTATTTATTTATTTAAGTTTTTTTGACCAAATGTAGCCTACATAACAACATGACAGAGTGTACAAACCATTGATTCATAAATTAAAAACTGCATATTCGTGAAAAATATTACAAGTATTTGCTTTTTTTATTAACAATGTTCTCTAAACTGGTGAAGTAGTCCTTAGTTTCTGGAGGAAAATGAATGAAATTTGGCTTGGATCCTGGCTATTTCTTCTTATGTATGTGAAATTTCCCCAAAATAATAAAAAGCTGTACAAGACAAGTAAAATTATTATTACTTTCATTGGAATAATACATTCATATATCAAAATTATTTAACTTGAATATAATATTTGTTTTTCTTCTAATTACATTTTCCATATTCACCCAGAAAATCCTTGTGTATACACACAATTACAAAACATATGGACAAAAGACTCCTCTTCAGTTAACATTTCCTAAAGAAAACACTGCACGCAGTGATCCGCGAATGCTTTTCCATGTGACGCTACACGTAACGTACGGTCAACAGGCGACGGTAACTACCGTAAACCCTACAATAGGAGATAGAAAGGAATCACAAGGCCCAGCAGCCTCGTTTAATATTTAGCAACAAGTGCATATCCCAAAAGTTTTGAAGGCAACTAAATAGGAGGGAAAGCAATAAGCATTCAAGCCTACAAATGAACACAAAAAAAACGGTGCAAAAAAGATGACTCTAATAGGGAGTGAAATACAGAGTTCTGGCATGAAAATCTAGATGGTGCAGTCCGATAGGTCTAACTCAATCTGACCTAATGACATCATAATCCAATGAGCCAATGAGCTCTCTGCTCAACATTAAAATATATGACTCGTGCTTGTCAGAGATGAGTACTCAAAAACTGTACTCAAGTAAAAGTAAAAGTACTTCTAGAAATATTTACTCAAGTAAAAGTAAAAGTAATCGTCTGAATAGTTACTTGAGTAAGAGTAAAAAAGTATCGGATAAAAAAACTACTCAGTAGTTAGTTACTAGTTACTTTGGATCATATACTGAATATAGTCTATTTTTATTTAGATATAGATTACATTTATGTAATGTGTATGTGTGTGTGTGTGTGTGTATATACACACACACACACACACACACACACTGCCGTTCAAAAGATTTTGAATTATTTTTAATGTAATTTATTTCAGTGATGCAAATCAGAATTTTCATCAGCCTTTTTCGCCAGTCTTCAGTGTCACATAATCCTTCAGAAATCATTCCAATAGGTTCATTTATCATCAATGCTGTTCTTTTTAGCTTTCTATTCATAAAAGAATCCTGAACAAAATGACACAGGTTCCAAAAAATATTAAGCAGCAAAACTGTTTCCAACACTGGTAATAAATCAATATATTAGAATGATTTCTGAAGGATCACATGACTCCGAAAACTGGAGTAACAGCTGATGAAAATTCTGATTTGCATCACTGAATTAAATTAAATTATATTTTAAAGTAAATTAATTATGAATTATTCTATAACCTCTGACACTGAAACCTCTGAAAACTCCTCACATGACTGCTACCGACATCTGAACATAACGAAACAAATGCACATTGACGGATCTTCTGTTCTGCAAAATGTAAACAAATGTAGCCTATATTTTTGCTAGCGTAAATATTGTAAAAATATGAATATTAATTGTGTCTAGAACAGGTCGCGCGCCGCTGCACAGAGCTAACGCGGGTTTGGCGGGTTTTCATTTCATACTCTGTGACAGCTTATTTGTATAAATTATACATTGTATTTAATGTATAAGGTACATGTACAACAAACTGGTAATGTCATAGTGGTATCGTGGCCTATACCTGTGGAACAGTAGACAGCACACGCGGTGTTCATCTAATAAAAGATCTTCATATAGCTCTAGCAAACAAGCCTTTGCAGATTTGCTTTCAATTGACTGTAGATCCAAAGCCACGTCTTCATCACTCTTGATGTTATCTGAGTGAACCGCTTCAGACGACTCAGTCAGCGCGTGCGGCAGGGAACTGAACAAATCATTCAAACTGATTCGCGAACCGATTCACTGGTTTGCCAACTGGTTTGATAAAGCCTTTAAACAGAATCGACTCAAAAGAATGAATCATTCGCGAATGGGCATCGTTCATTGCCCAGAGAAAATTAGACGGCGCGTTTGGAATAAATTGAAGCATTTTTAACTTGTATTTCATTAAGATAAAGTAACGAGAGGAGCGTCGCCCACAGTAACGAAGTAAAAGTACAATTTTTTCTCTAAAAATATACTTGAGTAAGAGTAAAAGTACCCATTTTAAAATATACTCTAAAAGTATTAGTTACCCAAAAAATGTACTCAAGTAAATGTAACGAAGTAAATGTAACTCGTTACTACCCACCTCTGGTGCTTGCTGTAGCAGTTTGCAGTGTGCTTCAGAAAGCCTCCACCTTCCCCAGCTCCACCTGTATAGATCTGCTACAAGGTGATTCATGTATGCTATAGGGGGTTATTTCATGTATGTTATATTTGCAGCAGCAGTATTTCTTTCATGCTCACAGCAGCATGTTGTGGTTGTAGTGGCAGTAGCAAGTCTCAGTACTTGCTCTCCCACAGCAGCAGCAGCAGCGTAGCAGATCTATTCCGCCAAGACCAAATACATTAACATTGTCATGTACATTACCATGCAAATCACTCTGTTCTGTCATGAGAGTTTTCATGACAGAACAGAAAACTTGCCTACTCTGGACAAGGGCAGGATAAGTCCGTATAAAGGTATTTTCATTTGAACCCTGTGCGAAAAGATCGCACGAATTTCATTGGTTCACGTCATGAATCAGATGATAGCTGAGCTTGACACATGTGACAATCCTTGAACCATTTTTTGGTTCAAGGATTCCTCTTTCACATTTCCTACAGTAACCGCGGATGTAGGGTAAAATGTATTGTTTCCTACTTTGAAACCTAAGAAATGTCTTGAAAATTAGATTTAAAGTCGGCATGAAATCAAAATTGAATATTCTTATTTTTTGATGGAATACTGTAGTGTTTATTATAAATAATTTATCCGTGCACTTCATTATTTTTTTTTAAATTCATGTGCCCTCGTAATCTTTAATCAAATATGTTAACCTCCCCTCCCCCTCAAAACGACTCATCTACTCTTCTGGTCACGAGTGATGGCGCAAGGGCTGGGATAAACGACAGGAAAAGAGCTGAAGCTGATGCTTCACTTTATAGCACTGACATCAGTCATAAGGGAGTACGTTACCCTTAAACACTGAAAAGATATTAGGATATTACGACAACATTACTCTTAGGACATCGCAAACTAATTTGTTTCATGAATATATGACTTAACCTGATGGAGGACGCACTCAGTCATTCATTCAGGCAGTCTCTCTCTCTCTCTCTCTCTCTCTCTCTCTCTCTCTCTCTCTCTCTCTCTCGCGGGCGCGCTGTTTGGGCATGTTTTGTGCCATTGATCGTGGTCATCATCCCTAATAAATAAAACATTTATTCATGCTTGGGTGTTGGCGGTGAATCCAGTGGCGAGAAATCCCCCACCACTAACTGCAAATTGGCATTTCAGATTTGCCTCCATTTTGTTAGTAACGCCTCAACTTCCAATGATCCAATCAATTCCCGAAGGACGAAATCAAGTCCCACCCTCTCATTTCAGATGCCGTTTCACTCGGATATACGTCACAGTAGAGAAAAAAAGACAGTCGCAACTTCCGTTTCATGCCGACTTTAAAGGGGTCATATGATGCTTTTTTAAAGATCATTATTTTGTGTATTTGGTGTAACAGAATATGTTGACATGCTTTAATGTTCAAAAAACACATTATTTTCAAATACTGTACATTATTGTAGGTCCTCTATGCCCCGCCTCTCAAACGCTTCGTTTTCTACAAAGTCCCTCCTTCTGACAAGCACAGTCTGCTCTGATTGGCCAACTGACGCAGAGCATTGTGATTGGCCGAACACCACAAGCACGAGTCGGAAATGTAACGCCCCTTTCCATAATCGCGAAGCTTTAGCTTTCAAAATAAAAGTCAAGACAGTTAATAATGTCCTTAGTTTTACCATCGGTTCAAGCCCGAGAGGGGAACAGAGTCGCGTGACAGACACACACACACACACACGACGCGCAAAACTTCGCATTTGAACAGTCAATAGCAAATACTTAAACTAATAACAAAACATACAGTCGCTGATTCAGAAGCGCCAGATTGTCATAGCAAAGTCAGAATTACCTCCTCTCCTAGGTTCACGAAACGGTCGTCCATAAAATGCGTTGCTGTTCTGTTGTAAGTAATCTTGATTCCTAAATGCCTCTACTTTCAGAAGGCCAAATAAAGTGCTTTTGCTTTCACCTAGAAACACACAGCTTCTCCCTGACATGGCTGCATCAACACTACTGTGGTTACTGAAACCACGCCTTCTTTCTTTGCGTGAATATTTGGGCTGCATTATGCAAATATTTCCACATCGTGACGTAGACATGTGGGGGCGTGTTTGAATGAGTCGTTTTAGGGTTGCGTGGCAGAGTCTTAACTTTGATAGAGAATATCTCTTTGGTTTTGAGACTTTAGTCTTTGCAACTTCAGGGATCTTATCTATGTACAAACAGCTTGTAACACTCCAAAGAGAAAGCAAAACTTGAAATCGCATCATATGACCCCTTTAAATACTTTAAGGTTTACTCAAGTTTAGAGCTCCCCTGAGAAAGTTTATGTTCAAACTTTAGTTTCTCAGGGGAACGCAGTAGCATTGCAATGTAATTTTGTTCCTATCTCATATTTTATGCTATAAGACAACTCCTGTTTATTTTGATAAATTGCCATGGCAACACCGATTGAGATATCCAAAAATCGTTCACAATTTAGCTTCCCCAATGTTTTTGCATCATGTAGACCAAGTTTGGTGTAAATCGGATGACAGCAATTGGGGGAGTATAAAGAAAAAGAAGTTTAAAGTTTGAGGAATTGCCATTCCAACAGTATTTAAGATATCAAGAGTCCCTTCATAGTTTTACATCTGCCATGTTTTGACATTCTCAGGTGGAAAAAAGTACACTTCCATAATTTACTTAAAGTGCTCTATTTTTGCGCACTAATTTTGTTCTTAATATACTAAAAAAATATAATTTAGTACATCTTATGATAAACTTAAGATCATCTAAGTGTACTCAACTGTGCTATTTTGGAACACCATGAATATGAACTAAAATCTGCTTTTAATACTATCTCTGTATTTAAAAAAATGTATTTAGTCAGCACTTGTAGTACACTTGAGTGTACTAGTGTATGAAAGATGGTTAAAGTGTACTACAAGTGGTGACTAAATAAATTTTTTAAAGGGGTCATATGATGCAATTTCAAGTTTTCCTTTCTCTTTGGAGTGTTAAAAGCTGTTTGTACATAGATAAGATCCCTAAAGTTGCAAAGACTAAAAAGTCTCAAACCAAAGAGGTATTCTTTATCAAAGTTAAGACTCTGCCACGCCCTCCTAAAACAGCTCATTCAAACACGCACCCACATGTCTACGTCACTGTGTGGGAAGATTTGCAAAACACCGCCCAAATGTTTACGCAAAGAAAGAAGGTGGAACTATTATTCTCGCTGTAGTATTGTTGCTGCCGCCGGTAGGAAATTTGCTACTTAATATTCAAACGTGAGTTTTCTAGAGCACAATCCACAACAGCTGACTTTCTGTTGGGTGGAGCACTGACTGTCGTCATGAAAGTTGTTCAGGCTGATGAGATCTATATATGTATATGTTTTGTGTGCCAAATTTCAAGAGTTTTTGAGCATGATAAGGGCCCCAAAAGCCCCCAAAACCTTGTAAAGAAATATTCACAATTGTCCTTAGAAAAGCAATAGGGCCCTGCACACTTTATGGGCCCTAATTACGATAAGAATGTTGTTTAGATGTTGCCTATTACTAAAATCTAAGAAAACTTTTCTTCTAGGACGGACAAGGATGTTGATCCTGCTTGGCAAAACCACTGTTGCTGTGTAGCATTTTGTTGTTGTTTGTCTGTGTAATTTATGTTGTGCAACAGCATTTCAGTGATGCCACGTGTTTATTTTTTATAAACACGAGATTTATGTATGCCCCACTTATTGCCTGTGCCCAATGGCTAGTCTTGGGTTTTTCCAATGAAGCTAAAATTGGTCAGAAGAGGGCAGGCTTGGCTTCTCTGTAATATGTAAAAATACTGGTAGCAGATTAACTGAAACCTGAACCATACGGCTTGTCACATGAGAATAAAAGCAGACACATGTAAACACCTGTAATAATCACAATACAAGACAAATTGCCACAAGCTCACTTTCAAGTGACATTCATACAGAATGTATCACGTTTCAATGAGATGTAAAATAATCTTAGAATAATTTCATGTGCACGTGATCGGTTGTGCAGTGTTATTCAAAGGCTAAAAAATGTGTCAAGGGAACCTTGTGACATTCTTTTCATTGTGACATTCCGTCTATGTGGGTGCTTTATTGTCTGTGAATTGTTACTTCTTGAATCCCTGTGCATCAGGTGTAAAAATAACTCTGTCAACACCCAGTGATAGTTAGCTTTTATGCCAACTCTGTTCATACAGAAATCTGTAAAAAAAAATATATATATATATATCTTTCATAGCATATATACAGTGATATATCCAAAAAATATCCAAAAGTGATTGAAATTAGGCAAAGGTAAGTAAATAGCAAGTATATAAATAGCTCACATTGCACCACCAAACATGCATGCAGTGCAATGTTTTTTTCTGTTAGAGATTGGCTAATAAATGATGCTCTGAGTGACACAATGACCTGCAATGTTTGCCATAAGTACAGAAGAAGACAAAAACAGCTAAATAATTCCATTTTATAGGTGCATATGCTTATGCCCTTTTTGGAAACTTCCACACAAAACGTCACCTATATGACTAAAACGCCTACTAAAATGACTAAAGATCAAAAATATATAGCATGCCTTGAGACAATACAGGTACATCTGTCTTGTAGCAACACAGTCACGCATAGATTTGTGTGTAGGTTGCACTTCAAAGCAGGTGTGCTTGGGAGAAGACTTTTATCTGTCTGAGCACCTGCCACAGATGTGAATCACAGATAGATAAGCACAGTTTGGCAAAAAAAAACAAATGAATACAACAAAAGCTCTGAGAATGATAACAGGGAAGGCGTGCCAAAAATGAAATAGATTTTGTCAGTCTGTTAAGATGCCGTGAAGCCAACATATTATTGGATAGAATCAGTGATAAAAAATGTATTGTCTCGCCAAACACAGGCAAACACACTTTTCAGACACTGAAAGTGCTGAGACATGAAATACGTATTAATGGCCAATGTTTAAAATGTATAATTATTAAAATTTCATTATGTTTAATAAATTAACTTTAATTTTGTTGGCCACAGTGGAAGATTGCAGTACTTAATTTTTAAACTTTAGTCTGAAAATAGGCAGTAAAAAAAAAATCATTATGTTTAATAAATTAACTTTAAACTTGAGTCTGAAAATATTAGGATTTTTTTGTTTGTTTGTTTGTTTGTTTTTTTTACATTTTTTTACAGTGTTTTAATTTCTTTGTTAATAATTTTGATAGAAACAAGTCTACTCAGTTTAATGGAATAAATAGGCATAATAAAATCGAAAATAGCAGTTCTACATATAATGCAATAAATAGGCATAATAAGTAATAATTTATGTGTAGTGGCAAAAATTGTGTCGGCCTAATGAAATTGGAATAATGAAGTTTCCCTTCCTGTCATTACAATTCAAATTCCAAATCTGCACTCTGGACAACTTCCTGGAGGAAAAAAAAAAACTCCTAAAAAAACTCTTAAAAAAAAACATTTTTTTCTCCTACAAGGAACATGATCCCCTTTTCTCTTCTTTTATGAATATATAAAACAGCATAAATTGATCTGTAAACTGTAAGTGTATTTTTTTATTTTTTTTTACTCTTTGTTTTGAATTGTGAAACACTGAGATGGCAGCATAAAAAGGAAACCATGTGTCATATCCTTTGATGATTATTAAAGCTGTTAAAACAACTGGGCTTTATTGGATAATAAAATCACTTTATTACAGTTAACCGCAATAAAAATGGAGCTGGGGATTTATCCTACTGTCCATGCCTGTGTCGCATGTTTGCTGTCTTGTTCTCTCAACATATCCATTTTGATAAATGTATTATATAATTTAAATTCAACATGAAATGAAAAATGGCCCTGTACTATATGAAATCATAGGTTTATTGTGAACAGTTCATCGATGCAGATTATTCTACAGTAAATATTTATTTGTAATCTACTTTCTGCCTCTGAAATGTTTCAGATGATGGATCCCTCTTATTTTTTCAACATCTGTAGTAATGCAATCAGTTTCAGATGGGAACAATAACATTTCACTTGCAAATATAGCAGTATAAGTAAAATCCCTTGTGTACAGCGTTTCACTCTGACTTTAAAGGTGGAGTGCATCATTTCTGTTCTACTAGTGGCACCAAACTTAAAACCTGATCAAAACAGTTGTTACCTTTGAAATTCTGTTTCCGCCAGAGAAATTACACACTTCACCTTTAAGGGTTCAAGGTGCTTTGGAAGACGTCCTGCCCCGACATGCCCATTGAAAACCCTTTTGAGCCTGTCTCTTTCTGCCTTCTTTACTTTTCTCTCCTTCTCCTCTCTTTCTTGACTGCTACACCCATCCACAGTAATGTAATTCATGTCTTCCCTATACTTAAGGCTAACCACAGGCCTTCCATACCATGTAGTGTAGAGAAACTGGCTTTGCCACCATAGACTTCAGACTTCATGTGCAAAAAGTGTGCTGAGGTCCAAGAAAGGCACGCTCAGAGACGCAGTGTTTTTCAGGCAATGTTTTCACTTGTGTGTGAATGCTAGACATTTTTCAACCTTCAAAGCATTAGACTACAACAACTAGCTGTTGTGGGTGAGCCACAGCTGGCATCCTTAAGATGCCATGATATCCAGGTGTTGTGCAGAATAGGTATTTATCTCTTCAAGCTCCTCTGCATTGTGAGGCAGGTGACTTTGGAAAGTTCTGCACATGTGCTGTTGTTTTTCAACCATTAGCGTGATGTGATCTGCCCTCATTCACCCTTTACCGATTGAGCACGCAGATTAAATTGTGTTTGAGTGTCAGTATAAATGTGTATGTGAGCGCAAGCATGTGCATGTGCATGTGTGTTTGTGTGAAAGTGCGGGCATGCAATATTGAAGAAACACCTCCCCAGCTGTGAAAACAAATGCCACATCTGGCTGAAGGTGATTAAGGACATTTGCAAAAAACCTTTGATAATGCAGATAACACAAAATAAAATATATCGTTTTAAAGTTTTAAAATGTAGCCTGTTAATGTTGGTTCCTGTTCATTTTTAACACATATATATTTTACTGTAACAGTTTCACCTAAAAAATTAATATTTGAACGAACACAAATTAACAAACAGCAGACCTACTAAACAAAATTAAATTCTCTCATTGATAGTTCATGATACCTAATGCACTAACTAGTGTTGAGTCTTACGTAGGAATGCAGGAATACATTGTTTTTGCCATTTGTGTTTCTCTTTTCGTTTGTATCGTTCTTTTTACTTTCACTTGGTAAGACAACTGCGGTAGCCTATTAATGTGTTTGATTAGCCTACAGTTAGTGTAATGTTGTCGATCTCTTGTTCATTATCCAAACTGTAACCACAACACTTACTAAGTTTTACCTACTGGGATGCTGATTATGTGAATGTATGTATCCCCTCCGAATCGACCATCTCAGCAAGTGTTCCAGGACTTTTTCCGGACTGCGTGTTCACGTTTCAGTAAGTATTAGGCCAGTGCTTCCCAAACCTGTCCTGGAGGACCCCTAGCCCTGCACATTTTGTATGTCTCCCTTATCAGACACACCTAATTAATGTCTTGCAGTCTCTACTAACGAGCTGATGAGTTGAATCAGGTGTGTTAGATAAGGGAGACATACAAAATGTGCAGGGCTAGGGGTCCTCCAGGACAGGTTTGGGAAGCACTGTATTAGGCTATATAGTTTATATGGATGCATGTTTGAAATCGATTGAATCTTATCTTATTGAATCCGATGTGTGTGTATGTGTAGCCGGTGCATGTTGTTTGGCCAGCATTTCAGAGTATTTTCCACATTGTTCATATAAAACTATAGAATGTCAACAATTCTGTTGATTTTGAGGTATGCATAATTAATTAACGCCTACAGAAGACTGAATAGGCTACATTTTTGATAGTTAGTTACGTCAAAGCAGTAAATGCGTCAGTGCAGCAGACACACCCAAACACTAATCCTGTCTCAATACTGCTTTAGCCTTTGTTATGGTACAAACCCGATTCCAAAAAAGTTGGGACACTGTACAAATTGTGAATAAAAACAGAATGCAATGATGTGGAAGTTTCAAATTTCAATATTTTATTCAGAATACAACATAGATGACATATCAAATGTTTAAACTGAGAAAATGTATAATTTTAAGGGAAAAATAAGTTGATTTTAAATTTCATGGCATCAACACATCTCAAAAAAGTTGGGACAAGGCCATGTTTACCACTGTGTGGCATCCCCTCTTCTTTTTATAACAGTCTGCACACGTCTGGGTACTGAGGAGACAAGTTGCTCAAGTTTAGGAATAGGAATGTTGTCCCATTCTTGTCTAATACAGGCTAGTTGCTCAACTGTCTTAGGTCTTCTTTGTCGTATCTTCCTCTTTATGATGCGCCAAATGTTTTCTATGGGTGAAAGATCTGGACTGCAGGCTGGCCATTTCAGTACCCGGATCCTTCTTCTACGCAGCCATGATGTTGTAATTGATGCAGTATGTGGTCTGGCATTGTCATGTTGGAAAATGCAAGGTCTTCCCTGAAAGAGACGACGTCTGGATGGGAGCATATGTTGTTCTAGAACTTGGATATACCTTTCAGCATTGATGGTGCCTTTCCAGATGTGTAAGCTGCCCATGCCACACGCACTCATGCAACCCCATACCATCAGAGATGCAGGCTTCTGAACTGAGCGCTGATAAAAACTTGGGTTGTCCTTGTCCTCTTTAGTCCGGATGACATGGCGTCCCAGTTTTCCAAAAAGAACTTCAAATTTTGATTCGTCTGACCACAGAACAGTTTTCCACTTTGCCACAGTCCATTTTAAATGAGCCTTGGCCCAGAGAAAACGCCTGCGCTTCTGGATCATGTTTAGATATGGCTTCTTTTTTGACCTATAGAGTTTTAGCCGGCAACGGCGAATGGCACGGTGGATTGTGTTCACCGACAATGTTTTCTGGAAGTATTCCTGAGCCCATGTTGTGATTTCCATTACAGTAGCATTCCTGTATGTGATGCAGTGCCGTCTAAGGGCCCGAAGATCACGGGCATCCAGTATGGTTTTCCGGCCTTGACCCTTACGCACAGAGATTGTTCCAGATTCTCTGAATCTTTGGATGATATTATGCACTGTAGATGATGATAACTTCAAACTCTTTGCAATTTTTCTCTGAGAAACTCCTTTCTGATATTGCTCCACTATTTTTCGCCGCAGCATTGGGGGAATTGGTGATCCTCTTCCCATCTTGACTTCTGAGAGACACTGCCACTCTGAGAGGCTCTTTTTATACCCAATCATGTTGCCAATTGACCTAATAAGTTGCAAATTGGTCCTCCAGCTGTTCCTTATATGTACATTTAACTTTTCCGGCCTCTTATTGCTACCTGTCCCAACTTTTTTGGAATGTGTAGCTCTCATGAAATCCAAAATGAGCCAATATTTGGCATGACATTTCAAAATGTCTCACTTTCAACATTTGATATGTTATCTATATTCTATTGTGAATAAAATATAAGTTTATGAGATTTGTAAATTATTGCATTCCTTTTTTATTCACAATTAAGTGTCCCAACTTTTTTGGAATCGGGTTTGTACATTGTAAGCTATGCACTGTAAACAATTTGTGAAATAAACTATACTGCACTACCACATTAGAGAATACATTTCTTTACACCATTATCATGAGTGTGTTTTTGCATCCCAGACCCTAAATACATCTTTATTGTGTTTACTATTTTACTATAGCCTACCCCAAAGATGCACAAGAGTTCAAATGTTGACAAATTGAATTTTAAAGAGTGTGCATATTTGCTACATACACTTGTATTTCCTAACTATCCTTCCTACCTTTAGCCAGCTTTAAAACATGTTGTAATGATGTTGACTTCTTATATGTCTAAAGTTCTTTACTTGTAAGGGTTGCATAACAACTAAGGTGAAACCTGGTTCAACAACAGCACTTGTTTGCTTTTTGTCTTTAAGTTACCTAACAATTTAGTATTTGCTATGATGTTACTCAGGAACTGGAGATTTTCTGTAATGACTACATTCCTCCATCACCAGTTTGCCCAAGAGGAAAGCTCTTAACCTCATGTTGCTTCAGTAAACACTCTTCCTGAAATTAGTGAGCGGTTCAGTAGGTCACTGTGAAAGGAAAGCATCTGCTAAATGACAGGTAACCAGGTGAGGTAACCCATCCATAATAATATGTTCCTTTCAAACAAATGCTCACAAATGCAGCCACTTAGTAGCAAAATATCTTGTCTTAAAAAGCTGAATTTAGTTTTAACCAAGTGCAACCAGTTTGACCTGCAGTAGTGCATAGCTTTGAACAACATTATACTCAGACGCACCACCAGTTCACTCGAGTTTAGAGTGAAAGAACTGGTTTGGAAGCTGTTGATCATATTCTGACAAGCGTGATGATACTGTGATACCCAGATCAGTATTGCTTATATATGATATCTCAAATGTAATATGGTTTTATATGTGTCTAGCCTGAAGTGACATATATTTTTGTAATAAAAGCCCTTTGAAATAATTATATGATTTGTTTTGCAATCTTGTCTTTCTACATTCTTAGAAAAGCCCGTAAAAAGCACATTGGTGGTGGTTGAGGAGAGACACCCCCCACATAATTGTAAAGCACTTTGGGTGTACAGCAATACACAAAAAAGTGCTATATAAATGCATAATTTCATTTCATTTCATTGTATGTGTTAATATGTATGAATTTTGCTTATTGATTTTTTTCACAGGTATTTAACCGTATTTTGAATTACACACATTAGATTTGTGACGTGTTTTAGGGTTAAAGGAGATATCTGTAAACTTAATGAAAAATGTCTTGGCAGAATGATTTCTTTCTGTAGTGACAGGTCTGATATATTTTTCTGTCAGCAAGGGTATGCATGAGTTCATTTATGCGACATTTGTACCACAAAATAATGATATAATGTTGGCTGGAATCATAGACGCTGAGTGAACAGGTTGCCAGGTTATCAGTCATGTGTATGATATGTGTTTGTGGGTGGCAGCTCGCTGGTGGTCTTCCTCAAATATGTAGCCAGGAACACTTCCCAATTATCCTTCAGAACTGACAATTTTTATTTCTATTGCACACAATGATGATTTCATACAGATGATGAGCAATATATTTGGCCTCTTATTTGGCATGTTCATAGTAACCCAAGCTGACAAAACTTTTATGTTATCTTGGGTGGTGCTATAGGTGGTCAACATCATGTTTAATGTCTGGTTGCTTGGAAAAGTAATAGAACTAAACCCTCTTCTTAAAAATTAATGTTCCAAAATGTTTTTTGCAGTGATGCTATCAGAGTTGGGAAGGTTACTTTGGAAATGTAATAGATTACAGATTCCAATTTACCCTATTTAAAATATAATAAGTAGTGTAACTATTTCAATTACTTTATTAAAGTAATGTAACTGGTTACATTTGATTACTTTTTGATTCGTTTTCTAAATTTTGAATGTTTTCTACTGTTAATCATTTAGAAACATTTAAAGCAGGCAGGGTTAACCTTACAGTAGTCCTCAACACTGTCCCCTAAACCTCTGAAACATTGGAGTCTCATATTAAATCTGTATGTGGGAGTGTGTGTGAAAAAATTCAAATGTAACCCCCTTTGTAATCATTAACGTTTTCATAAGTGTAATTTAATTACACATTTTTTCTCAGTAACTGTAACTAATTACAATTACATTTATTTTGTTATGAAATTACATAATTCCGTTACATGTAACTAGTTACTCCCCAACACTGGATGCCATAGAAGAACCATTCTAGGTTCTCCAAAGAACCTTACAATGTTTTAGAACATTTAAAGCGTATTTTAAGCATAATACTCCAGCATTGTCTAGTAAAAAGTCCAGTTTTGCTGTAAAGTCTTAATGATCTTATTTTATGACATAATCGTGAGTGTGACACAGGGGTCCTGTGGAGAGAGTGTTAGGCCACTGTCAGGCAGTGTTGTTTTTAGCCTTGCTGCAGGCTCCGTAGAGTCTGGACCATAATGACACCTGTCCTGTAGTGTTAACAAGAGTGCAGATTGTCAAGAAAGATGCCAAAAACATATTTTTCTGACAATTTCAAGATTGGCAGAATAATATCCATAATTGGAATTATGCATCTTTTGCACCAAAACCGATATTTAAGCTGCACATAAAAAAATAAAAATAAAAAAACACTGCTCTAAAGTCTAATTAAGAGTTATGTGTACAACAGAGTAATTTCAATCTTCATGTCTTGTTTAATATTTAGTGCAGTGATTTTCAAATTTGTAAGTATCCATGAAATATATGAGCAAAAACCTTTCCACATGTTTTTCTGTTAAGCTTATTTAGAAATTGAGCTGAAGTAGAATATTTCTTTCTTATATTCTGTAATACTGGGTAAAATAAAAATATTTAATATTAAGTACACATTTTGCAGACAATATTTTACTAATTTACAATGATAAAGTATGTTAGTTGTTTAATTTTTAGTCAGATTGCCTTTATATCACATTTATTGTTTCTCTTTCTCTGTTTTCTAAGTATAAATTAATGTATGAAAAAAATATTTTAGGAAGGGGGTTCTGAGCAAAGTTACAGTAGTATTTTTTCATGTTTTTGTCAAATAGCAATTATTTTATATGATACATATATGGCTTAAAATAATTATGACATAATTCTCTGTTATTCTGTGCATTTTTACTTTTATACTACTGCTTGATTTGACACTCATGCCAATAAAGTACTTTGAAACTGATATTGAAGTGTACAGTGTGTTTGTGCGAACTGAGGTGATTGTGATTTGCTTATAGTCTTAAATCTGCAGAGACCAGATCAAGAAACAGACTGTCTCCACTGAGTGTGTGGCCTCCAGGACAGGTGTTGCTCACTGACTGACCTCTTCATCTGTGTGTAAGAGAGTCCTGACAGAGGGCTGCCTCACGCAGCAGCCTATGAAGGAAAGTGCATGCCATAAAAATACCTAAGATAACATTTCACTATCTCTATCATGCAGTAAGGGCGCTGAACTTTGACCTGTTCTTTTCTTATCTGGAAAAAATAAGCTCTCTAGCTCTCATCGATTTAACAGTAGTTAATGGATTTGTAACTGCTTAGGTAGGACAGTCATAAAAGTAAATTGAGCAAAAGGGGTGGGACTCGGAGAGCAGGGCGTGGATACGCACCCAAAACGGGTGGGAGATGAATGGGTAACCCTGGTCACCCGAAGCTACAGGACTGCGGGACCTCAAGCCAAAGAAGTCCCATCAGTCCAACAAAGAGAACATGTATAATTCGTAATGTTGCTTCTCTGGATAAGACATCATCGTGCAAATATGGCGTGCATTTGATTTAGTGACTCTGATTTGCAAAAAAAAATTATATCTCACTAAATGTTTAGTCTTGCAACAAAAACCCGTTATTTTACATTTAATACGGCATGATTCCTCCGTTTAACGTTTTGTTTCTTGCGACGCAAAGACACTCATGGGATGTTGGACAACGAGTTGCGACTTGGGACACCTGAAAGCGCACTCCAAGGTGTCTGTGTTCTTTACCATGATCCTCATATTCACCTATTTGTTCTACTGTCTCACCGGATACTGCGATTCCATGCCGAGTCCGCTGTACGTCCATCAGAATTTCAGAAGCAAACTTTTCCCAAAGGAAGGAAAGAAACTCGCGCTCTGGAACGGCTCCATCGTTCGCGAACTCCCCGAGCAGGATGCGACAGACGCGGAAGATAAGAAGCGGCAGCGAGCTTTAGCTTATGACACGTACAGCAATCTCTCCGTGTCAGACAATTTTGGGACCAAAGAGTTTCCTCAGGCGATTATTATCGGCGTGAAAAAGGGAGGAACGCGCGCGCTTCTGGAGTTCCTGCGCGTTCATCCAGACGTGAGAGCCGTGGGCGCGGAGCCGCACTTCTTTGACCGGTTCTATGAGAAGGGGCTCCAGTGGTACAGGTGGGTCGCCTGTTATTCGCTAGTTGTGAATAATAGTATTATTATCATACCATTTACCATAGGGTTAAGGATGATCAATACACCTAAAGGTATTAAAATTCAGCATGTAACTTCATTACAGTACAGCCATTAATGATAGGCTACCTCAAAACATGCTGCTGGCTGGATGGACAGTTAAAACACACTGAAAATGTATGAATCCCTGTGCAATTTCAGAACAGTGGCATTTATTTTAAAGAAATATAGCACAAGAAAACGTGTTTGCAGATATGTAGTATCTTATACAATGACTTTTTAATGTCTTATGCAAATACATGTATGTATATATATATATATATATATATATTTTTTTTTTTTTTTAAGTAAATTAATATATATATATATATATATATATATATATATGTCTGGCCAACCATGTAGCATCCACTCAGAACACCCTAGTAACTGCATAGCAACGTGCTAACTGCCACTCCTTAACAACCAATGCCCCTAATAGTATAGACCTTATGTAGCCCCTTTTTAGCACTGGGCTCGTTGTCTTCTGTCTTCTGGTTTGTATTTCCACAAGGTGAAGGTATAAAGTCAGGAATTTATGAATGAGCCGCTCGTTTTAAAGGATTAGTTCGCTTCCAGAATAAAGCTTTCCTGATAATTTACTCACCCCCAAGTCATTCAAAATGTTCATGTCTTTCTTTCTTCAGAAGAAAAGAAATTAAGGTTTTTGAGGAAAACATTCCAGGATTTTTCTCCATATATTGGACTTCAATTGTGGCCAACAGGTTGAAGGTCCAAATTGCAGTTTCAATGCAGCTTCAAAGTGCTCTACACAATGCCAGCCAGGAATAAGGGTCTTATCTAGCAAAATGATTGGTCATTTTCTTTTTAAAAAATATTAAAATGTACATACTTTTTAACCACAAATCTTCTTGCACTAGCTCAACCTCACGCATTACGTAATCACACAGACACACACGCGTGACGGAAGTACTGACCCTGTGTTTACAAAGCGAACATGCAAAGAAAGTCAAACACCCTTCACTAAAAAAGGCAAAACAACGTCCTTTCCAACGTGATTACGTAACGCGTGAAGTAACGTATACACATCGCAGAGCTAGTGCAAGACGAGCATTTGTGGTTAAAAAGTACATTTTTATGTTCAACCCACTGATCCCCATTATGGAGAAAAATCCTGGAATGTTTCCCTCAAAAACCTTCTTTTTCGACTGAAGAATGAAAGATGTGAACATCTTGAATGACATGGGGGTGAGTAAATTATCAGGAAATTTTTATTCTGGAAGTGAACTAATCCTTTAAAATCTTCCCAGTCTGACATACATCATGATAACTTTTGTACATCCACTTCATCAGCTAATTACTCTTCAACAGCAATTCTATGGAGCTACCGCAATAACTAAATTCTAAAGATGGCTGTGCACTTATTTCTCTGATCTCAGGTCTGTAATTCTTATTTTTTAAATAAAAAAGACAAGTTTAATTAATTTTTACAAACAGATCACATGGCGTTATCTGTCTATAAAATCACTCCTTATGATTTTGATTCTTAGAGACTGCAATTTTCTTTATCCAAGTTACCCACTTAAAATCTTAAGAGTGGTAATTAAGTCAGCCAGCAGATGTTTTATCTTACAGTAGACCAATTTTATAACAGACATTGTAATTTATGTAGACAGCAGCTCAAGAGCTCCTGAAATCTGAGGCACATAAAGTTTATGCAGCTCTCATCATAAAGTCTTTGAGCAAAGAATATTGGTTTAATTAACTCCTCAAAGGAGTTACACACTGAGATTTCTTCATTCATCAGTTCTTTTGGGCCTCTTTCAAAATTGCAGGTTTAGACCGTCCTTCAAGCAGTTATGCATATGTCTGCATGATCGGCAATTGATTCTTCCTCTCTCTTTTAATGCCACTTGGTTCATTAATATCACCTGTCAATAACCCAACCAGTTCAGAGCCGTGTCTCACTGGCAGGACATTCAGCCCTCTGCCAATAAAACGACTGTGGATTGACCGTCAGTGCTTCTGTCTCTCGTCTCCATGTCATCCAATTAGAAATCAGACAAATGGAATGACTATGTATTGCTGGTTCATCATTTAATTCCCTTCTTGTTGTTCCATATGACGTTCTTCTGCAGTAGAGGATATTTTGAAGAGTGTTGGTAACCAAACTGTTTTGGGTCCCATTGACTTCCATTAACAAAAAATACTATAGAAGTCAATGAGACCTGAAACCATTCCAACATTGTTCAAAATATCTTCTTTTATGTTGTAGACAAGAAAGAAAGTCAAACAGGTTTGGAATGACATGAGGGAGGGGAAGAAAATGATGACATGATTTTATTTTTTTCAGGTGGACTGTCCCTTTAAAAATGTCTTCAAGGAACACTTCACCCCAAAATTCAAATTCTGTTATTAATTACTCAATTTGCATACTCGTTTTCTGTTATTTTGTCAAAATACAAAAGGAAAATTTTGGGGTTATTGGTTTGAAATTACAGAGAGTGACAGAGTTTTCATTACGGGATAAAATATTCCTTTAATAATCACGTTTCCTCTCTTGTCAAGAAACTATACCTCGTGAAGCGACTTTGAGGTTTAGTTTGATGATTTGTCTCTCTTGCTCACACACACACACACGTATGTTCCAGCATGTGGTGACAGCCTTATGTAAACAAACTGTCCATGTATGGGGTTTTTGTAAAGTATAATTCAATATCAGCCTTGTCAACACCACGGGTCTTCTGTGTGTGTGCAGATGTGTAATGACAGCTGAGCTTTTGTGAATGCCAGCTGGAAGCTGTGCATGGAAGAGCTTTGTCACATGGCCACTGTGTGTGTATGTGTGAGAGAGCAAGAGTGAGTGAATGAGTTGAGAGAGAGACAGAGAGCTTTGTAAGCGACCAGGTGCTCGTATACTTTACTCATTAAAAGGTTTATGGAACTCATGACTGTTGCCCTTGTCAGATATAGTACACTGTAAAAATGATTGATGCATTATAGCCTACAGATATTGTATATATTATATACATGTGTTTAGTCAAATATTTTTTTTGTATTATTTATTTTATTTGACGTGTTTCTAATTTAATTAATAATATTCCACAACAGTGAACATTTTCTAAATACATTTCAAAATACAAAAAAATTAAAAACATTTAATTATGATTATTATGAATTGATTTCAGGACGCACTGCATAATTTAATAAAGAATTGCAATTAAGTTCTATATTTTATCTAATATTATAAACTGAAGATCTTAAAAATCTGATCTTCCCATGAATTTCTAGTATGTTCTGATTAATATTACATGTTCTTTAATTCTGTTCATTAATCCATTATAATTGTTCCTCCCCCACTCAATGCAGTTACCTGACTTGGGTTGAACCTTTTCATGACTCCATAAATCACTGTCTGGAATAAAAGTCACCTCCCAATCAATGATGTGTGCAGACGTGCTGCTTATCGATTCCTCCTTAACCAACTTTATTGCACTTAGGCATAGAGACGGTTAATTAACCTGTGCATATTCAATCTTGTTGACAAACTGCTCCTGCTCTTTTCAGCTCTTGACATTCTTTATGACACTCCAAGGTGTTTAGCTATAAAGGTTTATGTTTTAAGAGCTGTGTTTTAAGATAATGCTCAATTGTGATAGGTTTGATTCATTGTTGTTTTGTGAGTGTTGTGTAACATGGAATGCTTATTTATTATATCTCTATATATTATATATGTAAATTATATATATATATATGTATATATACAGTACATTTTTTTAGTTAATTTACATATAATTATTTTATGTATTTTTGTCACAAAAAATACATTACAGAACAAATGTTTTAGCACTCAGTCCATTCCATGCAAAAGTTTATATTTTTTTAATCTATCCCTGATGTTAATGAGTGCATTTACATTTTGCATTACACGTTCAATTTAGATTTTAAGGCCATATATTTCATGATGCCAGAGTGCTGATTTGACAGGCTAGATTTCCCATATGGCCTGGGTCTCTAACATTAAACTAGCCATTGATTGATCAGGACTGAGGTAGTGGTGTGGAAGAAACCATCACAGCACACATCAGCAGCGCGCTACAGAGATAGATGTGTTATCTATATCCTCAGAGTATAGCACAGCCTCAAATTAATAAATAAGAGTCAGGAAGTAACCCAAAGGGAGGTTTTCACAGAGATTCCATAAAATAACCTTTTTTGGTTCCTTAAAGAACCTTTTGTGGAATGCAAAGGTTCCATTGATGTTAAAGGTTCTTCGTGGAACCATTGATGCCAATTTATTTTTAAGAGCGTAGCTTTGCTTTGCTTGTGATTTTTTTATGATGTGGTTAGCTGGATAATCATTTCCTTGGAGGTATTCAGTGGGATAGGTTACAGTCTAGGCCAAGAGAAAGAAAGCTTTGGCTTGTCCCAAGTTGTTCACCAACCCACAATGGCATAGATAGTTTCTTAACAACTTGTTTTTGATGCATGACTTCTCAGCAGAAATGCCTAGTCTTCTTCTGCTGAAATATAGGCCTGCTTTAGAGCAAACCCCACTTTATTTCTTTCGAATACTGCCCTTTCAACAAGAAAAGTATGATTAATCAGGCAAAAAAACAGAGTGTTTGAAGACACTAATTATACTAGAACCTCCCAATTCTGCAGCTGCAGTCGTTCTTCAGCTCAAAGTCCTGCGACTGACTGTTAAAGCTGCACATACGGTGGGCTGTTAACCAAGCCAGGGATGTGGTTTCCTCTAGGCTGGTCTTAAAGGTTCATTATGTTGCTACACACTCCATATTGAGTCACTTAAAATTCTGTGTGGTGCATATTTGAACAGATTTCCATTGTACGATCTGTTTTACTTTTATATCCCTTCATGTGTGCATTGTAACTTCTATAGGAGCTATAGACACTATCTGCTCACATATAAATTTACATCTGTTTTATAAATGTAATTCTGCTCTTTGGCATCACTTCAGTCAGCAGTTACACATTTGTCACAGAAATTGTATTCTACACACACCACCATAGCATATAGTTCATTGAATATAAACTGTGCCAGGTCTTTTTTCTCAGGGTCCTCCTGCCAAATTTGTCCCATAAATTTATGCCAGGCGCTTGTGGATGTTTAGCAATATCCCCTATACTGGACTGTTTCCAGAAATGGTGACACATCCTGAATCTCAAATGCATTATGGGTACAGTACTGAAACTGTTAACTGTTATGTACCTTTTAATGCCAAATTTGATGCAACCAAGTGCAGCAATGCTTAATGTTAATTCTCATTGATTTTGTTGACTGATTTCTTGTCAAATTCGAATAATGTGCTATTTTTACAAAAGCTATGGCCAGTTTTGCTGTATAACATTAGATCATCCAGCATTATCACTATCACCAAAACAGCCAGTCTGACCAGCAGAGATCTGCTGCGGAGGTCTTCTTCCTCCTTGTAGTTTCCCGTGACTGACCCTTAACACATTATCAAACACACTATCTGGAAATTTCAGCCAGTCTGATTAGATAATTAGGAGCTTCAGAGGCAGATTAAAAAGCAGGAAGAAAAGGAAGCACATCCTGTCAGAGCTTCAAGACACTAATCAGGAGGATGTTGGTGGATATACAGTGAGTTCAGTGTTTTGATGCTGTTTAAAAATATTACATTTGTTTTTGTGCACATAAACCAGATGAAAAAAGAATGCTGATTGATACATAAATAATAAAAATAAACAATTCCATTGTAATAATAATAATAAAATACCTGATATATATGTAATTAAGAATAATTAACCAATTTTATGATGTATTGGTTATTTTTAAAATAAAACCAACTTTTAATTTATTTAATTCATAAATTATAATCAAATTATTATTATCTATGAAATGAAAAATATATATACAAATTATTTTACTTTTAAATGTGTGTCTATATATATATATAGAGAGAGAGAGAGAGAGAGACATGTTTATAAATAATTTTAAAGTTAAAATGAAAACAGAAAATATAAAGATAAAATATAAATATTATGCACAATGTATATAGAATTCATCATAAATATAATTCAATATAAGTCTAAATAAAATACAGATACACATATATATATATATACATATATATATATATATATATATATATACAGTATATATATATATATTAGTAATGCAATTATATTGTCAACAAAAATAATAATTGATTGTTTTTTTTGTTTGTTTTTTTGGGTGTGTATGTGTATACAAATATATAAATAAAATAAAATAAATCAATTTAATTAAAATAATTAACAAATTGTATGAGGTTTTTGGTATGTGTATGTACAAACTCAGTTATACAAACAGTTAACAAATATTGTGAGGTATTTGGTATTTTAGATGTTTGAGGTTTTTAGATGTTAACCGACTGAATTCAGAGGTAAAAGTGTGTTGAAATCTGACAGAAGTTGTAGTTCCTGTTATTGTGTCCTCATCTGTGGATGTGGTCGTCCTGCTGCTGCTGCTTCACAGATAGACCCACGCAAACACACGCTCACAGCCACTCCGCTGATTTTCCCACATGATAGTGAGGGCAAAAGGGCAATTAGTTCCTCTCTCACACACACACACATGTCTGTAATCCCTGATTTGCCACTGGTCTGTTTCCTGTTAATGCGGGACCTCCCTCTTTCTTTCAAGGATGAGAGCATTTAGATCTTGGTTTCTCCTTTGACCTGTGGCTTTCCTGCTATGCCACACGTGTAGAGTCCACTGAATGTTTCTAAGATATTTTATTTCTCTGATGCTGCTCTTGCAGAGCTTAATGAAGAGCTCAGTCTTTACTCCTTCAACTTCTAGCTTTGCTTGAGATGTTTCTTCTAACATTAGTTTGGAGAAAAGCTCAGATCATTTGTCTTAATGAGAAATGACTAAGTTCACGTTAAAATCATTTGTGACAAAGATTGCAGATGTTCTAGGATTTGTTCAGGAGACAATCTGAGAAGAAACCTCTATTTCATGTAATTGATGTGTAGGAGAAACAATTGAGATGTTCAGGAGTTCTCCTCTGTGATTTGTCTTTCGTAAGGGCGTGTTTTGTCCCTTGCGTTGTGTCCGTTTGCATGTTTTATGGTGCTTTACTTGTTATTTCCAGCTGACATTTAATTGCTTCCCACAGTCTCTAGAAGATCCCATTTGCTCCATAATGACATGCCTGTGTTCTCGCTTTGTTTTCAATAAGAAGGCCCTGCCTTCCTCACAATGGTGTTCATGAGTGCTATGTCTGAGTACAACCTGTTTTAAGGCTTTTTGGTGGGATTCATGCATAATGGATTCTGGATATATATTACAGGGTTTTAGTTTTTAAATCATGAGACCATAGTCACACTTCATTACTTAATTGTAAACATTTCTGTCTTGTTTAAAAATATGTTTAGTGACTAGAAATTAATGTTAACTAGAACTAAAACCATAAAAAAAACTTATTTGAAATAAAATAAACATTATCTGATAAAATAAACATTATCTGACATTATCTAAAAGATCCTCAATTTGAATTCAGTTTTATGCAAGTTCATTTCATTTTGAAAATTCAGTGAAACATACACTATATTGCCAAAAGTATTGGGTCGCCCCCTTCTAATGAACAGGTTTGACTACTTTAGTAATTTCTGTGAGTACAAATCTTAATGTTTAAGCATATAATGATATTCTAGGAAATTGTGTGCTTCTAATATTATAGCAACAGTTTGGACAGGAGCCCTTTTCTATTCTATAGTGTATATACTGAACAAGATATTCAAGATTTAAGGACTTCTGAATTTTACACCTCAATCTTGTTTTCCAAAAGTTTTTATATTTTATAGATTTATATATATAAACAGCAAGACAACGGGACTCGTTAAAAGTAAGCTTTTTATGTCATTTTTGTCAAATGTAACATTTCAGAGACTTACAATATCCGTACCGTTCAGGCCCATGGTGAGCACTTAATGGGAAGAAACTTCCTCCCGGAGCCTCATTGCTGCCAGATGTGGCAGAGATCAGGACGGGAACATCCCGGGTCACTGCTGCCAGACACAGGAGGCAGTTCTGTCTGGATGTTTTCCTCTGATAATGGGAGAAAGGTTGTATCCTGTAGTTCATTTAAATGAGGGAGAGAAGATCCCACTCTGTTCTGATGTGTATTATGCAAACAGCTACGAGGAATAGCTTGTGTGTGTGTGTTGTGTAATAAGGCATGACTTACCGCACTATGTTTGCTGTCTCTTTTTTATAGTTAAACATGTTTTGGTTCAAAAATGTATAACTCGCAGGCAGCACACCGCAGAAACCTAAATCAAACAGTGGCGGTCAGTCCGTATAATTGTGTGATGTCCAGAAAGAAACCATGTTATTTTGTTAATAATTTTTCAGGAATATTTTGAGTCTTCATGACCAAACAAATTCTTATCACATAAATTTATAAATACATTTAAAATAAATAATTAAATAAATTATAAATAAATAAGTGAATAAACTCCCTTCTCGCTGATGTTTCTTTAACAATCTGTCTATCTAATAAATAAATACAAATATAAATAAATACATGTAAAATATAAATACATTTTCAATTAACACATGTAAAATTACAAATAAATATATACAAAATAAAAAAAATATTTTAAAAAATCTATCTATCTATCTATCTATCTGAATTTTTTGAAAAGTATTCGGATTGCTCATAGCAACATACATACATACATACAACCCGAATTCAGGAAATGTTGGGACGTGTTTTAAATTTGAATAAAATGAAAACTAAAAGACTTTCAAATCACACAAGCCAATATTTTATTTATAATTCAGGTTGTACATAAATAAATAAATACATACATACATACATAAAAATATTTATTTAAAATAAATAAATATATGAAAAAATTAAAAATGTATTTTTTTATAAATAATTTATATTATAAAATATATTAAAAATGTATTAATTAATTAAAATACAAACATATAATTCTATAAATAAGTAAATCTATCTATCTTAAATATCCTATACAGGTGTTATATATTTCACCAGTAGCAAAATATAAAATGCACCAGAGAATATATATATTTTTCAAAATCTCTTTTGTTTTTGCTCATCAGGTGTATTTTGGACATGTTAGGAAACCACTAAAAACAATGTTACAATGTATTTTTCTTAACACTTTGAATGCATTTTAAAACATAAATTATATTTAATACCGACTGAATGCCAAAGGGATGGAGTTGTTGATATTTTTCGAGGCCATTGTTTTGCAGCAGGCCACCCGCAGCTGTGCCTTCTGTACCAGTAAACAGAAATAAATTGTTGCCAGGTTCTGCTCTGATAAACTCATACATACTCCAGGCTCACATTCCCAGTCCAGATGCTAACGCTATGCTAGGTGTGATCAAAACAAACAGCATGGATGCTAGCCTAGCAACCGCACAGGTAACAGCAGCTGCCACGAGCCACCTGATAAAGAAGAAAACACACAAGCGCACAGCTGGCGTCAGATCAAAGGTTGCCAGAGGTCGACAGTCAGCTGTGTTTGAGAACCTGGATGAAATGAGGGCTTTATCTTGCGATGCTGCTTTGGATTGGGAGATCAAACGGGTGGACCGGAGTGTGTGGGCCACTGGCGTGAATTGAGAAAAGCCCAAACTTTTCGCTGATTACCAGCCTGCTCTCCACAACGTAAACATGATGTCAGCAGATGCAGCCGCGGCCATTATGGCTTCCATTAGCTTGATTACTCTGAATTAAACGTGCACTTAGCGGTGTGTACATAGCCAAACAGCACTTGCACTTTAGATGCAGGGTGAGAATGACAACATTGACATTAACCATGACATGCTTTCCAAATTAAAAGCTCTGCATGTAATGCTTCAAGATCACATCCCTAAAAGCAGGCGCTGGGAACATGCATGATATAAACACAATCAAAACACTGGCTTCAGAAGTTGTATGGCCAGTTATTATAAAGCTTTTTTAATGCTTTTTGTCCTTATTGGAACTAAACAGTCTACAAATGGTAATTGTTTGAACAAGTACAGCATGAAGAGTCATCAAACATTCTCTTCAAATAATAATATACAAAATGGAACGATATCAGGGTGGATAAATAGTGATAAAATATCATGGTTTATGGTGAACTGTTCCTTTAAGAGCATTGCAGGTCAAATGGCAAATCCAATTTCTCAATGTTGCTCTTTATTCTCCTTCACAAACCAGTCAGCATGATTCCTCTGATTCTTGT
The DNA here is from genome assembly GCA_027422415.1 of Schizothorax lantsangensis. Taxonomy (NCBI): domain Eukaryota; kingdom Metazoa; phylum Chordata; class Actinopteri; order Cypriniformes; family Cyprinidae; genus Schizothorax; species Schizothorax lantsangensis. The sequence continues at coordinate 37,698,898 of CM049841.1, read as the reverse complement.
CTCAGTGGTAAAGCTCTCATAGAGCAATATGATTTGTATTAGAGTTGAAAATAAACTTCATGGCAATGAGATGACGGCCAGCCTCAGAGAAAGAGACAGAGAGAGCGAACGCTTACCAAACCCCATCCCAGACCAGTGAAGAGTTAATCTACAGCATATGTTCTCTATGGAAATAATGAGAGTCAGTGTAGAGACTTTTCCACTTGATGCTGGAGCTATTGGGTATTCATTAAAGAGATTAACTGAACCTTATAACCAACAACAACATTAATATATTTACATTTATGTATTATTTATTATATTTTATTATATTTATACTACGTAATTATATATTATATACAATCATTTTTATATTATTTTACCATGTTTATATTATAGAAAACTATTCATTTTAAATATTCATATATTATAATAATTAATAAATTGAATGTGTGTGTGTGTGAGTGTGAATACAAATATATCTAATAAAACATGACATATATAATTGATATTTAATATACTAAAGGCAAACCTTCTGTGCTGATTTAGGATATTATTCCATTCCTAGAGCCAATACCCTCATCTTTTAAATGAGATCTCACAAAACTGACCTCAAATCAGCACAAAAGAGCCTTGGAGAGATGGAGAGACTCCTGACAGACGTTCTGGGGACAAAACCCATCAGGAAATGACTGCTAAGAGTTGTTATGCTTTCGTGTTTTTCTTTCTTTTATAGCAGCTCACCAACTCCCTTCTCACTGACGTTTATTTCACAAGGCAGGTTTTTAATAAAGCTTTTATGTTTATTTAACAACACTTTACACTTTGCATTTCTCAGGATGGAGTGAGTAATTCAACACTGGCCTCATCAGAGCACTGCTTCTTTTATATTTGATAATAAAAAGAACATCTTTCATAATGAACTGAATCGCAAAACACGTGTGACAGCTTCATCCGTTGGCGGGAGCTGAAATGGGCATAATTATCATGTCTCCAGAGTCAGGTTTAAGACAGTTTTTCATTTTGCATTATTGCTTAAAATTACAGTTTAATATTTAGCTTGGACGACATAGTTGCAGCCACAGTAAACCTGTCCCAAAACCTGCCTACATACAGTAGATGACATTTTGGGTGCAATCCAAAATGTTTATGATTTCAGCCAAATTCTAAAGCAACATTGTATCCTTAAAGGCACAGTTCACCAAAAATGAAAGTCTTTTTATTCATGTTGCTCCAAACATGTAAGACTTTTTCAAAAGATCTTCTTGCGTGTTACACAGAAAGAAAGTCTTGTATAATACTGGTTTGGAACAACACAAGTTAGTAGATAGAATTTTCATTTTTAGGTGAACTTAAAAATAAAAATAAAAAATAGTCCCATAATGCACTGTACTGAAGCCAGTGATGATATACTGTATATATATATTTTAACTACATATGTTTTACATATTTTTTAACTACATCTTTTTTTATCTTTATTAGAGTAGTGGTTGAACCCATTACAAAAGAGTGGACATGCTGACCAATCAGAGCAGACTTGGCTTTTTTGGATTTAAAGACACAGGAACTAAAAAAGGAGTGTTTCTGGCAGAAGTACTGCTGCAATGTGCAGTGTGAGAAAAATAATGTGTTTTTGAATATTAAATCATGTAAATGTCTTGTAACAGACCCCAAAAATAAAATTTTGAACTTGTAAATTAGCATAATATGGAAACCTAAATATTTAATGCATACTGAAAATGCATCAGGATTTCCCATACACAAATGTAATATATATGTACATATATATAAATTCCTATGAAATAAGTCATGGGAATTAAAACATATATGAAACCTATTAGAGATTGAAACATTTTCATGTATTAGCATATATAGCTAGCCCAAATATGTATGTTTATGTATGTGTAGTACATTTTTGGGCATATACTGTACATCACGTACATCTATATCTCCTTACACCCATCAATACATATTATATAAGTAAATATAAAAGACAAATATGTCTAAACATTTATTACAAAAATAAATATAAACACAGATTTTTGTATATATGTTGTTTTAATAAATTTGCATAAACAAAATACATATTGCTACACATATATTGACATATATATAGTTGGTACATATAATCCCATATGATCCCTAAAAATCCTAATATAGATCTTGTCAACATATGTGCACATACAAGTTTTACTTTGGGGATTTTTTATATGTTATAATATTCATCTACCCAGAGAATGTAAATATTTGAAAATTATATTTGGCAATATCACTCTTGATATAGGGCAATCTATTTCACATACTACATTTCTGTAGGAGTTGTGGTGTTTCAAACCATTTATAAACCATGTTTGATCACAGAACTGACTTCTATTATGACTAACATTCAGTTTCTCGTTCTGTAGGAATCTAATGCCGCGTACTTTAGATGGCCAGATCACCATGGAGAAAACACCCAGCTACTTCATCACCCGTGAAGCACCGTCCCGCGTCTTCTCCATGAGCCGCAGCACCAAGCTCATCGTGGTGGTCCGTCACCCCGTGACCCGGGCCGTGTCGGACTACACTCAGACTCTGACCAAAAGCCCTGGCCTGCCGTCCTTCCAGAATCTGGTCTTCAAGAACTCCACCACGGGTCTGATCGACACGTCCTGGAGCGCCGTGAGGATCGGCATCTACTCCAAACACCTGGAGAACTGGCTCAGGTATTTCCCGCTCGCGCAGTTTCTTTTCGTGAGCGGCGAGAAGCTGGTGACGGACCCCGCGGGAGAAATGGGCCGGGTGCAGGATTTTCTGGGACTCAAACGGGTGGTGACCAATAAGCACTTCTACTTTAACCAGACTAAAGGCTTCCCCTGCCTCAAAAAGCCAGAAGGAAGCAGCAGACCACGATGCCTGGGGAAATCGAAAGGCCGACCGCATCCACACATACCAGCGGAAGTGCTGCACAGACTCAGGGATTTCTACAGGCCTTTCAACATGAAGTTCTACCAGATGACTGGTCAGGACTTTGGCTGGGACTAAACACTTGCAGGACCCTTTCTGATAATACAGAAAGAGATTAAACTGTTTATTTATGACTGATTTATGTTGATTTTCAGTATCTTCACCCTGAGTACCCTCAGAAATTGCTAGTAAATTTCACAATTAGTTACAAAACAAAAAAACTGCAAGTGCAAACAAAGAGATTGCTGGTCGCACGCTGAATGTCATCCAGACTGGAAAATATCTAGCAAAAATGTATCTTATAATATAAACATCATAGTGTAAAAAAGTGCACAGTGAAAATGAATTAAAAACTAAACCAGCACAAGCAAACATTTCAGAACAATACTTTTTCTTAGTGCTCACATAACAACAACCATTTACCCTTTTTCTGGATTACTAATTAGAGATAATTAGCTGGATTCAATTAGCAGGTGGACCTCAAAGAAACTGTGGCAAATAAACAAAACCAACATATATATAAGAACAACAAATAGTATACATTTTATAAATATGCAAATCATGCAAACAGTGAAACAAAAGATCAAAAGAAAAAAAAGATAAAAAATGTATAAATAATACAACAATTCAAAGTCAACATATTCACTTTCATCATGCATTTTTTTGCACTAAGTGGTTTATAACATAAAATATAGTTTTATTCTCCAGTCTGGATTTAATTCAGTGTGCAGCCAGCATTGACCTTTGTTTTTTTTTTGTCTTTACGCACCTGAAGCAACTTGATTTTTCCTCAACAATCTCTTCTAGTACAAAGAAACACAAGTAATGCATTAAATTTAAAATTCTAAAGTAGAAAGTCATGTCAAAAGTACTCTATTGTCTTTGTATTATTTACAACTTCTGGACCAGAAAGACAATGAGAAGCAATCTTGTTTTTTTATCTTGCAGATTATTGCATTGGAAGATTTTTATTTCATACTTTCCCTCATCAAATGCATTTTTTAATGAATTTTACAGTATATCTTTGGTTTGCGAAGGATTCAACTGAGAATGATCTCAAACAGCCTGAACAGAATATCGTCTCTGTGATGTCTGCTGCTTAAACGGTCCCTTATTTCAGATGCCCATAATCATACAGCCTAAAACACGTTTGTTCTTTGTGATTTATTGCTGCCAAAAAGAGCAAAAACTTGGATGTTCTCATTCAACCACTGTTATGTAATAGACATGAGACATAGAGGAAAGAAAAGAGAGAGACAGCAATAGACATATAACCTTTATTTATTTCATGTGTTTTTGCTCATTAAAAGGAATTTCCTGCTTCTGCGCGGAAACACATTTGTTTTATAATGTTTTACATAAAAGTGGTTTTAGCTATTTAATGTGGACTCTGTGGCTTAGATTTTGGACCATGTATTTCTTATGCCACATATTTTTTTAATAACAGATGATTATTCATTTAATTCTCTAAAGGTGTGTTTCCATAGTGAAATAGAGCTATGTAACCCTTTAAATAGTTTTTTTTTATTTTCTCAAAATAATTATTAGAGAAGTTATACAGGGATGAATACTGGACTATGCATTATATCTGCTGACTGAAAACAAAGGTTTGCTTCTGCTGTAAATTGCTATTATTTATATTTATGAATGTAAAGATTTTTTGATCTGTCAGTGTTCAAATATACAGTATATGGAAATCAGTGAGCAGCTTTTTTTCTTTTCAGATATCATTAATGTACTTAATGATATTTAAGTGTAACACATTATTCAAGATAAAAAGATTCTGATTCAACGAGGAATATCCACAGAAGTCCACAGTCCTGACTGTGTGAAATGAGGAGTTGGGGATGGAGGAGGGTGATTTGCTCCTGAGCAAGTGAAAAAGCTGCTGAATAATACTGAATATAGCTTATATAGGAATGCTGTGATATGTGTTGTATTTCTAGCAGGGGCGTCATGCACTCATTATTTTTGAGGGGGCACGAGTTGGGGGGGGGTTGTCATGTGACACACAGCAGCCACAACAGCACTTTTGTTTTATTTATTTTTTCCTTTTTATTCGCAACATTCCCAAACGCATTAACTATATCATGAAATATCTTGATTCTCACCTTTATAGATTATGTTGATATATGGGGGGTGATGGTTAAAGTAACCTAATAATGTAAACTATTAATAAAACCTGTCTGTTTATGGGTGTCATGACATAAAATAATTTTAATACGACTGACTTTATATTTTATGTGAATTTAACATTGAAAGTTAATGTGAATAAAAACATTGTAAGTTAGGCTACTAATCATAACACTTTCATTGTACAGAAAAAGAACATTTAAATTATCAAAGAACATTTTCACTGACAGTCTAGAGGTCAAGCACTCTCAAAACCTCCCATTAAAATCACTGAAGCTGTTTACACTATGAAATTAATATCTTACAGATTCGTACACACATTTGCACTTTTTTGTTTCTGACAAGAGAATTCGCCAGAAAGATGTATTCAGTCAGCGAGCGAGTGAAGAAAACAGGCATTTTAGCGATGACTCACCTGAACACCTCTGATTGGTCAGTGCATTCATAATCTCAACAGCATCGTGTGTGATTGGTTATAATGCGCAGCGCTTGGCTCAGCGCCGGCCAGCGAACGCAGATTTGAATTTAGCAGCTGATGATATGAAGCACTGAACGTTCTAATCACGCCAGTGTGATTGTATCAAATATAGAAAATATTAATCGGCTATCATTTGTCTTCTGGAAGCTGCATTCAAAATCCACTTGGCTCAAAAATCTGAGGGGGCACGTGCCCCTCACTTTGAATGGGCATGACGCCTCTGATTCCTAGTGATCAGCTGAGAGTCGTGTGACTTAACTAATGCTATATGCTTCATTTTTCTTCATTTTACTCTTCTCTTTGACCAAATGTAAGTTTTCCAGTGTAGAGAGCTACATCATAAGTAGAAAATTGAATTTCCCTAGAAGAGCATATACTGTATATAATGAATAGTAAACAAAAATAAACTTAATTTTTTATTTCATTTTCCAGAAGAGCAAAGCTGACTAGAATTTTTCCCCATTAAAAAAAATATATATATATTTACAGTGTGTGTATATATACATATACAGTTTTATTGTTTCTTTTATAACTTTAAAACTATAATTTTTATAACTTCAGGGGAGAAACTGGAAAGGAGTGTAGCTGTCAGCGCCAACCAGGCTAAATGTGAAGTTAACATTCTGAGCTGGAGCTTTCTGATGTGTAAGCAATCGATTTGCAAGGGTCATAGAGACCTTTAGGATGGTAATCTTTGACCCTTGACCCTTGGATGACCTCCCACGCCATGCCATATTAAAGCGCTGACCACCAAAGCTGGCCACATAGAGCCTTTTCTCCTGTCGCATTAATGTTACCAATCTAGAGACAGCCTCTTTATTCCTAAAAAAAATATCAAAATCAATAATTGTCTGTTTAAGTTTATAGTTCCACTGTGGTGTGCCATCATCCATTTAGTCCCCTGTCACCATGATTTAATCCAGCTCGAGTGCTGCTCGCTTCCAAACATCCATAAAATGTTATTTAATGGAGGATTTACAGTATTTTCCAAATCCTGATAGATTAATGTGGCCTGTGTGGTTTTATATGAAGATGTGGATAGTCATGATTTTAATCTATTAAAAAGACACATGGTTCCCCTTTTACTATTTCTTAAATTTTCTCAGTTTATCCACCAGGAACTGAGCAAAAACTGTTTGAGGTCAGTAAAATGTTGCCCCCCCCCCCCATTTAATACATTTATTCAGCAAGGATGTTGGATCAAAAGTTACATTATTATTGCAAATAAATTCTGATGAAAAAATATGAAGCAGCACAGCTGTTTTCAACACTGATAATAACAATTCTTGAGCATCAAATCAGCATATTAAAATGATTTCTGAAGGATCATGTGACACTGAAGACTGGAGTAATGATGCTGAAAATTCAGTTTTGATCACAGGAATAAATTACATTTAAAAATATATTTACATATAAAACACATATTTTAAATTGTAAAAATATTTTAGAATTTTACTGTAAGTGAAAACACAGAGGACAGAAAACTGATGTCTTGTAAAACTCACAAAACTCTGCTTTGAAATGTTAATTTGAAGTTACCTCACACATCTATGCAAGACGCAATCTAAAAATAAATTAAATACAAACAATCATCTCCTCATTTCATGAAATTGGATGTATCAAGAGTTTAGGATGATTGCTATAAGATACAACTACTTTCTGAAAATTTAGCCAAACGGTCAAAGCATTCCAGGAGGATCTGAAGTTACTTTCTGATGTTCTTGAGAGAGCTGGAAGATTCTTCTTTGTAAAGCTGCACATGCAAATACAGTTAATTAAAGAGTGCTTGGTTGGCTTGAGGAGAATAAAAAGAGCATCATTCACATCAGCGGCACATGAATCAACACCCAGGAAAAATAAAACAGCTATTTCTGTCCTGAAACATAAGCCCAGTCCTCTGTCTTTCTACTGAAATGGACTTGAGGAATGTCTTTGAGTGCTTCCCTCTTGTAAAGTCTTCTTTGTATCCCAGTGGCCAGTAGCAAATCAGTGAAAGCTGAGATGTTATCCTGTTCTGCAGCTGACTGACTGCTTTCAAATGCAAACAGGCTTGGCTTTGGCCTCTTCATCTCATCAGACCCTGTGTGTGTGTGTGTGTGTGTGTGTGTGTGTGTGTGTGTGTGTGTGTGTGTGTGTGTGTGTGTGTGTGTGTGTGTGTGTGTGTGTGTGTGTGTGTGTGTGTGTGTGTGTGTGTGTGTGTGCGTGCGTGCGTGCGTGCGTGTGTGCAGCTCTCTCTTTGTGTTTCATGATGGCTGACGTTTAGGCCTTCCTTGCTGTCAAAGCTCTGGATTAGAGTGAGATTAGACTAGTGTTAAAATCTCCATCAGATTAAAACTTTTCACTCCTCAGCTAAAGAACAACCGGTGACCCTGAAACTAAAGGTCAAGTATCAGCATTCAAGCGTTGGAGAGTCTCTTAAGTACACAGTGCTCTGATATTCATGATATTCCTGCTGACAACCACACAAAAGTTCAGACTGTTCATCAGTTTAAGAATACTGAAGTCTATATTAGTCTTTTATACTGTCAGCTATAAACAGCACAGTCAGCAAATCAATTAAAATCAGATTTATTATAAAACTGAAACCATAAAAACATTTTTGTTACTTGAAATAAAATACAAATAAATATAAATAGAACTTATTTTATTTCAGCTAGTTGTCAAAAACGTTTAGCATTTTTAATTTTTTTAATCATTTTCTTAATAACTGAAATAACTAAAACTGAAATAAAATAAAATAAACTATATAGTAATTTATTAAAATACAAATGACAAAAACACACAACAAAATTATTACAAATTTTTCTTTAGATTTTTTCACCTCTGAAATTAAAATTTGAATAAAATTGTGAAAACCTAAAATAATAAAAAGACAAATACACACAACAAAAGATTAAAACTAAAGGTCACTCAAATTATATTATATTAAATTATATTATTATTAAATACAAATTCTAATAGAGGTGAAAATTAATTATAATGTGCACACGCAAACCACAGTTCCTGCCCTCCACTCACGTCCTGCTTACATCCTATTCTCAGAGTGACGGTCAGCTGCTCGGCTTCTGGTGGCTTGCTAAATATGATGGAATATTTGGAGAGGCCATGTGACAGCAGGTTTAAAGATGACCAGATCTCTCATATAGATGACAGATTCAATCACCATCGCTAGACGTTTGTATTTTCTGACAAAAACAAATCTGTTGTTTGTCTTTGCAAACTGATGCTAGAGTGTTTTGAATGGTTGCTAGTGTCTTGTTGGGTGGTTGCTAGGGAACTTTAGAATTTCAAAATATCAGAATGACAGAATCTTCAGAGATCTTGGATTTCTGTTGTAATGATACAGGCTTGAGTTTGGCCAGGGAAGCAGGCCATAGATCAGCACAAGTGCCTCTTTCTCTGATAGAGGACCTACTGCTGACCTTTGACCCTCTGTCAGTGCTGATGAGAACTGCTCGTCAGTCGAGATTCATCTCCAGTAACAGACATGTTCACTTTATGATCTCTCTCACCGCTGGACAGGACAACATGATAACTCAACTTCAATTCGACTTCATTGCTAGTGTTTTAGTAACATAATATAAAGTAATATAAATATGTACAAAAAGGTTAAGTAATTACTAGCTTCAAATGTGATTTCTGTAATAATCAGTGTCATTTTAGTATTGTTGACATACTAATATAGTTTTGCTATTTTGTATTTGATTATATTAATATGTTCTGTTTAGTAATTTTTTTTTGTCATTTTGATGTGTATTTTTGTCATTTTTATTTTTAATGTCTATATAGTTTTATTCAATTTATTAGTTTTAGTTTATTTAATATAAGTTATTTCAGTACTTCAAATTAAACTGAACAAAAATGAGAAATAACTGACTAACTGAAATAAAATATGTTTAGGTTTTCTATATTTTATTTTATTTTAGTTTATTTTGTTTCAAGTAACAATTTTTCATATATTTAGTTTTAATTAATGTTAATAACCCTGATAACAATAGGTAATTGACTGTAATTTTTGAGATTCACCCATTAAAGTCAATGTAATCTTAAGTGTTTAAATGTCAAGTACAAGAAAATATAGATTGAGACTTGATTTTATTAATCAGGAATCAATTATATCTTGAAAAGTGATCTATTGATAAATAGACTGAAAACATTTTGCTAAAATATTATAAACAAAAAAAAAATATTTGGAATACTGTGGCCAGATGAAGACCAGGAACATGCATTAAAACTGAAATAGGATTTGAAGTTTATTTCATGTTGGCTTCAAGTTGTATTTCAAAGGAATAAAACCCTACCATGTGCAATATTTTTCCAGATACCTCTCATAACCAAATGACCCATTTGGTGGATCTGGCACCATAACAGATCTGAAGTAGCTGTTTCTGACAAAAGCACAAAGTGTTTCCAAGATCTGTACTGTAGGTGGGAGGGTTGGTCTTTCCTTTCCCACACCCAATAAAGCTTTCTGCTACATTATGATCAAATCACCTGAACTCTCTCGAGTTCTGGAATAGAATTTGGAACTTTTGATGGTCCAGAAAAGGTCTATTTTGTGTCATCCCTTCATATTTGGATCCCACATTCAAACAAACATCAAACAAATAAAAAGACCACTGACCACTAAAAAGAGTAGTCACTATAAACAAAAAGTGAAAAACCTCTGTATATCTCTATAATTAAACAAAAACCTAATCACAAGAAGAACACAGCATCAGTTTCTGCGATAGAAAAGGGCACATTTTTGCATTATATTACTTCTCTTTTAGCATTACACTTATTTTCTGTTTGGGGTCTGCTTCAGGAGACCGTTGTGAATGTTTCGTAGATTTGGTAATGAGAGGGTGCACCAGTCAAACACATGGGTGGTGCTTATTTGGCTCCTTGATGCCTGTTGCTTGTGTGAGATCCTACATGACTAACAGAATACACACAACTGTTTAAAGTTCGGCCTCTATAAGACTTTTGTAAGTCTCAACAGGCTGCATATATTTGATTTCAAAAATAGAAAAAATAAGTGAAATATTATTACTATTTAAAATAGATTTTTTTTTTATCTTGAATACATTTTAAAATGCAATTTATTCCTGTGATGCAAAGCTGAATTTTCACATGATCCACATGATCCTTCAGAAATCATTCTGATATGAAGATTTGCTGCTCGAACATTTTCTTATTATTATCAATGCTGAAAACAGATGTGCTGCATAATATTTTTATGGAAACTGTGATTTTTCAGGATTCTTTGATTAATACAAAGTACAAAAGAAATGTATATAATGTATTCACTGTCACGTTTGGATAAAAGTATTAATAAAAAATAAATAATTACTGACCTCAGACTTTTGAGTAGTGTATGACGTCCAGTCCTTTACTTTATGTCTTTTAGAATGCTTTATCATGCCTGTGTGATTATTGTGTGCATATTGCATATTCTGTCTGGAATCGGCCGCAAAGTCGACAAGACTTTTACAAATAGTTAAAAGTCTGGCCACATGAGACGACTAATGACTTTCCATTACCGACTGAACTATGACGGAAAAGTGATTAAACTGAACCCATGCAAGTGGGCGCCAATAGAGACTCCAACCAGACACGCTGTCCGCTGATTCTGTTGCAAATGCACTGTTGATGTGAAGTGACCCAAAACCAGGGGTGGAGAAGCTTCTGTATGCTCTCTGTGACCTCTGACCTTATATCAAAAGCTGTTTTTGGCCTGAAAGCCATGGCACGGCTGATAACAGGAGACAAGCAGGCAGACTACTCAGATTCATTAAAAAGCGAGCAGGCAGGGACAATATGGGCTCCGGAGGTTTCTGTGGTCATGAGTGAGTAGTTCAGTTCCCTAAAGACACACAATCCCTGTACTGTGGTCAGTCTGTGTGTGTTTTCCTGAATTAAACAGCGGTACTTCTCGCTGACCAGCTGTATCTTATCGGTCTGGCCGTTAACCTTCTTAACACACATCCTGCACCCCTCACCTTACACAAACTACACCTGGATGCTGAAAATTCAGCTTTGCATCACAGTAATAAATTACAGTTTAAAAAAAATCAAATAGAAAACAGTTGTTTTAAATTGTAAAATATTTCGGAATATCACTGATTTTACATTATTTTTGAATTAAATAATACAGCCCTGGTGAGCAGAAGAGAATTCTTTTTGAAAAAAAATTAAAATAATTTCCACACCCTAAACAGTTGAATGGTAGTAAGTAAATAAGTAAATAAGAAATTAAAATCAGATTTTTGTAAATGTGTTTTAAGCAGTCTGACTGGATTTCTTGTAGTAGGCCTAGATCATCATTTCTCTGTGAATAAGTAAATGAGTGAATGTTCAGACAGCTTATTCATGAATGTACCTGTATATAATCCAGTAATGTCTCATGCGTCATATGAGTTCATCACCACAGTGAAATGACATGATGGACATGAGAAGAGCCAAAGTTAGACTTTTCCATCCTCTCTTA